>CM055510.1:21117099-22317099 GCA_029298725.1 Gnatocerus cornutus
CCTGACCTGACCTGACCTGACCTGACCTGACCTGACCTGACCTGACCTGACCTGACCTGACCTGACCTGACCTGACCTGACCTGACCTGACCTGACCTGACCTGACCTGACCTGACCTGACCTGACCTGACCTGACCTGACCTGACCTGACCTGACCTGACCTGACCTGACCTGACCTGACCTGACCTGACCTGACCTGACCTGACCTGACCTGACCTGACCTGACCTGACCTGACCTGACCTGACCTGACCTGACCTGACCTGACCTGACCTGACCTGACCTGACCTGACCTGACCTGACCTGACCTGACCTGACCTGACCTGACCTGACCTGACCTGACCTGACCTGACCTGACCTGACCTGACCTGACCTGACCTGACCTGACCTGACCTGACCTGACCTGACCTGACCTGACCTGACCTGACCTGACCTGACCTGACCTGACCTGACCTGACCTGACCTGACCTGACCTGACCTGACCTGACCTGACCTGACCTGACCTGACCTGACCTGACCTGACCTGACCTGACCTGACCTGACCTGACCTGACCTGACCTGACCTGACCTGACCTGACCTGACCTGACCTGACCTGACCTGACCTGACCTGACCTGACCTGACCTGACCTGACCTGACCTGACCTGACCTGACCTGACCTGACCTGACCTGACCTGACCTGACCTGACCTGACCTGACCTGACCTGACCTGACCTGACCTGACCTGACCTGACCTGACCTGACCTGACCTGACCTGACCTGACCTGACCTGACCTGACCTGACCTGACCTGACCTGACCTGACCTGACCTGACCTGACCTGACCTGACCTGACCTGACCTGACCTGACCTGACCTGACCTGACCTGACCTGACCTGACCTGACCTGACCTGACCTGACCTGACCTGACCTGACCTGACCTGACCTGACCTGACCTGACCTGACCTGACCTGACCTGACCTGACCTGACCTGACCTGACCTGACCTGACCTGACCTGACCTGACCTGACCTGACCTGACCTGACCTGACCTGACCTGACCTGACCTGACCTGACCTGACCTGACCTGACCTGACCTGACCTGACCTGACCTGACCTGACCTGACCTGACCTGACCTGACCTGACCTGACCTGACCTGACCTGACCTGACCTGACCTGACCTGGCCTGACCTGGCCTGACCTGGCCTGGCCTGACCTGGCCTGACCTGGCCTGGCCTGACCTGGCCTGACCTGACCTGACCTGACCTGACCTGACCTGACCTGACCTGACCTGGGGCGGCGGGGTGACCGGGGGGCGGCGGGGTGACCGGGGGCGGCGGGGTGACCGGGGGCGGCGGGGTGACCGGGGGCGGCGGGGTGACCGGGGGCGGCGGGGTGACCGGGGGCGGCGGGGTGACCGGGGGCGGCGGGGTGACCGGGGGCGGCGGGGTGACCGGGGGCGGCGGGGTGACCGGGGGCGGCGGGGTGACCGGGGGCGGCGGGGTGACCGGGGGCGGCGGGGTGACCGGGGGCGGCGGGGTGACCGGGGGCGGCGGGGTGACCGGGGGCGGCGGGGTGACCGGGGGCGGCGGGGTGACCGGGGGCGGCGTGGTGACCGGGGGCGGCGGGGTGACCGGGGGCGGCGGGGTGACCGGGGGCGGCGGGGTGACCGGGGGCGGCGGGGTGACCGGGGGCGGCGGGGTGACCGGGGGCGGCGGGGTGACCGGGGGCGGCGGGGTGACCGGGGGCGGCGGGGTGACCGGGGGCGGCGGGGTGACCGGGGGCGGCGGGGTGACCGGGGGCGGCGGGGTGACCGGGGGCGGCGGGGTGACCGGGGGCGGCGGGGTGACCGGGGGCGGCGGTGTGACCGGGGGCGGCGGGGTGACCGGGGGCGGCGGGGTGACCGGGGGCGGCGGGGTGACCGGGGGCGGCGGGGTGACCGGGGGCGGCGGGGTGACCGGGGGCGGCGGGGTGACCGGGGGCGGCGGGGTGACCGGGGGCGGCGGGGTGACCGCCGGAGACCGAGTAGACCGCGGGAGACCGGGGGAGACCGAGTAGACCGCTGGAGACCGGGGGAGACCGAGTAGACCGCGGCAGACCGGGGGAGACCGAGTGGACCGCGGGAGACCGAGTAGACCGCGGGAGACCGAGTTGACCGCGGGAGACCAAGTAGACCGCCGGAGACCGGGAGAGACCGAGTAGACCGCTGGAGACCGAGTAGACCGCGGGAGACCGAGTAGCCCGCGGAAGACCGGGGGAGACCGAGTAGACCGCGGAAGACCGGGGGAGACCGAGTAGACCGCTGGAGACCGGGGGAGACCGAGTAGACCGCTGGAGACCGCTGGAGACCGGGGGAGACCGAGTAGACCGCGGCAGACCGGGGGAGACCGAGTGGACCGCGGCAGACCGGGGGAGACCGAGTAGACCGCTGGAGACCGGGGGAGACCGAGTAGACCGCGGCAGACCGGGGGAGACCGAGTGGACCGCGGGAGACCGAGTAGACCGCGGGAGACCGAGTTGACCGCGGGAGACCAAGTAGACCGCCGGAGACCGGGAGAGACCGAGTAGACCGCTGGAGACCGAGTAGACCGCGGGAGACCGAGTAGCCCGCGGAAGACCGGGGGAGACCGAGTAGACCGCGGAAGACCGGGGGAGACCGAGTAGACCGCTGGAGACCGGGGGAGACCGAGTAGACCGCTGGAGACCGCTGGAGACCGGGGGAGACCGAGTAGACCGCGGCAGACCGGGGGAGACCGAGTGGACCGCGGCAGACCGGGGGAGACCGAGTAGACCGCTGGAGACCGGGGGAGACCGAGTAGACCGCGGCAGACCGGGGGAGACCGAGTGGACCGCGGGAGACCGAGTAGACCGCGGGAGACCGAGTTGACCGCGGGAGACCAAGTAGACCGCCGGAGACCGCGGGAGACCGAGTAGACCGCCGGAGACCGAGTAGACCGCCGGAGACCGCGGGAGACCGCGGGAGACCGCGGGAGACCGAGTAGACCGCCGGAGACCGCGGGAGACCGCGGGAGACCGCGGGAGACCGAGTAGACCGCCGGGGACCGCGGGAGACCGAGTAGACCGCGGGAGACCGAGTAGACTGCCGGAGACCGAGTAGACCGCTGGAGACCGAGTAGACCGCGGGAGACCGAGTTGACCGCGGGAGACCGAGTAGACCGCCGGAGACCGCGGGAGACCGCGGGAGACCGAGTAGACCGCGGGAGACCGAGTTGACCGCGGCAGACCGAGTAGACCGCCGGAGACCGCGGGAGACCGCCGGAGACCGCCGGAGACCGCCGGAGACCGCGGGAGACCGCCGGAGACCGCGGGAGACCGCCGGAGACCGCGGGAGACCGAGTGGACCGCGGGAGACCGCGGGAGACCGAGTAGACCGCCGGAGACCGCGGGAGACCGAGTAGACCGCCGGAGACCGCGGGAGACCGAGTAGACCGCCGGAGACCGCGGGAGACCGAGTAGACCGCGGGAGACCGAGTAGACCGCCGGAGACCGCGGGAGACCGAGTAGACCGCCGGAAACCGCGGGAGACCGAGTAGACCGCGGGAGACCGAGTTGACCGCGGGAGACCAAGTGGACCGCCGGAGACCGCGGGAGACCGAGTAGACCGCCGGAGACCGCGGGAGACCGAGTAGACCGCCGGGGACCGCGAGAGACCGAGTAGACCGCCGGAGACCGCGGGAGACCGAGTAGACCGCCGGGGACCGCGGGAGACCGAGTAGACCGCGGGAGACCGAGTAGACCGCCGGAGACCGAGTAGACCGCGGGAGACCGAGTAGACCGCGGGAGACCGAGTAGACCGCCGGAGACCGCGGGAGACCGAGTAGACCGCCGGGGACCGCGGGAGACCGAGTAGACCGCCGGGGACCGCGGGAGACCGAGTAGACCGCCGGAGACCGCGGGAGACCGAGTAGACCGCCGGAGACCGCGGGAGACCGAGTAGACCGCCGGAGACCGGGGGAGACCGAGTAGACCGGGGGAGACCGAGTAGACCGCTGGAGACCGAGTAGACCGCTGGAGACCGAGTAGACCGCTGGAGACCGAGTAGACCGCGGGAGACCGAGTAGACCGCGGGAGACCGAGTAGACCGCGGGAGACCGAGTAGACCGCGGGAGACCGAGTAGACCGCGGGAGACCGAGTAGACCGCGGGAGACCGAGTAGACCGCGGGAGACCGAGTAGACCGCGGGAGACCGAGTAGACCGCCGGAGACCGCGGGAGACCGCGGGAGACCGAGTAGACCGCCGGGGACCGCGGGAGACCGCGTAGACCGCCGGAGACCGCCGGAGACCGCCGGAGACCGCCGGAGACCCGAGGAGACCGCCGGAGACCCGAGTAGACCGCCGGAGACCGCGGGGGACCGATTTGACCGCCGGAGACCGCGGGGGACCGATTAGACCGCGGGAGACCCAGTAGACCGCTGGAGACCGGGGGAGACCGAGTGGACCGCCGCAGTCAACGGGAGACCGAGTAGACCGCCGGAGACCGCGGGAGACCGAGTAGACCGAGTAGACCGCCGGAGACCGCGGGAGACCGAGTAGACCGAGTAGACCGCCGGAGACCGCGGGAGACCGAGTAGACCGCCGAAGACCGCGGGAGACCGAGTAGACCGCCGGAGACCGGGAGAGACCGAGTAGACCGCTGGAGACCGAGTAGACCGCTGGAGACCGAGTAGACCGCAGGAGACCGAGTAGCCCGCGGAAGACCGGGGGAGACCGAGTAGACCGCGGAAGACCGGGGGAGACCGAGTAGACCGCGGAAGACCGCGGAAGACCGGGGGAGACCGAGTAGACCGCGGCAGACCGGGGGAGACCGAGTAGACCGCGGAAGACCGGGGGAGACCGAGTAGACCGCGGCAGACCGGGGGAGACCGAGTAGCCGGCGGCAGACCGGGGGAGACCGAGTAGACCGCTGGAGACCGGGGGAGACCGAGTAGACCGCTGGAGACCGCTGGAGACCGGGGGAGACCGAGTAGACCGCGGCAGACCGGGGGAGACCGAGTGGACCGCGGCAGACCGGGGGAGACCGAGTAGACCGCTGGAGACCGGGGGAGACCGAGTAGACCGCGGCAGACCGGGGGAGACCGAGTGGACCGCGGGAGACCGAGTTGACCGCGGGAGACCGAGTTGACCGCGGGAGACCAAGTAGACCGCCGGAGACCGCGAGAGACCGAGTAGACCGCCGGAGACCGAGTAGACCGCCGGAGACCGCGGGAGACCGAGTAGACCGCCGGAGACCGCGGGAGACCGAGTTGACCGCGGGAGACCAAGTAGACCGCCGGAGACCGCGAGAGACCGAGTAGACCGCCGGAGACCGAGTAGACCGCCGGAGACCGCGGGAGACCGAGTAGACCGCCGGAGACCGCGGGAGACCGAGTAGACCGCCGGGGACCGCGGGAGACCGAGTAGACCGCCGGGGACCGCGGGAGACCGAGTAGAACGCGGGAGACCGAGTAGACTGCCGGAGACCGAGTAGACCGCTGGAGACCGAGTAGACCGCGGGAGACCGAGTTGACCGCCGGAGACCGCGGGAGACCGCGGGAGACCGAGTAGACCGCGGGAGACCGAGTTGACCGCGGCAGACCGAGTAGACCGCCGGAGACCGCGGGAGACCGCCGGAGACCGCCGGAGACCGCGGGAGACCGCGGGAGACCGCGGGAGACCGCGGGAGACCGCGGGAGACCGCCGGAGACCGCGGGAGACCGCCGGAGACCGCGGGAGACCGCCGGAGACCGCGGGAGACCGCCGGAGACCGCGGGAGACCGAGTGGACCGCGGGAGACCGCGGGAGACCGAGTAGACCGCCGGAGACCGCCGGAGACCGCGGGAGACCGAGTAGACCGCCGGAGACCGCGGGAGACCGAGTAGACCGCGGGAGACCGAGTAGACCGCGGGAGACCGAGTAGACCGCGGGAGACCGGGGAGACCGAGTAGACCGCCGGAGACCGCGGGAGACCGAGTAGACCGCCGGAAACCGCGGGAGACCGAGTAGACCGCGGGAGACCGAGTTGACCGCGGGAGACCAAGTAGACCGCCGGAGACCGCGGGAGACCGAGTAGACCGCCGGAGACCGCGGGAGACCGAGTAGACCGCCGGGGACCGCGAGAGACCGAGTAGACCGCCGGGGACCGCGAGAGACCGAGTAGACCGCCGGAGACCGCGGGAGACCGAGTAGACCGCCGGGGACCGCGGGAGACCGAGTAGACCGCGGGAGACCGAGTGGACCGCCGGAGACCGAGTAGACCGCTGGAGACCGAGTAGACCGCGGGAGACCGAGTAGACCGCGGGAGACCGAGTAGACCGCGGGAGACCGAGTAGACCGCCGGAGACCGCGGGAGACCGAGTAGACCGCCGGGGACCGCGGGAGACCGAGTAGACCGCCGGGGACCGCGGGAGACCGAGTAGACCGCCGGAGACCGCGGGAGACCGAGTAGACCGCCGGAGACCGCGGGAGACCGAGTAGACCGCCGGAGACCGGGGGAGACCGAGTAGACCGGGGGAGACCGAGTAGACCGCTGGAGACCGAGTAGACCGCTGGAGACCGAGTAGACCGCTGGAGACCGAGTAGACCGCGGGAGACCGAGTAGACCGCGGGAGACCGAGTAGACCGCGGGAGACCGAGTAGACCGCGGGAGACCGAGTAGACCGCGGGAGACCGAGTAGACCGCCGGAGACCGCGTAGACCGCGGGAGACCGCGGGAGACCGCGGGAGACCGAGTAGACCGCCGGAGACCGCGTAGACCGCGGGAGACCGCGGGAGACCGCGGGAGACCGAGTAGACCGCCGGGGACCGCGGGAGACCGAGTGGACCGCCGGGGACCGCGGGAGACCGAGTGGACCGCCGGGGACCGCGGGAAACCGCGTAGACCGCCGGAGACCGCCGGAGACCCGAGTAGACCGCCGGGGACCGATTTGACCGCCGGAGACCGCGGGGGACCGATTAGACCGCGGGAGACCCAGTAGACCGCTGGAGACCGGGGGAGACCGAGTGGACCGCCGCAGTCAACGGGAGACCGAGTAGACCGCCGGAGACCGCGGGAGACCGAGTAGACCGAGTAGACCGCCGGAGACCGCGGGAGACCGAGTAGACCGCCGAAGACCGCGGGAGACCGAGTAGACCGCCGAAGACCGCGGGAGACCGAGTAGACCGCCGGAGACCGCGGGAGACCGAATAGACCGCGGGAGAACGAGTAGACCGCGGGAGAACGAGTGGACCGCGGGAGAACGAGTGGACCGCGGGAGAACGAGTGGACCGCGGGAGACCGCGTAGACCGCCGGAAACCGAGTGGACCGCCGGAGACCGCGGGGGACCGGTGGAGACCGAGTAGACCGCGGGAGACCGAGTAGACCGCGGGAGACCGAGTAGACCGAGTAGACCGCCGGAGACCGAGTAGACCGAGTAGACCGCCGGAGACCGAGTAGACCGCGGGAGAACGAGTGGACCGCGGGAGAACGAGTGGACCGCGGAAGAACGAGTGTACCGCGGAAGAACGAGTGGACCGCGGGAGACCGCGGGAGACCGAGTAGACCGCCGGAAACCGAGTGGACCGCCGGAAACCGAGTGGACCGCCGGAGACCGAGTAGACCGCCGGAGACCGCGGGGGACCGGGGGAGACCGAGTGGACCGCGGGAGACCGAGTAGACCGCGGGAGACCGAGTGGACCGCGGGAGACCGAGTAGACCGCGGGAGACCGAGTAGACCGAGTAGACCGCGGGAGACCGAGTAGACCGAGTAGACCGCCGGAGACCGCGGGAGACCGAGTAGACCGCCGCAGACCGCCGGAGACCGAGTAGACCGCGGGAGACCGAGTAGACCGCGGGAGACCGAGTAGACCGCGGGAGACCGAGTAGACCGCGGGAGACCGAGTAGACCGCGGGAGACCGAGTAGACCGCGGGAGACCGAGTAGACCGCGGGAGACCGAGTAGACCGCCGCAGACCGCCGGAGACCGAGTAGACCGCGGGAGACCGAGTGGACCGCCGGAGACCGCGGGAGACCGAGTAGACCGCCGGAGACCGAATAGACCGCCGGAGACCGAGGAGACCGCGGGAGACCGAGTAGACCGCCGGAGACCCGAGTAGACCGCCGGAGACCCGAGTAGACCGCCGGAGACCGCGGGGGACCGATATGACCGCCGAAGACCGCGGGGGACCGATTGGACCGCGGGAGACACAGTTGACCGCGGGAGACCGAGTGGACCGCCGCAGACAACGGGAGACCGAGTAGACCGCCGGAGACCGCGGGAGACCGAGTAGACCGCCGGAGACCGCGGGAGACCGCGGTGGACCGCCAGAGACCGAGTAGACCGCCGCAGACCGCGGGAGACCGAGTAGACCGCCGCGGACCGCGGGAGACCGAGTAGACCGCCGCAGACCGCCGCAGACCGCCGCAGACCGCCGCAGACCGCCGCAGACCGCCGCAGACCGCCGGAGACCGCGGGAGACCGAGTGGACCGCCGGAGACCGAGTGGACCGCCGGACACCGAGTAGACCGCCGCAGACCGCCGCAGACCGCCGCAGACCGCCGCAGACCGCCGGAGACCGCGGGAGACCGAGTGGACCGCCGGAGACCGAGTGGACCGCCGGACACCGAGTAGACCGCCGGAGACCGAGTAGACCGCCCGAGACCGCGGGAGACCGAGTGGACCGCGGGAGACCGAGTGGACCGCCGAAGACCCGAGTGGACCGCCGAAGACCCGAGTGGACCGCCGGAGACAGATTAGACCGCCGGAGACCGCGGGGGACCGATTAGACCGCCGGAGACCGCGGGGGACCGATTAGACCGCGGGAGACCCAGTAGACCGCTGTGGACCGGGGGAGACCGAGTAGACCGCTGGAGACCGGGGGAGACCGAGTAGACCGCGAGAGACCTAGTAGACCGCTGGAGACCGGGGGAGACCGCTGGAGACCGGGGGAGACCGCTGGAGACCGGGGGAGACGACCGCTGGGGACTGGGGGAGACGACCGCTGGAGACCGGGGGAGACCGAGTAGACCGCGAGTGACCGGGGGAGACCGAGTAGACCGCGAGTGACCGGGGGAGACCGAGTAGACCGCGGGAGACTGGAGGAGACCGAACAGACCGCGGGAGGCCGAGGGAGACCGAGTGGACCGCTAGAGACCGGGGGAGACCGGGTAGACCGGGTAGACCGGGGGAGACCGAGTGGACCGCGGCAGACCGGGGGAGACCGAGTAGACCGCTGGAGACCGGGGGAGACCGAGTAGACCGCCGGAGACCGCGGGAGACCGAGTAGACCGCCGGAGACCGCGGGAGACCGAGTAGACCGCCGGAGACCGCGGGAGACCGAGTAGACCGCCGGAGACCGCGGGAGACCGAGTAGACCGCCGGAGACCGAGTAGACCGCCGGAGACCGCGGGAGACCGAGTAGACCGCGGGAGACCGAGTAGACCGCGGGAGACCGCGGGAGACCGAGTAGACCGCGGGAGACCGAGTTGACCGCGGGAGACCGAGTTGACCGCGGGAGACCGAGTAGACCGCCGGAGACCGCGGGAGACCGCCGGAGACCGAGTAGACCGCCGGAGACCGCGGGAGACCGAGTAGACCGCCGGGGACCGCGGGAGACCGAGTAGACCGCCGGAGACCGCGGGAGACCGAGTAGACCGCCGGGGACCGCGGGAGACCGAGTAGACCGCCGGGGACCGCGGGAGACCGAGTAGACCGCGGGAGACCGAGTAGACCGCCGGAGACCGAGTAGACCGCTGGAGACCGAGTAGACCGCGGGAGACCGAGTAGACCGCCGGGGACCGCGGGAGACCGAGTAGACCGCCGGGGACCGCGGGAGACCGAGTAGACCGCCGGAGACCGCGGGAGACCGAGTAGACCGCCGGAGACCGCGGGAGACCGAGTAGACCGCCGGAGACCGGGGAAGACCGAGTAGACCGGGGGAGACCGAGTAGACCGCTGGAGACCGAGTAGACCGCTGGAGACCGAGTAGACCGCGGGAGACCGAGTAGACCGCGGGAGACCGAGTAGACCGCGGGAGACCGAGTAGACCGCGGGAGACCGAGTAGACCGCCGGAGACCGCGTAGACCGCGGGAGACCGCGGGAGACCGCGGGAGACCGAGTAGACCGCCGGAGACCGCGGGAGACCGAGTGGACCGCCGGGGACCGCGGGAGACCGAGTGGACCGCCGGGGACCGCGGGAGACCGCGTAGACCGCCGGAGACCCGAGTAGACCGCCGGAGACCGCGGGGGACCGATTTGACCGCCGGAGACCGCGGGGGACCGATTTGACCGCCGGAGACCGCGGGGGACCGATTAGACCGCGGGAGACACAGTAGACCGCTGGAGACCGGGGGAGACCGAGTGGACCGCCGCAGTCAACGGGAGACCGAGTAGACCGCCGGAGACCGCGGGAGACCGAGTAGACCGAGTAGACCGCCGGAGACCGCGGGAGACCGAGTAGACCGCCGAAGACCGCGGGAGACCGAGTAGACCGCCGGAGACCGCGGGAGACCGAATAGACCGCGGGAGAACGAGTAGACCGCGGGAGAACGAGTAGACCGCGGGAGAACGAGTAGACCGCGGGAGAACGAGTGGACCGCGGGAGAACGAGTGGACCGCGGGAGACCGCGTAGACCGCCGGAAACCGAGTGGACCGCCGGAGACCGAGTAGACCGCCGGAGACCGCGGGGGACCGGTGGAGACCGAGTAGACCGCGGGAGACCGAGTAGACCGCGGAAGAACGAGTGGACCGCGGAAGAATGAGTGGACCGCGGGGGACCGGGGGAGACCGCCGGAAACCGAGTGGACCGCCGGAAACCGAGTGGACCGCCGGAGACCGAGTAGACCGCCGGAGACCGCGGGGGACCGGGGGAGACCGAGTGGACCGCGGGAGACCGAGTGGACCGCGGGAGACCGAGTAGACCGCGGGAGACCGAGTAGACCGCCGGAGACCGCGGGAGACCGAGTAGACCGCGGGAGACCGAGTAGACCGAGTAGACCGAGTAGACCGCCGGAGACCGCGGGAGACCGAGTAGACCGCCGCAGACCGCCGGAGACCGAGTAGACCGCCGCAGACCGCCGGAGACCGAGTAGACCGCGGGAGACCGAGTAGACCGCCGCAGACCGCCGGAGACCGAGTAGACCGAGTAGACCGCGGGAGACCGAGTGGACCGCCGGAGACCGCGGGAGACCGAGTAGACCGCCGGAGACCGCGGGAGACCGAGTAGACCGCCGGAGACCGAATAGACCGCCGGAGACCGAGGAGACCGCGGGAGACCGAGTAGACCGCCGGAGACCCGAGTGGACCGCCGGAGACCGCGGGGGACCGATATGACCGCCGCAGACCGCCGCAGACCGCCGGAGACCGCGGGAGACCGAGTGGACCGCCGGAGACCGAGTGGACCGCCGGAGACCGAGTGGACCGCCGGAGACCGAGTGGACCGCCGGAGACCGAGTGGACCGCCGGACACCGAGTAGACCGCCGGGGACCGAGTGGACCGCCGGGGACCGCGTAGACCGCCGGAGACCGCCGGAGACCGCCGGAGACCCGAGTAGACCGCCGGAGACCGCGGGGGACCGATTTGACCGCCGGAGACCCAGTAGACCGCCGGAGACCGCGGAAGACCGAGTGGACCGCCGGAGACCGAGTGGACCGCCGGAGACCGAGTAGACCGCCGGAGACCGCGAAGGACCGATTAGACCGCGGGAGACTCAGTAGACCGCCGGAGACCGCGGGAGACCCAGTAGACCGCCGGAGACCGCGGGAGACCCAGTAGACCGCCGGAGACCGCGGGAGACCCAGTAGACCGCCGGAGACCGCGGGAGACCCAGTAGACCGCCGGAGACCGCGGGAGACCCAGTAGACCGCCGGAGACCGCGGGAGACCCAGTAGACCGCCGGAGACCGCGGGAGACCCAGTAGACCGCCGGAGACCGCGGGAGACCCAGTAGACCGCGGGAGACCGAGTGAACCGCCGGAGACCCGAGTAGACCGCCGGAGACCGATTAGACCGCCGGAGACCTATTAGACCGCCGGAGACCGATTGGACCGCCGGAGACCGATTAGACCGCCGGAGACCGATTAGACCGCCGGAGGCCGCGGGGGACCGATTAGACCGCCGGAGGCCGCGGGGGACCGATTAGACCGCCGGAGGCCGCGGGGGACCGATTAGACCGCCGGAGACCGCGGGAGACCGATTAGACCGCCGGAGACCGCGGGAGACCGATTAGACCGCCGGAGACCGCGGGAGACCGATTAGACCGCGGGAGACCGAGTAGACCGCGGGAGACCGAGTAGACCGCGGGAGACCGAGTAGACCGCGGGAGACCGAGTAGACCGAGTAGACCGCGGGAGACCGAGTAGACCGCGGGAGACCGAGTAGACCGCGGGAGACCGAGTAGATCGCGGGAGACCGAGTAGACCGCCGGAGATCGCGAGAGACCGAGTAGACCGCCGGAGATCGCGAGAGACCGAGTAGACCGCCGGAGATCGCGAGAGACCGAGTAGACCGCCGGAGATCGCGGGAGACAAAGTAGACCGCGGGAGACAAAGTAGACCGCCGGAGATCGCGGAAGACCGAGTACACCGCGGGAGACCGCGGGGGACCGCTGAGGACCGAGTAGACCGGGAGAGACTGCAAAGGAACCGAGTGGACCGCGGGAGACCGCAACAGACCGAGTAGACCGCAACAGACCGAGTAGACGGCAGCAGACTGCAGGGGACCGAGTAGACGGCAGTAGACTGCAGGGGACCGAGTAGACGGCAGCAGACTGCAGGGGACCGAGTAGACCGCGGGAGACTGCAGGGGACCGAGCAGACCGCCGGAGACCGAGTGGACCGCCGCAGACAACGGGAGACCGAGTAGACCGCCGGAGACCGCCGTAGACCGCCGGAGACCGCCGGAGACCGCCGGAGACCGCCGGAGACCGAGTAGAACGCCGGAGACCGAGTAGACCGCCGGAGACCGATTAGACCGCCGGAGACCGATTAGACCGCCGGAGACCGCGGGGAACCGATTAGACCGCGGGGAACCGATTAGACCGCGGGAGACCCAGTGGACCGCCGGAGACCGCGGAAGACCGAGTGGACCGCCGGAGACCGCCGGAGACCGCGGAAGACCGAGTGGACCGCCGGAGACCGCCGGAGACCGCGGAAGACCGAGTGGACCGCGGGGGACCGATTAGACCGCGGGAGACCCAGTAGACCGCCGGTGAACGAGTGGACCGCCGGAGACCCGAGTGGACCGCCGGAGACCCGAGTGGACCGCCGGAGACCCGAGTAGACCGCCGGAGACCGCGGGGGACCGATTAGACCGCGGGAGACCCAGTAGACCGCCGGAGACCGCGGAAGACCGAGTGGACCGCCGGAGACCGAGTGGACCGCCGGAGACCGAGTAGACCGCCGGAGACCGCGAAGGACCGATTAGACCGCGGGAGACCCAGTAGACCGCCGGAGACCGCGGGAGACCCAGTAGACCGCCGGAGACCGCGGGAGACCCAGTAGACCGCGGGAGACCGAGTGGACCGCCGGAGACCCGAGTAGACCGCCGGAGACCGATTAGACCGCCGGAGACCTATTAGACCGCCGGAGACCTATTAGACCGCCGGAGACCGATTAGACCGCCGGAGACCGATTAGACCGCCGGAGGCCGCGGGGGACCGATTAGACCGCCGGAGGCCGCGGGGGACCGATTAGACCGCCGGAGGCCGCGGGGGACCGATTAGACCGCCGGAGACCGCGGGGGACCGATTAGACCGCCGGAGACCGCGGGGGACCGATTAGACCGCCGGAGACCGATTAGACCGCCGGAGACCGATTAGACCGCCGGAGACCGCGGGAGACCGATTAGACCGCCGGAGACCGCGGGAGACCGATTAGACCGCCGGAGACCGCCGGAGACCGCGGGAGACCGCGGGAGACCGAGTAGACCGCGGGAGACCGAGTAGACCGCGGGAGACCGAGTAGACCGCGGGAGACCGAGTAGACCGCGTGAGACCGAGTAGACCGCGTGAGACCGAGTAGACCGCGGGAGACCGAGTAGACCGCGGGAGACCGAGTAGACCGCGGGAGACCGAGTAGACCGCGGGAGACCGAGTAGACCGCGGGAGACCGAGTAGACCGCGGGAGACCGAGTAGACCGCGGGAGACCGAGTAGACCGCGGGAGACCGAGTAGACCGCCGGAGATCGCGAGAGACCGAGTAGACCGCCGGAGATCGCGAGAGACCGAGTAGACCGCCGGAGATCGCGAGAGACCGAGTAGACCGCCGGAGATCGCGAGAGACCGAGTAGACCGCCGGAGATCGCGAGAGACCGAGTAGACCGCCGGAGATCGCGAGAGACCGAGTAGACCGCCGGAGATCGCGAGAGACCGAGTAGACCGCCGGAGATCGCGGGAGACAAAGTAGACCGCGGGAGACAAAGTAGACCGCGGGAGACAAAGTAGACCGCGGGAGACAAAGTAGACCGCCGGAGATCGCGGAAGACCGAGTACACCGCGGGAGACCGCGGGAGACCGCGGGGGACCGCTGAGGACCGAGTAGACCGGGAGAGACCGCGAGGGACCGAGTAGACCGGGAGAGACCGCGGGGGGCCGAGTGGACCGAGGGGGGCCGAGTGGACCGCGGGGGGCCGAGTGGACCGCGAGAGACCGCGGAAGACCGAGTAGACTACGGGAAACCAGGGGAGACCGAGTAGACTGCGGGAGACCGCGGGAGACCGTAGGGGACCGCGACAGACCGTAGGGGACCGCGACAGACCGTAGGGGACCGCGATAGACCGCAACAGACCGCAGGGAACCGAGTAGACCGCGGAAGACCGCAACAGACCGAGTAGACCGCGAAAGATCGCAACAGACCGAGTAGACCGCGAGAGACTGCAAAGGAACCGAGTGGACCGCGGGAGACCGCAACAGACCGAGTAGACGGCAGCAGACTGCAGGGGACCGAGTAGACGGCAGTAGACTGCAGGGGACCGAGTAGACGGCAGCAGACTGCAGGGGACCGAGTGGACCACGGGAGACTCCAGGGGACCGAGCAGACCGCGGGAGACTCCAGGGGACCGAGTAGACCGCTGGATACAAAGTAGACCGCCGGAGATCGCGGGAGACCGAGTAGACCGCGGGAGACTGCAGAGGACCGAGTGGACCGCGGGAGACTGCAGGGGACCGAATGGACCGCGGGAGACCGCAGCAGACCGAGTAGTAGACCGCAGCAGACCGAGTAGTAGACCGCGGCAGACTGCAGGGGACCGAGTAGATCGCAATGGACCGCAGGTGATTGAGTTGACCGCGGAGGACCGCAAGAGACCGACTGAACCGCGAGATACCAAGAAAATCGCGGGAAATCACGAAAAAACGGAAAGATCCGGAAGAGGGAGAGGTCGGCGAAGAACCTGGGGAGTCGCCCCCATGTCAGATCGGCTCATGTCGGGTCAGATCAGGTTTTGTCAGGTCAGGACGCGTGAGGTCAGATCAGGTCAGTTTCAGGAAGTAAAAACAATTGAAAATTCTGCGTTCACCATCAGTGGCGCAGTGACGTATAATGACGAGTTTACTGTAAAAAATCGATATCAGAAGTTTGACCATAGTTTTAGTCATGAACTTTCGGGAAAATTTGCAAATTTCGACTGTAGAAAAATCAAAGAACTGTTTCTTAGGTACAAAATTATGAGAAAAACGATGGCGCAAACCGCATTCCAATATCTGAAATAGTTTCCGAGATATCGAGCACGAATTGTTTTGAACCTTCGAAAATTTGACCCTCTGGCGACAACCCAAAATTTCAAACGGCCATAACTCGGTTATTTATTGACAAATTTTAAAAAATTATCATATTTTTCGATTCAGCGTGAAATTCTGCGTAAAATGAGACCAAATTTGTTGAGTTTGCTTAATAAATAAACGAGGTATTGGCAAAAAACTGTTTTGAAAACATCCATTTAGGGTGATATTCAATCAATGTTTTCAAAATGAAAATGACGTTTAATAGCATTGAATTATATATCAGTCGAAAGAGGAGCTCAAAATCTATCTACTGGCCAAATTTGAGATCTATAGGACAAATAGTTTGCGAGTTATGCCAAAAATTAAAAAAAATTAAAAATTTTCATCGTTTGAGTCGCAATTTTTTTTCGCGAAAAATCGACTATCGAATTTTGGGCTTTTAAGCACTTTTTCTAACGTAAAATGAGCCGAGAAAAACGATGGCGCAAACCGCATCTCAATATCTCTAATAGTTTCCGAGATGTTTAACTTTGAAAATTGGGAAAAATGAGAAAAAATGAAAATCAACTATCCGAAACTTTGATCGGCCATAACTCGGTTATTTGCAGTCGTATCTGAATTTAAATCCGAGATTTGAAATCTGCGTAAAATTCTGCGTACACTGGTGTATAATAACTCAAGTTTACTCTAAAAAATACGCGAGATATCGGTATGAGAAGTTTGGCCATAGTTTTAGTCATGAATTTTTGCGAAAATTTGCAACTTTCGACTATTGGAAAATCTAAAGACTATTTCTTATGTGAAAAATCGCGAGAAAAACGATGCCGCAAACCGCATTCGAATATCTCAAATAGTTTTCGAGATATCGAGCATGAATTGTTTGGAACCTTCAAAAATTTGGCCATCTGGCGACCACCCAAAAATTCAAACGGCCATAACTCAGTTATTTGTTATCGGATCTGAATTTAAATTCCAGATTTGGATTCAGCGTGAGATTCTGCGTAAAATGAGTCAAAATTTATTGAGTTTACCTACGAAATAAAGAAAGCATTGACCAAAAACTGTTTGGAAGTGGTCATTTTGGGGTGATTTTCAATCACTATTTTTAATGTAAAAACAACGTTTAATCCCTTTGTTTTATATATCATTCGAAAGGGGAGCTCGAAATCTATCTACTGGCCCAATTTGAGATCGATCAAACAAACGGTTTACGAGTTATGGTCAAAAATAAAAAAATTGAAAAATTTTCATCGTTTGAGTCGCAATTTTTTTTCTCAAAAAATCGACTATCGAATTTTGGGCCTTTAAGCACTTTTTCTAACGTAAAATGAGCCGAGAAAAACGATGGCGCAAACCGCATCTCAATATCTCTAATAGTTTCCGAGATATTTAACTTTGAAAATTGGGAAAAATGAGAAAAAATGAAAATCAACTATCCGAAACTTTGATCGGCCATAACTCCGTTATTTGCAGTCGTATCTGAATTTAAATCCCAAATTTGAAATCTGCGTAAAATTCTGCGTACACTGGTGTATAATAACTCAAGTTTACTCTAAAAAATAAGCGAGATATCGGTATGAGAAGTTTGGCCATAGTTTTAATCATGAATTTTTGCGAAAATTTGCAACTTTCGACTATTGGAAAATCTAAAGACTATTTCTTATGTAAAAAATCGCGAGAAAAACGATGCCGCAAACCGCATTCGAATATCTCAAATAGTTTTCGAGATATCGAGCCTGAATTGTTTGGAACCTTCAAAAATTTGGCCATCTGGCGACCACCCAAAAATTCAAACGGCCATAACTCAGTTATTTGTTATCCGATCTGAATTTAAATTCCAGATTTGGATTCAGCGTGAGATTCTGCGTAAAATGAGTCAAAATTTATTGAGTTTACCTACGAAATAAAGAAAGCATTGACCAAAAACTGTTTGGAAGTGGTCATTTTGGGGTGATTTTCAATCACTATTTTTAATGTAAAAACAACGTTTAATACCTTTGTTTTATATATCATTCGAAAGAGGAGCTCGAAATCTATCTACTGGCCCAATTTGAGATCGATCAAGCAAACGGTTTACGAGTTATGGTCAAAAATAAAAAAATTGAAAAATTTTCATCGTTTGAGTCGCAATTTTTTTTCTCAAAAAATCGACTATCGAATTTTGGGCTTTTAAGCACTTTTTCTAACGTAAAATGAGCCGAGAAAAACGATGGCGCAAACCGCAACTCAATTTCTCTAATAGTTTCCGAGATATTTAACTTTGAAAATTGGGAAAAATGAGAAAAAATGAAAATCAACTATCCGAAACTTTAATCGGCCATAGCTCGGTTATTTGCAGTCGTATCTGCATTTAAATCCCAGATTTGAAATCTGCGTAAAATTCTGCGTACACTGGTGTATAATAACTCAAGTTTACTCTAAAAAATAAGCGAGATATCGGTATGAGAAATTTGGCCATAGTGTTAGTCATAAATTTTTGCGAAAATTTGCAACTTTCGACTATTGGAAAATCTAAAGACTATTTATTATGTAAAAAATCGCGAGAAAAACGATGCCGCAAACCGCATTCGAATATCTCAACTAGTTTTCGAGATATCGAGCATGAATTGTTTGGAACCTTCAAAAATTTGGCCATCTGGCGACCACCCAAAAATTCAAACGGCCATAACTCAGTTATTTGTTATCCGATCTGAATTTAAATTCCAGATTTGGATTCAGCGTGAGATTCTGCGTAAAATGAGTCAAAATTTATTGAGTTTACCTACGAAATAAAGAAAGCATTGACCAAAAACTGTTTGGAAGTGGTCATTTTGGGGTGATTTTCAATCACTATTTTTAATGTAAAAACAACGTTTAATCCCTTTGTTTTATATATCATTCGAAAGGGGAGCTCGAAATCTATCTACTGACCCAATTTGAGATCGATCATACAAACGGTTTACGAGTTATGGTCAAAAATAAAAAAATTGAAAAATTTTCATCGTTTAAGTCGCAATTTTTTTTCTCAAAAAATCGACTATCGAATTTTGGGCCTTTAAGCACTTTTTCTAACGTAAAATGAGCCGAGAAAAACGATGGCGCAAACCGCAACTCAATTTCTCTAATAGTTTCCGAGATATTTAACTTTGAAAATTGGGAAAAATGAGAAAAAATGAAAATCAACTATCCGAAACTTTAATCGGCCATAACTCGGTTATTTGCAGTCGTATCTGCATTTAAATCCCAGATTTGAAATCTGCGTAAAATTCTGCGTACACTGGTGTATAATAACTCAAGTTTACTCTAAAAAATAAGCGAGATATCGGTATGAGAAGTTTGGCCATAGTTTTAATCATGAATTTTTGCGAAAATTTGCAACTTTCGACTATTGGAAAATCTAAAGACTATTTCTTATGTGAAAAATCGCGAGAAAAACGATGCCGCAAACCGCATTCGAATATCTCAACTAGTTTTCGAGATATCGAGCCTGAATTGTTTGGAACCTTCAAAAATTTGGCCATCTGGCGACCACCCAAAAATTCAAACGGCCATAACTCAGTTATTTGTTATCCGATCTGAATTTAAATTCCAGATTTGGATTCAGCGTGAGATTCTGCGTAAAATGAGTCAAAATTTATTGAGTTTACCTACGAAATAAAGAAAGCATTGACCAAAAACTGTTTGGAAGTGGTCATTTTGGGGTGATTTTCAATCACTATTTTTAATATAAAAACAACGTTTAATACCTTTGTTTTATATACCATTCGAAAGAGGAGCTCGAAATCTATCTACTGGCCCAATTTGAGATCGATCAAGCAAACGGTTTACGAGTTATAGTCAAAAATAAAAAAATTGAAAAATTTTCATCGTTTGAGTCGCATTTTTTTTTCTCAAAAAATCGACTATCGAATTTTGGGCTTTTAAGCACTTTTTCTAACGTAAAATGAGCCGAGAAAAACGATGGCGCAAACCGCATCTCAATATCTCTAATAGATTCCGAGATATTTAACTTTGAAAATTGGGAAAAATGAGAAAAAATGAAAATCAACTATCCGAAACTTTGATCGGCCATAACTCCGTTATTTGCAGTCGTATCTGAATTTAAATCCCAGATTTGAAATCTGCGTAAAATTCTGCGTACACTGGTGTATAATAACTCAAGTTTACTCTAAAAAATAAGCGAGATATCGGTATGAGAAATTTGGCCATAGTGTTAGTCATAAATTTTTGCGAAAATTTGCAACTTTCGACTATTGGAAAATCTAAAGACTATTTATTATGTAAAAAATCGCGAGAAAAACGATGCCGCAAACCGCATTCGAATATCTCAACTAGTTTTCGAGATATCGAGCATGAATTGTTTGGAACCTTCAAAAATTTGGCCATCTGGCGACCACCCAAAAATTCAAACGGCCATAACTCAGTTATTTGTTATCCGATCTGAATTTAAATTCCAGATTTGGATTCAGCGTGAGATTCTGCGTAAAATGAGTCAAAATTTATTGAGTTTACCTACGAAATAAAGAAAGCATTGACCAAAAACTGTTTGGAAGTGGTCATTTTGGGGTGATTTTCAATCACTATTTTTAATGTAAAAACAACGTTTAATACCTTTGTTTTATATTTCATTCGAAAGAGGAGCTCGAAATCAATCGACTGGCTCAATTTGAGATCGATCAAACAAACGGTTTACGAGTTATGGTCAAAAATAAAAAAATTGAAAAATTTTCATCGTTTGAGTCGCAATTTTTTTTCTCAAAAAACCGA
Source organism: Gnatocerus cornutus (assembly GCA_029298725.1). Taxonomy (NCBI): domain Eukaryota; kingdom Metazoa; phylum Arthropoda; class Insecta; order Coleoptera; family Tenebrionidae; genus Gnatocerus; species Gnatocerus cornutus. The sequence continues at coordinate 21,137,518 of CM055510.1, forward strand.
CCATCGAATTTTGGGCTTTTAAGCACTTTTTCTAACGTAAAATGAGCCGAGAAAAACGATGGCGCAAACCGCATCTCAATATCTCTAATAGTTTCCGAGATATTTAACTTTGAAAATTGGGAAAAATGAGAAAAAATGAAAATCAACTATCCGAAACTTTGATCGGCCATAACTCCGTTATTTGCAGTCGTATCTGAATTTAAATCCCAGATTTGAAATCTGCGTAAAATTCTGCGTACACTGGTGTATAATAACTCAAGTTTACTCTAAAAAATAAGCGAGATATCGGTATGAGAAGTTTGGCCATAGTTTTAGTCATAAATTTTTGCGAAAACTTGCAACTTTCGACTATTGGAAAATCAAGACTATTTCTTATGTAAAAAATCGCGAGAAAAACGATGCCGCAAACCGCATTCGAATATCTCAAATAGTTTTCGAGATATCGAGCATGAATTGTTTGGAACCTTCAAAAAATTGGCCATCTGGCGACCACCCAAAAATTCAAACGGGCATAACTCAGTTATTTGTTATCGGATCTGAATTTAAATTCCAGAATTGGATTCAGCGTGAGATTCTGCGTAAAATGAGTCAAAACTTATTGAGTTTACCTACGAAATAAAGAAAGCATTGACCAAAAACTGTTTGGAAGTGGTCATTTTGGGGTGATTTTCAATCACTATTTTTAATGTAAAAACAACGTTTAATACCTTTGTTTTATATATCATTCGAAAGAGGAGCTCGAAATCTATCTACTGGCCCAATTTGAGATCGATCAAGCAAACGGTTTACGAGTTATCGTCAAAAATAAAAAAATTGAAAAATTTTCATCGTTTGAGTCGCATTTTTTTTTCTCAAAAAATCGACTATCGAATTTTGGGCTTTTAAGCACTTTTTCTAACGTAAAATGAGCCGAGAAAAACGATGGCGCAAACCGCAACTCAATTTCTCTAATAGTTTCCGAGATATTTAACTTTGAAAATTGGGAAAAATGAGAAAAAATGAAAATCAACTATCCGAAACTTTAATCGGCCATAACTCGGTTATTTGCAGTCGTATCTGCATTTAAATCCCAGATTTGAAATCTGCGTAAAATTCTGCGTACACTGGTGTATAATAACTCAAGTTTACTCTAAAAAATAAGCGAGATATCGGTATGAGAAGTTTGGCCATAGTTTTAGTCATAAATTTTTGCGAAAATTTGTAACTTTCGACTATTGGAAAATCTAAAGACTATTTCTTATGTGAAAAATCGCGAGAAAAACGATGCCGCAAACCGCATTCGAATATCTCAACTAGTTTTCGAGATATCGAGCATGAATTGTTTGGAACCTTCAAAAATTTGGCCATCTGGCGACCACCCAAAAATTCAAACGGCCATAACTCAGTTATTTGTTATCCGATCTGAATTTAAATTCCAGATTTGGATTCAGCGTGAGATTCTGCGTAAAATGAGTCAAAATTTATTGAGTTTACCTACGAAATAAAGAAAGCATTGACCAAAAACTGTTTGGAAGTGGTCATTTTGGGGTGATTTTCAATCAATGTTTTCAAAATGAAAATGACGTTTAATAGCATTGAATTATATATCAGTCGAAAGAGGAGCTCAAAATCTATCTACTGGCCCAATTTGAGATCGATCAAACAAACGGTTTACGAGTTATGGTCAAAAATAAAAAAATTGAAAAATTTTCATCGTTTGAGTCGCAATTTTTTTTCGCGAAAAATCGACTATCGAATTTTCGACATTTAAGCACTTTTTCTGACGTAAAATGAGCCGAGAAAAACGATGGCGCAAACCGCATCTCAATATCTCTAATAGTTTCCGAGATATTTAACTTTGAAAATTGGGAAAAATGAGAAAAAATGAAAATCAACTATCCGAAACTTTGATCGGCCATAACTCCGTTATTTGCAGTCGTATCTGAATTTAAATCCCAAATTTGAAATCTGCGTAAAATTCTGCGTACACTGGTGTATAATAACTCAAGTTTACTCTAAAAAATAAGCGAGATATCGGTATGAGAAGTTTGGCCATAGTTTTAGTCATGAATTTTTGCGAAAATTTGCAACTTTCGACTATTGGAAAATCTAAAGACTATTTCTTATGTAAAAAATCGCGAGAAAAACGATGCCGCAAACCGCATTCGAATATCTCAAATATTTTCGAGATATCGAGCATGAATTGTTTGGAACCTTCAAAAATTTGGCCATCTGGCGACCACCCAAAAATTCAAACGGCCATAACTCAGTTATTTGTTATCCGATCTGAATTTAAATTCCAGATTTGGATTCAGCGTGAGATTCTGCGTAAAATGAGTCAAAATTTATTGAGTTTACCTACGAAATAAAGAAAGCATTGACCAAAAACTGTTTGGAAGTGGTCATTTTGGGGTGATTTTCAATCACTATTTTTAATGTAAAAACAACGTTTAATACCTTTGTTTTATATATCATTCGAAAGAGGAGCTCGAAATCTATCTACTGGCCCAATTTGAGATCGATCAAGCAAACGGTTTACGAGTTATCGTCAAAAATAAAAAAATTGAAAAATTTTCATCGTTTGAGTCGCATTTTTTTTTCTCAAAAAATCGACTATCGAATTTTGGGCTTTTAAGCACTTTTTCTAACGTAAAATGAGCCGAGAAAAACGATGGCGCAAACCGCAACTCAATTTCTCTAATAGTTTCCGAGATACTTAACTTTGAAAATTGGGAAAAATGAGAAAAAATGAAAATCAACTATCCGAAACTTTGATCGGCCATAACTCCGTTATTTGCAGTCGTATCTGAATTTAAATCCCAGATTTGAAATCTGCGTAAAATTCTGCGTACACTGGTGTATAATAACTCAAGTTTACTCTAAAAAATAAGCGAGATATCGGTATGAGAAATTTGGCCATAGTGTTAGTCATAAATTTTTGCGAAAATTTGCAACTTTCGACTATTGGAAAATCTAAAGACTATTTATTATGTAAAAAATCGCGAGAAAAACGATGCCGCAAACCGCATTCGAATATCTCAACTAGTTTTCGAGATATCGAGCATGAATTGTTTGGAACCTTCAAAAATTTGGCCATCTGGCGACCACCCAAAAATTCAAACGGCCATAACTCAGTTATTTGTTATCCGATCTGAATTTAAATTCCAGATTTGGATTCAGCGTGAGATTCTGCGTAAAATGAGTCAACATTTATTGAGTTTACCTACGAAATAAAGAAAGCATTGACCAAAAACTGTTTGGAAGTGGTCATTTTGGGGTGATTTTCAATCACTATTTTTAATGTAAAAACAACGTTTAATACCTTTGTTTTATATTTCATTCGAAAGAGGAGCTCGAAATCTATCGACTGGCTCAATTTGAGATCGATCAAACAAACGGTTTACGAGTTATGGTCAAAAATAAAAAAATTGAAAAATTTTCATCGTTTGAGTCGCAATTTTTTTTCGCGAAAAATCGACTATCGAATTTTGGGCTTTTAAGCACTTTTTCTAACGTAAAATGAGCCGAGAAAAACGATGGCGCAAACCGCATCTCAATATCTCTAATAGTTTCCGAGATATTTAACTTTGAAAATTGGGAAAAATGAGAAAAAATGAAAATCAACTATCCGAAACTTTGATCGGCCATAACTCCGTTATTTGCAGTCGTATCTGAATTTAAATCCCAAATTTGAAATCTGCGTAAAATTCTGCGTACACTGGTGTATAATAACTCAAGTTTACTCTAAAAAATAAGCGAGATATCGGTATGAGAAGTTTGGCCATAGTTTTAGTCATAAATTTTTGCGAAAATTTGCAACTTTCGACTATTGGAAAATCTAAAGACTATTTCTTATGTAAAAAATCGCGAGAAAAACGATGCCGCAAACCGCATTCGAATATCTCAACTAGTTTTCGAGATATCGAGCATGAATTGTTTGGAACCTTCAAAAATTTGGCCATCTGGCGACCACCCAAAAATTCAAACGGCCATAACTCAGTTATTTGTTATCGGATCTGAATTTAAATTCCAGATTTGGATTCAGCGTGAGATTCTGCGTAAAATGAGTCAAAATTTATTGAGTTTACCTACGAAATAATGAAAGCATTGACCAAAAACTGTTTGGAAGTGGTCATTTTGGGGTGATTTTCAATCACTATTTTTAATTTAAAAACAACGTTTAATACCTTTGTTTTATATATCATTCGAAAGAGGAGCTCGAAATCTATCTACTGGCCCAATTTGAGATCGATCAAGCAAACGGTTTACGAGTTATGGTCAAAAATAAAAAAATTGAAAAATTTTCATCGTTTGAGTCGCATTTTTTTTTCTCAAAAAATCGACCATCGAATTTTGGGCTTTTAAGCACTTTTTCTAACGTAAAATGAGCCGAGAAAAACGATGGCGCAAACCGCAACTCAATATCTCTAATAGTTTCCGAGATATTTAACTTTGAAAATTGGGAAAAATGAGAAAAAATGAAAATCAACTATCCGAAACTTTGATCGGCCATAACTCGGTTATTTGCAGTCGTATCTGCATTTAAATCCCAGATTTGAAATCTGCGTAAAATTCTGCGTACACTGGTGTATAATAACTCAAGTTTACTCTAAAAAATAAGCGAGATATCGGTATGAGAAGTTTGGCCATAGTTTTAGTCATGAATTTTTGCGAAAACTTGCAACTTTCGACTATTGGAAAATCAAAAGACTATTTCTTATGTAAAAAATCGCGAGAAAAACGATGCCGCAAACCGCATTTGAATATCTCAAATAGTTTTCGAGATATCGAGCATGAATTGTTTGGAACCTTCAAAAAATTGGCCATCTGGCGACCACCCAAAAATTCAAACGGGCATAACTCAGTTATTTGTTATCGGATCTGAATTTAAATTCCAGAATTGGATTCAGCGTGAGATTCTGCGTAAAATGAGTCAAAATTTATTGAGTTTACCTACGAAATAATGAAAGCATTGACCAAAAACTGTTTGGAAGTGGTCATTTTGGGGTGATTTTCAATCACTATTTTTAATTTAAAAACAACGTTTAATACCTTTGTTTTATATATCATTCGAAAGAGGAGCTCGAAATCTATCTACTGGCCCAATTTGAGATCGATCAAGCAAACGGTTTACGAGTTATGGTCAAAAATAAAAAAATTGAAAAATTTTCATCGTTTGAGTCGCATTTTTTTTTCTCAAAAAATCGACCATCGAATTTTGGGCTTTTAAGCACTTTTTCTAACGTAAAATGAGCCGAGAAAAACGATGGCGCAAACCGCAACTCAATATCTCTAATAGTTTCCGAGATATTTAACTTTGAAAATTGGGAAAAATGAGAAAAAATGAAAATCAACTATCCGAAACTTTGATCGGCCATAACTCGGTTATTTGCAGTCGTATCTGCATTTAAATCCCAGATTTGAAATCTGCGTACACTGGTGTATAATAACTCAAGTTTACTCTAAAAAATAAGCGAGATATCGGTATGAGAAGTTTGGCCATAGTTTTAGTCATGAATTTTTGCGAAAACTTGCAACTTTCGACTATTGGAAAATCAAAAGACTATTTCTTATGTAAAAAATCGCGAGAAAAACGATGCCGCAAACCGCATTCGAATATCTCAAATAGTTTTCGAGATATCGAGCATGAATTGTTTGGAACCTTCAAAAAATTGGCCATCTGGCGACCACCCAAAAATTCAAACGGGCATAACTCAGTTATTTGTTATCGGATCTGAATTTAAATTCCAGAATTGGATTCAGCGTGAGATTCTGCGTAAAATGAGTCAAAACTTATTGAGTTTACCTACGAAATAAAGAAAGCATTGACCAAAAACTGTTTGGAAGTGGTCATTTTGGGGTGATTTTCAATCACTATTTTTAATATAAAAACAACGTTTAATACCTTTGTTTTATATACCATTCGAAAGAGGAGCTCGAAATCTATCTACTGGCCCAATTTGAGATCGATCAAGCAAACAGTTTACGAGTTATAGTCAAAAATAAAAAAATTGAAAAATTTTCATCGTTTGAGTCGCATTTTTTTTTCTCAAAAAATCGACTATCGAATTTTGGGCTTTTAAGCACTTTTTCTAACGTAAAATGAGCCGAGAAAAACGATGGCGCAAACCGCATCTCAATATCTCTAATAGATTCCGAGATATTTAACTTTGAAAATTGGGAAAAATGAGAAAAAATGAAAATCAACTATCCGAAACTTTGATCGGCCATAACTCCGTTATTTGCAGTCGTATCTGAATTTAAATCCCAAATTTGAAATCTGCGTAAAATTCTGCGTACACTGGTGTATAATAACTCAAGTTTACTCTAAAAAATAAGCGAGATATCGGTATGAGAAGTTTGGCCATAGTTTTAGTCATGAATTTTTGCGAAAATTTGCAACTTTCGACTATTGGAAAATCTAAAGACTATTTCTTATGTGAAAAATCGCGAGAAAAACGATGCCGCAAACCGCATTCGAATATCTCAAATAGTTTTCGAGATATCGAGCATGAATTGTTTGGAACCTTCAAAAATTTGGCCATCTGGCGACCACCCAAAAATTCAAACGGCCATAACTCAGTTATTTGTTATCCGATCTGAATTTAAATTCCAGATTTGGATTCAGCGTGAGATTCTGCGTAAAATGAGTCAAAATTTATTGAGTTTACCTACGAAATAAAGAAAGCATTGACCAAAAACTGTTTGGAAGTGGTCAGTTTGGGGTGATTTTCAATCACTATTTTTAATGTAAAAACAACGTTTAATACCTTTGTTTTATATATCATTCGAAAGAGGAGCTCGAAATCTATCTACTGGCCCAATTTGAGATCGATCAAGCAAACGGTTTACGAGTTATGGTCAAAAATAAAAAAATTGAAAAATTTTCATCGTTTGAGTCGCAATTTTTTTTCTCAAAAAATCGACTATCGAATTTTGGGCTTTTAAGCACTTTTTCTAACGTAAAATGAGCCGAGAAAAACGATGGCGCAAACCGCATCTCAATATCTCTAATAGATTCCGAGATATTTAACTTTGAAAATTGGGAAAAATGAGAAAAAATGAAAATCAACTATCCGAAACTTTGATCGGCCATAACTCCGTTATTTGCAGTCGTATCTGAATTTAAATCCCAGATTTGAAATCTGCGTAAAATTCTGCGTACACTGGTGTATAATAACTCAAGTTTACTCTAAAAAATAAGCGAGATATCGGTATGAGAAGTTTGGCCATAGTTTTAGTCATGAATTTTTGCGAAAATTTGTAACTTTCGACTATTGGAAAATCTAAAGACTATTTCTTATGTGAAAAATCGCGAGAAAAACGATGTCGCAAACCGCATTCGAATATCTCAACTAGTTTTCGAGATATCGAGCATGAATTGTTTGGAACCTTCAAAAATTTGGCCATCTGGCGACCACCCAAAAATTCAAACGGCCATAACTCAGTTATTTGTTATCGGATCTGAATTTAAATTCCAGATTTGGATTCAGCGTGAGATTCTGCGTAAAATGAGTCAAAATTTATTGAGTTTACCTACGAAATAAAGAAAGCATTGACCAAAAACTGTTTGGAAGTGGTCATTTTGGGGTGATTTTCAATCACTATTTTTAATGTAAAAACGACGTTTAATACCTTTGTATTATACATCATTCGAAAGAGGAGCTCGAAATCTATCGACTGGCTCAATTTGAGATCGATCAAACAAACGGTTTACGAGTTATGGTCAAAAATAAAAAAATTGAAAAATTTTCATCGTTTGAGTCGCAATTTTTTTTCTCAAAAAATCGACTATCGAATTTTGGGCTTTTAAGCACTTTTTCTAACGTAAAATGAGCCGAGAAAAACGATGGCGCAAACCGCATCTCAATATCTCTAATAGTTTCCGAGATATTTAACTTTGAAAATTGGGAAAAATGAGAAAAAATGAAAATCAACTATCCGAAACTTTGATCGGCCATAACTCGGTTATTTGTTGTCGGATCTGAATTTAAATCCCGGATTTTAAGTTTACTCTAAAAAATAAGCGAGATATCGATATGAGAAGTTTGACCATAGTTTTGATCATGAATTTTTGTGAAAATTTGCAACTTTCGACTATTGGAAAATCTAAAAACTATTTCTTACGTAAAAAATCGCGTGAAAAACAATGGCGCAAACCGCATTCCAATATCTGAAATAGTTTCCGAGATATCGAGCACGAATTGTTTTGAACCGTCAAAAATTTGGCCCTCTAGCGACAACCCAAAAAAGAAAGAAAAAAATCCTACCTTGTTGGATCCAACGTCGCCATCGTCTTCGCACACGGACTTACTGCAATAGAAATTTTTTTTTAGAAATTTGGCCAACGATTTCAAGCCAGCAGTTAACTTACCCTTTAATCCTGATCCCTAAGTGGTATCGTCGCGCTCCTACCACTGCATCCCCCTCCAGGAAGCAGGAACCAGGAACCACTCACTCACTTTGTTTTAAAAACGATGTTAGTTTTATTATTATGACACTACTGAAACTGAACTGATCTATCTCGCGCACTAAAAATTTCGGCACTCGAAATCAATGGTGGAAACTGAAAAAAAAAGAGAAAGTTTGAATAGATAAAAAGATTAACATCGAAGAGATAAAATGTCAGAAATTCTAGTCGACAAATATGCAGAATAGGAAAAATAAATTAAATCTGAGTGACTCCCCCCCATTTTGAGTCCCACAATACACCCCTTTCGCGAACACAGACACCGTAATATTCATTTAAAAACACTAGTTTTTAGAATTACTAAATTTTCCCAAATTTTATAGCTGTAGCACTAATAGTACAAGTCCTACCTTTAAACCCTGGCAATCACTAAACTACAATAAAATAAATTTCGAGCCACCGTAGCACGACGTCTTTCTTACACAAAACTCGGAGTACAACTAAATAAACGATGACTTTACGGGGGTTATTAAATAATGATTATTTAACTCTTTTTTTTGGAAAAAAATTTCTAGCATTTTATTTGTAATTGATTTGTCCTTTCACTAATTAGGAACAATGCAGCTCAGTTAGTTACGTATTCTGCATTAAAAAAACAGGACTAAAACGTACGGAAAAATATCACACAGCCATTCAAAATTATTTCTCCTTATTGAAAATCTATCAATTTCGTTATTAATTCGCCTCGCGTTTTCAAAAGACATTTCATCCCAAGACTGGCGGAAAATCCCGTTTCGGCAATATTAAAACTATCAAATGGAAATTTACTAAAGAATGCGACGCAATTTTTGTTAAAACACTTCCTTCCCTTACATTAAAAACATGTACCGGGTGTCCCAGCGATTGCTGAACATAGGGAAATAACATGGGAAAATGAATTTTATTTTTTTCCTGCTCTCTCGACCCTCCAAATTGAATTTGGTCAGTGGTGGATTATTCTTTGAATGATTCTTAATCAGACTGTAATTTTTTTAATTCGATGCTTTTACGGCATTATTCAAAAAAAAACAAATTAAAAACGGTTAATTTTGAATTTCCCGCCGGAATGTCGGCACATTTGAAATTGAAAATTTGTCATTATGACAGCAGAGTTAATCACCGTGAGTCCAAACTAACCTCACTTTTTAAAGATTTGGAGGATTAACAACGATGTCTAACGTTTCAAAACTCTTGTTCTAAGCTTAAATTGTTAATTTCTGACGTAGATAACTTCAATCTGTGCAAAAATATGGTTAAAATTTGACAAAATGTTGCGAGAACTTTGAACTCTTATTAAAAACAAAAACATGTTTGGCTGTGTTCTTCTGTTTGACAGTCTCAGCCATATATTTTTTGTCGTTTCAAAAATGCATTTGGACTCTTGGTGAAGCAAATAATCCGTTAACAGAGCGTCTGACAAATGAGTGCATTTCAGTTGTAGCATAAATGCTGCTCATTCTATTTAGTTACAAACTTTGAAGATTGTTTTTAAAGCAACTTTACTATCTATTACTTTACTTTACTTACTTTACTATTATTTTGAAACGTTAGACATCGTTGTTAGTCCTCCAAAACGAGTCTCCAAATCTTTAAAAAGTGAGGTTAGGTTGGACTCACGGTGATTAACTCGGCTGTCACAATGACAAATATTCAATTTCAAATGTACCGACATTCCGGCGGGAACTTTAAAATTCACCGTTTTTAATTTGTTTTTTTTTAATAATGCCGTAAAAGCATGAAATTTAAAAAAATACGGTCTGATTGAGAATCATTCAAAGAATGATCCACCCCTGACCAAATTCAATTTGGAAGTTCGAGAGAGCAGGAAAAAAATAAAATTCATTTTCCCATGTTATTTCCCTATGTTCAGCAGTCTCTGGAACACCCGGTATTTAAAGTGCTTTGCAATAATCAGATTTTATAATAACACATTGACCCAAATTTCGAATTTTTCAAACACGTCTTTTTTAAACGAAACTACAAACACGCCTGTAATGATCTGTAACCCAATTCCGCCAAAATTCAAATGAACCGCCAAACTCGAGAACCGCGAACTTTAAAATAAATAAAACGGCCGAAAACCGTGATCGTCTGAAACGGCTAGGACCTACGTTGTGTTGTGAAGGCGGATGTTCATTAGATACAAAGCAGTGCATCGTCTTTTAGGAAGAGCGTACCAACACAAAAAAATAAAAATACACCAGACCAAATGTGGTTTAACTTGTTTTATTCAAACTTTAGAAGTTTGAATGGTTTTGATTTAAATTTTACAGCTACGTGTCCATTCTTAACATTTCAAGAAATACAAGCATTTGAACAGACGATTTGATCATGTTACAAAATACTTAATAATTTTTAATCTCAAAGGAAGTCACTTTACAAAGAAACGTTTCGGTACAAAGATGCAATAAACAAATTAACGGAAAGTGAATTACATCAAAAAAACTACAAAAATCTCCCATTCTCTCTGTTGTGAGTGTGATCAAACTACAAAAATGATTGAAAACAAAATAACAATGAAAAACAACACACAATTTACCAAGTAGACATGTACAAACAATTTATCAATAAACATTAATAAAAGATAATTATTTTCAAAGGCGACAGACAGAAACAGGACGAGATTATGTTTTCGGAAGACCCGAAGACAATTTTTCCTATTCCGCAACGTACAGGCGGTGTGTTATCGAGAGTACTAACAAATTATGGCCAGATTAAGAGTAACCAACATCACCCGCGGAAGACCCGCTAGTTAGGTGAACCCTGACTACCCCGAGAGTCCCACGTAACAAGCTTCCAGCACTGGAGGGTTTTCGAAAGTCAAAAATCAAAGTTTAATTTTGAATTGATCACACTCTAAAAGAATGTACTAACATTAACGCGAGAGGCTGTTTGTTATGTTGTGTCTTTTGTGACGAAAAAAGTCTAAGCATCTAAGAAATCAAGGGACATACATAAAATACATAAACATATAAATTTTCAGTTTCGATAAAATACAATGGAAGAGAAAGTCGTGGACTTTAGGAAAAATGTACTCGTTTTTGTTCACAAATGACACAGAGTGATCCAAAAAGACATTCCCAGTTAATTTCATGTATTTCACAATTTCTTTAAAATCCTATTCTATTTTTAATCCTTCGAACTCAACAGTATAAATTCCTTGAACTGAATCGAATAAAAATTCCAGTTCCCAAAACTATCAGGTTTCCACGAATCTAAACTGCTTGTGCACGTGGCTTATCGGACGGTGGGCGAACACTGGTTGAATCCAGACGCTTACGTCAGCGGAAAAAAAACGCGTTACTTTAGAATTGTAGGGAAAATAACTACTTTACATGAATCCGGGGTGACTTCCTTCTTCAGACAACAAATGACAAAAATTATTACATACCAAAAGGTGACAACGCACAAGCGCTTCTACAAGGGGCTCTAAAATAACACCACACTCCCGTTAAAATTAATGGGTAAAAAAAAATTGTTTAAAAGATTTTAACAAACAAAAAATTAAAAAAAAAACAAAAATGAAAAATTAGAACAAAATAGCGATTAACATTAACACTGTGAAAAATATGGCGAAACGCACTCGATAGCACAACACCTTAGTACTCCCGAACTCGTAACAAGAATGAATCGCCTCCGGCGTCGCCCGCCTCCTCCGCTGCGGCGGTGGTGAACTCCCAAGTCCACCAACTTCTTAACGCAAAAATTCCTGCGGTCGTTGTGGCGCGAAAAGTTTGAAATTTGAATTCGAAGTGAGACACTACACGCCTAAAGAATAAATAATGAGCACTAATTTCACTATGCAACAAAATTTAAACATTTGGTTTTCGCTGGGGCGTTAATTTTAAGTCCTTCTTAAGTATGCAATAAGACGTCAGGGTCACATTAGGATTTATAGCGAATTTGTCATACATACTTCCTCCAGAAAGAAAATCAATCGAGGCATATTTCAACAAAGGTCTATTAGTGTGAACCTTTTTTCATATAATTGAACTTGAAATTGGCCAAAATATTCGCGAAGTTTTCAATATTGTTATCCAACTCTTTTTTTGCCAAAAAAAACAATTGTTTGTCAGTGGTGCGGTACTGCTCAACTTGTCTGCCCTTCAACTAATTAAGTAATTGAAGGATAAAATGAATACATAAGACCTAAGTGAATTCCAGCACTATGGCGTGAGACGACTATGGAAATTTTTACGACGATTATGAAGTTGAGTTTCATATGTGCTTTCAAATAAAATTTAAATCTCAAAATTAATATTGAGCGGTTAATTTTGAGAAGAATGTTTCCGTTTCAATAAAAAAATTTCAAAATTCTGAAAGCAATCTTCAAATTTTGTTTGCCATATCCAACAGTCAAACACAAATCCTAGATAAACATTTGTAAGAACCAAAAAAGTCTAAATGTACCTAACTTCCTTTAAAATCCGATTATTACTAAACATGAACACTCTGTATATTAAACAACTTTTGTTAACGCTAACAAACTGAAAAAATGAACAACGTTTCACCCAACGTTTCTATGAATTGAAAACTCTCCAAAATGTCTATAAATGAATATGATGGGCTAGTACTTTACCTTACAAGATATTTTATCAGAGTAGCAAATTTCCGAAACGACCGTCTTTATCAAAAGTCGAAACACAACTGATTCCAATAAAGAGATTAATACCTACGTAATTTCCTAATTGCTTATCTTATAACTTTTTTCTTGAGCGAACAAAAAATAATCAGGTAGTGCTATTGCCATAACCGAGGGAAATGAATGGACAAGGTCGAGTTCCAATATAAATCCAAATATACAGTGTCCGAACGATTTGTAGACGAAACTGATTTTGCAACTTGCAAACTGTGTCCTTCGTTCTACAATTTTGCAATTTGACAGTTACAGAACTTAAAAATAGTAAGTTCCCCAAATTTCAGAACTGTAGCATTAAAATTACCAAAATTATGAAATTTAGTCAAGGATGTGGAAACTTTTGCTTGTCTCAAAAATTAAAATTTCTAAAATATGTGTCATTGCGGCGCAAAAATAGTCACTTCCCCAAATTTCATAGCTGTAGCAATAAAACTACCAAAATTACGGATTTTGCTATACTAGAGCACGTGACCATCAATGCTCTCGTCTAAAGTTGGCAGCAAATCTGTGTTTTTGGCTGTACAATTTTGAAATTTAATAGTCAATATACAAATAAAAAAAAATAACTTTCCCAAATTTCATACACTAAAATTACCAAAATTACGAATTAAATCAAAATCAACTCAAAAACCTTCGGTTAACCAATCCTTCTTTTGAAAAAAAATGTTCTATAGTTTCTTCATCAGATTAAGGCGTTAATACAACCAACGACTTAACCTCAAACATCGCAACATTCAATTTTCTATTAATCTTCTCCCCTAATAAAGAATTGATTTACCCTCAATAGTTTTTGTATATTTCCACAAGAATCTAGAGAAGCTACAAGAAAACTCTTCTTCTTTCTTGGTAAAAATGGACCAACCCGCTTTTGTTGGAAAAATCGTGAAATTTACCTTAATTTACACGGTTTTGGCTGGTGACCACGACTAAAATACTTGAAACACTTCCATGAATGTTTCAGAACACAAAATTTCACGTGGGAACACTAAAAACTTGTGTTTTTACGCGAAATTGGAGAGCCGGCCACTTATGTTAAAACAAATGACATCTTCCGAACTTACGACAGCTGCCGTCTGTCAAACTCTAGCGCGGGACTTTTGAAATTTGAAATTGGTAGAGTTGGAGTTGGAAATGAAAAGTCTACGTTTAGTTTAGGTTGCAGATAAGCACAAAGGTCACAAATTTTTATTGAAATCTTTCATTATTCTCCTGATGTTGATACGTACACAACCAGTTAACCTCAAAACTTGCTAAATTCAGTTTTTCTTCAATTTTATCTCTAAAGAATTTAAAGTCAGATTTTCACAAAAGAAATTTGAAAAATTTACACAGGAGGGTTGACTGATGGCAATGAGCGCCTACTTTTTTATAAGGTGTCTGCAATTTTTGATTGGTCTCAAAAATAAGCATTTCTAAAACCTCAAAAACTGCAACATTCAATTTTCTCTTAACCTTCTCCCTAATAAAGAATTGATTTACCCCCAATAATCTTTGAATATTTCCGCAAGAAACTGAAAAAACCATCTGGCTCTACAACAGAACTCTCCGTTCTTGGCTTTGTTGGAAAAATCGTAAAATTTACCTTAATTTACACGGTTTTGGCTGGTGACCACGACTAAAACACTTGAAACACTTCCATGAATGTTTCAGAACACAAAATTTCACGTGGGAACACTAAAAACTTGTGTTTTTACGCGAAATTGGAGAGCCGGCCACTTATGTTAAAACAAATGACATCTTCCGAACTTACGACAGCTGCCGTCTGTCAAACTCTAGCGCGGGACTTTTGAAATTTGAAATTGGTAGAGTTGGAGTTGGAAATGAAAAGTCTACGTTTAGTTTAGGTTGCAGATAAGCACAAAGGTCACAAATTTTTATTTAAATTTTTCATTATTCTCCTGATGTTGATATGTACACAACGAGTTAACCTCAAAACTTGCTAAATTCAGTTTTTCTTCAATTTTCTATCTAAAGAATTTAAAGTCAGATTTTCACAAAAGAAATTTGAAAAATTTACACAGGAGGGTTGACTGATGGCAATGAGCGCCTACTTTTTTATAAGGTGTCTGCAATTTTTGATTGGTCTCAAAAATAAGCATTTCTAAAACCTCAAAAACTGCAACATTCAATTTTCTCTTAACCTTCTCCCTAATAAAGAATTGATTTACCCCCAATAATCTTTGAATATTTCCGCAAGAAACTGAAAAAACCATCTGGCTCTACAACAGAACTCTCCGTTCTTGGCTTTGTTGGAAAAATCGTAAAATTTACCTTAATTTACACGGTTTTGGCTGGTGACCACGACTAAAACACTTGAAACACTTCCATGAATGTTTCAGAACACAAAATTTCACGTGGGAACACTAAAAACTTGTGTTTTTACGCGAAATTGGAGAGCCGGCCACTTACAACAAATGACATCTACCGAACTGACGACAGCTGCCGTCTGTCAAACTACAGCGCGGGACTTTTGAAATTTGAAATTGGTAGAGTTGGAGTTGGAAATGAAAAGTCTACGTTTAGTTTAGGTTGCAGATAAGCACAAAGATCACAAATTTTTATTTAAATTTTTCATTATTCTCCTGATGTTGATATGTACACAACGAGTTAACCTCAAAACTTGCTAAATTCAGTTTTTCTTCAATTTTCTATCTAAAGAATTTAAAGTCAGATTTACACGAAAGAAATTTGGAAAATTTACACACGAGGGGTTGACTGATGGCAATGAGCGCCTACTTTTTATAAAGTGTCTGCAATTTTTGATTGGTCTCAAAAATAAGCATTTCTAAAACCTCAAAAATTGCAAGATTCAATTTTCTCTTAACCTTCTCCCTAATAAATAATTGATTTACCCCCAATAATCGAATATTTCCAAAAGAAACTCGAAAAGCCAAAAGCTAAAACAGAACTCCCCTTTCTTGGTTAAAATGGACCAACCCGATTCTGTTGGAAAAATCGTGAAATTTACCTTAATTTACACTGTTTTGGCTGGTGACCACGACGAAAACACTTGAAACACTTCCATGAATGATTCAGAACACAAAATTTCACGTGGGAACACTAAAAACTTGTGTTTTTACGCGAAATTGGAGAGCCGGCCACTTACAACAAATGACATCTACCGAACTTTCGACAGCTGCCGTCTGTCAAACTCTAGCGCGGGACTTTTGAAATTTGAAATTGGTAGAGTTGGAGTTGGAAATGAAAAGTCTACGTTTAGTTTAGGTTGCAGATAAGCACAAAGGTCACAAATTTTTATTTAAATCTTTCATTATTCTCCTGATGTTGATATGTACACAACGAGTTAACCTCAAAACTTGCTAAATTCAGTTTTTCTTCAATTTTCTCTCAAAGAATTTAAAGTCAGATTTACACGAAAGAAATTTGAAAAATTTACACACGAGGGTAGACTGACAGCAATGAGGGCTTACTTTTTTATAAGATGTCTGCAATTTTTAATTGGTCTCAAAAATAAGCATTTCTAAAATCTGTGTTTTTGGCTCTACAATTTTGAAATTTAATAGAGTCAATATACGAATCAAAAAAAGTAACTTTCCCAAATTTCATAACTGTTGCACTAAAATTACCAAAATTACGAATTAAATCAAAATCAACTCAAAATGCTTCTTTTGGAAAAAAATGTTCTATAGTTTCTTCATCATATAGAGCCGCTGATACAACCAACATCACCAACGACTTAACCTCAAAAATCGCAACATTTAATTTTCTCTTAACCTTCTCCCTAATGAAGAATTGATTTACCCCCAATAATCTTTGAATGTTTCCACAAGAAACTGGATGAACCATCTGGCTCTACAACAGAAGTCCCCGTTCTTGGCTTTGTTGGAAAAATCGTGAAATTTACCTTAATTTACACGGTTTTGGCTGGTGTCCACGACTAAAACACTTGAAACACTTCCATGAATGTTTCAGAACATAAAATTTCATGTGGGAACACTAAAAACTTGTGTTTTTACGCGAAATTTGAGAGCGGGACACTTACAACAAATGACACATTCCGAACTTTCGACAGCTGCCGTCTGTCAAACTCTAGCGCGGGACTTTTGAAATTTGAAATTGGTAGAGTTGGAGTTGGAAATGAAAAGTCTACGTTTAGTTTAGGTTGCAGATAAGCACAAAGGTCACAAATTTTTATTTAAATCTTTCATTATTCTCCTGACGTTGATATGTACACAACGAGTTAACCTCAAAACTTGCTAAATTCAGTTTTTCTTCAATTTTCTCTCAAAGAATTTAAAGTCAGATTTACACGAAAGAAATTTGAAAAATTTACACACGAGGGTAGACTGACAGCAATGAGCGCTTACTTTTTTATAAGATGTCTGCAATTTTTAATTGGTCTCAAAAATAAGCATTTCTAAAATCTGTGTTTTTGGCTCTACAATTTTGAAATTTAATAGAGTCAATATATGAATCAAAAAAAGTAACTTTCCCAAATTTCATAACTGTTGCACTAAAATTATCCAAATTACGAATTTCAGTCAAGGACGTGGAAACTTTCACTTGTCTCAAAAATTAAAATTTCTAAAATCTGTGTCATTGCGACGCAAAAATAGTAACTCCCCCAAATTTCATAGCTGTAGCACTAAAACTACCAAAATTACGAATTTTACTGTACTAGAGGACGTGACCATCAATGCGCTCGTCTAAACTTCGTAACAGCCCCTAGGGATGTTTATTGGAAACAGCTAACGTCTTGGGCAAGTTTGCCAAAGACCATGAATGGAGAGAAAAGAAAACAAACAAACCTTCCATCCTTCCTCAACAAGCAGCGATGCATCCAGAACTCCAGATCTCACGTTTTCAAAAAACCAATAGAAAGAACTTCGTGCTCCCGCAATGAAATCAGCAACACTCTGAATATTTCCCAGTCACTGAACGACATCTTCGACCACTGGAAAAAGAACATTTGACTTTGACTTAAAACATGTTTAAATTTAACCTTTTTCATCCACATTGCAGTAAAGCAACACCTTTTCCGTGATGTTATGCTCCTGGATCACTTCACTGTACTCTGGGAGCTGAATGAGTGGTTTCTTCAATTCTGTGCAATAAGTTGCAGAGTCCTTCAACGTTGAGCGACGACAACCGCCTTTTCGACATCTTAGGCTATGGGTGGTACCATCAAGATGCTGCAAGATGTGTGTAGTCATGAGAAGACCATCATCTATATACTCAGTCTCTTAATAATAAACTCTGGTAATGAAGTTGGAACCTGAAATACCACAAAACATTATAAAGCTGGGATTCAAACAATTTTCAGCTTACCTGCCTTTAAAAATTTCTATAAAGACCCGGAAATTTGTTGCAAATCAAATCCAAGACTAAATACCTTCAAATGAACTTCTTAACTTGTGTGATTTCTTTGGACCATTCCCAGAAGAACGAGAAAGTAAAGAATTTGTTGTGCTCTGAAAATAAGTCTTAATTAGTAAGAATTATTTCGCTTCAACATGCAGCATATAGGCAACCAATTATACACCTTAGTAATTTTGTGGTAAGTTAGTAACTTTTCTTTCTTAGGTTGATGCCAGTTTGCACCAACCGTTCAACCAATCAAAATTAAGCAAGCATTTCTAAAATCTGTGTTTTTGGCTCTACAATTTTGAAATTTAATAGAGTCAATATACGAATCAAAAAAAGTAACTTTCCCAAATTTCATAACTGTTGCAGTAAAATTACCAAAATTACGAATTAAATCAAAATCAACTCAAAATCCTTCTTTTGGAAAAAAATGTTCTATAGTTTCTTCATCATATTGAGCCGCTGATACAACCAACATCACCAACGACTTAACCTCAAAAATCGCAACATTTAATTTTCTCTTAACCTTCTCCCTAATAAAGAATTGATTTACCCCCAATAATCTTTGAATATTTCCGCAAGAAACTGAAAAAACCATCTGGCTTTACAACAGAACTCTCCGTTCTTGGCTTTGTTGGAAAAATCGTAAAATTTACCTTAATTTACACGGTTTTGGCTGGTGACCACGACTAAAACACTTGAAACACTTCCATGAATGTTTCAGAACACAAAATTTCACGTGGGAACACTAAAAACTTGTGTTTTTACGCGAAATTGGAGAGCCGGCCACTTACAACAAATGACATCTACCGAACTGACGACAGCTGCCGTCTGTCAAACTCTAGCGCGGGACTTTTGAAATTTGAAATTGGTAGAGTTGGAGTTGGAAATGAAAAGTCTACGTTTAGTTTAGGTTGCAGATAAGCACAAAGGTCACAAATTTTTATTTAAATTTTTCATTATTCTCCTGATGTTGATATGTACACAACGAGTTAACCTCAAAACTTGCTAAATTCAGTTTTTCTTCAATTTTCTATCTAAAGAATTTAAAGTCAGATTTACACGAAAGAAATTTGGAAAATTTACACACGAGGGGTTGACTGATGGCAATGAGCGCCTACTTTTTATAAGGTGTCTGCAATTTTTGATTGGTCTCAAAAATAAGCATTTCTAAAACCTCAAAAATTGCAACATTCAATTTTCTCTTAACCTTCTCCCTAATAAATAATTGATTTACCCCCAATAATCGAATATTTCCAAAAGAAACTCGAAAAGCCAAAAGCTAAAACAGAACTCCCCTTTCTTGGTTAAAATGGACCAACCCGATTCTGTTGGAAAAATAGTGAAATTTACCTTAATTTACACTGTTTTGGATGGTGACCACGACGAAAACACTTGAAACACTTCCATGAATGATTCAGAACACAAAATTTCACGTGGGAACACTAAAAACTTGTGTTTTTACGCGAAATTGGAGAGCCGGCCACTTACAACAAATGACATCTACCGAACTGACGACAGCTGCCGTCTGTCAAACTCTAGCGCGGGACTTTTGAAATTTGAAATTGGTAGAGTTTGAGTTGGAAATGAAAAAGTCTACGTTTAGTTTAGGTTGCAGATAAGCACAAAGGTCACAAATTTTAATTTAAATCTTTCGTTATTCTCCTGATGTTGATATGTACACAACCAGTTAACCTCAAAACTTGCTAAATTCAGTTTTTCATCAATTTTCTCTCTAAAGAATTTAAAGTCTGATTTACACGAAAGAAATTTCGAATATTTACACAGGAAGGTAGACTGATAGCAATGAACGCTTACTTTTTTATAATGTGTCTGCAATTTTTGATTGGTCTCTAAAATAAGCATTTTTAAAATCTGTGTTTTTGGCTCTACAATTTTGAAATTTAATAGAGTCAATATACGAATCAAAAAAAGTAACTTTCCCAAATTTCATAACTGTTGCACTAAAATTACCAAAATTACGAATTAAATCAAAATCAACTCAAAATGCTTCTTTTGGAAAAAAATGTTCTATAGTTTCTTCATCTTATAGAGCCGCTGATACAACCAACATCACCAACGACTTAACCTCAAAAATCGCAACATTTAATTTTCTCTTAACCTTCTCCCTAATGAAGAATTGATTTACCCCCAATAATCTTTGAATGTTTCCACAAGAAACTGGATGAACCATCTGGCTCTACAACAGAAGTCCCCGTTCTTGGCTTTGTTGGAAAAATCGTGAAATTTACCTTAATTTACACGGTTTTGGCTGGTGACCACGACTAAAACACTTGAAACACTTCCATGAATGTTTCAGAACACAAAATTTCATGTGGGAACACTAAAAACTTGTGTTTTTACGCGAAATTGGAGAGCCGGCCACTTACAACAAATGACATCTACCGAACTTTCGACAGCTGCCGTCTGTCAAACTCTAGCGCGGGACTTTTGAAATTTGAAATTGGTAGAGTTGGAGTTGGAAATGAAAAGTCTACGTTTAGTTTAGGTTGCAGATAAGCACAAAGGTCACAAATTTTTATTTAAATCTTTCATTATTCTCCTGATGTTGATATGTACACAACGAGTCAACCTCAAAACTTGCTAAATTCAGTTTTTCTTCAATTTTCTCTCAAAGAATTTAAAGTCAGATTTACACGAAAGAAATTTGAAAAATTTACACACGAGGGTAGACTGACAGCAATGAGCGCTTACTTTTTTATAAGATGTCTGCAATTTTTAATTGGTCTCAAAAATAAGCATTTCTAAAATCTGTGTTTTTGGCTCTACAATTTTGAAATTTAATAGAGTCAATATACGAATCAAAAAAAGTAACTTTCCCAAATTTCATAACTGTTGCACTAAAATTATCCAAATTACGAATTTCAGTCAAGGACGTGGAAACTTTCACTTGTCTCTAAAATTAAAATTTCTAAAATCTGTGTCATTGCGACGCAAAAATAGTAACTCCCCTAAATTTCATAGCTGTAGCACTAAAACTACCAAAATTACGAATTTTACTGTACTAGAGGACGTGACCATCAATGCGCTCGTCTAAACTTCGTAACAGCCCCTAGGGATGTTTATTGGAAACAGTTAACGTCTTGGGCAAGTTTGCCAAAGACCATGAATGGAGAGAAAAGAAAACAAACAAACCTTCCATCCTTCCTCAACAAGCAGCGATGCATCCAGAACTCCAGATCTCACGTTTTCAAAAAACCAATAGAAAGAACTTCGTGCTCCCGCAATGAAATCAGCAACACTCTGAATATTTCCCAGTCACTGAACGACATCTTCGACCACTGGAAAAAGAACATTTGACTTTGACTTAAAACATGTTTAAATTTAACCTTTTTCATCCACATTGCAGTAAAGCAACACCTTTTTCGTGATGTTATGCTCCTGGATCACTTCACTGTACTCTGGGAGCTGAATGAGTGGTTTCTTCAATTCTGTGCAATAAGTTGCAGAGTCCTTCAACGTTGAGCGACGACAACCGCCTTTTCGACATCTTAGGCTATGGGTGGTACCATCAAGATGCTGCAAGATGTGTGTAGTCATGAGAAGACCATCATCTACATACTCAGTCTCTTAATAATAAACTCTGGTAATGAAGTTGGAACCTGAAATACCACAAAACATTATAAAGCTGGGATTCAAACAATTTTCAGCTTACCTACCTTTAAAAATTTCTATAAAGACCCGGAAATTTGTTGCAAATCAAATCCAAGACTAAATACCTTCAAATGAACTTCTTAACTTGTGTGATTTCTTTGGACCATTCCCAGAAGAACGAGAAAGTAAAGAATTTGTTGTGCTCTGAAAATAAGTCTTAATTAGTAAGAATTATTTCGCTTCAACATGCAGCATATAGGCAACCAATTATACACCTTAGTAATTTTGTGCTAAGTTAGTAACTTTTCTTTCTTAGGTTGATGCCAGTTTGCACCAACCGTTCAACCAATCAAAATTAAGCAAGCATTTCTAAGATCTGTGTTTTTGGCTCTACAATTTTGAAATTTAATAGAGTCAATATACGAATCAAAAAAAGTAACTTTCCCAAATTTCATAACTGTTGCAGTAAAATTACCAAAATTACGAATTAAATCAAAATCAACTCAAAATCCTTCTTTTGGAAAAAAATGTTCTATAGTTTCTTCATCATATTGAGCCGCTGATACAACCAACATCACCAACGACTTAACCTCAAAAATCGCAACATTTAATTTTCTCTTAACCTTCTCCCTAATAAAGAATTGATTTACCCCCAATAATCTTTGAATATTTCCGCAAGAAACTGAAAAAACCATCTGGCTCTACAACAGAACTCTCCGTTCTTGGCTTTGTTGGAAAAATCGTAAAATTTACCTTAATTTACACGGTTTTGGCTGGTGACCACGACTAAAACACTTGAAACACTTCCATGAATGTTTCAGAACACAAAATTTCACGTGGGAACACTAAAAACTTGTGTTTTTACGCGAAATTGGAGAGCCGGCCACTTACAACAAATGACATCTACCGAACTGACGATAGCTGCCGTCTGTCAAACTCTAGCGCGGGACTTTTGAAATTTGAAATTGGTAGAGTTGGAGTTGGAAATGAAAAGTCTACGTTTAGTTTAGGTTGCAGATAAGCACAAAGGTCACAAATTTTTATTTAAATTTTTCATTATTCTCCTGATGTTGATATGTACACAACGAGTTAACCTCAAAACTTGCTAAATTCAGTTTTTCTTCAATTTTCTATCTAAAGAATTTAAAGTCAGATTTACAAGAAAGAAATTTGGAAAATTTACACACGAGGGGTTGACTGATGGCAATGAGCGCCTACTTTTTATAAGGTGTGTTTGAGACCAATCAAAAATAAGCATTTTTAAATCTGTGTTTTTGGCTCTACAATTTTGAAATTTAATAGTCAATATACGAATCAAAAAAGTAACTTTCCCAAATTTCATAACTGTTGCACTAAAATTATCCAAAGTACGAATTTCAGTCAAGGACGTGGAAACTTTCACTTGTCTCAAAAATTAAAATTTCTAAAATCTGTGTCATTGCGACGCAAAAATAGTAACTCCCCCAAATTTCATAGCTGTAGCACTAAAACTACCAAAATTACGAATTTTACTGTACTAGAGGACGTGACCATCAATGCGCTCGTCTAAACTTCGTAACAGCCCCTAGGGATGTTTATTGGAAACAGTTAACGTCTTGGGCAAGTTTGCCAAAGACCATGAATGGAGAGAAAAGAAAACAAACAAACCTTCCATCCTTCCTCAACAAGCAGCGATGCATCCAGAACTCCAGATCTCACGATTTCAAAAAACCAATAAAAATTCTCCATAAACTTCCGTTCCCTGATGTTTCCTTGACTTCACAAAATATCTCACAAGACACCAGATGACCTTCAGAGCCTTTGTAGTATTTTCTTTCTTGACAACTGCATCTCGATGATGCTGTTTCCGTTGGTTGAGTTCCTTTGGGCCTTCTCTGGAGAAACACTCGTTTTCTGCTCGTAGACTCGTCAGGTTTGGAAACGTTGCAAACTTCGTGCTCCCGCAATGAAATCAGCAACACTCTGAATATTTCCCAGTCACTGAACGACATCTTCGACCACTGGAAAAAGAACATTTGACTTTGACTTAAAACGTGTTTAAATTTAACCTTTTTCATCCACATTGCAGTAAAGCAACACCTTTTTCGTGATGTTATGCTCCTGGATCACTTCACTGTACTCTGGGAGCTGAATGAGTGGTTTCTTCAATTCTGTGCAATAAGTTGCAGAGTCCTTCAACGTTGAGCGACGACAACCGCCTTTTCGACATCTTAGGCTATGGGTGGTACCATCAAGATGCTGCAAGATGTGTGTAGTCATGAGAAGACCATCATCTACATACTCAGTCTCTTAATAATAAACTCTGGTAATGAAGTTGGAACCTGAAATACCACAAAACATTATAAAGCTGGGATTCAAACAATTTTCAGCTTACCTGCCTTTAAAAATTTCTATAAAGACCCGGAAATTTGTTGCAAATCAAATCCAAGACTAAATACCTTCAAATGAACTTCTTAACTTGTGTGATTTCTTTGGACCATTCCCAGAAGAACGAGAAAGTAAAGAATTTGTTGTGCTCTGAAAATAAGTCTTAATTAGTAAGAATTATTTCGCTTCAACATGCAGCATATAGGCAACCAATTATACACCTTAGTAATTTTGTGCTAAGTTAGTAACTTTTCTTTCTTAGGTTGATGCCAGTTTGCACCAACCGTTCAACCAATCAAAATTAAGCAAGCATTTCTAAGATCTGTTTTTGGCTCTACAATTTTGAAATTTAATAGAGTCAATATACGAATCAAAAAAAGTAACTTTCCCAAATTTCATAACTGTTGCACTAAAATTACCAAAATTACGAATTAAATCAAAATCAACTCAAAATCCTTCTTTTGGAAAAAAATGTTCTATAGTTTCTTCATCATATTGAGCCGCTGATACAACCAACATCACCAACGACTTAACCTCAAAAATCGCAACATTTAATTTTCTCTTAACCTTCTCCCTAATAAAGAATTGATTTACCCCCAATAATCTTTGAATATTTCCGCAAGAAACTGAAAAAACCATCTGGCTCTACAACAGAACTCTCCGTTCTTGGCTTTGTTGGAAAAATCGTAAAATTTACCTTAATTTACACGGTTTTGTCTGGTGACCACGACTAAAACACTTGAAACACTTCCATGAATGTTTCAGAACACAAAATTTCACGTGGGAACACTAAAAACTTGTGTTTTTACGCGAAATTGGAGAGCCGGCCACTTACAACAAATGACATCTACCGAACTGACGATAGCTGCCGTCTGTCAAACTCTAGCGCGGGACTTTTGAAATTTGAAATTGGTAGAGTTGGAGTTGGAAATGAAAAGTCTACGTTTAGTTTAGGTTGCAGATAAGCACAAAGGTCACAAATTTTTATTTAAATTTTTCATTATTCTCCTGATGTTGATATGTACACAACGAGTTAACCTCAAAACTTGCTAAATTCAGTTTTTCTTCAATTTTCTATCTAAAGAATTTAAAGTCAGATTTACAAGAAAGAAATTTGGAAAATTTACACACGAGGGGTTGACTGATGGCAATGAGCGCCTACTTTTTATAAGGTGTGTTTGAGACCAATCAAAAATAAGCATTTTTAAATCTGTGTTTTTGGCTCTACAATTTTGAAATTTAATAGTCAATATACGAATCAAAAAAAGTAACTTTCCCAAATTTCATAACTGTTGCACTAAAATTATCCAAATTACGAATTTCAGTCAAGGACGTGGAAACTTTCACTTGTCTCAAAAATTAAAATTTCTAAAATCTGTGTCATTGCGACGCAAAAATAGTAACTCCCCCAAATTTCATAGCTGTAGCACTAAAACTACCAAAATTACGAATTTTACTGTACTAGAGGACGTGACCATCAATGCGCTCGTCTAAACTTCGTAACAGCCCCTAGGGATGTTTATTGAAAACAGTTAACGTCTTGGGCAAGTTTGCCAAAGACCATGAATGGAGAGAAAAGAAAACAAACAAACCTTCCATCCTTCCTCAACAAGCAGCGATGCATCCAGAACTCCAGATCTCACGATTTCAAAAAACCAATAAAAATTCTCCATAAACTTCCGTTCCCTGATGTTTCCTTGACTTCACAAAATATCGCACAAGACACCAGATGACCTTCAGAGCCTTTGTAGTATTTTCTTTCTTGACAACTGCATCTCGATGATGCTGTTTCCGTTGGTTGAGTTCCTTTGGGCCTTCTCTGGAGAAACACTCGTTTTCTGCTCGTAGACTCGTCAGGTTTGGAAACGTTGCAAACTTCGTGCTCCCGCAATGAAATCAGCAACACTCTGAATATTTCCCAGTCACTGAACGACATCTTCGACCACTGGAAAAAGAACATTTGACTTTGACTTAAAACATGTTTAAATTTAACCTTTTTCATCCACATTGCAGTAAAGCAACACCTTTTTCGTGATGTTATGCTCCTGGATCACTTCACTGTACTCTGGGAGCTGAATGAGTGGTTTCTTCAATTCTGTGCAATAAGTTGCAGAGTCCTTCAACGTTGAGCGACGACAACCGCCTTTTCGACATCTTAGGCTATGGGTGGTACCATCAAGATGCTGCAAGATGTGTGTAGTCATGAGAAGACCATCATCTATATACTCAGTCTCTTAATAATAAACTCTGGTAATGAAGTTGGAACCTGAAATACCACAAAACATTATAAAGCTGGGATTCAAACAATTTTCAGCTTACCTGCCTTTAAAAATTTCTATAAAGACCCGGAAATTTGTTGCAAATCAAATCCAAGACTAAATACCTTCAAATGAACTTCTTAACTTGTGTGATTTCTTTGGACCATTCCCAGAAGAACGAGAAAGTAAAGAATTTGTTGTGCTCTGAAAATAAGTCTTAATTAGTAAGAATTATTTCGCTTCAACATGCAGCATATAGGCAACCAATTATACACCTTAGTAATTTTGTGGTAAGTTAGTAACTTTTCTTTCTTAGGTTGATGCCAGTTTGCACCAACCGTTCAACCAATCAAAATTAAGCAAGCATTTCTAAAATCTGTGTTTTTGGCTCTACAATTTTGAAATTTAATAGAGTCAATATACGAATCAAAAAAAGTAACTTTCCCAAATTTCATAACTGTTGCACTAAAATTACCAAAATTACGAATTAAATCAAAATCAACTCAAAATCCATCTTTTGGAAAAAATGTTCTATAGTTTCTTCATCATATTGAGCCGCTGACACAACCAACATCACCAACGACTTAACCTCAAAAATCGCAACATTTAATTTTCTCTTAACCTTCTCCCTAATAAAGAATTGATTTACCCCCAATAATCTTTGAATATTTTCGCAAGAAACTGAAAAAACCATCTGGCTCTACAACAGAACTCTCCGTTCTTGGCTTTGTTGGAAAAATCGTAAAATTTACCTTAATTTACACGGTTTTGGCTGGTGACCACGACTAAAACACTTGAAACACTTCCATGAATGTTTCAGAACACAAAATTTCACGTGGGAACACTAAAAACTTGTGTTTTTACGCGAAACTGGAGAGCCGGCCACTTACAACAAATGACATCTACCGAACTGACGACAGCTGCCGTCTGTCAAACTCTAGCGCGGGACTTTTGAAATTTGAAATTGGTAGAGTTGGAGTTGGAAATGAAAAGTCTACGTTTAGTTTAGGTTGCAGATAAGCACAAAGATCACAAATTTTTATTTAAATTTTTCATTATTCTCCTGATGTTGATATGTACACAACGAGTTAACCTCAAAACTTGCTAAATTCAGTTTTTCTTCAATTTTCTATCTAAAGAATTTAAAGTCAGATTTACAAGAAAGAAATTTGGAAAATTTACACACGAGGGGTTGACTGATGGCAATGAGCGCCTACTTTTTATAAGGTGTCTGCAATTTTTGATTGGTCTCAAAAATAAGCATTTCTAAAACCTCAAAAATTGCAACATTCAATTTTCTCTTAACCTTCTCCCTAATAAAGAATTGATTTACCCCCAATAATCTTTGAATATTTCCGCAAGAAACTGAAAAAACCATCTGGCTTTACAACAGAACTCTCCGTTCTTGGCTTTGTTGGAAAAATCGTAAAATTTACCTTAATTTACACTGTTTTGGCTGGTGACCACGACGAAAACACTTGAAACACTTCCATGAATGATTCAGAACACAAAATTTCACGTGGGAACACTAAAAACTTGTGTTTTTACGCGAAATTGGAGAGCCGGCCACTTACAACAAATGACATCTACCGAACTGACGACAGCTGCCGTCTGTCAAACTCTAGCGCGGGACTTTTGAAATTTGAAATTGGTAGAGTTTGAGTTGGAAATGAAAAAGTCTACGTTTAGTTTAAGTTGCAGATAAGCACAAAGGTCACAAATTTTAATTTAAATCTTTCGTTATTCTCCTGATGTTGATATGTACACAACCAGTTAACCTCAAAACTTGCTAAATTCAGTTTTTCATCAATTTTCTCTCTAAAGAATTTAAAGTCTGATTTACACGAAAGAAATTTCGAATATTTACACAGGAAGGTAGACTGATAGCAATGAACGCTTACTTTTTTATAATGTGTCTGCAATTTTTGATTGGTCTCTAAAATAAGCATTTTTAAAATCTGTGTTTTTGGCTCTACAATTTTGAAATTTAATAGAGTCAATATACGAATCAAAAAAAGTAACTTTCCCAAATTTCATAACTGTTGCACTGAAATTACCAAAATTACGAATTAAATCAAAATCAACTCAAAATGCTTCTTTTGGAAAAAAATGTTCTATAGTTTCTTCATCATATAGAGCCGCTGATACAACCAACATCACCGACGACTTAACCTCAAAAATCGCAACATTTAATTTTCTCTTAACCTTCTCCCTAATGAAGAATTGATTTACCCCCAATAATCTTTGAATATTTCCACAAGAAACTGGATAAACCATCTGGCTCTACAACAGAAGTCCCCGTTCTTGGCTTTGTTGGAAAAATCGTGAAATTTACCTTAATTTACACGGTTTTGGCTGGTGACCACGACTAAAACACTTGAAACACTTCCATGAATGTTTCAGAACACAAAATTTCATGTGGGAACACTAAAAACTTGTGTTTTTACGCGAAATTTGAGAGCCGGACACTTACAACAAATGACACATTCCGAACTTTCGACAGCTGCCGTCTGTCAAACTCTAGCGCGGGACTTTTGAAATTTGAAATTGGTAGAGTTGGAGTTGGAAATGAAAAGTCTACGTTTAGTTTAGGTTGCAGATAAGCACAAAGGTCACAAATTTTTATTTAAATCTTTCATTATTCTCCTGATGTTGATATGTACACAACGAGTTAACCTCAAAACTTGCTAAATTCAGTTTTTCTTCAATTTTCTCTCAAAGAATTTAAAGTCAGATTTACACGAAAGAAATTTGAAAAATTTACACACGAGGGTAGACTGACAGCAATGAGCGCTTACTTTTTTATAAGATGTCTGCAATTTTTAATTGGTCTCAAAAATAAGCATTTCTAAAACTGTGTTTTTGGCTCTACAATTTTGAAATTTAATAGTCAATATACGAATCAAAAAAAGTAACTTTCCCAAATTTCATAACTGTTGCACTAAAATTATCCAAATTACGAATTTCAGTCAAGGACGTGGAAACTTTCACTTGTCTCAAAAATTAAAATTTCTAAAATCTGTGTCATTGCGACGCAAAAATAGTAACTCCCCCAAATTTCATAGCTGTAGCACTAAAACTACCAAAATACGAATTTTACTGTACTAGAGGACGTGACCATCAATGCGCTCGTCTAAACTTCGTAACAGCCCCTAGGGATGTTTATTGGGAACAGTTAACGTCTTGGGCAAGTTTACCAAAGACCATGAATGGTGAGAAAAGAAAACAAACAAACCTTCCATCTTTCCTCAACAAGCAGCGATGCATCCAGAACTCCAGATCTCACGTTTTCAAAAAACCAATAGAAAGAACTTCGTGCTCCCGCAATGAAATCAGCAACACTCTGAATATTTCCCAGTCACTGAACGACATCTTCGACCACTGGAAAAAGAACATTTGACTTTGACTTAAAACATGTTTAAATTTAACCTTTTTCATCCACATTGCAGTAAAGCAACACCTTTTTCGTGATGTTATGCTCCTGGATCACTTCACTGTACTCTGGGAGCTGAATGAGTGGTTTCTTCAATTCTGTGCAATAAGTTGCAGAGTCCTTCAACGTTGAGCGACGACAACCGCCTTTTCGACATCTTAGGCTATGGGTGGTACCATCAAGATGCTGCAAGATGTGTGTAGTCATGAGAAGACCATCATCTATATACTCAGTCTCTTAATAATAAACTCTGGTAATGAAGTTGGAACCTGAAATACCACAAAACATTATAAAGCTGGGATTCAAACAATTTTCAGCTTACCTGCCTTTAAAAATTTCTATAAAGACCCGGAAATTTGTTGCAAATCAAATCCAAGACTAAATACCTTCAAATGAACTTCTTAACTTGTGTGATTTCTTTGGACCATTCCCAGAAGAACGAGAAAGTAAAGAATTTGTTGTGCTCTGAAAATAAGTCTTAATTAGTAAGAATTATTTCGCTTCAACATGCAGCATATAGGCAACCAATTATACACCTTAGTAATCTTGTCGTAAGTTAGTAACTTTTCTTTCTTAGGTTGATGCCAGTTTGCACCAACCGTTCAACCAATCAAAATTAAGCAAGCATTTCTAAAATCTGTGTTTTTGGCTCTACAATTTTGAAATTTAATAGAGTCAATATACGAATCAAAAAAAGTAACTTTCCCAAATTTCATAACTGTTGCACTAAAATTACCAAAATTACGAATTAAATCAAAATCAACTCAAAATCCTTCTTTTGGAAAAAAATGTTCTATAGTTTCTTCATCATATTGAGCCGCTGATACAACCAACATCACCAACGACTTAACCTCAAAAATCGCAACATTTAATTTTCTCTTAACCTTCTCCCTAATAAAGAATTGATTTACCCCCAATAATCTTTGAATATTTCCGCAAGAAACTGAAAAAACCATCTGGCTTTACAACAGAACTCTCCGTTCTTGGCTTTGTTGGAAAAATCGTAAAATTTACCTTAATTTACACGGTTTTGGCTGGTGACCACGACTAAAACACTTGAAACACTTCCATGAATGTTTCAGAACACAAAATTTCACGTGGGAACACTAAAAACTTGTGTTTTTACGCGAAATTGGAGAGCCGGCCACTTACAACAAATGACATCTACCGAACTGACGACAGCTGCCGTCTGTCAAACTCTAGCGCGGGACTTTTGAAATTTGAAATTGGTAGAGTTGGAGTTGGAAATGAAAAGTCTACGTTTAGTTTAGGTTGCAGATAAGCACAAAGGTCACAAATTTTTATTTAAATTTTTCATTATTCTCCTGATGTTGATATGTACACAACGAGTTAACCTCAAAACTTGCTAAATTCAGTTTTTCTTCAATTTTCTATCTAAAGAATTTAAAGTCAAATTTACAAGAAAGAAATTTGGAAAATTTACACACGAGGGGTTGACTGATGGCAATGAGCGCCTACTTTTTATAAGGTGTCTGCAATTTTTGATTGGTCTCAAAAATAAGCATTTTTAAATCTGTGTTTTTGGCTCTACAATTTTGAAATTTAATAGAGTCAATATACGAATCAAAAAAAGTAACTTTCCCAAATTTCATAACTGTTGCACTAAAATTATCCAAATTACGAATTTCAGTCAAGGACGTGGAAACTTTCACTTGTCTCAAAAATTAAAATTTCTAAAATCTGTGTCATTGCGACGCAAAAATAGTAACTCCCCCAAATTTCATAGCTGTAGCACTAAAACTACCAAAATTACGAATTTTACTGTACTAGAGGACGTGACCATCAATGCGCTCGTCTAAACTTCGTAACAGCCCCTAGGGATGTTTATTGGAAACAGTTAACGTCTTGGGCAAGTTTGCCAAAGACCATGAATGGAGAGAAAAGAAAACAAACAAACCTTCCATCCTTCCTCAACAAGCAGCGATGCATCCAGAACTCCAGATCTCACGATTTCAAAAAACCAATAAAAATTCTCCATAAACTTCCGTTCCCTGATGTTTCCTTGACTTCACAAAATTTCTCACAAGACACCAGATGACCTTCAAAGCCTTTGTAGTATTTTCTTTCTTGACAACTGCATCTCGATGATGCTGTTTCCGTTGGTTGAGTTCCTTTGGGCCTTCTCTGGAGAAACACTCGTTTTCTGCTCGTAGACTCGTCAGGTTTGGAAACGTTGCAAACTTCGTGCTCCCGCAATGAAATCAGCAACACTCTGAATATTTCCCAGTCACTGAACGACATCTTCGACCACTGGAAAAAGAACATTTGACTTTGACTTAAAACATGTTTAAATTTAACCTTTTTCATCCACATTGCAGTAAAGCAGCACCTTTTTCCTGATGTTATGCTCCTGGATCAATTCACTGTACTCTGGGAGCATTGAATGGGTGGTTTCTTCAATTCTGTGCAATAACTTGCAGAGTCCTTCAGGGTTGAGCGACGACAACCGCCTTTTCGACATCTTAGGCTATGGGTATCATCCATCGATTCAGTCTCTTAATAATAAACTCTGGTAATGAAGTTGGAACCTGGAAATACCACGAAACATTTCAAGGCTGGAATTCAAACAGTTTTCAGCTTACCTGCGTTTAAAAATTTCAATAAAGACCCATCAATTTGTTGCAAATCAACTCCAACTCTAAATAGCTTCAAATGAACTTCTTAACTTGTGTAATTTCTTTGCTACCATGCCCAGAAGAACGAGAAAGTAAACAGTAAAGAATTCTGGTAGTTTCTTGTTAAATCATGAACATAACCTCAATGTGTGCTGTCAAAATAGTCAAGTTAAGACATACGTTAAGATAGAGACACAATAATTTTTAATAATTAATAGAATCGTAACCAAGTCGTGAATGTTAAATCAGACTTTAGATTCTTACTCCTGAGGACAAAATTAATAAAAAGAGTATTTTCTTGCTTTAATTTTCATCGAAAAACTGCAAACCAAATAAAAGTTTGAAAAATTAATAAAACATTAACGGAGCGTCTGATCAAAAAATCTTTGACGGATTCTTGTTCCTGAGGTCCAAATTGATGGAAAAAGTCGGTTTCAAAGAAATTTTATTTTTTGTCGAAATCGCCAAAAATCCATGATGTTTAGTCTTTGAACTTTTTTTGGCGAAAAACGCGAAAGTTCGCAGATCGACACGAAACTATGCACATGGTATAATTTGACATTTCCACATCCATTTTTGGTCTCCGTTCCTCGCTATCTGCAAGATTTTTTGAGAAAATGCAAATTAAAAATTTTAAAATTCAATTTCCCGCGTCAAGCAATCTGTCAACGAAGCATAGAAGCTAGGACATGCGTCAACAGTCTTTAGTCCATAAATAATATTAAATAAAATATTAACAAAGTCGTAAATCTTAAATCAAAGTTCAGATTCGTTTTTCTGAGGTTAAAATTAACAAGTTAAGTAGTTTATTGTATTTATTTACACCGAAAAGTGAGAGAAGTTTTTCCATAAAAGCCACCTAGCGGAATAACGCCGAAGTTGATAGTTCACGCCTCCTCTCACCAGAGGGCTAAACTTTTGTTTTTAAAACTTACAATTTTTGAATCAAAACCATTTGCAGGAATAAGGAAGAATGATAAAAAACAATACCCTCAAATTAAACTAAAGGAGTATTAATAAAATAAAAAAACACAAACTCGACACTCTCCCTCCTTCTTGCAAAAAGTGTGAAAAAGTTTCATTAGGAACATGTTTGTTGGCTTACCTAAAAAAGACGAGGGAAACAATCTGAAATGGACGAAACTATCCATTCTTAATTAATGGTAATTGATTATTGCTCTAATTCCAACTGATCCAAGAGCCAAGAGCCAAGGTTAGTCCTTCGCAAGTGGCGCTTCCTCAAAAATATCTCATTTAACGACTTCTTCAATTCTTGTAGATCATTGTTGTTTTTATATGCTGATGTAACCGCAGCCAGCTTGTCGGACATTTCAGTGCTCATTTCTTTTTCCGACTAAAACAAACCAAATAGTTTTAGGTGTTAATCTTCCTCTGATACTACAAAAGCCATGACATCATAAAGACACTAAATTTAAATCCCAGATTTGGAATCTGCGTAAAATTCTGCGTTCACTGATGTATAATAACTCGAGTTTACTCTAAAAAATAAGCGAGATATCGATATGAGAAGTTTGGCCATAGTTTTAGTCATGAATTTTTGCGAAAATTTGCAAATTTCGACTTTTGGAAAATCTAAAAACGATTTCTTATGTAAAAAATCGCGAGAAAAACGATGCCGCAAACCGCATTCCAATATCTGAAATAGTTTTCGAGATATCGAGCATGAATTGTTTGGAACCTTCAAAAATTTGGCCATCTGGCGACAACCCAAAAATTCAAACGGCCATAACTCAGTTATTTGTTGTCGGATCTGAATTTAAATTCCAGATTTGGATTCAGCGTGAGATTCTGCGTAAAATGAGTCAAAATTTATTGAGTTTACCTACGAAATAAAGAAAGCATTGACCAAAAACTGTTTGGAAGTGGTCATTTTGGGGTGATTTTCAATCAATGTTTTCAAAATGAAAATGACGTTTAATAGCATTGTATTATACAGGGTCCGCCAACACTTGTGTCCATCCCCAAAATCGTCTTTATTTTTAAAGATAAAATTTTGAAACTTTGCATACGCTCACAGTTGACAAAGCTCTAGAAGCTGACCTAAAAATTTGTTTTTTATCACTGATAGTTTTGGCGTCGCAACGCCTTAAAAATGTAATTGTTAGGTAATTGTGAGGGTTTGTGATATCAACCCCTAATTTAATTTTTTTTCAATATAAATATGTTAAAAATATCTGAGTGGTTATTTTAGATTCAATGCAAATTGGTTTCAAAATTTGAGAAAAAAATGCTGTTTTATCAAGTTAGTTTCCAAGTTCATTACGTCAAAATTGGGAACTACGTTTACACCCATCTGTCAACATCTTGTGTCACAAATGACATCTATCCTTTGGCTCGCTTTAGATTGTAACAAAAGTCTTACTTGGTGAAATTGTCACTTTGTCGATGTTAATTAACGATTTCCGGTGTCCATAAAGTGCAACATGTCCGTGTTAATCAAAATTAACCTTTATAAAAGTGAGTGAAGTGACTTGTGAAATTTTGGTGTAAACGTAGATTGCCGCGGCACTGTCATAATTTTGAAAACTAATTTGATAAAAAAACGTTTTTTTCGCAAATTTTAAACACAATTTGCATTAGATTTAAAATAAAAACTCAGATATTTGTACCACAGTTATGTTGAAAAAAAATTGAATTCGCGAATATTTCCGCAAAAACTCAAAAATCGCTAAAAATTATACTTCTTAGGCGTCGCGACGCCAACCATACCGAGATAAAAAAATAATTTTTTGCGTCAGCTTCTAGAGCTTTGTCAACTATAAGCGTATGCAAATTTTCAAAATTTTATCTTTAAAAATAAAGACGATTTTGGGGGTGGACACAAGTGTTGCCGGACCCTGTATATCATTCGAAAGAGGAGCTCGAAATCTATCTACTGGCTCAATTTGAGATCGATCAAACAAACGGTTTAGGTTTTATGCCCAAAAATAAAAAAAAATAAAAATTTTCATCGTTTGAGTCGCAATTTTTTTTCGCGAAAAATCGACTATCGAATTTTGGGCTTTTAAGCACTTTTTCTAACGTAAAATGAGCCGAGAAAAACGATGGCGCAAACCGCATCTCAATATCTCTAATAGTTTCCGAGATATTTAACTTTGAAAATTGGGAAAAATGAGAAAAAATGAAAATCAACTATCCGAAACTTTGATCGGCCATAACTCAGTTATTTGTTGTCGGATCTGAATTTAAATCCCAGATTTGGAATCTGCGTAAAATTCTGCGTTCACTGATGTATAATAACTCGAGTTTACTCTAAAAAATAAGCGAGATATCGATATGAGAAGTTTGGCCATAGTTTTAGTCATGAATTTTTGCGAAAATTTGCACATTTCGACTTTTGGAAAATCTAAAAACGATTTCTTATGTAAAAAATCGCGAGAAAAACGATGCCGCAAACCGCATTCCAATATCTGAAATAGTTTTCGAGATATCGAGCATGAATTGTTTGGAACCTTCAAAAATTTGGCCATCTGGCGACAACCCAAAAATTCAAACGGCCATAACTCAGTTATTTGTTGTCGGATCTGAATTTAAATTCCAGATTTGGATTCAGCGTGAGATTCTGCGTAAAATGAGTCAAAATTTATTGAGTTTACCTACGAAATAAAGAAAGCATTGACCAAAAACTGTTTGGAAGTGGTCATTTTGGGGTGATTTTCAATCAATGTTTTCAAAATGAAAATGACGTTTAATAGCATTGAATTATATATCAGTCGAAAGAGGAGCTCAAAATCTATCTACTGGCTCAATTTGAGATCGATCAAACAAACGGTTTAGGAGTTATGCCCAAAAATAAAAAAAAATAAAAATTTTCATCGTTTGAGTCGCAATTTTTTTTCGCGAAAAATCGACTATCGAATTTTGGGCTTTTAAGCACTTTTTCTAACGTAAAATGAGCCGAGAAAAACGATGGCGCAAACCGCATCTCAATATCTCTAATAGTTTCCGAGATATTTAACTTTGAAAATTGGGAAAAATGAGAAAAAATGAAAATCAACTATCCGAAACTTTGATCGGCCATAACTCAGTTATTTGTTGTCGGATCTGAATTTAAATCCCAGATTTGGAATCTGCGTAAAATTCTGCGTTCACTGATGTATAATAACTCGAGTTTACTCTAAAAAATAAGCGAGATATCGATATGAGAAGTTTGGCCATAGTTTTAGTCATGAATTTTTGCGAAAATTTGCAAATTTCGACTTTTGGAAAATCTAAAAACGATTTCTTATGTAAAAAATCGCGAGAAAAACGATGCCGCAAACCGCATTCCAATATCTGAAATAGTTTTCGAGATATCGAGCATGAATTGTTTGGAACCTTCAAAAATTTGGCCATCTGGCGACAACCCAAAAATTCAAACGGCCATAACTCAGTTATTTGTTGTCGGATCTGAATTTAAATTCCAGATTTGGATTCAGCGTGAGATTCTGCGTAAAATGAGTCAAAATTTATTGAGTTTACCTACGAAATAAAGAAAGCATTGACCAAAAACTGTTTGGAAGTGGTCATTTTGGGGTGATTTTCAATCAATGTTTTCAAAATGAAAATGACGTTTAATAGCATTGTATTATATATCATTCGAAAGAGGAGCTCGAAATCTATCTACTGGCTCAATTTGAGATCGATCAAACAAACGGTTTAGGAGTTATGCCCAAAAATAAAAAAAAATAAAAATTTTCATCGTTTGAGTCGCAATTTTTTTTCGCGAAAAATCGACTATCGAATTTTGGGCTTTTAAGCACTTTTTCTAACGTAAAATGAGCCGAGAAAAACGATGGCGCAAACCGCATCTCAATATCTCTAATAGTTTCCGAGATATTTAACTTTGAAAATTGGGAAAAATGAGAAAAAATGAAAATCAACTATCCGAAACTTTGATCGGCCATAACTCAGTTATTTGTTGTCGGATCTGAATTTAAATCCCAGATTTGGAATCTGCGTAAAATTCTGCGTTCACTGATGTATAATAACTCGAGTTTACTCTAAAAAATAAGCGAGATATCGATATGAGAAGTTTGGCCATAGTTTTAGTCATGAATTTTTGCGAAAATTTGCAAATTTCGACTTTTGGAAAATCTAAAAACGATTTCTTATGTAAAAAATCGCGAGAAAAACGATGCCGCAAACCGCATTCCAATATCTGAAATAGTTTTCGAGATATCGAGCATGAATTGTTTGGAACCTTCAAAAATTTGGCCATCTGGCGACAACCCAAAAATTCAAACGGCCATAACTCAGTTATTTGTTGTCGGATCTGAATTTAAATTCCAGATTTGGATTCAGCGTGAGATTCTGCGTAAAATGAGTCAAAATTTATTGAGTTTACCTAAGAAATAAAGAAAGCATTGACCAAAAACTGTTTGGAAGTGGTCATTTTGGGGTGATTTTCAATCAATGTTTTCAAAATGAAAATGACGTTTAATAGCATTGAATTATATATCAGTCGAAAGAGGAGCTCAAAATCTATCTACTGGCCCAATTTGAGATCGATCAAACAAACGGTTTAGGAGTTATGCCCAAAAATAAAAAAAAATAAAAATTTTCATCGTTTGAGTCGCAATTTTTTTTCGCGAAAAATCGACTATCGAATTTTGGGCTTTTAAGCACTTTTTCTAACGTAAAATGAGCCGAGAAAAACGATGGCGCAAACCGCATCTCAATATCTCTAATAGTTTCCGAGATATTTAACTTTGAAAATTGGGAAAAATGAGAAAAAATGAAAATCAACTATCCGAAACTTTGATCGGCCATAACTCAGTTATTTGTTGTCGGATCTGAATTTAAATCCCAGATTTGGAATCTGCGTAAAATTCTGCGTTCACTGATGTATAATAACTCGAGTTTACTCTAAAAAATAAGCGAGATATCGATATGAGATGTTTGGCCATAGTTTTAGTCATGAATTTTTGCGAAAATTTGCAAATTTCGACTTTTGGAAAATCTAAAAACGATTTCTTATGTAAAAAGTCGCGAGAAAAACGATGCCGCAAACCGCATTCCAATATCTGAAATAGTTTTCGAGATATCGAGCATGAATTGTTTGGAACCTTCAAAAATTTGGCCATCTGGCGACAACCCAAAAATTCAAACGGCCATAACTCAGTTATTTGTTGTCGGATCTGAATTTAAATTCCAGATTTGGATTCAGCGTGAGATTCTGCGTAAAATGAGTCAAAATTTATTGAGTTTACCTAAGAAATAAAGAAAGCATTGACCAAAAACTGTTTGGAAGTGGTCATTTTGGGGTGATTTTCAATCAATGTTTTCAAAATGAAAATGACGTTTAATAGCATTGAATTATATATCAGCCGAAAGAGGAGCTCAAAATC
Organism: Gnatocerus cornutus; assembly: GCA_029298725.1. Taxonomy (NCBI): domain Eukaryota; kingdom Metazoa; phylum Arthropoda; class Insecta; order Coleoptera; family Tenebrionidae; genus Gnatocerus; species Gnatocerus cornutus. The sequence goes on from CM055510.1 coordinate 21,176,569, forward strand.
TATCTACTGGCCCAATTTGAGATCGATCAAACAAACGGTTTAGGAGTTATGCCCAAAAATAAAAAAAAATAAAAATTTTCATCGTTTGAGTCGCAATTTTTTTTCGCGAAAAATCGACTATCGAATTTTGGGCTTTTAAGCACTTTTTCTAACGTAAAATGAGCCGAGAAAAACGATGGCGCAAACCGCATCTCAATATCTCTAATAGTTTCCGAGATATTTAACTTTGAAAATTGGGAAAAATGAGAAAAAATGAAAATCAAGTATCCGAAACTTTGATCGGCCATAACTCAGTTATTTGTTGTCGGATCTGAATTTAAATCCCAGATTTGGAATCTGCGTAAAATTCTGCGTTCACTGATGTATAATAACTCGAGTTTACTCTAAAAAATAAGCGAGATATCGATATGAGAAGTTTGGCCATAGTTTTAGTCATAAATTTTTGCGAAAATTTGCAAATTTCGACTTTTGGAAAATCTAAAAACGATTTCTTATGTAAAAAATCGCGAGAAAAACGATGCCGCAAACCGCATTCCAATATCTGAAATAGTTTTCGAGATATCGAGCATGAATTGTTTGGAACCTTCAAAAATTTGGCCATCTGGCGACAACCCAAAAATTCAAACGGCCATAACTCAGTTATTTGTTGTCGGATCTGAATTTAAATTCCAGATTTGGATTCACCGTGAGATTCTGCGTAAAATGAGTCAAAATTTATTGAGTTTACCTACGAAATAAAGAAAGCATTGACCAAAAACTGTTTGGAAGTGGTCATTTTGGGGTGATTTTCAATCACTATTTTTAATGTAAAAACGACGTTTAATACCTTTGTATTGTATATCATTCGAAAGAGGAGCTCGAAATCTATCTACTGGCTCAATTTGAGATCGATCAAACAAACGGTTTAGGAGTTATGCCCAAAAATAAAAAAAAATAAAAATTTTCATCGTTTGAGTCGCAATTTTTTTTCGCGAAAAATCGACTATCGAATTTTGGGCTTTTAAGCACTTTTTCTAACGTAAAATGAGCCGAGAAAAACGATGGCGCAAACCGCATCTCAATATCTCTAATAGTTTCCGAGATATTTAACTTTGAAAATTGGGAAAAATGAGAAAAAATGAAAATCAACTATCCGAAACTTTGATCGGCCATAACTCAGTTATTTGTTGTCGGATCTGAATTTAAATCCCAGATTTGGAATCTGCGTAAAATTCTGCGTTCACTGATGTATAATAACTCGAGTTTACTCTAAAAAATAAGCGAGATATCGATATGAGAAGTTTGGCCATAGTTTTAGTCATGAATTTTTGCGAAAATTTGCAAATTTCGACTTTTGGAAAATCTAAAAACGATTTCTTATGTAAAAAATCGCGAGAAAAACGATGCCGCAAACCGCATTCCAATATCTGAAATAGTTTTCGAGATATCGAGCATGAATTGTTTGGAACCTTCAAAAATTTGGCCATCTGGCGACAACCCAAAAATTCAAACGGCCATAACTCAGTTATTTGTTGTCGGATCTGAATTTAAATTCCAGATTTGGATTCAGCGTGAGATTCTGCGTAAAATGAGTCAAAATTTATTGAGTTTACCTACGAAATAAAGAAAGCATTGACCAAAAACTGTTTGGAAGTGGTCATTTTGGGGTGATTTTCAATCAATGTTTTCAAAATGAAAATGACGTTTAATAGCATTGAATTATATATCAGTCGAAAGAGGAGCTCAAAATCTATCCACTGGCCCAATTTGAGATCGATCAAACAAACGGTTTACGAGTTATGGTCAAAAATAAAAAAAAATAAAAATATTCATCGTTTGGAGTCGCAATTTTTTTTCGCGGAAAATCGACTATCGAATTTTGGGCTTTTAAGCACTTTTTCTAACGTAAAATGAGCCGAGAAAAACGATGGCGCAAACCGCATCTCAATATCTCTAATAGTTTCCGAGATATTTAACTTTAAAATTTATGAACATAACCTGTTTGTGTGCTGTCAAAATAATCAAGTTCGGACATACGTTAAGATACCTGTCCTATGTTTAGACACTATAATTTTAAATAATTAATAGAATCGTAATCAAGTCGTGAATGTTAAATCAGACTTCAGATTCTTACTCCTGAGGACCAAATTAATAAAAAGAGTATTTTCTTGCTTTAATTTTCATCGAAAAAATGCAAGTCAAATAAAAGTTTCAAAAATTAATAAAAAATTAACGGAGCGTCGGATCGAAAAATCTTTGACGTATTCTTGTTCCTGAGGTCCAAATTGATGGAAAAAGTCGGTTTCAAAGAGATTTTATTTTTTGTCAAAATCGCCAAAATCCATGGGTTACCCTTTGAACTTTTTTTGGCGAAAAACACGAAAGTTTTCAGATCAACACGAAACTTTGCACATGGCATAATTCGACATTTCTACATCCATTTCTGGTCTCCGTTCCTCGCTATCTGTGAGATTTTTTGAGAAAATGCAAATTAAAAATTTCAAAATTCAATTTCCCGCGTCAAGCAATCTGTCAACGAAGCATAGAAGCTAGGACATGCGTCAACAGTCTTTAGTCCATAAATAATATTAAATAAAATATTAACAAAGTCGTAAATCTTAAATCAAAGTTTAGATTCGTTTTTCTGAGATTAAAATTAACAAGTTAAGTAGTTTATTGTATTTATTTACACCGAAAAATGAATGCATAATGTGTGTATAATTGGTTGCCTACCTACATTGCAAATTTTAATTTTAAGTAAACTTATAATTACGTTTTGAATCTGACTTTAGAGTACAGAATCTTGTTCCTGAAGTCTAAATTAATAAAAAAAAAATGTTTTAAGAAGGTTTCGATTAAATTTCAAATATCAGTCGCGAAGAAACCTGTTTAGTTTTCAACCAATCACACACAGCCCAAATAAGAACCGGCAAATTTAAAGAAATTTATTAATAACACAAACATTAACATGAATAAATTAATGAGTACAAAGTTTCTACTTAAAAACTACAACAGGACTTAGAAAGACGTTGAAAACCGCCTCGACTACACTCCTTACATTAAATCTCGCTTCTTTCGGTCTTTTGACCGTCGTTAAATTGTTGTTACTACAAGCGAGACAGCCGATTTCGTCTAACCCGACTTGTACCTTGAACCCCCCACCTCGTTGTTGAAAAGTGTCCCCCCTTAAAATCCCCGCTTGCACTTTCGTGGTGATTTCGAACGTGTACAAGTTGTACCTCTTGTCGATTTGATCGCGCTGTAAAACGAGCTGCACTCTTCGCGGACTGCTTGCGTGATCGAAGATGGTGCGAAAACTGTTCGAAACCGAGCGGATTTTAATATCGTTTTTCAGTTTTCTGGGTTGATTTCAGGAGGATTAGAACCGAGAAGACGACTTGGATGAAAGCCGTGAATTTCTTGTACCGTGTTTGGGCGGTGAGGACCACGAAGAGGCAGAGAGACTGAAGATGAGGCCGGTGAAAACGAAGAAGGGCTAAGCTTCCGCGGAGTCAACGTCACGTGCATCGGAAGTCGTGGAACTCTCGCTTCACCTGCAACATTTGGAACGTGACAACTTGTCACTAGCATCAGCACCACCAGCAGCTGCGTTTCTGACTTCGCCAAAAAGAAAAAGGCTAGGAACCATACCAACTTCAAGTACAAGATCTTAAGGGCTAGATGTGGGTGGAGAATCGACCTCTGGACGGACCAAAGGGATGTGATCCAAAGCCTTCAGATCAGGATGGGATTAACAATGGGTAAATGTCCGTGGGAATAATCCACCGTGGCCGATGGGTAAAATGATGTATAATAACGCAAGTTTACACCAAAAAACAAGCGAGATATCGATATGAGAAGTTTGGCATTGTTTTTTTAATCATGAATTTTCGCGAAAATTTGTTTCATAAAAATATTATAATCTTCTATAACTAGACATTTAACAATCGTAGATAATATATATTAAAGAGCCACTTTGGGGTGATAAAAAATGATATAATAATTAAGTAGAAGCGAAAATTGCAAACGATTTGAGCACTTGTTTAGAAATGATAAGACAACAACGCTCGAATTCTGTTTTCGTGTTTGACGATCATCGCCTTCAACTTTCTTATTTCGTCGGCGAATTCTGGCAACGTTTTCTCCTAAATCAACAAAATTAGTTTAAGAAAAACCACAAACCTAAACTTGTGTTTGGTTTTGAGTCTTCCCCGATTTCGAAGAGCTTCGACACAGAAATGATCGCTTTCGATTCCATCCTTGAGCGAAATCAACAGACTCTTCAGTCGACAGCGCGCGCGCGCGCCGCACTGTCACCCAAAGTATCTGGATAGTCCGGTCAGTCCGGAGTTGTTTAGCCTATAAAACCTCGAGATTTCGCATCCTCTCTTCGGCATCATTCCTATGCCTGAGTTGAGTGTTGATGTAATATCACGCCTTCCACCATCTTCCTTCCTGCAAGAAGTGTAAAAAAGTTTCATCAAGAACATGTTTGTTTATCTCACCTGAAAAACTCTTCTTACTCTGTGCAGTCAATTGCTGTTTCTTCACGGCAAAGCTTTTAATTGCGCCTGCTTCTTGACCAACAGGAAAGACAACAAAGTTGTGTTAAGCTGCAACTAAGAGATTAAGGTGAGACCATGAATGGAGAGAAAAGAAAACAAACAAACCTTCCATCCTTCCTGAACAAACAGATCTCGCGTTTTCAAGAAACCAATAAATGATGTTTCCTTGACTTCACAAAATAGCTCACAAGACACCAGATGACCTTCAGAGCCTTTGTAGTACATATTTTCTTTCTTGACAACTGCATCTCGATGATGCTCTGTTTCCGTTGGTTGAGTTCCTTTGGCTCTTCTCTAGAGGAGAATACTCGTTTTCTGCTCGTAGACTCAACATTGCAAACTTCGTGCTCCCGCAATGCAATAAGGCAACACTTGAAACATCTCCCAGTCACTGAACGACATCTTCAACCACTGGAAAAAGAACATTTGACTTTGAATTTAACCTTTTTCATCCATATTGCAGTAAAGCAGCACCTTTTTCGTGATGGATCAATTCACTGTACTCTGGGAGCACTGAATGGGTGGTTTCTTCAATTCTGTGCAATAACTTGCAGAGTCCTTCAGCGTTGAGCGACGACAACCGCCTTTTCGACATCTTAGGCTATGGGTATCATCCATCGATTCAGTCTCTTTAATAATAAACTCTGGTAATGAAGTTGGAACCTGGAAATACCACGAAACATTTCAAGGCTGGAATTCAAACAGTTTTCAGCTTACCTGCGTTTAAAAATTTCAATAAAGACCCATCAATTTGTTGCAAATCAACTCCAACTCTAAATAGCTTCAAATGAACTTCTTAACTTGTGTAATTTCTTTGCTACCATGCCCAGAAGAACGAGAAAGTAAACAGTAAAGAATTCTGGTAGTTTCTTGTTAAATCATGAACATAACCTCAATGTGTGCTGTCAAAATAGTCAAGTTAAGACATACGTTAAGATAGAGACACAATAATTTTTAATAATTAATAGAATCGTAACCAAGTCGTGAATGTTAAATCAGACTTTAGATTCTTACTCCTGAGGACAAAATTAATAAAAAGAGTATTTTCTTGCTTTAATTTTCATCGAAAAACTGCAAACCAAATAAAAGTTTGAAAAATTAATAAAACATTAACGGAGCGTCTGATCGAAAAATCTTTGACGGATTCTTGTTCCTGAGGTCCAAATTGATGGAAAAAGTCGGTTTCAAAGAGATTTTATTTTTTGTCGAAATCGCCAAAAATCCATGATGTTTAGTCTTTGAACTTTTTTTGGCGAAAAACGCGAAAGTTCGCAGATCGACACGAAACTATGCACATGGCATAATTTGACATTTCCACATCCATTTTTGGTCTCCGTTCCTCGCTATCTGCAAGATTTTTTGAGAAAATGCAAATTAAAAATTTTAAAATTCAATTTCCCGCGTCAAGCAATCTGTCAACGAAGCATAGAAGCTAGGACATGCGTCAACAGTCTTTAGTCCATAAATAATATTAAATAAAATATTAACAAAGTCGTAAATCTTAAATCAAAGTTCAGATTCGTTTTTCTGAGGTTAAAATTAACAAGTTAAGTAGTTTATTGTATTTATTTACACCGAAAAGTGAGAGAAGTTTTTCCATAAAAGCCACCTAGCGGAATAACGCCGAAGTTGATAGTTCACGCCTCCTCTCACCAGAGGGCTAAACTTTTGTTTTTAAAACTTACAATTTTTGAATCAAAACCATTTGCAGGAATAAGGAAGAATGATAAAAAACAATACCCTCAAATTAAACTAAAGGAGTATTAATAAAATAAAAAAACACAAACTCGACACTCTCCCTCCTTCTTGCAAAAAGTGTGAAAAAGTTTCATTAGGAACATGTTTGTTGGCTTACCTAAAAAAGACGAGGGAAACAATCTGAAATGGACGAAACTATCCATTCTTAATTAATGGTAATTGATTATTGCTCTAATTCCAACTGATCCAAGAGCCAAGAGCCAAGGTTAGTCCTTCGCAAGTGGCGCTTCCTCAAAAATATCTCATTTAACGACTTCTTCAATTCTTGTAGATCATTGTTGTTTTTATATGCTGATGTAACCGCAGCCAGCTTGTCGGACATTTCAGTGTTCATTTCTTTTTCCAACTAAAACAAACCAAATAGTTTTAGGTGTTAATCTTCCTCTGATACTACAAAAGCCATGACATCATAAAGACACTAAATTTAAATCCCAAATTTGCAATCTGCGTAAAATTCTGCGTTCACTGATGTATAATAACTCAAGTTTACTCTAAAAAATAAGCGAGATATCGATATGAGAAGTTTGGCCATAGTTTTAGTCATGAATTTTTGCGAAAATTTGCAAATTTCGACTTTTGGAAAATCTAAAAACGATTTCTTATGTAAAAAATCGCGAGAAAAACGATGCCGCAAACCGCATTCCAATATCTGAAATAGTTTTCGAGATATCGAGCATGAATTGTTTGGGACCTTCAAAAATTTGGCCATCTGGCGACAACCCAACAATTCAAACGACCATAACTCAGTTATTTGTTGTCGGATCTGAATTTAAATTCCAGATTTGGATTCAGCGTGAGATTCTGCGTCAAATGAGTCAAAATTTATTGAGTTTACCTAAGAAATAAAGAAAGCATTGACCAAAAACAGTTTGGAAGTGGTCATTTTGGGGTGATTTTCAATCACTATTTTTAATGTAAAAACGACGTTTAATACCTTTGTATTATATATCATTCGAAGAAGGAGCTCTAAATCTATCTACTGGCCCAATTTGAGATCGATCAAACAAACGGTTTACGAGTTATGGTCAAAAATAAAAAAAAATAAAAATTTTCATCGTTTGAGTCGCAATTTTTTTTCGCGAAAAATCGACTATCGAATTTTGGGCTTTTAAGCACTTTTTCTAACGTAAAATGAGCCGAGAAAAACGATGGCGCAAACCGCAACTCAATATCTCTAATAGTTTCCGAGATATTTAACTTTGAAAATTGGGAAAAATGAGAAAAAATGAAAATCAACTATCCGAAACTTTGATCGGCCATAACTCAGTTATTTGTTGTCGGATCTGAATTTAAATCCCAGATTTGGAATCTGCGTAAAATGCTGCGTTCACTGATGCATAATAACTCGAGTTTACTCTAAAAAATAAGCGAGATATCGATATGAGAAGTTTGGCCATAGTTTTAGTCATGAATTTTTGCGAAAATTTGCAAATTTCGACTTTTGGAAAATCTAAAAACGATTTCTTATGTAAAAAATCGCGAGAAAAACGATGCCGCAAACCGCATTCCAATATCTGAAATAGTTTTCGAGATATCGAGCATGAATTGTTTGGAACCTTCAAAAATTTGGCCATCTGGCGACAACCCAAAAATTCAAACGGCCATAACTCAGTTATTTGTTGTCGGATCTGAATTTAAATTCCAGATTTGGATTCAGCGTGAGATTCTGCGTAAAATGAGTCAAAATTTATTGAGTTTACCTACGAAATAAAGAAAGCATTGACCAAAAACTGTTTGGAAGTGGTCATTTTGGGGTGATTTTCAATCACTATTTTTAATGTAAAAACGACGTTTAATACCTTTGTATTATATATCATTCGAAAGAGGAGCTCGAAATCTATCTACTGGCTCAATTTGAGATCGATCAAACAAACGGTTTAGGAGTTATGGCCAAAAATAAAAAAAAATAAAAATTTTCATCGTTTGAGTCGCAATTTTTTTTCGCGAAAAATCGACTATCGAATTTTGGGCTTTTAAGCACTTTTTCTAACGTAAAATGAGCCGAGAAAAACGATGGCGCAAACCGCATCTCAATATCTCTAATAGTTTCCGAGATATTTAACTTTGAAAATTGGGAAAAATGAGAAAAAATGAAAATCAACTATCCGAAACTTTGATCGGCCATAACTCAGTTATTTGTTGTCGGATTTGAATTTAAATCCCAGATTTGGAATCTGCGTAAAATTCTGCGTTCACTGATGTATAATAACTCGAGTTTACTCTAAAAAATAAGCGAGATATCGATATGAGAAGTTTGGCCATAGTTTTAGTCATGAATTTTTGCGAAAATTTGCAAATTTCGACTTTTGGAAAATCTAAAAACGATTTCTTATGTAAAAAATCGCGAGAAAAACGATGCCGCAAACCGCATTCCAATATCTGAAATAGTTTTCGAGATATCGAGCATGAATTGTTTGGAACCTTCAAAAATTTGGCCATCTGGCGACAACCCAAAAATTCAAACGGCCATAACTCAGTTATTTGTTGTCGGATCTGAATTTAAAGTCCAGATTTGGATTCAGCGTGAGATTCTGCGTAAAATGAGTCGAAATTTATTGAGTTTACCTACGAAATAAAGAAAGCATTGACCAAAAACTGTTTGGAAGTGGTCATTTTGGGGTGATTTTCAATCAATGTTTTCAAAATGAAAATGACGTTTAATAGCATTGAATTATATATCAGTCGAAAGAGGAGCTCAAAATCTATCCACTGGCCTAATTTGAGATCGATCAAACAAACGGTTTAGGAGTTATGGCCAAAAATAAAAAAAAATAAAAATTTTCATCGTTTGAGTCGCAATTTTTTTTCGCGAAAAATCGACTATCGAATTTTGGGCTTTTAAGCACTTTTTCTAACGTAAAATGAGCCGAGAAAAACGATGGCGCAAACCGCATCTCAATATCTCTAATAGTTTCCGAGATATTTAACTTTGAAAATTGGGAAAAATGAGAAAAAATGAAAATCAACTATCCGAAACTTTGATCGGCCATAACTCAGTTATTTGTTGTCGGATCTGAATTTAAATCCCAGATTTGGAATCTGCGTAAAATTCTGCGTTCACTGATGTATAATAACTCGAGTTTACTCTTAAAAATAAGCGAGATATCGATATGAGAAGTTTGGCCATAGTTTTAGTCATGAATTTTTGCGAAAATTTGCAAATTTCGACTTTTGGAAAATCTAAAAACGATTTCTTATGTAAAAAATCGCGAGAAAAACGATGCCGCAAACCGCATTCCAATATCTGAAATAGTTTTCGAGATATCGAGCATGAATTGTTTGGAACCTTCAAAAATTTGGCCATCTGGCGACATCCCAAAAATTCAAACGGCCATAACTCAGTTATTTGTTGTCGGATCTGAATTTAAATTCCAGATTTGGATTCAGCGTGAGATTCTGCGTAAAATGAGTCGAAATTTATTGAGTTTACCTACGAAATAAAGAAAGCATTGACCAAAAACTGTTTGGAAGTGGTCATTTTGGGGTGATTTTCAATCAATGTTTTCAAAATGAAAATGACGTTTAATAGCATTGAATTATATATCAGTCGAAAGAGGAGCTCAAAATCTATCTACTGGCCCAATTTGAGATCGATCAAACAAACGGTTTAGGAGTTATGCCCAAAAATAAAAAAAAATAAAAATTTTCATCGTTTGAGTCGCAATTTTTTTTCGCGAAAAATCGACTATCGAATTTTCGACTATTAGGCACTTTTTCTGACGTAAAATGAGCCGAAAAAAACGATGGCGCAAACCGCATCTCAATATCTCTAATAGTTTCCGAGATATTTAACTTTGAAAATTGGGAAAAATGAGAAAAAATGAAAATCAACTATCCGAAACTTTGATCGGCCATAACTCAGTTATTTGTTGTCGGATCTGAATTTAAATCCCAGATTTGGAATCTGCGTAAAATTCTGCGTTCACTGATGTATAATAACTCGAGTTTACTCTTAAAAATAAGCGCGATATCGATATGAGAAGTTTGGCCATAGTTTTAGTCATGAATTTTTGCGAAAATTTGCAAATTTCGACTTTTGGAAAATCTAAAAACGATTTCTTATGTAAAAAATCGCGAGAAAAACGATGCCGCAAACCGCATTCCAATATCTGAAATAGTTTTCGAGATATCGAGCATGAATTGTTTGGAACCTTCAAAAATTTGGCCATCTGGCGACAACCCAAAAATTCAAACGGCCATAACTCAGTTATTTGTTGTCGGATCTGAATTTAAATTCCAGATTTGGATTCAGCGTGAGATTCTGCGTAAAATGAGTCAAAATTTATTGAGTTTACCTACGAAATAAAGAAAGCATTGACCAAAAACTGTTTGGAAGTGGTCATTTTGGGGTGATTTTCAATCACTATTTTTAATGTAAAAACGACGTTTAATACCTTTGTATTATATATCATTCGAAAGAGGAGCTCGAAATCTATCTACTGGCTCAATTTGAGATCGATCAAACAAACGGTTTAGGAGTTATGGCCAAAAATAAAAAAAAATAAAAATTTTCATCGTTTGAGTCGCAATTTTTTTTCGCGAAAAATCGACTATCGAATTTTGGGCTTTTAAGCACTTTTTCTAACGTAAAATGAGCCGAGAAAAACGATGGCGCAAACCGCATCTCAATATCTCTAATAGTTTCCGAGATATTTAACTTTGAAAATTGGGAAAAATGAGAAAAAATGAAAATCAACTATCCGAAACTTTGATCGGCCATAACTCAGTTATTTGTTGTCGGATTTGAATTTAAATCCCAGATTTGGAATCTGCGTAAAATTCTGCGTTCACTGATGTATAATAACTCGAGTTTACTCTAAAAAATAAGCGAGATATCGATATGAGAAGTTTGGCCATAGTTTTAGTCATGAATTTTTGCGAAAATTTGCAAATTTCGACTTTTGGAAAATCTAAAAACGATTTCTTATGTAAAAAATCGCGAGAAAAACGATGCCGCAAACCGCATTCCAATATCTGAAATAGTTTTCGAGATATCGAGCATGAATTGTTTGGAACCTTCAAAAATTTGGCCATCTGGCGACAACCCAAAAATTCAAACGGCCATAACTCAGTTATTTGTTGTCGGATCTGAATTTAAATTCCAGATTTGGATTCAGCGTGAGATTCTGCGTAAAATGAGTCGAAATTTATTGAGTTTACCTACGAAATAAAGAAAGCATTGACCAAAAACTGTTTGGAAGTGGTCATTTTGGGGTGATTTTCAATCAATGTTTTCAAAATGAAAATGACGTTTAATAGCATTGAATTATATATCAGTCGAAAGAGGAGCTCAAAATCTATCCACTGGCCCAATTTGAGATCGATCAAACAAACGGTTTTCGAGTTATGGTCAAAAATAAAAAAAAATAAAAATTTTCATCGTTTGAGTCGCAATTTTTTTTCGCGAAAAATCGACTATCGAATTTTGGGCTTTTAAGCACTTTTTCTAACGTAAAATGAGCCGAGAAAAACGATGGCGCAAACCGCATCTCAATATCTCTAATAGTTTCCGAGATATTTAACTTTGAAAATTGGGAAAAATGAGAAAAAATGAAAATCAACTATCCGAAACTTTGATCGGCCATAACTCAGTTATTTGTTGTCGGATCTGAATTTAAATCCCAGATTTGGAATCTGCGTAAAATTCTGCGTTCACTGATGTATAATAACTCGAGTTTACTCTAAAAAATAAGCGAGATATCGATATGAGAAGTTTGGCCATAGTTTTAGTCATGAATTTTTGCGAAAATTTGCAAATTTCGACTTTTGGAAAATCTAAAAACGATTTCTTATGTAAAAAATCGCGAGAAAAACGATGCCGCAAACCGCATTCCAATATCTGAAATAGTTTTCGAGATATCGAGCATGAATTGTTTGGAACCTTCAAAAATTTGGCCATCTGGCGACAACCCAAAAATTCAAACGGCCATAACTCAGTTATTTGTTGTCGGATCTGAATTTAAATTCCAGATTTGGATTCAGCGTGAGATTCTGCGTAAAATGAGTCAAAATTTATTGAGTTTACCTACGAAATAAAGAAAGCATTGACCAAAAACTGTTTGGAAGTGGTCATTTTGGGGTGATTTTCAATCAATGTTTTCAAAATGAAAATGACGTTTAATAGCATTGTATTATATATCATTCGAAAGAGGAGCTCGAAATCTATCTACTGGCTCAATTTGAGATCGATCAAACAAACGGTTTAGGAGTTATGCCCAAAAATAAAAAAAATAAAAATTTTCATCGTTTGAGTCGCAATTTTTTTTCGCGAAAAATCGACTATCGAATTTTGGGCTTTTAAGCACTTTTTCTAACGTAAAATGAGCCGAGAAAAACGATGGCGCAAACCGCATCTCAATATCTCTAATAGTTTCCGAGATATTTAACTTTGAAAATTGGGAAAAATGAGAAAAAATGAAAATCAACTATCCGAAACTTTGATCGGCCATAACTCAGTTATTTGTTGTCGGATCTGAATTTAAATCCCAGATTTGGAATCTGCGTAAAATTCTGCGTTTACTGATGTATAATAACTCGAGTTTACTCTAAAAAATAAGCGAGATATCGATATGAGAAGTTTGGCCATAGTTTTAGTCATGAATTTTTGCGAAAATTTGCAAATTTCGACTTTTGGAAAATCTAAAAACGATTTCTTATGTAAAAAATCGCGAGAAAAACGATGCCGCAAACCGCATTCCAATATCTGAAATAGTTTTCGAGATATCGAGCATGAATTGTTTGGAACCTTCAAAAATTTGGCCATCTGGCGACAACCCAAAAATTCAAACGGCCATAACTCAGTTATTTGTTGTCGGATCTGAATTTAAATTCCAGATTTGGATTCAGCGTGAGATTCTGCGTAAAATGAGTCAAAATTTATTGAGTTTACCTACGAAATAAAGAAAGCATTGACCAAAAACTGTTTGGAAGTGGTCATTTTGGGGTGATTTTCAATCAATGTTTTCAAAATGAAAATGACGTTTAATAGCATTGAGTTATATATCAGTCGAAAGAGGAGCTCAAAATCTATCTACTGGCCCAATTTGAGATGGATCAAACAAACGGTTTAGTAGTTATGCCCAAAAATAAAAAAAAATAAAAATTTTCATCGTTTGAGTCGCAATTTTTTTTCGCGAAAAATCGACTATCGAATTTTGGGCTTTTAAGCACTTTTTCTAACGTAAAATGAGCCGAGAAAAACGATGGCGCAAACCGCATCTCAATATCTCTAATAGTTTCCGAGATATTTAACTTTGAAAATTGGGAAAAATGAGAAAAAATGAAAATCAACTATCCGAAACTTTGATCGGCCATAACTCAGTTATTTGTTGTCGGATCTGAATTTAAATCCCAGATTTGGAATCTGCGTAAAATTCTGCGTTTACTGATGTATAATAACTCGAGTTTACTCTAAAAAATAAGCGAGATATCGATATGAGAAGTTTGGCCATAGTTTTAGTCATGAATTTTTGCGAAAATTTGCAAATTTCGACTTTTGGAAAATCTAAAAACGATTTCTTATGTAAAAAATCGCGAGAAAAACGATGCCGCAAACCGCATTCCAATATCTGAAATAGTTTTCGAGATATCGAGCATGAATTGTTTGGAACCTTCAAAAATTTGGCCATCTGGCGACAACCCAAAAATTCAAACGGCCATAACTCAGTTATTTGTTGTCGGATCTGAATTTAAATTCCAGATTTGGATTCAGCGTGAGATTCTGCGTAAAATGAGTCAAAATTTATTGAGTTTACCTACGAAATAAAGAAAGCATTGACCAAAAACTGTTTGGAAGTGGTCATTTTGGGGTGATTTTCAATCAATGTTTTCAAAATGAAAATGACGTTTAATAGCATTGAATTATACAGGGTCCGGCAACACTTGTGTCCACCCCCAAAATCGTCTTTAATTTTAAAGTTACAATTATGAAAATTTTTGTACGCTCATAGTTGACAAAGCTCTAGAAGCTGACGCAAAAATTTATTTTTTATCACGGTTTGGTTGGCGTCGCGACGCCTAAAAAGTATAATTTTTAGCAATTTTTGAGTTTTTGCGGAAATATTCGCGAATTCAATTTTTTTTCAACATAATTGTGATACAAACATCTGAGTTTTTATTTTAAATCTAATGCAAATTGTGTTTAAAATTTGCGAAAAAAACGCTGTTTTATCAAGTTAGTTTTCAAAATTATGACAGCGCAGCGGCAAACTACGTTTACACCAAAATTTCACAAGTCACTTCATTCACTCTTATAAAAGTTAATTTTGATTAACACGGGCATGTTGCACTTTATGGACACCAGAAATCATTAATTAACATTGATAAAGCAACAATTTCATCAAGTAAGACTTTTGTTACAATCTAAAGCGAGCCAAAGGATAGATGTCATTTGTGACACAAGATGTTGACAGACCGGTGTAAACGTAGTTCTCAATTTTGACGTAATGAAATTGGAAACTAACTTGATAAAACAGCATTTTTTTCTCAAATTTTGAAGACAATTTACATAAAATTTAAAATAACAACTGAGATATTTTTAACACATTTATATTGAAAAAAAATTAAATTAGGGGTTGATATCACAAAACCTCACAATTACCTAAAAATTAGATTTTTAAGGCGTCGCGACGCCAAAACTATGAGTGATAAAAAACAAATTTTTGCGTTAGCTTCTAGAGTTTTGTCAACTGTGAGCGTATGCAAATTTTCAAAATTTTCTCGTTAAAATTAAAGACGATTTTGGGGGTGGACACAAGTGTTGCCGGACCCTGTATATCAGTCGAAAGAGGAGCTCAAAATCTATCCACTGGCCCAATTTGAGATCGATCAAACAAACGGTTTACGAGTTATGGTCAAAAATAAAAAAAAATAAAAATTTTCATCGTTTGAGTCGCAATTTTTTTTCGCGAAAAATCGACTATCGAATTTTGGGCTTTTAAGCACTTTTTCTAACGTAAAATGAGCCGAGAAAAACGATGGCGCAAACCGCATCTCAATATCTCTAATAGTTTCCGAGATATTTAACTTTGAAAATTGGGAAAAATGAGAAAAAATGAAAATCAACTATCCGAAACTTTGATCGGCCATAACTCAGTTATTTGTTGTCGGATCTGAATTTAAATCCCAGATTTGGAATCTGCGTAAAATTCTGCGTTCACTGATGTATAATAACTCGAGTTTACTCTAAAAAATAAGCGAGATATCGATATGAGAAGTTTGGCCATAGTTTTAGTCATGAATTTTTGCGAAAATTTGCAAATTTCGACTTTTGGAAAATCTAAAAACGATTTCTTATGTAAAAAATCGCGAGAAAAACGATGCCGCAAACCGCATTCCAAAATTACGAATTTTACTGCACGTGACCATCAAATGCACTCGTCTAAAGTTGGTAGCAGCCCCTAGGGATGTTTATTGGTAACAGTTAACGTCTAGCGCAGGTTTGCCAAAAACCATAAATGGAGAGAAAAGAAAACAAACCTTCCATCCTTCCTCAAACAAGCAGCGATGCATCCAGAATTCCAGATCTCGCGTTTTCAAAAAACCAATAAAAATTCTCTATAAACTTCCATTCCTTGATGTTTCTTTGACTTCACAAAATAGCTGACAAGACACCAGATGACCTTCAGAGCCTTTGTAGTATTTTCTTTCTTGACAACTGCATCTCGATGATACTTTGTTTCCGTTGGTTGAGTTCCTTTGAGCCTTCTCTGGAGAAACACTCGTTTTTTGCTTGTAGACTCATCAGGTTTGAAAACGTTGCAAACTTCGTGCTCCCGCAATGAAATCAGCAACACTCTGAACATTTCCCAGTCACTGAACGACATCTTCAACCACTGGAAAAAGAACATTTGACTTTGACTTAAAACATGTTTAAATTTAACCTTTTTCATCCACATTGCAGTAAAGCAGCACCTTTTTCATGATGTTATGCTCCTTGATCAATTCACTGTTCTCTGGGAGCACTGAATAGGTGGTTTCTTCAATTCTGTGCAATAACTTGCAGAGTCCTTTAGCGTTGAGCGACGACAACCGCCTTTTCGACATCTTAGGCTATGGGTATCATCCATCGATTCAGTCTCTTAATAATAAACTCTGGTAATGAAGTTGGAACCTAAAATACCACGAAACATTTCAAGGCTGGAATTCAAACAGTTTTCAGCTTACCTGCGTTTAAAAATTTCAATAAGACCCATCAATTTGTTGCAAATCAACTCCAACTAAAAATAGCTTCAAATGAACTTCTTAACTTGTGTAATTTCTTTGCTACCATGCCCAGAAGAACGAGAAAGTAAACAGTAAAGAATTCTGGTAGTCTCTTGTGCAAGCAGGATCGTTGTTAATCATTTGTTGTACTCTGAAAATAAGTTTAGTAAATCATGAACATAACCTCAATGTGTGCTGTCAAAATATTCAAGTTAAGACATACGTTAAGATAGACAATACCATTTTTAAATAATTAATAGAATCGTAACCAAGTCGTGAATGTTAAATCAGACTTCAGATTCTTACTCCTGAGGACAAAATTAATAAAAAGAGTATTTTCTTGCTTTAATTTTCATCGAAAAACTGCAAACCAAATAAAAGTTTGAAAAATTAATAAAACATTAACGGAGCGTCGGATCGAAAAATCTTTGACGGATTCTTGTTCCTGAGGTCCAAATTGATGGAAAAAGTCGGTTTCAAAGAGATTTTATTTTTTGTCGAAATCGCCAAAAATCCATGATGTTTAGTCTTTGAACTTTTTTTGGCGAAAAACGCGAAAGTTCGCAGATCGACACGAAACTATGCACATGGCATAATTTGACATTTCCACATCCATTTTTGGTCTCCGTTCCTCGCTATCTGCAAGATTTTTTGAGAAAATGCAAATTAAAAATTTTAAAATTCAATTTCCCGCGTCAAGCAATCTGTCAACGAAGCATAGAAGCTAGGACATGCGTCAACAGATCTGTCCATAAATAATATTAAATAAAATATTAACAAAGTCGTAAATCTTAAAACAAAGTTTAGATTCGTTTTTCTGAGATTAAAATTAACAAGTTAAGTAGTTTATTGTATTTATTTACACCGAAAAATGAATGCATAATGTGTGTATAATTGGTTGCCTACCCACATTGCAAATTTTAATTTTAAGTAAACTTATAATTACGTTTTGAATCCGACTTTAGAGTACAGAATCTTGTTCCTGAAGTCTAAATTAATAAAAAAAAATGTTTTAAGAAGGTTAAAAAAAATGTTTTAAGAAGGTTTCGATTAAATTTCAAATATCAGTCGCGAAGAAACCTGTTTAGTTTTCAACCAATCACACACAGCCCAAATAAGAACCGGCAAATTTAAAGAAATTTATTAATAACACGAACATTAACATGAATAAATTAATGAGTACAAAGTTTCTACTTAAAAACTACAACAGGACTTAGAAAGACGTTGAAAACCGCCTCGACTACACTCCTTACATTAAATCTCGCTTCTTTCGGACTTTTGACCGTCGTTAAATTGTTGTTACTACAAGCGAGACAGCCGATTTCGTCTAACCCGACTTGTACCTTGAACCCCCCACCTCGTTGTTGAAAAGTGTCCCCCCTTAAAATCCCCGCTTGCACTTTCGTGGTGATTTCGAACGTGTACAAGTTGTACCTCTTGTCGATTTGATCGCGCTGTAAAACGAGCTGCACTCTTCGCGGACTGTTTCCCTGATCGAAGATGGTGCGAAAACTGTTCGAAACCGAGCGGATTTTAATATCGTTTTTCAGTTTTCTGGGTTGATTTCAGGAGGATTAGAACCGAGAAGACGACTTGGATGAAAGCCGTGAATTTCTTGTACCGTGTTTGGGCGGTGAGGACCACGAAGAGGCAGAGAGACTGAAGATGAGGCCGGTGAAAACGAAGAAGGGCTAAGCTTCCGCGGAGTCAACGTCACGTGCATCGGAAGTCGTGGAACTCTCGCTTCACCTGCAACATTTGGAACGTGACAACTTGTCACTAGCATCAGCACCACCAGCAGCTGCGTTTCTGACTTCGCCAAAAAGAAAAAGAACGTAAATTCGCAGGCTAGGAACCATACCAACTTCAAGTACAAGATCTTAAGGGCTAGATGTGGGTGGAGAATCGACCTCTGGACGGACCAAAGGGATGTGATCCAAAGCCTTCAGATCAGGATGGGATTAACAATGGGTAAATGTCCGTGGGAATAATCCACCGTGGCCGATGGGTAAAATGATGTATAATAACGCAAGTTTACACCAAAAAACAAGCGAGATATCGATATGAGAAGTTTGGCATTGTTTTTTTAATCATGAATTTTCGCGAAAATTTGTTTCATAAAAATATTATAATCTTCTATAACTAGACATTTAACAATCGTAGATAATATATATTAAAGAGCCACTTTGGGGTGATAAAAAATGATATAATAATTAAGTAGAAGCGAAAATTGCAAACGATTTGAGCACTTGTTTAGAAATGATAAGACAACAACGCTCGAATTCTGTTTTCGTGTTTGACGATCATCGCCTTCAACTTTCTTATTTCGTCGGCGAATTCTGGCAACGTTTTCTCCTAAATCAACAAAATTAGTTTAAGAAAAACCACAAACCTAAACTTGTGTTTGGTTTTGAGTCTTCCCCGATTTCGAAGAGCTTCGACACAGAAATGATCGCTTTCGATTCCATCCTTGAGCGAAATCAACAGACTCTTCAGTCGACAGCGCGCGCGCGCGCCGCACTGTCACCCAAAGTATCTGGATAGTCCGGTCAGTCCGGAGTTGTTTAGCCTATAAAACCTCGAGATTTCGCATCCTCTCTTCGGCATCATTCCTATGCCTGAGTTGAGTGTTGATGTAATATCACGCCTTCCACCATCTTCCTTCCTGCAAGAAGTGTAAAAAAGTTTCATCAAGAACATGTTTGTTTATCTCACCTGAAAAACTCTTCTTACTCTGTGCAGTCAATTGCTGTTTCTTCACGGCAAAGCTTTTAATTGCGCCTGCTTCTTGACCAACAGGAAAGACAACAAAGTTGTGTTAAGCTGCAACTAAGAGATTAAGGTGAGACCATGAATGGAGAGAAAAGAAAACAAACAAACCTTCCATCCTTCCTGAACAAACAGATCTCGCGTTTTCAAGAAACCAATAAATGATGTTTCCTTGACTTCACAAAATAGCTCACAAGACACCAGATGACCTTCAGAGCCTTTGTAGTACATATTTTCTTTCTTGACAACTGCATCTCGATGATGCTCTGTTTCCGTTGGTTGAGTTCCTTTGGCTCTTCTCTAGAGGAGAATACTCGTTTTCTGCTCGTAGACTCAACATTGCAAACTTCGTGCTCCCGCAATGCAATAAGGCAACACTTGAAACATCTCCCAGTCACTGAACGACATCTTCAACCACTGGAAAAAGAACATTTGACTTTGAATTTAACCTTTTTCATCCATATTGCAGTAAAGCAGCACCTTTTTCGTGATGGATCAATTCACTGTACTCTGGGAGCACTGAATGGGTGGTTTCTTCAATTCTGTGCAATAACTTGCAGAGTCCTTCAGCGTTGAGCGACGACAACCGCCTTTTCGACATCTTAGGCTATGGGTATCATCCATCGATTCAGTCTCTTTAATAATAAACTCTGGTAATGAAGTTGGAACCTGGAAATACCACGAAACATTTCAAGGCTGGAATTCAAACAGTTTTCAGCTTACCTGCGTTTAAAAATTTCAATAAAGACCCATCAATTTGTTGCAAATCAACTCCAACTCTAAATAGCTTCAAATGAACTTCTTAACTTGTGTAATTTCTTTGCTACCATGCCCAGAAGAACGAGAAAGTAAACAGTAAAGAATTCTGGTAGTTTCTTGTTAAATCATGAACATAACCTCAATGTGTGCTGTCAAAATAGTCAAGTTAAGACATACGTTAAGATAGAGACACAATAATTTTTAATAATTAATAGAATCGTAACCAAGTCGTGAATGTTAAATCAGACTTTAGATTCTTACTCCTGAGGACAAAATTAATAAAAAGAGTATTTTCTTGCTTTAATTTTCATCGAAAAACTGCAAACCAAATAAAAGTTTGAAAAATTAATAAAACATTAACGGAGCGTCTGAGCGAAAAATCTTTGACGGATTCTTGTTCCTGAGGTCCAAATTGATGGAAAAAGTCGGTTTCAAAGAGATTTTATTTTTTGTCGAAATCGCCAAAAATCGATGATGTTTAGTCTTTGAACTTTTTTTGGCGAAAAACGCGAAAGTTCGCAGATCGACTCGAAACTATGCACATGGCATAATTTGACATTTCCACATCCATTTTTGGTCTCCGTTCCTCGCTATCTGCAAGATTTTTTGAGAAAATGCAAATTAAAATTTTAAAATTCAATTTCCCGCGTCAAGCAATCTGTCAACGAAGCATAGAAGCTAGGACATGCGTCAACAGTCTTTAGTCCATAAATAATATTAAATAAAATATTAACAAAGTCGTAAATCTTAAATCAAAGTTCAGATTCGTTTTTCTGAGGTTAAAATTAACAAGTTAAGTAGTTTATTGTATTTATTTACACCGAAAAGTGAGAGAAGTTTTTCCATAAAAGCCACCTAGCGGAATAACGCCGAAGTTGATAGTTCACGCCTCCTCTCACCAGAGGGCTAAACTTTTGTTTTTAAAACTTACAATTTTTGAATCAAAACCATTTGCAGGAATAAGGAAGAATGATAAAAAACAATACCCTCAAATTAAACTAAAGGAGTATTAATAAAATAAAAAAACACAAACTCGACACTCTCCCTCCTTCTTGCAAAAAGTGTGAAAAAGTTTCATTAGGAACATGTTTGTTGGCTTACCTAAAAAAGACGAGGGAAACAATCTGAAATGGACGAAACTATCCATTCTTAATTAATGGTAATTGATTATTGCTCTAATTCCAACTGATCCAAGAGCCAAGAGCCAAGGTTAGTCCTTCGCAAGTGGCGCTTCCTCAAAAATATCTCATTTAACGACTTCTTCAATTCTTGTAGATCATTGTGGTTTTTATATGCTGATGTAACCGCAGCCAGCTTGTCGGACATTTCAGTGCTCATTTCTTTTTCCGACTAAAACAAACCAAATAGTTTTAGGTGTTAATCTTCCTCTGATACTACAAAAGCCATGACATCATAAAGACACTAAATTTAAATCCCAAATTTGCAATCTGCGTAAAATTCTGCGTTCACTGATGTATAATAACTCAAATTTACTCTAAAAAATAAGCGAGATATCGATATGAGAAGTTTGGCCATAGTTTTAGTCATGAATTTTTGCGAAAATTTGCAAATTTCGACTTTTGGAAAATCTAAAAACGATTTCTTATGTAAAAAATCGCGAGAAAAACGATGCCGCAAACCGCATTCCAATATCTGAAATAGTTTTCGAGATATCGAGCATGAATTGTTTGGAACCTTCAAAAATTTGGCCATCTGGCGACAACCCAAAAATTCAAACGGCCATAACTCAGTTATTTGTTGTCGGATCTGAATTTAAATTCCAGATTTGGATTCAGCGTGAGATTCTGCGTAAAATGAGTCAAAATTTATTGAGTTTACCTACGAAATAAAGAAAGCATTGACCAAAAACTGTTTGGAAGTGGTCATTTTGGGGTGATTTTCAATCAATGTTTTCAAAATGAAAATGACGTTTAATAGCATTGAATTATATATCAGTCGAAAGAGGAGCTCAAAATCTATCCACTGGCCCAATTTGAGATCGATCAAACAAACGGTTTTCGAGTTATGGTCAAAAATAAAAAAAAATAAAAATTTTCATCGTTTGAGTCGCAATTTTTTTTCGCGAAAAATCGACTATCGAATTTTGGGCTTTTAAGCACTTTTTCTACCGTAAAATGAGCCGAGAAAAACGATGGCGCAAACCGCATCTCAATATCTCTAATAGTTTCCGAGATATTTAACTTTGAAAATTGGGAAAAATGAGAAAAAATGAAAATCAACTATCCGAAACTTTGATCGGCCATAACTCAGTTATTTGTTGTCGGATCTGAATTTAAATCCCCGATTTGGAATCTGCGTAAAATTCTGCGTTCACTGATGTATAATAACTCGAGTTTACTCTAAAAAATAAGCGAGATATCGATATGAGAAGTTTGGCCATAGTTTTAGTCATGAATTTTTGCGAAAATTTGCAAATTTCGACTTTTGGAAAATCTAAAAACGATTTCTTATGTAAAAAATCGCGAGAAAAACGATGCCGCAAACCGCATTCCAATATCTGAAATAGTTTTCGAGATATCGAGCATGAATTGTTTGGAACCTTCAAAAATTTGGCCATCTGGCGACAACCCAAAAATTCAAACGGCCATAACTCAGTTATTTGTTGTCGGATCTGAATTTAAATTCCAGATTTGGATTCAGCGTGAGATTCTGCGTAAAATGAGTCAAAATTTATTGAGTTTTCCTAAGAAATAAAGAAAGCATTGACCAAAAACTGTTTGGAAGTGGTCATTTTGGGGTGATTTTCAATCAATGTTTTCAAAATGAAAATGACGTTTAATAGCACTGAATTATATATCAGTCGAAAGAGGAGCTCAAAATCTATCCACTGGCCCAATTTGAGATCGATCAAACAAACGGTTTACGAGTTATGGTCAAAAATAACAAAAAATAAAAATTTTCATCGTTTGAGTCGCAATTTTTTTTCGCGAAAAATCGACTATCGAATTTTGGGCTTTTAAGCACTTTTTCTAACGTAAAATGAGCCGAGAAAAACGATGGCGCAAACAGCATCTCAATATCTCTAATAGTTTCCGAGATATTTAACTTTGAAAATTGGGAAAAATGAGAAAAAATGAAAATCAACTATCCGAAACTTTGATCGGCCATAACTCAGTTATTTGTTGTCGGATCTGAATTTAAATCCCAGATTTGGAATCTGCGTAAAATTCTGCGTTCACTGATGTATAACAACTCGAGTTTACTCTAAAAAATAAGCGAGATATCGATATGAGAAGTTTGGCCATAGTTTTAGTCATGAATTTTTGCGAAAATTTGCAAATTTCGACTTTTGGAAAATCTAAAAACGATTTCTTATGTAAAAAATCGCGAGAAAAACGATGCCGCAAACCGCATTCCAATATCTGAAATAGTTTTCGAGATATCGAGCATGAATTGTTTGGAACCTTCAAAAATTTGGCCATCTGGCGACAACCCAAAAATTCAAACGGCCATAACTCAGTTATTTGTTGTCGGATCTGAATTTAAATTCCAGATTTGGATTCAGCGTGAGATTCTGCGTAAAATGAGTCAAAATTTATTGAGTTTACCTACGAAATAAAGAAAGCATTGACCAAAAACTGTTTGGAAGTGGTCATTTTGGGGTGATTTTCAATCAATGTTTTCAAAATGAAAATGACGTTTAATAGCATTGAATTATATATCAGTCGAAAGAGGAGCTCAAAATCTATCCACTGGCCCAATTTGAGATCGATCAAACAAACGGTTTACGAGTTATGGTCAAAAATAAAAAAAAATAAAAATTTTCATCGTTTGAGTCGCAATTTTTTTTCGCGAAAAATCGACTATCGAATTTTGGGCTTTTAAGCACTTTTTCTAACGTAAAATGAGCCGAGAAAAACGATGGCGCAAACAGCATCTCAATATCTCTAATAGTTTCCGAGATATTTAACTTTGAAAATTGGGAAAAATGAGAAAAAATGAAAATCAACTATCCGAAAATTTGATCGGCCATAACTCAGTTATTTGTTGTCGGATCTGAATTTAAATCCCAGATTTGGAATCTGCGTAAAATTCTGCGTTCACTGATGTATAACAACTCGAGTTTACTCTAAAAAATAAGCGAGATATCGATATGAGAAGTTTGGCCATAGTTTTAGTCATGAATTTTTGCGAAAATTTGCAAATTTCGACTTTTGGAAAATCTAAAAACGATTTCTTATGTAAAAAATCGCGAGAAAAACGATGCCGCAAACCGCATTCCAATATCTGAAATAGTTTTCGAGATATCGAGCATGAATTGTTTGGAACCTTCAAAAATTTGGCCATCTGGCGACAACCCAAAAATTCAAACGGCCATAACTCAGTTATTTGTTGTCGGATCTGAATTTAAATTCCAGATTTGGATTCAGCGTGAGATTCTGCGTAAAATGAGTCAAAATTTATTGAGTTTACCTACGAAATAAAGAAAGCATTGACCAAAAACTGTTTGGAAGTGGTCATTTTGGGGTGATTTTCAATCAATGTTTTCAAAATGAAAATGACGTTTAATAGCATTGAATTATATATCAGTCGAAAGAGGAGCTCAAAATCTATCCACTGGCCCAATTTGAGATCGATCAAACAAACGGTTTTCGAGTTATGCCCAAAAATAAAAAAAAATAAAAATTTTCATCGTTTGAGTCGCAATTTTTTTTCGCGAAAAATCGACTATCGAATTTTGGGCTTTTAAGCACTTTTTCTAACGTAAAATGAGCCGAGAAAAACGATGGCGCAAACCGCATCTCAATATCTCTAATAGTTTCCGAGATATTTAACTTTGAAAATTGGGAAAAATGAGAAAAAATGAAAATCAACTATCCGAAACTTTGATCGGCCATAACTCAGTTATTTGTTGTCGGATCTGAATTTAAATCCCAGATTTGGAATCTGCGTAAAATTCTGCGTTCACTGATGTATAATAACTCGAGTTTACTCTAAAAAATAAGCGAGATATCGATATGAGAAGTTTGGCCATAGTTTTAGTCATGAATTTTTGCGAAAATTTGCAAATTTCGACTTTTGGAAAATCTAAAAACAATTTCTTATGTAAAAAATCGCGAGAAAAACGATGCCGCAAACCGCATTCCAATATCTGAAATAGTTTTCGAGATATCGAGCATGAATTGTTTGGAACCTTCAAAAATTTGGCCATCTGGCGACAACCCAAAAATTCAAACGGCCATAACTCAGTTATTTGTTGTCGGATCTGAATTTAAATTCCAGATTTGGATTCAGCGTGAGATTCTGCGTAAAATGAGTCAAAATTTATTGAGTTTACCTACGAAATAAAGAAAGCATTGACCAAAAACTGTTTGGAAGTGGTCATTTTGGGGTGATTTTCAATCAATGTTTTCAAAATGAAAATGACGTTTAATAGCATTGAATTATATATCAGTCGAAAGAGGAGCTCAAAATCTATCCACTGGCCCAATTTGAGATCGATCAAACAAACGGTTTAGGAGTTATGGCCAAAAATAAAAAAAAATAAAAATTTTCATCGTTTGAGTCGCAATTTTTTTTCGCGAAAAATCGACTATCGAATTTTGGGCTTTTAAGCACTTTTTCTAACGTAAAATGAGCCGAGAAAAACGATGGCGCAAACCGCATCTCAATATCTCTAATAGTTTCCGAGATATTTAACTTTGAAAATTGGGAAAAATGAGAAAAATGAAAATCAACTATCCGAAACTTTGATCGGCCATAACTCAGTTATTTGTTGTCGGATCTGAATTTAAATCCCAGATTTGGAATCTGCGTAAAATTCTGCGTTCACTGATGTATAATAACTCGAGTTTACTCTAAAAAATAAGCGAGATATCGATATGAGAAGTTTGGCCATAGTTTTAGTCATGAATTTTTGCGAAAATTTGCAAATTTCGACTTTTGGAAAATTTAAAAACGATTTCTTATGTAAAAAATCGCGAGAAAAACGATGCCGCAAACCGCATTCCAATATCTGACATAGTTTTCGAGATATCGAGCATGAATTGTTTGGAACCTTCAAAAATTTGGCCATCTGGCCACAACCCAAAAATTCAAAGGGCCATAACTCAGTTATTTGTTGTCGGATCTGAATTTAAATTCCAGATTTGGATTCAGCGTGAGATTCTGCGTAAAATGAGTCAAAATTTATTGAGTTTACCTACGAAATAAAGAAAGCATTGACCAAAAACTGTTTGGAAGTGGTCATTTTGGGGTGATTTTCAATCAATGTTTTCAAAATGAAAATGACGTTTAATAGCATTGAATTATATATCAGTCGAAAGAGGAGCTCAAAATCTATCCACTGGCCCAATTTGAGATCGATCAAACAAACGGTTTACGAGTTATGGTCAAAAATAAAAAAAAAATAAAAATTTTCATCGTTTGAGTCGCAATTTTTTTTCGCGAAAAATCGACTATCGAATTTTGGGCTTTTAAGCACTTTTTCTAACGTAAAATGAGCCGAGAAAAACGATGGCGCAAACCGCATCTCAATATCTCTAATAGTTTCCGAGATATTTAACTTTGAAAATTGGGAAAAATGAGAAAAAATGAAAATCAACTATCCGAAACTTTGATCGGCCATAACTCAGTTATTTGTTGTCGGATCTGAATTTAAATCCCAGATTTGGAATCTGCGTAAAATTCTGCGTTCACTGATGTATAATAACTCGAGTTTACTCTTAAAAATAAGCGAGATATCGATATGAGAAGTTTGGCCATAGTTTTAGTCATGAATTTTTGCGAAAATTTGCAAATTTCGACTTTTGGAAAATCTAAAAACGATTTCTTATGTAAAAAATCGCGAGAAAAACGATGCCGCAAACCGCATTCCAATATCTGAAATAGTTTTCGAGATATCGAGCATGAGTTGTTTGGAACCTTCAAAAATTTGGCCATCTGGCGACAACCCAAAAATTCAAACGGCCATAACTCAGTTATTTGTTGTCGGATCTGAATTTAAATTCCAGATTTGGATTCAGCGTGAGATTCTGCGTAAAATGAGTCAAAATTTATTGAGTTTACCTACGAAATAAAGAAAGCATTGACCAAAAACTGTTTGGAAGTGGTCATTTTGGGGTGATTTTCAATCAATGTTTTCAAAATGAAAATGACGTTTAATAGCATTGAATTATATATCAGTCGAAAGAGGAGCTCAAAATCTATCTACTGGCCCAATTTGAGATCGATCAAACAAACGGTTTACGAGTTATGGTCAAAAATAAAAAAAAATAAAAATTTTCATCGTTTGAGTCGCAATTTTTTTTCGCGAAAAATCGACTATCGAATTTTGGGCTTTTAAGCACTTTTTCTAACGTAAAATGAGCCGAGAAAAACGATGGCGCAAACCGCATCTCAATATCTCTAATAGTTTCCGAGATATTTAACTTTGAAAATTGGGAAAAATGAGAAAAAATGAAAAACAACTATCCGAAACTTTGATCGGCCATAACTCAGTTATTTGTTGTCGGATCAGAATCTAAATCCCAGATTTGGAATCTGCGTAAAATTCTGCGTTCACTGATGTATAATATCTCGAGTTTACTCTAAAAAATAAGCGAGATATCGATATGAGAAGTTTGGCCATAGTTTTAGTCATGAATTTTTGCGAAAATTTGCAAATTTCGACTTTTGGAAAATCTAAAAACGATTTCTTATGTAAAAAATCGCGAGAAAAACGATGCCGCAAACCGCATTCCAATATCTGACATAGTTTTCGAGATATCGAGCATGAATTGTTTGGAACCTTCAAAAATTTGGCCATCTGGCCACAACCCAAAAATTCAAAGGGCCATAACTCAGTTATTTGTTGTCGGATCTGAATTTAAATTCCAGATTTGGATTCAGCGTGAGATTCTGCGTAAAATGAGTCAAAATTTATTGAGTTTACCTACGAAATAAAGAAAGCATTGACCAAAAACTGTTTGGAAGTGGTCATTTTGGGGTGATTTTCAATCAATGTTTTCAAAATGAAAATGACGTTTAATAGCATTGAATTATATATCAGTCGAAAGAGGAGCTCAAAATCTATCTACTGGCCCAATTTGAGATCGATCAAACAAACGGTTTAGGAGTTATGCCCAAAAATAAAAAAAAATAAAAATTTTCATCGTTTGAGTCGCAATTTTTTTTCGCGAAAAATCGACTATCGAATTTTGGGCTTTTAAGCACTTTTTCTAACGTAAAATGAGCCGAGAAAAACGATGGCGCAAACCGCATCTCAATATCTCTAATAGTTTCCGAGATATTTACCTTTGAAAATTGGGAAAAATGAGAAAAATGAAAATCAACTATCCGAAACTTTGATCGGCCATAACTCAGTTATTTGTTGTCGGATCTGAATTTAAATCCCAGATTTGGAATCTGCGTAAAATTCTGCGTTCACTGATGTATAATAACTCGAGTTTACTCTAAAAAATAAGCGAGATATCGATATGAGAAGTTTGGCCATAGTTTTAATCATGAATTTTTGCGAAAATTTGCAAATTTCGACTTTTGGAAAATCTAAAAACAATTTCTTATGTAAAAAATCGCGAGAAAAACGATGCCGCAAACCGCATTCCAATATCTGAAATAGTTTTCGAGATATCGAGCATGAATTGTTTGGAACCTTCAAAAATTTGGCCATCTGGCAACAACCCATAAATTCAAACGGCCATAACTCAGTTATTTGTTGTCGGATCTGAATTTAAATTCCAGATTTGGATTCAGCGTGAGATTCTGCGTAAAATGAGTCAAAATTTATTGAGTTTACCTACGAAATAAAGAAAGCATTGACCAAAAACTGTTTGGAAGTGGTCATTTTGGGGTGATTTTCAATCAATGTTTTCAAAATGAAAATGACGTTTAATAGCATTGAATTATATATCAGTCGAAAGAGGAGCTCAAAATCTATCCACTGGCCCAATTTGAGATCGATCAAACAAACGGTTTACGAGTTATGGTCAAAAATAAAAAAAAATAAAAATTTTCATCGTTTGAGTCGCAATTTTTTTTCGCGAAAAATCGACTATCGAATTTTGGGCTTTTAAGCACTTTTTCTAACGTAAAATGAGCCGAGAAAAACGATGGCGCAAACCGCATCTCAATATCTCTAATAGTTTCCGAGATATTTAACTTTGAAAATTGGGAAAAATGAGAAAAAATGAAAATCAACTATCCGAAACTTTGATCGGCCATAACTCAGTTATTTGTTGTCGGATCTGAATTTAAATCCCAGATTTGGAATCTGCGTAAAATTCTGCGTTCACTGATGTATAATAACTCGAGTTTACTCTTAAAAATAAGCGAGATATCGATATGAGAAGTTTGGCCATAGTTTTAGTCATGAATTTTTGCGAAAATTTGCAAATTTCGACTTTTGGAAAATCTAAAAACGATTTCTTATGTAAAAAATCGCGAGAAAAACGATGCCGCAAACCGCATTCCAATATCTGAAATAGTTTTCGAGATATCGAGCATGAGTTGTTTGGAACCTTCAAAAATTTGGCCATCTGGCGACAACCCAAAAATTCAAACGGCCATAACTCAGTTATTTGTTGTCGGATCTGAATTTAAATTCCAGATTTGGATTCAGCGTGAGATTCTGCGTAAAATGAGTCAAAATTTATTGAGTTTACCTACGAAATAAAGAAAGCATTGACCAAAAACTGTTTGGAAGTGGTCATTTTGGGGTGATTTTCAATCAATGTTTTCAAAATGAAAATGACGTTTAATAGCATTGAATTATATATCAGTCGAAAGAGGAGCTCAAAATCTATCTACTGGCCCAATTTGAGATCGATCAAACAAACGGTTTACGAGTTATGGTCAAAAATAAAAAAAAATAAAAATTTTCATCGTTTGAGTCGCAATTTTTTTTCGCGAAAAATCGACTATCGAATTTTGGGCTTTTAAGCACTTTTTCTAACGTAAAATGAGCCGAGAAAAACGATGGCGCAAACCGCATCTCAATATCTCTAATAGTTTCCGAGATATTTAACTTTGAAAATTGGGAAAAATGAGAAAAAATGAAAAACAACTATCCGAAACTTTGATCGGCCATAACTCAGTTATTTGTTGTCGGATCAGAATCTAAATCCCAGATTTGGAATCTGCGTAAAATTCTGCGTTCACTGATGTATAATATCTCGAGTTTACTCTAAAAAATAAGCGAGATATCGATATGAGAAGTTTGGCCATAGTTTTAGTCATGAATTTTTGCGAAAATTTGCAAATTTCGACTTTTGGAAAATCTAAAAACGATTTCTTATGTAAAAAATCGCGAGAAAAACGATGCCGCAAACCGCATTCCAATATCTGACATAGTTTTCGAGATATCGACCATGAATTGTTTGGAACCTTCAAAAATTTGGCCATCTGGCCACAACCCAAAAATTCAAAGGGCCATAACTCAGTTATTTGTTGTCGGATCTGAATTTAAATTCCAGATTTGGATTCAGCGTGAGATTCTGCGTAAAATGAGTCAAAATTTATTGAGTTTACCTACGAAATAAAGAAAGCATTGACCAAAAACTGTTTGGAAGTGGTCATTTTGGGGTGATTTTCAATCAATGTTTTCAAAATGAAAATGACGTTTAATAGCATTGAATTATATATCAGTCGAAAGAGGAGCTCAAAATCTATCCACTGGCCCAATTTGAGATCGATCAAACAAACGGTTTACGAGTTATGGTCAAAAATAAAAAAAAATAAAAATTTTCATCGTTTGAGTCGCAATTTTTTTTCGCGAAAAATCGACTATCGAATTTTGGGCTTTTAAGCACTTTTTCTAACGTAAAATGAGCCGAGAAAAACGATGGCGCAAACCGCATCTCAATATCTCTAATAGTTTCCGAGATATTTAACTTTGAAAATTGGGAAAAATGAGAAAAAATGAAAATCAACTATCCGAAATTTTGATCGGCCATAACTCAGTTATTTGTTGTCGGATCTGAATTTAAATCCCAGATTTGGAATCTGCGTAAAATTCTGCGTTCACTGATGTATAATAACTCGAGTTTACTCTAAAAAATAAGCGAGATATCGATATGAGAAGTTTGGCCATAGTTTTAGTCATGAATTTTTGCGAAAATTTGCAAATTTCGACTTTTGGAAAATCTAAAAACGATTTCTTATGTAAAAAATCGCGAGAAAAACGATGCCGCAAACCGCATTCCAATATCTGAAATAGTTTTCGAGATATCGAGCATGAATTGTTTGGAACCTTCAAAAATTTGGCCATCTGGCGACAACCCAAAAATTCAAACGGCCATAACTCAGTTATTTGTTGTCGGATCTGAATTTAAATTCCAGATTTGGATTCAGCGTGAGATTCTGCGTAAAATGAGTCAAAATTTATTGAGTTTACCTACGAAATAAAGAAAGCATTGACCAAAAACTGTTTGGAAGTGGTCATTTTGGGGTGATTTTCAATCAATGTTTTCAAAATGAAAATGACGTTTAATAGTATTGAATTATATATCAGTCGAAAGAGGAGCTCAAAATCTATCTACTGGCCCAATTTGAGATCGATCAAACAAACGGTTTACGAGTTATGGTCAAAAATAAAAAAAAATAAAAATTTTCATCGTTTGAGTCGCAATTTTTTTTCGCGAAAAATCGACTATCGAATTTTGGGCTTTTAAGCACTTTTTCTAACGTAAAATGAGCCGAGAAAAACGATGGCGCAAACCGCATCTCAATATCTCTAATAGTTTCCGAGATATTTAACTTTGAAAATTGGGAAAAATGAGAAAAAATGAAAATCAACTATCCGAAACTTTGATCGGCCATAACTCAGTTATTTGTTGTCGGATCTGAATTTAAATCCCAGATTTGGAATCTGCGTAAAATTCTGCATTCACTGATGTATAATAACTCGAGTTTACTCTAAAAAATAAGCGAGATATCGATATGAGAAGTTTGGCCATAGTTTTAGTCATGAATTTTTGCGAAAATTTGCAAATTTCGACTTTTGGAAAATCTAAAAACGATTTCTTATGTAAAAAATCGCGAGAAAAACGATGCCGCAAACCGCATTCCAATATCTGAAATAGTTTTCGAGATATCGAGCATGAATTGTTTGGAACCTTCAAAAATTTGGCCATCTGGCGACAACCCAAAAATTCAAACGGCCATAACTCAGTTATTTGTTGTCGGATCTGAATTTAAATTCCAGATTTGGATTCAGCGTGAGATTCTGCGTAAAATGAGTCAAAATTTATTGAGTTTACCTACGAAATAAAGAAAGCATTGACCAAAAACTGTTTGGAAGTGGTCATTTTGGGGTGATTTTCAATCAATGTTTTCAAAATGAAAATGACGTTTAATAGCATTGAATTATATATCAGTCGAAAGAGGAGCTCAAAATCTATCCACTGGCCCAATTTGAGATCGATCAAACAAACGGTTTTCGAGTTATGGTCAAAAATAAAAAAAAATAAAAATTTTCATCGTTTGAGTCGCAATTTTTTTTCGCGAAAAATCGACTATCGAATTTTGGGCTTTTAAGCACTTTTTCTAACGTAAAATGAGCCGAGAAAAACGATGGCGCAAACCGCATCTCAATATCTCTAATAGTTTCCGAGATATTTAACTTTGAAAATTGGGAAAAATGAGAAAAAATGAAAATCAACTATCCGAAACTTTGATCGGCCATAACTCCGTTATTTGCAGTCGTATCTGAATTTAAATCCCAGATTTGAAATCTGCGTAAAATTCTGCGTTCACTGATGTATAATAACTCGAGTTTACTCTAAAAAATAAGCGAGATATCGATATGAGAAGTTTGGCCATAGTTTTAGTCATGAATTTTTGCGAAAATTTGCAAATTTCGACTTTTGGAAAATCTAAAAACGATTTCTTATGTAAAAAATCGCGAGAAAAACGATGCCGCAAACCGCATTCCAATATCTGAAATAGTTTTCGAGATATCGAGCATGAATTGTTTGGAACCTTCAAAAATTTGGCCATCTGGCGACAACCCAAAAATTCAAACGGCCATAACTCAGTTATTTGTTGTCGGATCTGAATTTAAATTCCAGATTTGGATTCAGCGTGAGATTCTGCGTAAAATGAGTCAAAATTTATTGAGTTTACCTACGAAATAAAGAAAGCATTGACCAAAAACTGTTTGGAAGTGGTCATTTTGGGGTGATTTTCAATCAATGTTTTCAAAATGAAAATGACGTTTAATAGCATTGAATTATATATCAGTCGAAAGAGGAGCTCAAAATCTATCTACTGGCCCAATTTGAGATCGATCAAACAAACGGTTTAGGAGTTATGCCCAAAAATAAAAAAAAATAAAAATTTTCATCGTTTGAGTCGCAATTTTTTTTCGCGAAAAATCGACTATCGAATTTTGGGCTTTTAAGCACTTTTTCTAACGTAAAATGAGCCGAGAAAAACGATGGCGCAAACCGCATCTCAATATCTCTAATAGTTTCCGAGATATTTAACTTTAAAATTCATGAACATAACCTGTTTGTGTGCTGTCAAAATAATCAAGTTCGGACATACGTTAAGATACCTGTCCTATGTTTAGACACTATAATTTTAAATAATTAATAGAATCGTAATCAAGTCGTGAATGTTAAATCAGACTTCAGATTCTTACTCCTGAGGACCAAATTAATAAAAAGAGTATTTTCTTGCTTTAATTTTCATCGAAAAAATGCAAGTCAAATAAAAGTTTCAAAAATTAATAAAAAATTAACGGAGCGTCGGATCGAAAAATCTTTGACGGATTCTTGTTCCTGAGGTCCAAATTGATGGAAAAAGTCGGTTTCAAAGAGATTTTATTTTTTGTCAAAATCGCCAAAATCCATGGGTTAACCCCTTTGAACTTTTTTTGGCGAAAAACACGAAAGTTTTCAGATCGACACGAAACTTTGCACATGGCATAATTCGACATTTCTACATCCATTTCTGGTCTCCGTTCCTCGCTATCTGTGAGATTTTTTGAGAAAATGCAAATTAAAAATTTCAAAATTCAATTTCCCGCGTCAAGCAATCTGTCAACGAAGCATAGAAGCTAGGACATGCGTCAACAGTCTTTAGTCCATAAATAATATTAAATAAAATATTAACAAAGTCGTAAGTCTTAAATCAAAGTTTAGATTCGTTTTTCTGAGATTAAAATTAACAAGTTAAGTAGTTTATTGTATTTATTTACACCGAAAAATGAATGCATAATGTGTGTATAATTGGTTGCCTACCCACATTGCAAATTTTAATTTTAAGTAAACTTATAATTACGTTTTGAATCCGACTTTAGAGTACAGAATCTTGTTCCTGAAGTCTAAATTAATAAAAAAAAATGTTTTAAGAAGGTTTCGATTAAATTTCAAATATCAGTCGCGAAGAAACCTGTTTAGTTTTCAACCAATCACACACAGCCCAAATAAGAACCGGCAAATTTAAAGAAATTTATTAATAACACGAACATTAACATGAATAAATTAATGAGTACAAAGTTTCTACTTAAAAACTACAACAGGACTTAGAAAGACGTTGAAAACCGCCTCGACTACACTCCTTACATTAAATCTCGCTTCTTTCGGACTTTTGACCGTCGTTAAATTGTTGTTACTACAAGCGAGACAGCCGATTTCGTCTAACCCGACTTGTACCTTGAACCCCCCACCTCGTTGTTGAAAAGTGTCCCCCCTTAAAATCCCCGCTTGCACTTTCGTGGTGATTTCGAACGTGTACAAGTTGTACCTCTTGTCGATTTGATCGCGCTGTAAAACGAGCTGCACTCTTCGCGGACTGTTTCCCTGATCGAAGATGGTGCGAAAACTGTTCGAAACCGAGCGGATTTTAATATCGTTTTTCAGTTTTCTGGGTTGATTTCAGGAGGATTAGAACCGAGAAGACGACTTGGATGAAAGCCGTGAATTTCTTGTACCGTGTTTGGGCGGTGAGGACCACGAAGAGGCAGAGAGACTGAAGATGAGGCCGGTGAAAACGAAGAAGGGCTAAGCTTCCGCGGAGTCAACGTCACGTGCATCGGAAGTCGTGGAACTCTCGCTTCACCTGCAACATTTGGAACGTGACAACTTGTCACTAGCATCAGCACCACCAGCAGCTGCGTTTCTGACTTCGCCAAAAAGAAAAAGAACGTAAATTCGCAGGCTAGGAACCATACCAACTTCAAGTACAAGATCTTAAGGGCTAGATGTGGGTGGAGAATCGACCTCTGGACGGACCAAAGGGATGTGATCCAAAGCCTTCAGATCAGGATGGGATTAACAATGGGTAAATGTCCGTGGGAATAATCCACCGTGGCCGATGGGTAAAATGATGTATAATAACGCAAGTTTACACCAAAAAACAAGCGAGATATCGATATGAGAAGTTTGGCATTGTTTTTTTAATCATGAATTTTCGCGAAAATTTGTTTCATAAAAATATTATAATCTTCTATAACTAGACATTTAACAATCGTAGATAATATATATTAAAGAGCCACTTTGGGGTGATAAAAAATGATATAATAATTAAGTAGAAGCGAAAATTGCAAACGATTTGAGCACTTGTTTAGAAATGATAAGACAACAACGCTCGAATTCTGTTTTCGTGTTTGACGATCATCGCCTTCAACTTTCTTATTTCGTCGGCGAATTCTGGCAACGTTTTCTCCTAAATCAACAAAATTAGTTTAAGAAAAACCACAAACCTAAACTTGTGTTTGGTTTTGAGTCTTCCCCGATTTCGAAGAGCTTCGACACAGAAATGATCGCTTTCGATTCCATCCTTGAGCGAAATCAACAGACTCTTCAGTCGACAGCGCGCGCGCGCGCCGCACTGTCACCCAAAGTATCTGGATAGTCCGGTCAGTCCGGAGTTGTTTAGCCTATAAAACCTCGAGATTTCGCATCCTCTCTTCGGCATCATTCCTATGCCTGAGTTGAGTGTTGATGTAATATCACGCCTTCCACCATCTTCCTTCCTGCAAGAAGTGTAAAAAAGTTTCATCAAGAACATGTTTGTTTATCTCACCTGAAAAACTCTTCTTACTCTGTGCAGTCAATTGCTGTTTCTTCACGGCAAAGCTTTTAATTGCGCCTGCTTCTTGACCAACAGGAAAGACAACAAAGTTGTGTTAAGCTGCAACTAAGAGATTAAGGTGAGACCATGAATGGAGAGAAAAGAAAACAAACAAACCTTCCATCCTTCCTGAACAAACAGATCTCGCGTTTTCAAGAAACCAATAAATGATGTTTCCTTGACTTCACAAAATAGCTCACAAGACACCAGATGACCTTCAGAGCCTTTGTAGTACATATTTTCTTTCTTGACAACTGCATCTCGATGATGCTCTGTTTCCGTTGGTTGAGTTCCTTTGGCTCTTCTCTAGAGGAGAATACTCGTTCTCTGCTCGTAGACTCAACATTGCAAACTTCGTGCTCCCGCAATGCAATAAGGCAACACTTGAAACATCTCCCAGTCACTGAACGACATCTTCAACCACTGGAAAAAGAACATTTGACTTTGAATTTAACCTTTTTCATCCATATTGCAGTAAAGCAGCACCTTTTTCGTGATGGATCAATTCACTGTACTCTGGGAGCACTGAATGGGTGGTTTCTTCAATTCTGTGCAATAACTTGCAGAGTCCTTCAGCGTTGAGCGACGACAACCGCCTTTTCGACATCTTAGGCTATGGGTATCATCCATCGATTCAGTCTCTTTAATAATAAACTCTGGTAATGAAGTTGGAACCTGGAAATACCACGAAACATTTCAAGGCTGGAATTCAAACAGTTTTCAGCTTACCTGCGTTTAAAAATTTCAATAAAGACCCATCAATTTGTTGCAAATCAACTCCAACTCTAAATAGCTTCAAATGAACTTCTTAACTTGTGTAATTTCTTTGCTACCATGCCCAGAAGAACGAGAAAGTAAACAGTAAAGAATTCTGGTAGTTTCTTGTTAAATCATGAACATAACCTCAATGTGTGCTGTCAAAATAGTCAAGTTAAGACATACGTTAAGATAGAGACACAATAATTTTTAATAATTAATAGAATCGTAACCAAGTCGTGAATGTTAAATCAGACTTTAGATTCTTACTCCTGAGGACAAAATTAATAAAAAGAGTATTTTCTTGCTTTAATTTTCATCGAAAAACTGCAAACCAAATAAAAGTTTGAAAAATTAATAAAACATTAACGGAGCGTCTGATCGAAAAATCTTTGACGGATTCTTGTTCCTGAGGTCCAAATTGATGGAAAAAGTCGGTTTCAAAGAGATTTTATTTTTTGTCGAAATCGCCAAAAATCCATGATGTTTAAGTCTTTGAACTTTTTTTGGCGAAAAACGCGAAAGTTCGCAGATCGACACGAAACTATGCACATGGCATAATTTGACATTTCCACATCCATTTTTGGTCTCCGTTCCTCGCTATCTGCAAGATTTTTTGAGAAAATGCAAATTAAAAATTTTAAAATTCAATTTTACGCGTCAAGCAATCTGTCAACGAAGCATAGAAGCTAGGACATGCGTCAACAGTCTTTAGTCCATAAATAATATTAAATAAAATATTAACAAAGTCGTAAATCTTAAATCAAAGTTCAGATTCGTTTTTCTGAGGTTAAAATTAACAAGTTAAGTAGTTTATTGTATTTATTTACACCGAAAAGTGAGAGAAGTTTTTCCATAAAAGCCACCTAGCGGAATAACGCCGAAGTTGATAGTTCACGCCTCCTCTCACCAGAGGGCTAAACTTTTGTTTTTAAAACTTACAATTTTTGAATCAAAACCATTTGCAGGAATAAGGAAGAATGATAAAAAACAATACCCTCAAATTAAACTAAAGGAGTATTAATAAAATAAAAAAACACAAACTCGACACTCTCCCTCCTTCTTGCAAAAAGTGTGAAAAAGTTTCATTAGGAACATGTTTGTTGGCTTACCTAAAAAAGACGAGGGAAACAATCTGAAATGGACGAAACTATCCATTCTTAATTAATGGTAATTGATTATTGCTCTAATTCCAACTGATCCAAGAGCCAAGAGCCAAGGTTAGTCCTTCGCAAGTGGCGCTTCCTCAAAAATATCTCATTTAACGACTTCTTCAATTCTTGTAGATCATTGTTGTTTTTATATGCTGATGTAACCGCAGCCAGCTTGTCGGACATTTCAGTGCTCATTTCTTTTTCCGACTAAAACAAACCAAATAGTTTTAGGTGTTAATCTTCCTCTGATACTACAAAAGCCATGACATCATAAAGACACTAAATTTAAATCCCAAATTTGCAATCTGCGTAAAATTCTGCGTTCACTGATGTATAATAACTCAAGTTTACTCTAAAATATAAGCGAGATATCGATATGAGAAGTTTGGCCATAGTTTTAGTCATGAATTTTTGCGAAAATTTGCAAATTTCGACTTTTGGAAAATCTAAAAACGATTTCTTATGTAAAAAATCGCGAGAAAAACGATGCCGCAAACCGCATTCCAATATCTGAAATAGTTTTCGAGATATCGAGCATGAATTGTTTGGAACCTTCAAAAATTTGGCCATCTGGCGACAACCCAAAAATTCAAACGGCCATAACTCAGTTATTTGTTGTCGGATCTGAATTTAAATTCCAGATTTGGATTCAGCGTGAGATTCTGCGTAAAATGAGTCAAAATTTATTGAGTTTACCTACGAAATAAAGAAAGCATTGACCAAAAACTGTTTGGAAGTGGTCATTTTGGGGTGATTTTCAATCAATGTTTTCAAAATGAAAATGACGTTTAATAGCATTGAATTATATATCAGTCGAAAGAGGAGCTCGAAATCTATCGACTGGCTCAATTTGAGATCGATCAAACAAACGGTTTAGGAGTTATGGCCAAAAATAAAAAAAAATAAAAATTTTCATCGTTTGAGTCGCAATTTTTTTTCGCGAAAAATCGACTATCGAATTTTGGGCTTTTAAGCACTTTTTCTAACGTAAAATGAGCCGAGAAAAACGATGGCGCAAACCGCATCTCAATATCTCTAATAGTTTCCGAGATATTTAACTTTGAAAATTGGGAAAAATGAGAAAAAATGAAAATCAACTATCCGAAACTTTGATCGGCCATAACTCAGTTATTTGTTGTCGGATCTGAATTTAAATCCCAGATTTGGAATCTGCGTAAAATTCTGCGTTCACTGATGTATAATAACTCGAGTTTACTCTAAAAAATAAGCGAGATATCGATATGAGAAATTTGGCCATAGTTTTAGTCATGAATTTTTGCGAAAATTTGCAAATTTCGACTTTTGGAAAATCTAAAAACGATTTCTTATGTAAAAAATCGCGAGAAAAACGATGCCGCAAACCGCATTCCAATATCTGAAATAGTTTTCGAGATATCGAGCATGAATTGTTTGGAACCTTCAAAAATTTGGCCATCTGGTGACAACCCAAAAATTCAAACGGCCATAACTCAGTTATTTGTTGTCGGATCTGAATTTAAATTCCAGATTTGGATTCAGCGTGAGATTCTGCGTAAAATGAGTCAAAATTTATTGAGTTTACCTACGAAATAAAGAAAGCATTGACCAAAAACTGTTTGGAAGTGGTCATTTTGGGGTGATTTTCAATCACTATTTTTAATGTAAAAACGACGTTTAATACCTTTGTATTATATATCATTCGAAAGAGGAGCTCAAAATCTATCCACTGGCCCAATTTGAGATCGATCAAACAAACGGTTTAGGAGTTATGGCCAAAAATAAAAAAAAATAAAAATTTTCATCGTTTGAGTCGCAATTTTTTTTCGCGAAAAATCGACTATCGAATTTTGGGCTTTTAAGCACTTTTTCTAACGTAAAATGAGCCGAGAAAAACGATGGCGCAAACCGCATCTCAATATCTCTAATAGTTTCCGAGATATTTAACTTTGAAAATTGGGAAAAATGAGAAAAAATGAAAATCAACTATCCGAAACTTTGATCGGCCATAACTCAGTTATTTGTTGTCGGATCTGAATTTAAATCCCAGATTTGGAATCTGCGTAAAATTCTGCGTTCACTGATGTATAATAACTTGAGTTTGCTCTAAAAAATAAGCGAGATATCGATATGAGAAGTTTGGCCATAGTTTTAGTCATGAATTTTTGCGAAAATTTGCAAATTTCGACTTTTGGAAAATCTAAAAACGATTTCTTATGTAAAAAATCGCGAGAAAAACGATGCCGTAAACCGCATTCCAATATCTGAAATAGTTTTCGAGATATCGAGCATGAATTGTTTGGAACCTTCAAAAATTTGGCCATCTGGCGACAACCCAAAAATTCAAACGGCCATAACTCAGTTATTTGTTGTCGGATCTGAATTTAAATTCCAGATTTGGATTCAGCGTGAGATTCTGCGTAAAATGAGTCAAAATTTATTGAGTTTACCTACGAAATAAAGAAAGCATTGACCAAAAACTGTTTGGAAGTGGTCATTTTGGGGTGATTTTCAATCACTATTTTTAATGTAAAAACGACGTTTAATACCTTTGTATTATATATCATTCGAAAGAGGAGCTCGAAATCTATCTACTGGCTCAATTTGAGATCGATCAAACAAACGGTTTACGAGTTATGGTCAAAAATAAAAAAAAATAAAAATTTTCATCGTTTGAGTCGCAATTTTTTTTCGCGAAAAATCGACTATCGAATTTTGGGCTTTTAAGCACTTTTTCTAACGTAAAATGAGCCGAGAAAAACGATGGCGCAAACCGCATCTCAATATCTCTAATAGTTTCCGAGATATTTAACTTTGAAAATTGGGAAAAATGAGAAAAAATGAAAATCAACTATCCGAAACTTTGATCGGCCATAACTCAGTTATTTGTTGTCGGATCTGAATTTAAATCCCAGATTTGGAATCTGCGTAAAATTCTGCGTTCACTGATGTATAATAACTCGAGTTTACTCTAAAAAATAAGCGAGATATCGATATGAGAAATTTGGCCATAGTTTTAGTCATGAATTTTTGCGAAAATTTGCAAATTTCGATTTTTGGAAAATCTAAAAACGATTTCTTATGTAAAAAATCGCGAGAAAAACGATGCCGCAAACCGCATTCCAATATCTGAAATAGTTTTCGAGATATCGAGCATGAATTGTTTGGAACCTTCAAAAATTTGGCCATCTGGCGACAACCCAAAAATTCAAACGGCCATAACTCAGTTATTTGTTGTCGGATCTGAATTTAAATTCCAGATTAGGATTCAGCGTGAGATTCTGCGTAAAATGAGTCAAAATTTATTGAGTTTACCTAAGAAATAAAGAAAGCATTGACCAAAAACTGTTTGGAAGTGGTCATTTTGGGGTGATTTTCAATCAATGTTTTCAAAATGAAAATGACGTTTAATAGCATTGAATTATATATCAGTCGAAAGAGGAGCTCAAAATCTATCCACTGGCCCAATTTGAGATCGATCAAACAAACGGTTTACGAGTTATGGTCAAAAATAAAAAAAAATAAAAATTTTCATCGTTTGAGTCGCAATTTTTTTTCGCGAAAAATCGACTATCGAATTTTGGGCTTTTAAGCACTTTTTCTAACGTAAAATGAGCCGAGAAAAACGATGGCGCAAACCGCATCTCAATATCTCTAATAGTTTCCGAGATATTTAACTTTGAAAATTGGGAAAAATGAGAAAAAATGAAAATCAACTATCCGAAACTTTGATCGGCCATAACTCAGTTATTTGTTGTCGGATCTGAATTTAAATCCCAGATTTGGAATCTGCGTAAAATTCTGCGTTCACTGATGTATAATAACTCGAGTTTACTCTTAAAAATAAGCGAGATATCGATATGAGAAGTTTGGCCATAGTTTTAGTCATGAATTTTTGCGAAAATTTGCAAATTTCGACTTTTGGAAAATCTAAAAACGATTTCTTATGTAAAAAATCGCGAGAAAAACGATGCCGCAAACCGCATTCCAATATCTGAAATAGTTTTCGAGATATCGAGCATGAATTGTTTGGAACCTTCAAAAATTTGGCCATCTGGCGACAACCCAAAAATTCAAACGGCCATAACTCAGTTATTTGTTGTCGGATCTGAATTTAAATTCCAGATTTGGATTCAGCGTGAGATTCTGCGTAAAATGAGTCAAAATTTATTGAGTTTACCTACGAAATAAAGAAAGCATTGACCAAAAACTGTTTGGAAGTGGTCATTTTGGGGTGATTTTCAATCAATGTTTTCAAAATGAAAATGACGTTTAATAGCATTGAATTATATATCAGTCGAAAGAGGAGCTCAAAATCTATCCACTGGCCCAATTTGAGATCGATCAAACAAACGGTTTACGAGTTATGGTCAAAAATAAAAAAAAATAAAAATTTTCATCGTTTGAGTCGCAATTTTTTTTCGCGAAAAATCGACTATC
The DNA here is from genome assembly GCA_029298725.1 of Gnatocerus cornutus. Lineage (NCBI taxonomy): Eukaryota > Metazoa > Arthropoda > Insecta > Coleoptera > Tenebrionidae > Gnatocerus > Gnatocerus cornutus. Next base: position 21,218,966 of record CM055510.1, read on the forward strand.
GAATTTTGGGCTTTTAAGCACTTTTTCTAACGTAAAATGAGCCGAGAAAAACGATGGCGCAAACAGCATCTCAATATCTCTAATAGTTTCCGAGATATTTAACTTTGAAAATTGGGAAAAATGAGAAAAAATGAAAATCAACTATCCGAAAATTTGATCGGCCATAACTCAGTTATTTGTTGTCGGATCTGAATTTAAATCCCAGATTTGGAATCTGCGTAAAATTCTGCGTTCACTGATGTATAACAACTCGAGTTTACTCTAAAAAATAAGCGAGATATCGATATGAGAAGTTTGGCCATAGTTTTAGTCATGAATTTTTGCGAAAATTTGCAAATTTCGACTTTTGGAAAATCTAAAAACGATTTCTTATGTAAAAAATCGCGAGAAAAACGATGCCGCAAACCGCATTCCAATATCTGAAATAGTTTTCGAGATATCGAGCATGAATTGTTTGGAACCTTCAAAAATTTGGCCATCTGGCGACAACCCAAAAATTCAAACGGCCATAACTCAGTTATTTGTTGTCGGATCTGAATTTAAATTCCAGATTTGGATTCAGCGTGAGATTCTGCGTAAAATGAGTCAAAATTTATTGAGTTTACCTACGAAATAAAGAAAGCATTGACCAAAAACTGTTTGGAAGTGGTCATTTTGGGGTGATTTTCAATCAATGTTTTCAAAATGAAAATGACGTTTAATAGCATTGAATTATATATCAGTCGAAAGAGGAGCTCAAAATCTATCCACTGGCCCAATTTGAGATCGATCAAACAAACGGTTTTCGAGTTATGCCCAAAAATAAAAAAAAATAAAAATTTTCATCGTTTGAGTCGCAAATTTTTTTCGCGAAAAATCGACTATCGAATTTTGGGCTTTTAAGCACTTTTTCTAACGTAAAATGAGCCGAGAAAAACGATGGCGCAAACCGCATCTCAATATCTCTAATAGTTTCCGAGATATTTAACTTTGAAAATTGGGAAAAATGAGAAAAAATGAAAATCAACTATCCGAAACTTTGATCGGCCATAACTCAGTTATTTGTTGTCGGATCTGAATTTAAATCCCAGATTTGGAATCTGCGTAAAATTCTGCGTTCACTGATGTATAATAACTCGAGTTTACTCTAAAAAATAAGCGAGATATCGATATGAGAAGTTTGGCCATAGTTTTAGTCATGAATTTTTGCGAAAATTTGCAAATTTCGACTTTTGGAAAATCTAAAAACAATTTCTTATGTAAAAAATCGCGAGAAAAACGATGCCGCAAACCGCATTCCAATATCTGAAATAGTTTTCGAGATATCGAGCATGAATTGTTTGGAACCTTCAAAAATTTGGCCATCTGGCGACAACCCAAAAATTCAAACGGCCATAACTCAGTTATTTGTTGTCGGATCTGAATTTAAATTCCAGATTTGGATTCAGCGTGAGATTCTGCGTAAAATGAGTCAAAATTTATTGAGTTTACCTACGAAATAAAGAAAGCATTGACCAAAAACTGTTTGGAAGTGGTCATTTTGGGGTGATTTTCAATCAATGTTTTCAAAATGAAAATGACGTTTAATAGCATTGAATTATATATCAGTCGAAAGAGGAGCTCAAAATCTATCCACTGGCCCAATTTGAGATCGATCAAACAAACGGTTTAGGAGTTATGGCCAAAAATAAAAAAAAATAAAAATTTTCATCGTTTGAGTCGCAATTTTTTTTCGCGAAAAATCGACTATCGAATTTTGGGCTTTTAAGCACTTTTTCTAACGTAAAATGAGCCGAGAAAAACGATGGCGCAAACCGCATCTCAATATCTCTAATAGTTTCCGAGATATTTAACTTTGAAAATTGGGAAAAATGAGAAAAATGAAAATCAACTATCCGAAACTTTGATCGGCCATAACTCAGTTATTTGTTGTCGGATCTGAATTTAAATCCCAGATTTGGAATCTGCGTAAAATTCTGCGTTCACTGATGTATAATAACTCGAGTTTACTCTAAAAAATAAGCGAGATATCGATATGAGAAGTTTGGCCATAGTTTTAGTCATGAATTTTTGCGAAAATTTGCAAATTTCGACTTTTGGAAAATCTAAAAACAATTTCTTATGTAAAAAATCGCGAGAAAAACGATGCCGCAAACCGCATTCCAATATCTGAAATAGTTTTCGAGATATCGAGCATGAATTGTTTGGAACCTTCAAAAATTTGGCCATCTGGCAACAACCCATAAATTCAAACGGCCATAACTCAGTTATTTGTTGTCGGATCTGAATTTAAATTCCAGATTTGGATTCAGCGTGAGATTCTGCGTAAAATGAGTCAAAATTTATTGAGTTTACCTACGAAATAAAGAAAGCATTGACCAAAAACTGTTTGGAAGTGGTCATTTTGGGGTGATTTTCAATCAATGTTTTCAAAATGAAAATGACGTTTAATAGCATTGAATTATATATCAGTCGAAAGAGGAGCTCAAAATCTATCCACTGGCCCAATTTGAGATCGATCAAACAAACGGTTTACGAGTTATGGTCAAAAATAAAAAAAAATAAAAATTTTCATCGTTTGAGTCGCAATTTTTTTTCGCGAAAAATCGACTATCGAATTTTGGGCTTTTAAGCACTTTTTCTAACGTAAAATGAGCCGAGAAAAACGATGGCGCAAACCGCATCTCAATATCTCTAATAGTTTCCGAGATATTTAACTTTGAAAATTGGGAAAAATGAGAAAAAATGAAAATCAACTATCCGAAACTTTGATCGGCCATAACTCAGTTATTTGTTGTCGGATCTGAATTTAAATCCCAGATTTGGAATCTGCGTAAAATTCTGCGTTCACTGATGTATAATAACTCGAGTTTACTCTTAAAAATAAGCGAGATATCGATATGAGAAGTTTGGCCATAGTTTTAGTCATGAATTTTTGCGAAAATTTGCAAATTTCGACTTTTGGAAAATCTAAAAACGATTTCTTATGTAAAAAATCGCGAGAAAAACGATGCCGCAAACCGCATTCCAATATCTGAAATAGTTTTCGAGATATCGAGCATGAGTTGTTTGGAACCTTCAAAAATTTGGCCATCTGGCGACAACCCAAAAATTCAAACGGCCATAACTCAGTTATTTGTTGTCGGATCTGAATTTAAATTCCAGATTTGGATTCAGCGTGAGATTCTGCGTAAAATGAGTCAAAATTTATTGAGTTTACCTACGAAATAAAGAAAGCATTGACCAAAAACTGTTTGGAAGTGGTCATTTTGGGGTGATTTTCAATCAATGTTTTCAAAATGAAAATGACGTTTAATAGCATTGAATTATATATCAGTCGAAAGAGGAGCTCAAAATCTATCTACTGGCCCAATTTGAGATCGATCAAACAAACGGTTTACGAGTTATGGTCAAAAATAAAAAAAAATAAAAATTTTCATCGTTTGAGTCGCAATTTTTTTTCGCGAAAAATCGACTATCGAATTTTGGGCTTTTAAGCACTTTTTCTAACGTAAAATGAGCCGAGAAAAACGATGGCGCAAACCGCATCTCAATATCTCTAATAGTTTCCGAGATATTTAACTTTGAAAATTGGGAAAAATGAGAAAAAATGAAAAACAACTATCCGAAACTTTGATCGGCCATAACTCAGTTATTTGTTGTCGGATCAGAATCTAAATCCCAGATTTGGAATCTGCGTAAAATTCTGCGTTCACTGATGTATAATATCTCGAGTTTACTCTAAAAAATAAGCGAGATATCGATATGAGAAGTTTGGCCATAGTTTTAGTCATGAATTTTTGCGAAAATTTGCAAATTTCGACTTTTGGAAAATTTAAAAACGATTTCTTATGTAAAAAATCGCGAGAAAAACGATGCCGCAAACCGCATTCCAATATCTGACATAGTTTTCGAGATATCGAGCATGAATTGTTTGGAACCTTCAAAAATTTGGCCATCTGGCCACAACCCAAAAATTCAAAGGGCCATAACTCAGTTATTTGTTGTCGGATCTGAATTTAAATTCCAGATTTGGATTCAGCGTGAGATTCTGCGTAAAATGAGTCAAAATTTATTGAGTTTACCTACGAAATAAAGAAAGCATTGACCAAAAACTGTTTGGAAGTGGTCATTTTGGGGTGATTTTCAATCAATGTTTTCAAAATGAAAATGACGTTTAATAGCATTGAATTATATATCAGTCGAAAGAGGAGCTCAAAATCTATCTACTGGCCCAATTTGAGATCGATCAAACAAACGGTTTACGAGTTATGGTCAAAAATAAAAAAAAATAAAAATTTTCATCGTTTGAGTCGCAATTTTTTTTCGCGAAAAATCGACTATCGAATTTTGGGCTTTTAAGCACTTTTTCTAACGTAAAATGAGCCGAGAAAAACGATGGCGCAAACCGCATCTCAATATCTCTAATAGTTTCCGAGATATTTAACTTTGAAAATTGGGAAAAATGAGAAAAAATGAAAATCAACTATCCGAAACTTTGATCGGCCATAACTCAGTTATTTGTTGTCGGATCTGAATTTAAATCCCAGATTTGGAATCTGCGTAAAATTCTGCGTTCACTGATGTATAACAACTCGAGTTTACTCTAAAAAATAAGCGAGATATCGATATGAGAAGTTTGGCCATAGTTTTAGTCATGAATTTTTGCGAAAATTTGCAAATTTCGACTTTTGGAAAATCTAAAAACGATTTCTTATGTAAAAAATCGCGAGAAAAACGATGCCGCAAACCGCATTCCAATATCTGAAATAGTTTTCGAGATATCGAGCATGAATTGTTTGGAACCTTCAAAAATTTGGCCATCTGGCGACAACCCAAAAATTCAAACGGCCATAACTCAGTTATTTGTTGTCAGATCTGAATTTAAATTCCAGATTTGGATTCAGCGTGAGATTCTGCGTAAAATGAGTCAAAATTTATTGAGTTTACCTACGAAATAAAGAAAGCATTGACCAAAAACTGTTTGGAAGTGGTCATTTTGGGGTGATTTTCAATCAATGTTTTCAAAATGAAAATGACGTTTAATAGCATTGAATTATATATCAGTCGAAAGAGGAGCTCAAAATCTATCCACTGGCCCAATTTGAGATCGATCAAACAAACGGTTTACGAGTTATGGTCAAAAATAAAAAAAAATAAAAATTTTCATCGTTTGAGTCGCAATTTTTTTTCGCGAAAAATCGACTATCGAATTTTGGGCTTTTAAGCACTTTTTCTAACGTAAAATGAGCCGAGAAAAACGATGGCGCAAACCGCATCTCAATATCTCTAATAGTTTCCGAGATATTTAACTTTGAAAATTGGGAAAAATGAGAAAAAATGAAAATCAACTATCCGAAACTTTGATCGGCCATAACTCAGTTATTTGTTGTCGGATCTGAATTTAAATCCCAGATTTGGAATCTGCGTAAAATTCTGCGTTCACTGATGTATAATAACTCGAGTTTACTCTAAAAAATAAGCGAGATATCGATATGAGAAGTTTGGCCATAGTTTTAGTCATGAATTTTTGCGAAAATTTGCAAATTTCGACTTTTGGAAAATCTAAAAACAATTTCTTATGTAAAAAATCGCGAGAAAAACGATGCCGCAAACCGCATTCCAATATCTGAAATAGTTTTCGAGATATCGAGCATGAATTGTTTGGAACCTTCAAAAATTTGGCCATCTGGCGACAACCCAAAAATTCAAACGGCCATAACTCAGTTATTTGTTGTCGGATCTGAATTTAAATTCCAGATTTGGATTCAGCGTGAGATTCTGCGTAAAATGAGTCAAAATTTATTGAGTTTACCTACGAAATAAAGAAAGCATTGACCAAAAACTGTTTGGAAGTGGTCATTTTGGGGTGATTTTCAATCAATGTTTTCAAAATGAAAATGACGTTTAATAGCATTGAATTATATATCAGTCGAAAGAGGAGCTCAAAATCTATCCACTGGCCCAATTTGAGATCGATCAAACAAACGGTTTAGGAGTTATGGCCAAAAATAAAAAAAAATAAAAATTTTCATCGTTTGAGTCGCAATTTTTTTTCGCGAAAAATCGACTATCGAATTTTGGGCTTTTAAGCACTTTTTCTAACGTAAAATGAGCCGAGAAAAACGATGGCGCAAACCGCATCTCAATATCTCTAATAGTTTCCGAGATATTTAACTTTGAAAATTGGGAAAAATGAGAAAAATGAAAATCAACTATCCGAAACTTTGATCGGCCATAACTCAGTTATTTGTTGTCGGATCTGAATTTAAATCCCAGATTTGGAATCTGCGTAAAATTCTGCGTTCACTGATGTATAATAACTCGAGTTTACTCTAAAAAATAAGCGAGATATCGATATGAGAAGTTTGGCCATAGTTTTAGTCATGAATTTTTGCGAAAATTTGCAAATTTCGACTTTTGGAAAATCTAAAAACAATTTCTTATGTAAAAAATCGCGAGAAAAACGATGCCGCAAACCGCATTCCAATATCTGAAATAGTTTTCGAGATATCGAGCATGAATTGTTTGGAACCTTCAAAAATTTGGCCATCTGGCAACAACCCATAAATTCAAACGGCCATAACTCAGTTATTTGTTGTCGGATCTGAATTTAAATTCCAGATTTGGATTCAGCGTGAGATTCTGCGTAAAATGAGTCAAAATTTATTGAGTTTACCTACGAAATAAAGAAAGCATTGACCAAAAACTGTTTGGAAGTGGTCATTTTGGGGTGATTTTCAATCAATGTTTTCAAAATGAAAATGACGTTTAATAGCATTGAATTATATATCAGTCGAAAGAGGAGCTCAAAATCTATCCACTGGCCCAATTTGAGATCGATCAAACAAACGGTTTACGAGTTATGGTCAAAAATAAAAAAAAAATAAAAATTTTCATCGTTTGAGTCGCAATTTTTTTTCGCGAAAAATCGACTATCGAATTTTGGGCTTTTAAGCACTTTTTCTAACGTAAAATGAGCCGAGAAAAACGATGGCGCAAACCGCATCTCAATATCTCTAATAGTTTCCGAGATATTTAACTTTGAAAATTGGGAAAAATGAGAAAAAATGAAAAACAACTATCCGAAACTTTGATCGGCCATAACTCAGTTATTTGTTGTCGGATCAGAATCTAAATCCCAGATTTGGAATCTGCGTAAAATTCTGCGTTCACTGATGTATAATATCTCGAGTTTACTCTAAAAAATAAGCGAGATATCGATATGAGAAGTTTGGCCATAGTTTTAGTCATGAATTTTTGCGAAAATTTGCAAATTTCGACTTTTGGAAAATCTAAAAACGATTTCTTATGTAAAAAATCGCGAGAAAAACGATGCCGCAAACCGCATTCCAATATCTGACATAGTTTTCGAGATATCGAGCATGAATTGTTTGGAACCTTCAAAAATTTGGCCATCTGGCCACAACCCAAAAATTCAAAGGGCCATAACTCAGTTATTTGTTGTCGGATCTGAATTTAAATTCCAGATTTGGATTCAGCGTGAGATTCTGCGTAAAATGAGTCAAAATTTATTGAGTTTACCTACGAAATAAAGAAAGCATTGACCAAAAACTGTTTGGAAGTGGTCATTTTGGGGTGATTTTCAATCAATGTTTTCAAAATGAAAATGACGTTTAATAGCATTGAATTATATATCAGTCGAAAGAGGAGCTCAAAATCTATCTACTGGCCCAATTTGAGATCGATCAAACAAACGGTTTAGGAGTTATGCCCAAAAATAAAAAAAAATAAAAATTTTCATCGTTTGAGTCGCAATTTTTTTTCGCGAAAAATCGACTATCGAATTTTGGGCTTTTAAGCACTTTTTCTAACGTAAAATGAGCCGAGAAAAACGATGGCGCAAACCGCATCTCAATATCTCTAATAGTTTCCGAGATATTTACCTTTGAAAATTGGGAAAAATGAGAAAAATGAAAATCAACTATCCGAAACTTTGATCGGCCATAACTCAGTTATTTGTTGTCGGATCTGAATTTAAATCCCAGATTTGGAATCTGCGTAAAATTCTGCGTTCACTGATGTATAATAACTCGAGTTTACTCTAAAAAATAAGCGAGATATCGATATGAGAAGTTTGGCCATAGTTTTAATCATGAATTTTTGCGAAAATTTGCAAATTTCGACTTTTGGAAAATCTAAAAACAATTTCTTATGTAAAAAATCGCGAGAAAAACGATGCCGCAAACCGCATTCCAATATCTGAAATAGTTTTCGAGATATCGAGCATGAATTGTTTGGAACCTTCAAAAATTTGGCCATCTGGCAACAACCCATAAATTCAAACGGCCATAACTCAGTTATTTGTTGTCGGATCTGAATTTAAATTCCAGATTTGGATTCAGCGTGAGATTCTGCGTAAAATGAGTCAAAATTTATTGAGTTTACCTACGAAATAAAGAAAGCATTGACCAAAAACTGTTTGGAAGTGGTCATTTTGGGGTGATTTTCAATCAATGTTTTCAAAATGAAAATGACGTTTAATAGCATTGAATTATATATCAGTCGAAAGAGGAGCTCAAAATCTATCCACTGGCCCAATTTGAGATCGATCAAACAAACGGTTTACGAGTTATGGTCAAAAATAAAAAAAAATAAAAATTTTCATCGTTTGAGTCGCAATTTTTTTTCGCGAAAAATCGACTATCGAATTTTGGGCTTTTAAGCACTTTTTCTAACGTAAAATGAGCCGAGAAAAACGATGGCGCAAACCGCATCTCAATATCTCTAATAGTTTCCGAGATATTTAACTTTGAAAATTGGGAAAAATGAGAAAAAATGAAAATCAACTATCCGAAACTTTGATCGGCCATAACTCAGTTATTTGTTGTCGGATCTGAATTTAAATCCCAGATTTGGAATCTGCGTAAAATTCTGCGTTCACTGATGTATAATAACTCGAGTTTACTCTTAAAAATAAGCGAGATATCGATATGAGAAGTTTGGCCATAGTTTTAGTCATGAATTTTTGCGAAAATTTGCAAATTTCGACTTTTGGAAAATCTAAAAACGATTTCTTATGTAAAAAATCGCGAGAAAAACGATGCCGCAAACCGCATTCCAATATCTGAAATAGTTTTCGAGATATCGAGCATGAGTTGTTTGGAACCTTCAAAAATTTGGCCATCTGGCGACAACCCAAAAATTCAAACGGCCATAACTCAGTTATTTGTTGTCGGATCTGAATTTAAATTCCAGATTTGGATTCAGCGTGAGATTCTGCGTAAAATGAGTCAAAATTTATTGAGTTTACCTACGAAATAAAGAAAGCATTGACCAAAAACTGTTTGGAAGTGGTCATTTTGGGGTGATTTTCAATCAATGTTTTCAAAATGAAAATGACGTTTAATAGCATTGAATTATATATCAGTCGAAAGAGGAGCTCAAAATCTATCTACTGGCCCAATTTGAGATCGATCAAACAAACGGTTTACGAGTTATGGTCAAAAATAAAAAAAAATAAAAATTTTCATCGTTTGAGTCGCAATTTTTTTTCGCGAAAAATCGACTATCGAATTTTGGGCTTTTAAGCACTTTTTCTAACGTAAAATGAGCCGAGAAAAACGATGGCGCAAACCGCATCTCAATATCTCTAATAGTTTCCGAGATATTTAACTTTGAAAATTGGGAAAAATGAGAAAAAATGAAAAACAACTATCCGAAACTTTGATCGGCCATAACTCAGTTATTTGTTGTCGGATCAGAATCTAAATCCCAGATTTGGAATCTGCGTAAAATTCTGCGTTCACTGATGTATAATATCTCGAGTTTACTCTAAAAAATAAGCGAGATATCGATATGAGAAGTTTGGCCATAGTTTTAGTCATGAATTTTTGCGAAAATTTGCAAATTTCGACTTTTGGAAAATCTAAAAACGATTTCTTATGTAAAAAATCGCGAGAAAAACGATGCCGCAAACCGCATTCCAATATCTGACATAGTTTTCGAGATATCGACCATGAATTGTTTGGAACCTTCAAAAATTTGGCCATCTGGCCACAACCCAAAAATTCAAAGGGCCATAACTCAGTTATTTGTTGTCGGATCTGAATTTAAATTCCAGATTTGGATTCAGCGTGAGATTCTGCGTAAAATGAGTCAAAATTTATTGAGTTTACCTACGAAATAAAGAAAGCATTGACCAAAAACTGTTTGGAAGTGGTCATTTTGGGGTGATTTTCAATCAATGTTTTCAAAATGAAAATGACGTTTAATAGCATTGAATTATATATCAGTCGAAAGAGGAGCTCAAAATCTATCTACTGGCCCAATTTGAGATCGATCAAACAAACGGTTTAGGAGTTATGCCCAAAAATAAAAAAAAATAAAAATTTTCATCGTTTGAGTCGCAATTTTTTTTCGCGAAAAATCGACTATCGAATTTTGGGCTTTTAAGCACTTTTTCTAACGTAAAATGAGCCGAGAAAAACGATGGCGCAAACCGCATCTCAATATCTCTAATAGTTTCCGAGATATTTAACTTTGAAAATTGGGAAAAATGAGAAAAAATGAAAATCAACTATCCGAAACTTTGATCGGCCATAACTCAGTTATTTGTTGTCGGATCTGAATTTAAATCCCAGATTTGGAATCTGCGTAAAATTCTGCGTTCACTGATGTATAATAACTCGAGTTTACTCTAAAAAATAAGCGAGATATCGATATGAGAAGTTTGGCCATAGTTTTAGTCATGAATTTTTGCGAAAATTTGCAAATTTCGACTTTTGGAAAATCTAAAAACGATTTCTTATGTAAAAAATCGCGAGAAAAACGATGCCGCAAACCGCATTCCAATATCTGACATAGTTTTCGAGATATCGAGCATGAATTGTTTGGAACCTTCAAAAATTTGGCCATCTGGCGACAACCCAAAAATTCAAACGGCCATAACTCAGTTATTTGTTGTCGGATCTGAATTTAAATTCCAGATTTGGATTCAGCGTGAGATTCTGCGTAAAATGAGTCAAAATTTATTGAGTTTACCTACGAAATAAAGAAAGCATTGACCAAAAACTGTTTGGAAGTGGTCATTTTGGGGTGATTTTCAATCAATGTTTTCAAAATGAAAATGACGTTTAATAGCATTGAATTATATATCAGTCGAAAGAGGAGCTCAAAATCTATCCACTGGCCCAATTTGAGATCGATCAAACAAACGGTTTACGAGTTATGGTCAAAAATAAAAAAAAATAAAAATTTTCATCGTTTGAGTCGCAATTTTTTTTCGCGAAAAATCGACTATCGAATTTTGGGCTTTTAAGCACTTTTTCTAACGTAAAATGAGCCGAGAAAAACGATGGCGCAAACCGCATCTCAATATCTCTAATAGTTTCCGAGATATTTAACTTTGAAAATTGGGAAAAATGAGAAAAAATGAAAATCAACTATCCGAAATTTTGATCGGCCATAACTCAGTTATTTGTTGTCGGATCTGAATTTAAATCCCAGATTTGGAATCTGCGTAAAATTCTGCGTTCACTGATGTATAATAACTCGAGTTTACTCTAAAAAATAAGCGAGATATCGATATGAGAAGTTTGGCCATAGTTTTAGTCATGAATTTTTGCGAAAATTTGCAAATTTCGACTTTTGGAAAATCTAAAAACGATTTCTTATGTAAAAAATCGCGAGAAAAACGATGCCGCAAACCGCATTCCAATATCTGAAATAGTTTTCGAGATATCGAGCATGAATTGTTTGGAACCTTCAAAAATTTGGCCATCTGGCGACAACCCAAAAATTCAAACGGCCATAACTCAGTTATTTGTTGTCGGATCTGAATTTAAATTCCAGATTTGGATTCAGCGTGAGATTCTGCGTAAAATGAGTCAAAATTTATTGAGTTTACCTACGAAATAAAGAAAGCATTGACCAAAAACTGTTTGGAAGTGGTCATTTTGGGGTGATTTTCAATCAATGTTTTCAAAATGAAAATGACGTTTAATAGTATTGAATTATATATCAGTCGAAAGAGGAGCTCAAAATCTATCTACTGGCCCAATTTGAGATCGATCAAACAAACGGTTTACGAGTTATGGTCAAAAATAAAAAAAAATAAAAATTTTCATCGTTTGAGTCGCAATTTTTTTTCGCGAAAAATCGACTATCGAATTTTGGGCTTTTAAGCACTTTTTCTAACGTAAAATGAGCCGAGAAAAACGATGGCGCAAACCGCATCTCAATATCTCTAATAGTTTCCGAGATATTTAACTTTGAAAATTGGGAAAAATGAGAAAAAATGAAAATCAACTATCCGAAACTTTGATCGGCCATAACTCAGTTATTTGTTGTCGGATCTGAATTTAAATCCCAGATTTGGAATCTGCGTAAAATTCTGCATTCACTGATGTATAATAACTCGAGTTTACTCTAAAAAATAAGCGAGATATCGATATGAGAAGTTTGGCCATAGTTTTAGTCATGAATTTTTGCGAAAATTTGCAAATTTCGACTTTTGGAAAATCTAAAAACGATTTCTTATGTAAAAAATCGCGAGAAAAACGATGCCGCAAACCGCATTCCAATATCTGAAATAGTTTTCGAGATATCGAGCATGAATTGTTTGGAACCTTCAAAAATTTGGCCATCTGGCGACAACCCAAAAATTCAAACGGCCATAACTCAGTTATTTGTTGTCGGATCTGAATTTAAATTCCAGATTTGGATTCAGCGTGAGATTCTGCGTAAAATGAGTCAAAATTTATTGAGTTTACCTACGAAATAAAGAAAGCATTGACCAAAAACTGTTTGGAAGTGGTCATTTTGGGGTGATTTTCAATCAATGTTTTCAAAATGAAAATGACGTTTAATAGCATTGAATTATATATCAGTCGAAAGAGGAGCTCAAAATCTATCCACTGGCCCAATTTGAGATCGATCAAACAAACGGTTTTCGAGTTATGGTCAAAAATAAAAAAAAATAAAAATTTTCATCGTTTGAGTCGCAATTTTTTTTCGCGAAAAATCGACTATCGAATTTTGGGCTTTTAAGCACTTTTTCTAACGTAAAATGAGCCGAGAAAAACGATGGCGCAAACCGCATCTCAATATCTCTAATAGTTTCCGAGATATTTAACTTTGAAAATTGGGAAAAATGAGAAAAAATGAAAATCAACTATCCGAAACTTTGATCGGCCATAACTCCGTTATTTGCAGTCGTATCTGAATTTAAATCCCAGATTTGAAATCTGCGTAAAATTCTGCGTTCACTGATGTATAATAACTCGAGTTTACTCTAAAAAATAAGCGAGATATCGATATGAGAAGTTTGGCCATAGTTTTAGTCATGAATTTTTGCGAAAATTTGCAAATTTCGACTTTTGGAAAATCTAAAAACGATTTCTTATGTAAAAAATCGCGAGAAAAACGATGCCGCAAACCGCATTCCAATATCTGAAATAGTTTTCGAGATATCGAGCATGAATTGTTTGGAACCTTCAAAAATTTGGCCATCTGGCGACAACCCAAAAATTCAAACGGCCATAACTCAGTTATTTGTTGTCGGATCTGAATTTAAATTCCAGATTTGGATTCAGCGTGAGATTCTGCGTAAAATGAGTCAAAATTTATTGAGTTTACCTACGAAATAAAGAAAGCATTGACCAAAAACTGTTTGGAAGTGGTCATTTTGGGGTGATTTTCAATCAATGTTTTCAAAATGAAAATGACGTTTAATAGCATTGAATTATATATCAGTCGAAAGAGGAGCTCAAAATCTATCTACTGGCCCAATTTGAGATCGATCAAACAAACGGTTTAGGAGTTATGCCCAAAAATAAAAAAAAATAAAAATTTTCATCGTTTGAGTCGCAATTTTTTTTCGCGAAAAATCGACTATCGAATTTTGGGCTTTTAAGCACTTTTTCTAACGTAAAATGAGCCGAGAAAAACGATGGCGCAAACCGCATCTCAATATCTCTAATAGTTTCCGAGATATTTAACTTTAAAATTCATGAACATAACCTGTTTGTGTGCTGTCAAAATAATCAAGTTCGGACATACGTTAAGATACCTGTCCTATGTTTAGACACTATAATTTTAAATAATTAATAGAATCGTAATCAAGTCGTGAATGTTAAATCAGACTTCAGATTCTTACTCCTGAGGACCAAATTAATAAAAAGAGTATTTTCTTGCTTTAATTTTCATCGAAAAAATGCAAGTCAAATAAAAGTTTCAAAAATTAATAAAAAATTAACGGAGCGTCGGATCGAAAAATCTTTGACGGATTCTTGTTCCTGAGGTCCAAATTGATGGAAAAAGTCGGTTTCAAAGAGATTTTATTTTTTGTCAAAATCGCCAAAATCCATGGGTTAACCCCTTTGAACTTTTTTTGGCGAAAAACACGAAAGTTTTCAGATCGACACGAAACTTTGCACATGGCATAATTCGACATTTCTACATCCATTTCTGGTCTCCGTTCCTCGCTATCTGTGAGATTTTTTGAGAAAATGCAAATTAAAAATTTCAAAATTCAATTTCCCGCGTCAAGCAATCTGTCAACGAAGCATAGAAGCTAGGACATGCGTCAACAGTCTTTAGTCCATAAATAATATTAAATAAAATATTAACAAAGTCGTAAGTCTTAAATCAAAGTTTAGATTCGTTTTTCTGAGATTAAAATTAACAAGTTAAGTAGTTTATTGTATTTATTTACACCGAAAAATGAATGCATAATGTGTGTATAATTGGTTGCCTACCCACATTGCAAATTTTAATTTTAAGTAAACTTATAATTACGTTTTGAATCCGACTTTAGAGTACAGAATCTTGTTCCTGAAGTCTAAATTAATAAAAAAAAATGTTTTAAGAAGGTTTCGATTAAATTTCAAATATCAGTCGCGAAGAAACCTGTTTAGTTTTCAACCAATCACACACAGCCCAAATAAGAACCGGCAAATTTAAAGAAATTTATTAATAACACGAACATTAACATGAATAAATTAATGAGTACAAAGTTTCTACTTAAAAACTACAACAGGACTTAGAAAGACGTTGAAAACCGCCTCGACTACACTCCTTACATTAAATCTCGCTTCTTTCGGACTTTTGACCGTCGTTAAATTGTTGTTACTACAAGCGAGACAGCCGATTTCGTCTAACCCGACTTGTACCTTGAACCCCCCACCTCGTTGTTGAAAAGTGTCCCCCCTTAAAATCCCCGCTTGCACTTTCGTGGTGATTTCGAACGTGTACAAGTTGTACCTCTTGTCGATTTGATCGCGCTGTAAAACGAGCTGCACTCTTCGCGGACTGTTTCCCTGATCGAAGATGGTGCGAAAACTGTTCGAAACCGAGCGGATTTTAATATCGTTTTTCAGTTTTCTGGGTTGATTTCAGGAGGATTAGAACCGAGAAGACGACTTGGATGAAAGCCGTGAATTTCTTGTACCGTGTTTGGGCGGTGAGGACCACGAAGAGGCAGAGAGACTGAAGATGAGGCCGGTGAAAACGAAGAAGGGCTAAGCTTCCGCGGAGTCAACGTCACGTGCATCGGAAGTCGTGGAACTCTCGCTTCACCTGCAACATTTGGAACGTGACAACTTGTCACTAGCATCAGCACCACCAGCAGCTGCGTTTCTGACTTCGCCAAAAAGAAAAAGAACGTAAATTCGCAGGCTAGGAACCATACCAACTTCAAGTACAAGATCTTAAGGGCTAGATGTGGGTGGAGAATCGACCTCTGGACGGACCAAAGGGATGTGATCCAAAGCCTTCAGATCAGGATGGGATTAACAATGGGTAAATGTCCGTGGGAATAATCCACCGTGGCCGATGGGTAAAATGATGTATAATAACGCAAGTTTACACCAAAAAACAAGCGAGATATCGATATGAGAAGTTTGGCATTGTTTTTTTAATCATGAATTTTCGCGAAAATTTGTTTCATAAAAATATTATAATCTTCTATAACTAGACATTTAACAATCGTAGATAATATATATTAAAGAGCCACTTTGGGGTGATAAAAAATGATATAATAATTAAGTAGAAGCGAAAATTGCAAACGATTTGAGCACTTGTTTAGAAATGATAAGACAACAACGCTCGAATTCTGTTTTCGTGTTTGACGATCATCGCCTTCAACTTTCTTATTTCGTCGGCGAATTCTGGCAACGTTTTCTCCTAAATCAACAAAATTAGTTTAAGAAAAACCACAAACCTAAACTTGTGTTTGGTTTTGAGTCTTCCCCGATTTCGAAGAGCTTCGACACAGAAATGATCGCTTTCGATTCCATCCTTGAGCGAAATCAACAGACTCTTCAGTCGACAGCGCGCGCGCGCGCCGCACTGTCACCCAAAGTATCTGGATAGTCCGGTCAGTCCGGAGTTGTTTAGCCTATAAAACCTCGAGATTTCGCATCCTCTCTTCGGCATCATTCCTATGCCTGAGTTGAGTGTTGATGTAATATCACGCCTTCCACCATCTTCCTTCCTGCAAGAAGTGTAAAAAAGTTTCATCAAGAACATGTTTGTTTATCTCACCTGAAAAACTCTTCTTACTCTGTGCAGTCAATTGCTGTTTCTTCACGGCAAAGCTTTTAATTGCGCCTGCTTCTTGACCAACAGGAAAGACAACAAAGTTGTGTTAAGCTGCAACTAAGAGATTAAGGTGAGACCATGAATGGAGAGAAAAGAAAACAAACAAACCTTCCATCCTTCCTGAACAAACAGATCTCGCGTTTTCAAGAAACCAATAAATGATGTTTCCTTGACTTCACAAAATAGCTCACAAGACACCAGATGACCTTCAGAGCCTTTGTAGTACATATTTTCTTTCTTGACAACTGCATCTCGATGATGCTCTGTTTCCGTTGGTTGAGTTCCTTTGGCTCTTCTCTAGAGGAGAATACTCGTTCTCTGCTCGTAGACTCAACATTGCAAACTTCGTGCTCCCGCAATGCAATAAGGCAACACTTGAAACATCTCCCAGTCACTGAACGACATCTTCAACCACTGGAAAAAGAACATTTGACTTTGAATTTAACCTTTTTCATCCATATTGCAGTAAAGCAGCACCTTTTTCGTGATGGATCAATTCACTGTACTCTGGGAGCACTGAATGGGTGGTTTCTTCAATTCTGTGCAATAACTTGCAGAGTCCTTCAGCGTTGAGCGACGACAACCGCCTTTTCGACATCTTAGGCTATGGGTATCATCCATCGATTCAGTCTCTTTAATAATAAACTCTGGTAATGAAGTTGGAACCTGGAAATACCACGAAACATTTCAAGGCTGGAATTCAAACAGTTTTCAGCTTACCTGCGTTTAAAAATTTCAATAAAGACCCATCAATTTGTTGCAAATCAACTCCAACTCTAAATAGCTTCAAATGAACTTCTTAACTTGTGTAATTTCTTTGCTACCATGCCCAGAAGAACGAGAAAGTAAACAGTAAAGAATTCTGGTAGTTTCTTGTTAAATCATGAACATAACCTCAATGTGTGCTGTCAAAATAGTCAAGTTAAGACATACGTTAAGATAGAGACACAATAATTTTTAATAATTAATAGAATCGTAACCAAGTCGTGAATGTTAAATCAGACTTTAGATTCTTACTCCTGAGGACAAAATTAATAAAAAGAGTATTTTCTTGCTTTAATTTTCATCGAAAAACTGCAAACCAAATAAAAGTTTGAAAAATTAATAAAACATTAACGGAGCGTCTGATCGAAAAATCTTTGACGGATTCTTGTTCCTGAGGTCCAAATTGATGGAAAAAGTCGGTTTCAAAGAGATTTTATTTTTTGTCGAAATCGCCAAAAATCCATGATGTTTAAGTCTTTGAACTTTTTTTGGCGAAAAACGCGAAAGTTCGCAGATCGACACGAAACTATGCACATGGCATAATTTGACATTTCCACATCCATTTTTGGTCTCCGTTCCTCGCTATCTGCAAGATTTTTTGAGAAAATGCAAATTAAAAATTTTAAAATTCAATTTTACGCGTCAAGCAATCTGTCAACGAAGCATAGAAGCTAGGACATGCGTCAACAGTCTTTAGTCCATAAATAATATTAAATAAAATATTAACAAAGTCGTAAATCTTAAATCAAAGTTCAGATTCGTTTTTCTGAGGTTAAAATTAACAAGTTAAGTAGTTTATTGTATTTATTTACACCGAAAAGTGAGAGAAGTTTTTCCATAAAAGCCACCTAGCGGAATAACGCCGAAGTTGATAGTTCACGCCTCCTCTCACCAGAGGGCTAAACTTTTGTTTTTAAAACTTACAATTTTTGAATCAAAACCATTTGCAGGAATAAGGAAGAATGATAAAAAACAATACCCTCAAATTAAACTAAAGGAGTATTAATAAAATAAAAAAACACAAACTCGACACTCTCCCTCCTTCTTGCAAAAAGTGTGAAAAAGTTTCATTAGGAACATGTTTGTTGGCTTACCTAAAAAAGACGAGGGAAACAATCTGAAATGGACGAAACTATCCATTCTTAATTAATGGTAATTGATTATTGCTCTAATTCCAACTGATCCAAGAGCCAAGAGCCAAGGTTAGTCCTTCGCAAGTGGCGCTTCCTCAAAAATATCTCATTTAACGACTTCTTCAATTCTTGTAGATCATTGTTGTTTTTATATGCTGATGTAACCGCAGCCAGCTTGTCGGACATTTCAGTGCTCATTTCTTTTTCCGACTAAAACAAACCAAATAGTTTTAGGTGTTAATCTTCCTCTGATACTACAAAAGCCATGACATCATAAAGACACTAAATTTAAATCCCAAATTTGCAATCTGCGTAAAATTCTGCGTTCACTGATGTATAATAACTCAAGTTTACTCTAAAATATAAGCGAGATATCGATATGAGAAGTTTGGCCATAGTTTTAGTCATGAATTTTTGCGAAAATTTGCAAATTTCGACTTTTGGAAAATCTAAAAACGATTTCTTATGTAAAAAATCGCGAGAAAAACGATGCCGCAAACCGCATTCCAATATCTGAAATAGTTTTCGAGATATCGAGCATGAATTGTTTGGAACCTTCAAAAATTTGGCCATCTGGCGACAACCCAAAAATTCAAACGGCCATAACTCAGTTATTTGTTGTCGGATCTGAATTTAAATTCCAGATTTGGATTCAGCGTGAGATTCTGCGTAAAATGAGTCAAAATTTATTGAGTTTACCTACGAAATAAAGAAAGCATTGACCAAAAACTGTTTGGAAGTGGTCATTTTGGGGTGATTTTCAATCAATGTTTTCAAAATGAAAATGACGTTTAATAGCATTGAATTATATATCAGTCGAAAGAGGAGCTCGAAATCTATCGACTGGCTCAATTTGAGATCGATCAAACAAACGGTTTAGGAGTTATGGCCAAAAATAAAAAAAAATAAAAATTTTCATCGTTTGAGTCGCAATTTTTTTTCGCGAAAAATCGACTATCGAATTTTGGGCTTTTCAGCACTTTTTCTAACGTAAAATGAGCCGAGAAAAACGATGGCGCAAACCGCATCTCAATATCTCTAATAGTTTCCGAGATATTTAACTTTGAAAATTGGGAAAAATGAGAAAAAATGAAAATCAACTATCCGAAACTTTGATCGGCCATAACTCAGTTATTTGTTGTCGGATCTGAATTTAAATCCCAGATTTGGAATCTGCGTAAAATTCTGCGTTCACTGATGTATAATAACTCGAGTTTACTCTAAAAAATAAGCGAGATATCGATATGAGAAATTTGGCCATAGTTTTAGTCATGAATTTTTGCGAAAATTTGCAAATTTCGACTTTTGGAAAATCTAAAAACGATTTCTTATGTAAAAAATCGCGAGAAAAACGATGCCGCAAACCGCATTCCAATATCTGAAATAGTTTTCGAGATATCGAGCATGAATTGTTTGGAACCTTCAAAAATTTGGCCATCTGGTGACAACCCAAAAATTCAAACGGCCATAACTCAGTTATTTGTTGTCGGATCTGAATTTAAATTCCAGATTTGGATTCAGCGTGAGATTCTGCGTAAAATGAGTCAAAATTTATTGAGTTTACCTACGAAATAAAGAAAGCATTGACCAAAAACTGTTTGGAAGTGGTCATTTTGGGGTGATTTTCAATCACTATTTTTAATGTAAAAACGACGTTTAATACCTTTGTATTATATATCATTCGAAAGAGGAGCTCAAAATCTATCCACTGGCCCAATTTGAGATCGATCAAACAAACGGTTTAGGAGTTATGGCCAAAAATAAAAAAAAATAAAAATTTTCATCGTTTGAGTCGCAATTTTTTTTCGCGAAAAATCGACTATCGAATTTTGGGCTTTTAAGCACTTTTTCTAACGTAAAATGAGCCGAGAAAAACGATGGCGCAAACCGCATCTCAATATCTCTAATAGTTTCCGAGATATTTAACTTTGAAAATTGGGAAAAATGAGAAAAAATGAAAATCAACTATCCGAAACTTTGATCGGCCATAACTCAGTTATTTGTTGTCGGATCTGAATTTAAATCCCAGATTTGGAATCTGCGTAAAATTCTGCGTTCACTGATGTATAATAACTTGAGTTTGCTCTAAAAAATAAGCGAGATATCGATATGAGAAGTTTGGCCATAGTTTTAGTCATGAATTTTTGCGAAAATTTGCAAATTTCGACTTTTGGAAAATCTAAAAACGATTTCTTATGTAAAAAATCGCGAGAAAAACGATGCCGTAAACCGCATTCCAATATCTGAAATAGTTTTCGAGATATCGAGCATGAATTGTTTGGAACCTTCAAAAATTTGGCCATCTGGCGACAACCCAAAAATTCAAACGGCCATAACTCAGTTATTTGTTGTCGGATCTGAATTTAAATTCCAGATTTGGATTCAGCGTGAGATTCTGCGTAAAATGAGTCAAAATTTATTGAGTTTACCTACGAAATAAAGAAAGCATTGACCAAAAACTGTTTGGAAGTGGTCATTTTGGGGTGATTTTCAATCACTATTTTTAATGTAAAAACGACGTTTAATACCTTTGTATTATATATCATTCGAAAGAGGAGCTCGAAATCTATCTACTGGCTCAATTTGAGATCGATCAAACAAACGGTTTACGAGTTATGGTCAAAAATAAAAAAAAATAAAAATTTTCATCGTTTGAGTCGCAATTTTTTTTCGCGAAAAATCGACTATCGAATTTTGGGCTTTTAAGCACTTTTTCTAACGTAAAATGAGCCGAGAAAAACGATGGCGCAAACCGCATCTCAATATCTCTAATAGTTTCCGAGATATTTAACTTTGAAAATTGGGAAAAATGAGAAAAAATGAAAATCAACTATCCGAAACTTTGATCGGCCATAACTCAGTTATTTGTTGTCGGATCTGAATTTAAATCCCAGATTTGGAATCTGCGTAAAATTCTGCGTTCACTGATGTATAATAACTCGAGTTTACTCTAAAAAATAAGCGAGATATCGATATGAGAAATTTGGCCATAGTTTTAGTCATGAATTTTTGCGAAAATTTGCAAATTTCGATTTTTGGAAAATCTAAAAACGATTTCTTATGTAAAAAATCGCGAGAAAAACGATGCCGCAAACCGCATTCCAATATCTGAAATAGTTTTCGAGATATCGAGCATGAATTGTTTGGAACCTTCAAAAATTTGGCCATCTGGCGACAACCCAAAAATTCAAACGGCCATAACTCAGTTATTTGTTGTCGGATCTGAATTTAAATTCCAGATTAGGATTCAGCGTGAGATTCTGCGTAAAATGAGTCAAAATTTATTGAGTTTACCTAAGAAATAAAGAAAGCATTGACCAAAAACTGTTTGGAAGTGGTCATTTTGGGGTGATTTTCAATCAATGTTTTCAAAATGAAAATGACGTTTAATAGCATTGAATTATATATCAGTCGAAAGAGGAGCTCAAAATCTATCCACTGGCCCAATTTGAGATCGATCAAACAAACGGTTTACGAGTTATGGTCAAAAATAAAAAAAAATAAAAATTTTCATCGTTTGAGTCGCAATTTTTTTTCGCGAAAAATCGACTATCGAATTTTGGGCTTTTAAGCACTTTTTCTAACGTAAAATGAGCCGAGAAAAACGATGGCGCAAACCGCATCTCAATATCTCTAATAGTTTCCGAGATATTTAACTTTGAAAATTGGGAAAAATGAGAAAAAATGAAAATCAACTATCCGAAACTTTGATCGGCCATAACTCAGTTATTTGTTGTCGGATCTGAATTTAAATCCCAGATTTGGAATCTGCGTAAAATTCTGCGTTCACTGATGTATAATAACTCGAGTTTACTCTTAAAAATAAGCGAGATATCGATATGAGAAGTTTGGCCATAGTTTTAGTCATGAATTTTTGCGAAAATTTGCAAATTTCGACTTTTGGAAAATCTAAAAACGATTTCTTATGTAAAAAATCGCGAGAAAAACGATGCCGCAAACCGCATTCCAATATCTGAAATAGTTTTCGAGATATCGAGCATGAATTGTTTGGAACCTTCAAAAATTTGGCCATCTGGCGACAACCCAAAAATTCAAACGGCCATAACTCAGTTATTTGTTGTCGGATCTGAATTTAAATTCCAGATTTGGATTCAGCGTGAGATTCTGCGTAAAATGAGTCAAAATTTATTGAGTTTACCTACGAAATAAAGAAAGCATTGACCAAAAACTGTTTGGAAGTGGTCATTTTGGGGTGATTTTCAATCAATGTTTTCAAAATGAAAATGACGTTTAATAGCATTGAATTATATATCAGTCGAAAGAGGAGCTCAAAATCTATCCACTGGCCCAATTTGAGATCGATCAAACAAACGGTTTACGAGTTATGGTCAAAAATAAAAAAAAATAAAAATTTTCATCGTTTGAGTCGCAATTTTTTTTCGCGAAAAATCGACTATCGAATTTTGGGCTTTTAAGCACTTTTTCTAACGTAAAATGAGCCGAGAAAAACGATGGCGCAAACAGCATCTCAATATCTCTAATAGTTTCCGAGATATTTAACTTTGAAAATTGGGAAAAATGAGAAAAAATGAAAATCAACTATCCGAAAATTTGATCGGCCATAACTCAGTTATTTGTTGTCGGATCTGAATTTAAATCCCAGATTTGGAATCTGCGTAAAATTCTGCGTTCACTGATGTATAACAACTCGAGTTTACTCTAAAAAATAAGCGAGATATCGATATGAGAAGTTTGGCCATAGTTTTAGTCATGAATTTTTGCGAAAATTTGCAAATTTCGACTTTTGGAAAATCTAAAAACGATTTCTTATGTAAAAAATCGCGAGAAAAACGATGCCGCAAACCGCATTCCAATATCTGAAATAGTTTTCGAGATATCGAGCATGAATTGTTTGGAACCTTCAAAAATTTGGCCATCTGGCGACAACCCAAAAATTCAAACGGCCATAACTCAGTTATTTGTTGTCGGATCTGAATTTAAATTCCAGATTTGGATTCAGCGTGAGATTCTGCGTAAAATGAGTCAAAATTTATTGAGTTTACCTACGAAATAAAGAAAGCATTGACCAAAAACTGTTTGGAAGTGGTCATTTTGGGGTGATTTTCAATCAATGTTTTCAAAATGAAAATGACGTTTAATAGCATTGAATTATATATCAGTCGAAAGAGGAGCTCAAAATCTATCCACTGGCCCAATTTGAGATCGATCAAACAAACGGTTTTCGAGTTATGCCCAAAAATAAAAAAAAATAAAAATTTTCATCGTTTGAGTCGCAAATTTTTTTCGCGAAAAATCGACTATCGAATTTTGGGCTTTTAAGCACTTTTTCTAACGTAAAATGAGCCGAGAAAAACGATGGCGCAAACCGCATCTCAATATCTCTAATAGTTTCCGAGATATTTAACTTTGAAAATTGGGAAAAATGAGAAAAAATGAAAATCAACTATCCGAAACTTTGATCGGCCATAACTCAGTTATTTGTTGTCGGGTCTGAATTTAAATCCCAGATTTGGAATCTGCGTAAAATTCTGCGTTCACTGATGTATAATAACTCGAGTTTACTCTAAAAAATAAGCGAGATATCGATATGAGAAGTTTGGCCATAGTTTTAGTCATGAATTTTTGCGAAAATTTGCAAATTTCGACTTTTGGAAAATCTAAAAACAATTTCTTATGTAAAAAATCGCGAGAAAAACGATGCCGCAAACCGCATTCCAATATCTGAAATAGTTTTCGAGATATCGAGCATGAATTGTTTGGAACCTTCAAAAATTTGGCCATCTGGCGACAACCCAAAAATTCAAACGGCCATAACTCAGTTATTTGTTGTCGGATCTGAATTTAAATTCCAGATTTGGATTCAGCGTGAGATTCTGCGTAAAATGAGTCAAAATTTATTGAGTTTACCTACGAAATAAAGAAAGCATTGACCAAAAACTGTTTGGAAGTGGTCATTTTGGGGTGATTTTCAATCAATGTTTTCAAAATGAAAATGACGTTTAATAGCATTGAATTATATATCAGTCGAAAGAGGAGCTCAAAATCTATCCACTGGCCCAATTTGAGATCGATCAAACAAACGGTTTAGGAGTTATGGCCAAAAATAAAAAAAAATAAAAATTTTCATCGTTTGAGTCGCAATTTTTTTTCGCGAAAAATCGACTATCGAATTTTGGGCTTTTAAGCACTTTTTCTAACGTAAAATGAGCCGAGAAAAACGATGGCGCAAACCGCATCTCAATATCTCTAATAGTTTCCGAGATATTTAACTTTGAAAATTGGGAAAAATGAGAAAAATGAAAATCAACTATCCGAAACTTTGATCGGCCATAACTCAGTTATTTGTTGTCGGATCTGAATTTAAATCCCAGATTTGGAATCTGCGTAAAATTCTGCGTTCACTGATGTATAATAACTCGAGTTTACTCTAAAAAATAAGCGAGATATCGATATGAGAAGTTTGGCCATAGTTTTAGTCATGAATTTTTGCGAAAATTTGCAAATTTCGACTTTTGGAAAATCTAAAAACAATTTCTTATGTAAAAAATCGCGAGAAAAACGATGCCGCAAACCGCATTCCAATATCTGAAATAGTTTTCGAGATATCGAGCATGAATTGTTTGGAACCTTCAAAAATTTGGCCATCTGGCAACAACCCATAAATTCAAACGGCCATAACTCAGTTATTTGTTGTCGGATCTGAATTTAAATTCCAGATTTGGATTCAGCGTGAGATTCTGCGTAAAATGAGTCAAAATTTATTGAGTTTACCTACGAAATAAAGAAAGCATTGACCAAAAACTGTTTGGAAGTGGTCATTTTGGGGTGATTTTCAATCAATGTTTTCAAAATGAAAATGACGTTTAATAGCATTGAATTATATATCAGTCGAAAGAGGAGCTCAAAATCTATCCACTGGCCCAATTTGAGATCGATCAAACAAACGGTTTAGGAGTTATGGCCAAAAATAAAAAAAAATAAAAATTTTCATCGTTTGAGTCGCAATTTTTTTTCGCGAAAAATCGACTATCGAATTTTGGGCTTTTAAGCACTTTTTCTAACGTAAAATGAGCCGAGAAAAACGATGGCGCAAACCGCATCTCAATATCTCTAATAGTTTCCGAGATATTTAACTTTGAAAATTGGGAAAAATGAGAAAAATGAAAATCAACTATCCGAAACTTTGATCGGCCATAACTCAGTTATTTGTTGTCGGATCTGAATTTAAATCCCAGATTTGGAATCTGCGTAAAATTCTGCGTTCACTGATGTATAATAACTCGAGTTTACTCTAAAAAATAAGCGAGATATCGATATGAGAAGTTTGGCCATAGTTTTAGTCATGAATTTTTGCGAAAATTTGCAAATTTCGACTTTTGGAAAATCTAAAAACAATTTCTTATGTAAAAAATCGCGAGAAAAACGATGCCGCAAACCGCATTCCAATATCTGAAATAGTTTTCGAGATATCGAGCATGAATTGTTTGGAACCTTCAAAAATTTGGCCATCTGGCAACAACCCAAAAATTCAAACGGCCATAACTCAGTTATTTGTTGTCGGATCTGAATTTAAATTCCAGATTTGGATTCAGCGTGAGATTCTGCGTAAAATGAGTCAAAATTTATTGAGTTTACCTACGAAATAAAGAAAGCATTGACCAAAAACTGTTTGGAAGTGGTCATTTTGGGGTGATTTTCAATCAATGTTTTCAAAATGAAAATGACGTTTAATAGCATTGAATTATATATCAGTCGAAAGAGGAGCTCAAAATCTATCCACTGGCCCAATTTGAGATCGATCAAACAAACGGTTTTCGAGTTATGGTCAAAAATAAAAAAAAATAAAAATTTTCATCGTTTGAGTCGCAATTTTTTTTCGCGAAAAATCGACTATCGAATTTTGGGCTTTTAAGCACTTTTTCTAACGTAAAATGAGCCGAGAAAAACGATGGCGCAAACCGCATCTCAATATCTCTAATAGTTTCCGAGATATTTAACTTTGAAAATTGGGAAAAATGAGAAAAAATGAAAATCAACTATCCGAAACTTTGATCGGCCATAACTCCGTTATTTGCAGTCGTATCTGAATTTAAATCCCAGATTTGAAATCTGCGTAAAATTCTGCGTTCACTGATGTATAATAACTCGAGTTTACTCTAAAAAATAAGCGAGATATCGATATGAGAAGTTTGGCCATAGTTTTAGTCATGAATTTTTGCGAAAATTTGCAAATTTCGACTTTTGGAAAATCTAAAAACGATTTCTTATGTAAAAAATCGCGAGAAAAACGATGCCGCAAACCGCATTCCAATATCTGAAATAGTTTTCGAGATATCGAGCATGAATTGTTTGGAACCTTCAAAAATTTGGCCATCTGGCGACAACCCAAAAATTCAAACGGCCATAACTCAGTTATTTGTTGTCGGATCTGAATTTAAATTCCAGATTTGGATTCAGCGTGAGATTCTGCGTAAAATGAGTCAAAATTTATTGAGTTTACCTACGAAATAAAGAAAGCATTGACCAAAAACTGTTTGGAAGTGGTCATTTTGGGGTGATTTTCAATCAATGTTTTCAAAATGAAAATGACGTTTAATAGCATTGAATTATATATCAGTCGAAAGAGGAGCTCAAAATCTATCCACTGGCCCAATTTGAGATCGATCAAACAAACGGTTTACGAGTTATGGTCAAAAATAAAAAAAAATAAAAATTTTCATCGTTTGAGTCGCAATTTTTTTTCGCGAAAAATCGACTATCGAATTTTGGGCTTTTAAGCACTTTTTCTAACGTAAAATGAGCCGAGAAAAACGATGGCGCAAACCGCATCTCAATATCTCTAATAGTTTCCGAGATATTTAACTTTAAAATTCATGAACATAACCTGTTTGTGTGCTGTCAAAATAATCAAGTTCGGACATACGTTAAGATACCTGTCCTATGTTTAGACACTATAATTTTAAATAATTAATAGAATCGTAATCAAGTCGTGAATGTTAAATCAGACTTCAGATTCTTACTCCTGAGGACCAAATTAATAAAAAGAGTATTTTCTTGCTTTAATTTTCATCGAAAAAATGCAAGTCAAATAAAAGTTTCAAAAATTAATAAAAAATTAACGGAGCGTCGGATCGAAAAATCTTTGACGGATTCTTGTTCCTGAGGTCCAAATTGATGGAAAAAGTCGGTTTCAAAGAGATTTTATTTTTTGTCAAAATCGCCAAAATCCATGGGTTAACC
Source organism: Gnatocerus cornutus (assembly GCA_029298725.1). NCBI lineage: Eukaryota > Metazoa > Arthropoda > Insecta > Coleoptera > Tenebrionidae > Gnatocerus > Gnatocerus cornutus. The sequence goes on from CM055510.1 coordinate 21,246,628, forward strand.
CCTTTGAACTTTTTTTGGCGAAAAACACGAAAGTTTTCAGATCGACACGAAACTTTGCACATGGCATAATTCGACATTTCTACATCCATTTCTGGTCTCCGTTCCTCGCTATCTGTGAGATTTTTTGAGAAAATGCAAATTAAAAATTTCAAAATTCAATTTCCCGCGTCAAGCAATCTGTCAACGAAGCATAGAAGCTAGGACATGCGTCAACAGTCTTTAGTCCATAAATAATATTAAATAAAATATTAACAAAGTCGTAAATCTTAAATCAAAGTTTAGATTCGTTTTTCTGAGATTAAAATTAACAAGTTAAGTAGTTTATTGTATTTATTTACACCGAAAAATGAATGCATAATGTGTGTATAATTGGTTGCCTACCCACATTGCAAATTTTAATTTTAAGTAAACTTATAATTACGTTTTGAATCCGACTTTAGAGTACAGAATCTTGTTCCTGAAGTCTAAATTAATAAAAAAAAATGTTTTAAGAAGGTTTCGATTAAATTTCAAATATCAGTCGCGAAGAAACCTGTTTAGTTTTCAACCAATCACACACAGCCCAAATAAGAACCGGCAAATTTAAAGAAATTTATTAATAACACAAACATTAACATGAATAAATTAATGAGTACAAAGTTTCTACTTAAAAACTACAACAGGACTTAGAAAGACGTTGAAAACCGCCTCGACTACACTCCTTACATTAAATCTCGCTTCTTTCGGACTTTTGACCGTCGTTAAATTGTTGTTACTACAAGCGAGACAGCCGATTTCGTCTAACCCGACTTGTACCTTGAACCCCCCACCTCGTTGTTGAAAAGTGTCCCCCCTTAAAATCCCCGCTTGCACTTTCGTGGTGATTTCGAACGTGTACAAGTTGTACCTCTTGTCGATTTGATCGCGCTGTAAAACGAGCTGCACTCTTCGCGGACTGCTTGCGTGATCGAAGATGGTGCGAAAACTGTTCGAAACCGAGCGGATTTTAATATCGTTTTTCAGTTTTCTGGGTTGATTTCAGGAGGATTAGAACCGAGAAGACGACTTGGATGAAAGCCGTGAATTTCTTGTACCGTGTTTGGGCGGTGAGGACCACGAAGAGGCAGAGAGACTGAAGATGAGGCCGGTGAAAACGAAGAAGGGCTAAGCTTCCGCGGAGTCAACGTCACGTGCATCGGAAGTCGTGGAACTCTCGCTTCAACTGCAACATTTGGAACGTGACAACTTGTCACTAGCATCAGCACCACCAGCAGCTGCGTTTCTGACTTCGCCAAAAAGAAAAAGAACGTAAATTCGCAGGCTAGGAACCATACCAACTTCAAGTACAAGATCTTAAGGGCTAGATGTGGGTGGAGAATCGACCTCTGGACGGACCAAAGGGATGTGATCCAAAGCCTTCAGATCAGGATGGGATTAACAATGGGTAAATGTCCGTGGGAATAATCCACCGTGGCCGATGGGTAAAATGATGTATAATAACGCAAGTTTACACCAAAAAACAAGCGAGATATCGATATGAGAAGTTTGGCATTGTTTTTTTAATCATGAATTTTCGCGAAAATTTGTTTCATAAAAATATTATAATCTTCTATAACTAGACATTTAACAATCGTAGATAATATATATTAAAGAGCCACTTTGGGGTGATAAAAAATGATATAATAATTAAGTAGAAGCGAAAATTGCAAACGATTTGAGCACTTGTTTAGAAATGATAAGACAACAACGCTCGAATTCTGTTTTCGTGTTTGACGATCATCGCCTTCAACTTTCTTATTTCGTCGGCGAATTCTGGCAACGTTTTCTCCTAAATCAACAAAATTAGTTTAAGAAAAACCACAAACCTAAACTTGTGTTTGGTTTTGAGTCTTCCCCGATTTCGAAGAGCTTCGACACAGAAATGATCGCTTTCGATTCCATCCTTGAGCGAAATCAACAGACTCTTCAGTCGACAGCGCGCGCGCGCGCCGCACTGTCACCCAAAGTATCTGGATAGTCCGGTCAGTCCGGAGTTGTTTAGCCTATAAAACCTCGAGATTTCGCATCCTCTCTTCGGCATCATTCCTATGCCTGAGTTGAGTGTTGATGTAATATCACGCCTTCCACCATCTTCCTTCCTGCAAGAAGTGTAAAAAAGTTTCATCAAGAACATGTTTGTTTATCTCACCTGAAAAACTCTTCTTACTCTGTGCAGTCAATTGCTGTTTCTTCACGGCAAAGCTTTTAATTGCGCCTGCTTCTTGACCAACAGGAAAGACAACAAAGTTGTGTTAAGCTGCAACTAAGAGATTAAGGTGAGACCATGAATGGAGAGAAAAGAAAACAAACAAACCTTCCATCCTTCCTGAACAAACAGATCTCGCGTTTTCAAGAAACCAATAAATGATGTTTCCTTGACTTCACAAAATAGCTCACAAGACACCAGATGACCTTCAGAGCCTTTGTAGTACATATTTTCTTTCTTGACAACTGCATCTCGATGATGCTCTGTTTCCGTTGGTTGAGTTCCTTTGGCTCTTCTCTAGAGGAGAATACTCGTTCTCTGCTCGTAGACTCAACATTGCAAACTTCGTGCTCCCGCAATGCAATAAGGCAACACTTGAAACATCTCCCAGTCACTGAACGACATCTTCAACCACTGGAAAAAGAACATTTGACTTTGAATTTAACCTTTTTCATCCATATTGCAGTAAAGCAGCACCTTTTTCGTGATGGATCAATTCACTGTACTCTGGGAGCACTGAATGGGTGGTTTCTTCAATTCTGTGCAATAACTTGCAGAGTCCTTCAGCGTTGAGCGACGACAACCGCCTTTTCGACATCTTAGGCTATGGGTATCATCCATCGATTCAGTCTCTTTAATAATAAACTCTGGTAATGAAGTTGGAACCTGGAAATACCACGAAACATTTCAAGGCTGGAATTCAAACAGTTTTCAGCTTACCTGCGTTTAAAAATTTCAATAAAGACCCATCAATTTGTTGCAAATCAACTCCAACTCTAAATAGCTTCAAATGAACTTCTTAACTTGTGTAATTTCTTTGCTACCATGCCCAGAAGAACGAGAAAGTAAACAGTAAAGAATTCTGGTAGTTTCTTGTTAAATCATGAACATAACCTCAATGTGTGCTGTCAAAATAGTCAAGTTAAGACATACGTTAAGATAGAGACACAATAATTTTTAATAATTAATAGAATCGTAACCAAGTCGTGAATGTTAAATCAGACTTTAGATTCTTACTCCTGAGGACAAAATTAATAAAAAGAGTATTTTCTTGCTTTAATTTTCATCGAAAAACTGCAAACCAAATAAAAGTTTGAAAAATTAATAAAACATTAACGGAGCGTCTGATCGAAAAATCTTTGACGGATTCTTGTTCCTGAGGTCCAAATTGATGGAAAAAGTCGGTTTCAAAGAGATTTTATTTTTTGTCGAAATCGCCAAAAATCCATGATGTTTAAGTCTTTGAACTTTTTTTGGCGAAAAACGCGAAAGTTCGCAGATCGACACGAAACTATGCACATGGCATAATTTGACATTTCCACATCCATTTTTGGTCTCCGTTCCTCGCTATCTGCAAGATTTTTTGAGAAAATGCAAATTAAAAATTTTAAAATTCAATTTTACGCGTCAAGCAATCTGTCAACGAAGCATAGAAGCTAGGACATGCGTCAACAGTCTTTAGTCCATAAATAATATTAAATAAAATATTAACAAAGTCGTAAATCTTAAATCAAAGTTCAGATTCGTTTTTCTGAGGTTAAAATTAACAAGTTAAGTAGTTTATTGTATTTATTTACACCGAAAAGTGAGAGAAGTTTTTCCATAAAAGCCACCTAGCGGAATAACGCCGAAGTTGATAGTTCACGCCTCCTCTCACCAGAGGGCTAAACTTTTGTTTTTAAAACTTACAATTTTTGAATCAAAACCATTTGCAGGAATAAGGAAGAATGATAAAAAACAATACCCTCAAATTAAACTAAAGGAGTATTAATAAAATAAAAAAACACAAACTCGACACTCTCCCTCCTTCTTGCAAAAAGTGTGAAAAAGTTTCATTAGGAACATGTTTGTTGGCTTACCTAAAAAAGACGAGGGAAACAATCTGAAATGGACGAAACTATCCATTCTTAATTAATGGTAATTGATTATTGCTCTAATTCCAACTGATCCAAGAGCCAAGAGCCAAGGTTAGTCCTTCGCAAGTGGCGCTTCCTCAAAAATATCTCATTTAACGACTTCTTCAATTCTTGTAGATCATTGTTGTTTTTATATGCTGATGTAACCGCAGCCAGCTTGTCGGACATTTCAGTGCTCATTTCTTTTTCCGACTAAAACAAACCAAATAGTTTTAGGTGTTAATCTTCCTCTGATACTACAAAAGCCATGACATCATAAAGACACTAAATTTAAATCCCAAATTTGCAATCTGCGTAAAATTCTGCGTTCACTGATGTATAATAACTCAAGTTTACTCTAAAATATAAGCGAGATATCGATATGAGAAGTTTGGCCATAGTTTTAGTCATGAATTTTTGCGAAAATTTGCAAATTTCGACTTTTGGAAAATCTAAAAACGATTTCTTATGTAAAAAATCGCGAGAAAAACGATGCCGCAAACCGCATTCCAATATCTGAAATAGTTTTCGAGATATCGAGCATGAATTGTTTGGAACCTTCAAAAATTTGGCCATCTGGCGACAACCCAAAAATTCAAACGGCCATAACTCAGTTATTTGTTGTCGGATCTGAATTTAAATTCCAGATTTGGATTCAGCGTGAGATTCTGCGTAAAATGAGTCAAAATTTATTGAGTTTACCTACGAAATAAAGAAAGCATTGACCAAAAACTGTTTGGAAGTGGTCATTTTGGGGTGATTTTCAATCAATGTTTTCAAAATGAAAATGACGTTTAATAGCATTGAATTATATATCAGTCGAAAGAGGAGCTCGAAATCTATCGACTGGCTCAATTTGAGATCGATCAAACAAACGGTTTAGGAGTTATGGCCAAAAATAAAAAAAAATAAAAATTTTCATCGTTTGAGTCGCAATTTTTTTTCGCGAAAAATCGACTATCGAATTTTGGGCTTTTAAGCACTTTTTCTAACGTAAAATGAGCCGAGAAAAACGATGGCGCAAACCGCATCTCAATATCTCTAATAGTTTCCGAGATATTTAACTTTGAAAATTGGGAAAAATGAGAAAAAATGAAAATCAACTATCCGAAACTTTGATCGGCCATAACTCAGTTATTTGTTGTCGGATCTGAATTTAAATCCCAGATTTGGAATCTGCGTAAAATTCTGCGTTCACTGATGTATAATAACTCGAGTTTACTCTAAAAAATAAGCGAGATATCGATATGAGAAATTTGGCCATAGTTTTAGTCATGAATTTTTGCGAAAATTTGCAAATTTCGACTTTTGGAAAATCTAAAAACGATTTCTTATGTAAAAAATCGCGAGAAAAACGATGCCGCAAACCGCATTCCAATATCTGAAATAGTTTTCGAGATATCGAGCATGAATTGTTTGGAACCTTCAAAAATTTGGCCATCTGGTGACAACCCAAAAATTCAAACGGCCATAACTCAGTTATTTGTTGTCGGATCTGAATTTAAATTCCAGATTTGGATTCAGCGTGAGATTCTGCGTAAAATGAGTCAAAATTTATTGAGTTTACCTACGAAATAAAGAAAGCATTGACCAAAAACTGTTTGGAAGTGGTCATTTTGGGGTGATTTTCAATCACTATTTTTAATGTAAAAACGACGTTTAATACCTTTGTATTATATATCATTCGAAAGAGGAGCTCAAAATCTATCCACTGGCCCAATTTGAGATCGATCAAACAAACGGTTTAGGAGTTATGGCCAAAAATAAAAAAAAATAAAAATTTTCATCGTTTGAGTCGCAATTTTTTTTCGCGAAAAATCGACTATCGAATTTTGGGCTTTTAAGCACTTTTTCTAACGTAAAATGAGCCGAGAAAAACGATGGCGCAAACCGCATCTCAATATCTCTAATAGTTTCCGAGATATTTAACTTTGAAAATTGGGAAAAATGAGAAAAAATGAAAATCAACTATCCGAAACTTTGATCGGCCATAACTCAGTTATTTGTTGTCGGATCTGAATTTAAATTCCAGATTTGGATTCAGCGTGAGATTCTGCGTAAAATGAGTCAAAATTTATTGAGTTTACCTACGAAATAAAGAAAGCATTGACCAAAAACTGTTTGGAAGTGGTCATTTTGGGGTGATTTTCAATCAATGTTTTCAAAATGAAAATGACGTTTAATAGCATTGAATTATATATCAGTCGAAAGAGGAGCTCAAAATCTATCCACTGGCCCAATTTGAGATCGATCAAACAAACGGTTTTCGAGTTATGCCCAAAAATAAAAAAAAATAAAAATTTTCATCGTTTGAGTCGCAATTTTTTTTCGCGAAAAATCGACTATCGAATTTTGGGCTTTTAAGCACTTTTTCTAACGTAAAATGAGCCGAGAAAAACGATGGCGCAAACCGCATCTCAATATCTCTAATAGTTTCCGAGATATTTAACTTTGAAAATTGGGAAAAATGAGAAAAAATGAAAATCAACTATCCGAAACTTTGATCGGCCATAACTCAGTTATTTGTTGTCGGATCTGAATTTAAATCCCAGATTTGGAATCTGCGTAAAATTCTGCGTTCACTGATGTATAATAACTCGAGTTTACTCTAAAAAATAAGCGAGATATCGATATGAGAAGTTTGGCCATAGTTTTAGTCATGAATTTTTGCGAAAATTTGCAAATTTCGACTTTTGGAAAATCTAAAAACAATTTCTTATGTAAAAAATCGCGAGAAAAACGATGCCGCAAACCGCATTCCAATATCTGAAATAGTTTTCGAGATATCGAGCATGAATTGTTTGGAACCTTCAAAAATTTGGCCATCTGGCGACAACCCAAAAATTCAAACGGCCATAACTCAGTTATTTGTTGTCGGATCTGAATTTAAATTCCAGATTTGGATTCAGCGTGAGATTCTGCGTAAAATGAGTCAAAATTTATTGAGTTTACCTACGAAATAAAGAAAGCATTGACCAAAAACTGTTTGGAAGTGGTCATTTTGGGGTGATTTTCAATCAATGTTTTCAAAATGAAAATGACGTTTAATAGCATTGAATTATATATCAGTCGAAAGAGGAGCTCAAAATCTATCCACTGGCCCAATTTGAGATCGATCAAACAAACGGTTTAGGAGTTATGGCCAAAAATAAAAAAAAATAAAAATTTTCATCGTTTGAGTCGCAATTTTTTTTCGCGAAAAATCGACTATCGAATTTTGGGCTTTTAAGCACTTTTTCTAACGTAAAATGAGCCGAGAAAAACGATGGCGCAAACCGCATCTCAATATCTCTAATAGTTTCCGAGATATTTAACTTTGAAAATTGGGAAAAATGAGAAAAATGAAAATCAACTATCCGAAACTTTGATCGGCCATAACTCAGTTATTTGTTGTCGGATCTGAATTTAAATCCCAGATTTGGAATCTGCGTAAAATTCTGCGTTCACTGATGTATAATAACTCGAGTTTACTCTAAAAAATAAGCGAGATATCGATATGAGAAGTTTGGCCATAGTTTTAGTCATGAATTTTTGCGAAAATTTGCAAATTTCGACTTTTGGAAAATCCAAAAACAATTTCTTATGTAAAAAATCGCGAGAAAAACGATGCCGCAAACCGCATTCCAATATCTGAAATAGTTTTCGAGATATCGAGCATGAATTGTTTGGAACCTTCAAAAATTTGGCCATCTGGCAACAACCCATAAATTCAAACGGCCATAACTCAGTTATTTGTTGTCGGATCTGAATTTAAATTCCAGATTTGGATTCAGCGTGAGATTCTGCGTAAAATGAGTCAAAATTTATTGAGTTTACCTACGAAATAAAGAAAGCATTGACCAAAAACTGTTTGGAAGTGGTCATTTTGGGGTGTCTTTCAATCAATGTTTTCAAAATGAAAATGACGTTTAATAGCATTGAATTATATATCAGTCGAAAGAGGAGCTCAAAATCTATCTACTGGCCCAATTTGAGATCGATCAAACAAACGGTTTACGAGTTATGGCCAAAAATAAAAAAAAATAAAAATTTTCATCGTTTGAGTCGCAATTTTTTTTCGCGAAAAATCGACTATCGAATTTTGGGCTTTTAAGCACTTTTTCTAACGTAAAATGAGCCGAGAAAAACGATGGCGCAAACCGCATCTCAATATCTCTAATAGTTTCCGAGATATTTAACTTTGAAAATTGGGAAAAATGAGAAAAAATGAAAATCAACTATCCGAAACTTTGATCGGCCATAACTCAGTTATTTGTTGTCGGATCTGAATTTAAATCCCAGATTTGGAATCTGCGTAAAATTCTGCGTTCACTGATGTATAATAACTCGAGTTTACTCTAAAAAATAAGCGAGATATCGATATGAGAAGTTTGGCCATAGTTTTAGTCATGAATTTTTGCGAAAATTTGCAAATTTCGACTTTTGGAAAATCTAAAAACGATTTCTTATGTAAAAAATCGCGAGAAAAACGATGCCGCAAACCGCATTCCAATATCTGACATAGTTTTCGAGATATCGAGCATGAATTGTTTGGAACCTTCAAAAATTTGGCCATCTGGTGACAACCCAAAAATTCAAACGGCCATAACTCAGTTATTTGTTGTCGGATCTGAATTTAAATTCCAGATTTGGATTCAGCGTGAGATTCTGCGTAAAATGAGTCAAAATTTATTGAGTTTACCTACGAAATAAAGAAAGCATTGACCAAAAACTGTTTGGAAGTGGTCATTTTGGGGTGATTTTCAATCACTATTTTTAATGTAAAAACGACGTTTAATACCTTTGTATTATATATCATTCGAAAGAGGAGCTCAAAATCTATCCACTGGCCCAATTTGAGATCGATCAAACAAACGGTTTAGGAGTTATGGCCAAAAATAAAAAAAAATAAAAATTTTCATCGTTTGAGTCGCAATTTTTTTTCGCGAAAAATCGACTATCGAATTTTGGGCTTTTAAGCACTTTTTCTAACGTAAAATGAGCCGAGAAAAACGATGGCGCAAACCGCATCTCAATATCTCTAATAGTTTCCGAGATATTTAACTTTGAAAATTGGGAAAAATGAGAAAAAATGAAAATCAACTATCCGAAACTTTGATCGGCCATAACTCAGTTATTTGTTGTCGGATCTGAATTTAAATTCCAGATTTGGATTCAGCGTGAGATTCTGCGTAAAATGAGTCAAAATTTATTGAGTTTACCTACGAAATAAAGAAAGCATTGACCAAAAACTGTTTGGAAGTGGTCATTTTGGGGTGATTTTCAATCAATGTTTTCAAAATGAAAATGACGTTTAATAGCATTGAATTATATATCAGTCGAAAGAGGAGCTCAAAATCTATCCACTGGCCCAATTTGAGATCGATCAAACAAACGGTTTTCGAGTTATGCCCAAAAATAAAAAAAAATAAAAATTTTCATCGTTTGAGTCGCAATTTTTTTTCGCGAAAAATCGACTATCGAATTTTGGGCTTTTAAGCACTTTTTCTAACGTAAAATGAGCCGAGAAAAACGATGGCGCAAACCGCATCTCAATATCTCTAATAGTTTCCGAGATATTTAACTTTGAAAATTGGGAAAAATGAGAAAAAATGAAAATCAACTATCCGAAACTTTGATCGGCCATAACTCAGTTATTTGTTGTCGGATCTGAATTTAAATCCCAGATTTGGAATCTGCGTAAAATTCTGCGTTCACTGATGTATAATAACTCGAGTTTACTCTAAAAAATAAGCGAGATATCGATATGAGAAGTTTGGCCATAGTTTTAGTCATGAATTTTTGCGAAAATTTGCAAATTTCGACTTTTGGAAAATCTAAAAACAATTTCTTATGTAAAAAATCGCGAGAAAAACGATGCCGCAAACCGCATTCCAATATCTGAAATAGTTTTCGAGATATCGAGCATGAATTGTTTGGAACCTTCAAAAATTTGGCCATCTGGCGACAACCCAAAAATTCAAACGGCCATAACTCAGTTATTTGTTGTCGGATCTGAATTTAAATTCCAGATTTGGATTCAGCGTGAGATTCTGCGTAAAATGAGTCAAAATTTATTGAGTTTACCTACGAAATAAAGAAAGCATTGACCAAAAACTGTTTGGAAGTGGTCATTTTGGGGTGATTTTCAATCAATGTTTTCAAAATGAAAATGACGTTTAATAGCATTGAATTATATATCAGTCGAAAGAGGAGCTCAAAATCTATCCACTGGCCCAATTTGAGATCGATCAAACAAACGGTTTAGGAGTTATGGCCAAAAATAAAAAAAAATAAAAATTTTCATCGTTTGAGTCGCAATTTTTTTTCGCGAAAAATCGACTATCGAATTTTGGGCTTTTAAGCACTTTTTCTAACGTAAAATGAGCCGAGAAAAACGATGGCGCAAACCGCATCTCAATATCTCTAATAGTTTCCGAGATATTTAACTTTGAAAATTGGGAAAAATGAGAAAAATGAAAATCAACTATCCGAAACTTTGATCGGCCATAACTCAGTTATTTGTTGTCGGATCTGAATTTAAATCCCAGATTTGGAATCTGCGTAAAATTCTGCGTTCACTGATGTATAATAACTCGAGTTTACTCTAAAAAATAAGCGAGATATCGATATGAGAAGTTTGGCCATAGTTTTAGTCATGAATTTTTGCGAAAATTTGCAAATTTCGACTTTTGGAAAATCCAAAAACAATTTCTTATGTAAAAAATCGCGAGAAAAACGATGCCGCAAACCGCATTCCAATATCTGAAATAGTTTTCGAGATATCGAGCATGAATTGTTTGGAACCTTCAAAAATTTGGCCATCTGGCAACAACCCATAAATTCAAACGGCCATAACTCAGTTATTTGTTGTCGGATCTGAATTTAAATTCCAGATTTGGATTCAGCGTGAGATTCTGCGTAAAATGAGTCAAAATTTATTGAGTTTACCTACGAAATAAAGAAAGCATTGACCAAAAACTGTTTGGAAGTGGTCATTTTGGGGTGTCTTTCAATCAATGTTTTCAAAATGAAAATGACGTTTAATAGCATTGAATTATATATCAGTCGAAAGAGGAGCTCAAAATCTATCTACTGGCCCAATTTGAGATCGATCAAACAAACGGTTTACGAGTTATGGTCAAAAATAAAAAAAAATAAAAATTTTCATCGTTTGAGTCGCAATTTTTTTTCGCGAAAAATCGACTATCGAATTTTGGGCTTTTAAGCACTTTTTCTAACGTAAAATGAGCCGAGAAAAACGATGGCGCAAACCGCATCTCAATATCTCTAATAGTTTCCGAGATATTTAACTTTGAAAATTGGGAAAAATGAGAAAAAATGAAAATCAACTATCCGAAACTTTGATCGGCCATAACTCAGTTATTTGTTGTCGGATCTGAATTTAAATCCCAGATTTGGAATCTGCGTAAAATTCTGCGTTCACTGATGTATAATAACTCGAGTTTACTCTAAAAAATAAGCGAGATATCGATATGAGAAGTTTGGCCATAGTTTTAGTCATGAATTTTTGCGAAAATTTGCAAATTTCGACTTTTGGAAAATCTAAAAACGATTTCTTATGTAAAAAATCGCGAGAAAAACGATGCCGCAAACCGCATTCCAATATCTGACATAGTTTTCGAGATATCGAGCATGAATTGTTTGGAACCTTCAAAAATTTGGCCATCTGGCGACAACCCAAAAATTCAAACGGCCATAACTCAGTTATTTGTTGTCGGATCTGAATTTAAATTCCAGATTTGGATTCAGCGTGAGATTCTGCGTAAAATGAGTCAAAATTTATTGAGTTTACCTACGAAATAAAGAAAGCATTGACCAAAAACTGTTTGGAAGTGGTCATTTTGGGGTGATTTTCAATCAATGTTTTCAAAATGAAAATGACGTTTAATAGCATTGAATTATATATCAGTCGAAAGAGGAGCTCAAAATCTATCCACTGGCCCAATTTGAGATCGATCAAACAAACGGTTTACGAGTTATGGTCAAAAATAAAAAAAAATAAAAATTTTCATCGTTTGAGTCGCAATTTTTTTTCGCGAAAAATCGACTATCGAATTTTGGGCTTTTAAGCACTTTTTCTAACGTAAAATGAGCCGAGAAAAACGATGGCGCAAACCGCATCTCAATATCTCTAATAGTTTCCGAGATATTTAACTTTGAAAATTGGGAAAAATGAGAAAAAATGAAAATCAACTATCCGAAATTTTGATCGGCCATAACTCAGTTATTTGTTGTCGGATCTGAATTTAAATCCCAGATTTGGAATCTGCGTAAAATTCTGCGTTCACTGATGTATAATAACTCGAGTTTACTCTAAAAAATAAGCGAGATATCGATATGAGAAGTTTGGCCATAGTTTTAGTCATGAATTTTTGCGAAAATTTGCAAATTTCGACTTTTGGAAAATCTAAAAACGATTTCTTATGTAAAAAATCGCGAGAAAAACGATGCCGCAAACCGCATTCCAATATCTGAAATAGTTTTCGAGATATCGAGCATGAATTGTTTGGAACCTTCAAAAATTTGGCCATCTGGCGACAACCCAAAAATTCAAACGGCCATAACTCAGTTATTTGTTGTCGGATCTGAATTTAAATTCCAGATTTGGATTCAGCGTGAGATTCTGCGTAAAATGAGTCAAAATTTATTGAGTTTACCTACGAAATAAAGAAAGCATTGACCAAAAACTGTTTGGAAGTGGTCATTTTGGGGTGATTTTCAATCAATGTTTTCAAAATGAAAATGACGTTTAATAGTATTGAATTATATATCAGTCGAAAGAGGAGCTCAAAATCTATCTACTGGCCCAATTTGAGATCGATCAAACAAACGGTTTACGAGTTATGGTCAAAAATAAAAAAAAATAAAAATTTTCATCGTTTGAGTCGCAATTTTTTTTCGCGAAAAATCGACTATCGAATTTTGGGCTTTTAAGCACTTTTTCTAACGTAAAATGAGCCGAGAAAAACGATGGCGCAAACCGCATCTCAATATCTCTAATAGTTTCCGAGATATTTAACTTTGAAAATTGGGAAAAATGAGAAAAAATGAAAATCAACTATCCGAAACTTTGATCGGCCATAACTCAGTTATTTGTTGTCGGATCTGAATTTAAATCCCAGATTTGGAATCTGCGTAAAATTCTGCATTCACTGATGTATAATAACTCGAGTTTACTCTAAAAAATAAGCGAGATATCGATATGAGAAGTTTGGCCATAGTTTTAGTCATGAATTTTTGCGAAAATTTGCAAATTTCGACTTTTGGAAAATCTAAAAACGATTTCTTATGTAAAAAATCGCGAGAAAAACGATGCCGCAAACCGCATTCCAATATCTGAAATAGTTTTCGAGATATCGAGCATGAATTGTTTGGAACCTTCAAAAATTTGGCCATCTGGCGACAACCCAAAAATTCAAACGGCCATAACTCAGTTATTTGTTGTCGGATCTGAATTTAAATTCCAGATTTGGATTCAGCGTGAGATTCTGCGTAAAATGAGTCAAAATTTATTGAGTTTACCTACGAAATAAAGAAAGCATTGACCAAAAACTGTTTGGAAGTGGTCATTTTGGGGTGATTTTCAATCAATGTTTTCAAAATGAAAATGACGTTTAATAGCATTGAATTATATATCAGTCGAAAGAGGAGCTCAAAATCTATCCACTGGCCCAATTTGAGATCGATCAAACAAACGGTTTACGAGTTATGGTCAAAAATAAAAAAAAATAAAAATTTTCATCGTTTGAGTCGCAATTTTTTTTCGCGAAAAATCGACTATCGAATTTTGGGCTTTTAAGCACTTTTTCTAACGTAAAATGAGCCGAGAAAAACGATGGCGCAAACCGCATCTCAATATCTCTAATAGTTTCCGAGATATTTAACTTTGAAAATTGGGAAAAATGAGAAAAAATGAAAATCAACTATCCGAAACTTTGATCGGCCATAACTCCGTTATTTGCAGTCGTATCTGAATTTAAATCCCAGATTTGAAATCTGCGTAAAATTCTGCGTTCACTGATGTATAATAACTCGAGTTTACTCTAAAAAATAAGCGAGATATCGATATGAGAAGTTTGGCCATAGTTTTAGTCATGAATTTTTGCGAAAATTTGCAAATTTCGACTTTTGGAAAATCTAAAAACGATTTCTTATGTAAAAAATCGCGAGAAAAACGATGCCGCAAACCGCATTCCAATATCTGAAATAGTTTTCGAGATATCGAGCATGAATTGTTTGGAACCTTCAAAAATTTGGCCATCTGGCGACAACCCAAAAATTCAAACGGCCATAACTCAGTTATTTGTTGTCGGATCTGAATTTAAATTCCAGATTTGGATTCAGCGTGAGATTCTGCGTAAAATGAGTCAAAATTTATTGAGTTTACCTACGAAATAAAGAAAGCATTGACCAAAAACTGTTTGGAAGTGGTCATTTTGGGGTGATTTTCAATCAATGTTTTCAAAATGAAAATGACGTTTAATAGCATTGAATTATATATCAGTCGAAAGAGGAGCTCAAAATCTATCCACTGGCCCAATTTGAGATCGATCAAACAAACGGTTTTCGAGTTATGGTCAAAAATAAAAAAAAATAAAAATTTTCATCGTTTGAGTCGCAATTTTTTTTCGCGAAAAATCGACTATCGAATTTTGGGCTTTTAAGCACTTTTTCTAACGTAAAATGAGCCGAGAAAAACGATGGCGCAAACCGCATCTCAATATCTCTAATAGTTTCCGAGATATTTAACTTTGAAAATTGGGAAAAATGAGAAAAAATGAAAATCAACTATCCGAAACTTTGATCGGCCATAACTCAGTTATTTGTTGTCGGATCTGAATTTAAATCCCAGATTTGGAATCTGCGTAAAATTCTGCATTCACTGATGTATAATAACTCGAGTTTACTCTAAAAAATAAGCGAGATATCGATATGAGAAGTTTGGCCATAGTTTTAGTCATGAATTTTTGCGAAAATTTGCAAATTTCGACTTTTGGAAAATCTAAAAACGATTTCTTATGTAAAAAATCGCGAGAAAAACGATGCCGCAAACCGCATTCCAATATCTGAAATAGTTTTCGAGATATCGAGCATGAATTGTTTGGAACCTTCAAAAATTTGGCCATCTGGCGACAACCCAAAAATTCAAACGGCCATAACTCAGTTATTTGTTGTCGGATCTGAATTTAAATTCCAGATTTGGATTCAGCGTGAGATTCTGCGTAAAATGAGTCAAAATTTATTGAGTTTACCTACGAAATAAAGAAAGCATTGACCAAAAACTGTTTGGAAGTGGTCATTTTGGGGTGATTTTCAATCAATGTTTTCAAAATGAAAATGACGTTTAATAGCATTGAATTATATATCAGTCGAAAGAGGAGCTCAAAATCTATCCACTGGCCCAATTTGAGATCGATCAAACAAACGGTTTACGAGTTATGGTCAAAAATAAAAAAAAATAAAAATTTTCATCGTTTGAGTCGCAATTTTTTTTCGCGAAAAATCGACTATCGAATTTTGGGCTTTTAAGCACTTTTTCTAACGTAAAATGAGCCGAGAAAAACGATGGCGCAAACCGCATCTCAATATCTCTAATAGTTTCCGAGATATTTAACTTTAAAATTCATGAACATAACCTGTTTGTGTGCTGTCAAAATAATCAAGTTCGGACATACGTTAAGATACCTGTCCTATGTTTAGACACTATAATTTTAAATAATTAATAGAATCGTAATCAAGTCGTGAATGTTAAATCAGACTTCAGATTCTTACTCCTGAGGACCAAATTAATAAAAAGAGTATTTTCTTGCTTTAATTTTCATCGAAAAAATGCAAGTCAAATAAAAGTTTCAAAAATTAATAAAAAATTAACGGAGCGTCGGATCGAAAAATCTTTGACGGATTCTTGTTCCTGAGGTCCAAATTGATGGAAAAAGTCGGTTTCAAAGAGATTTTATTTTTTGTCAAAATCGCCAAAATCCATGGGTTAACCCCTTTGAACTTTTTTTGGCGAAAAACACGAAAGTTTTCAGATCGACACGAAACTTTGCACATGGCATAATTCGACATTTCTACATCCATTTCTGGTCTCCGTTCCTCGCTATCTGTGAGATTTTTTGAGAAAATGCAAATTAAAAATTTCAAAATTCAATTTCCCGCGTCAAGCAATCTGTCAACGAAGCATAGAAGCTAGGACATGCGTCAACAGTCTTTAGTCCATAAATAATATTAAATAAAATATTAACAAAGTCGTAAATCTTAAATCAAAGTTTAGATTCGTTTTTCTGAGATTAAAATTAACAAGTTAAGTAGTTTATTGTATTTATTTACACCGAAAAATGAATGCATAATGTGTGTATAATTGGTTGCCTACCCACATTGCAAATTTTAATTTTAAGTAAACTTATAATTACGTTTTGAATCCGACTTTAGAGTACAGAATCTTGTTCCTGAAGTCTAAATTAATAAAAAAAAATGTTTTAAGAAGGTTTCGATTAAATTTCAAATATCAGTCGCGAAGAAACCTGTTTAGTTTTCAACCAATCACACACAGCCCAAATAAGAACCGGCAAATTTAAAGAAATTTATTAATAACACAAACATTAACATGAATAAATTAATGAGTACAAAGTTTCTACTTAAAAACTACAACAGGACTTAGAAAGACGTTGAAAACCGCCTCGACTACACTCCTTACATTAAATCTCGCTTCTTTCGGACTTTTGACCGTCGTTAAATTGTTGTTACTACAAGCGAGACAGCCGATTTCGTCTAACCCGACTTGTACCTTGAACCCCCCACCTCGTTGTTGAAAAGTGTCCCCCCTTAAAATCCCCGCTTGCACTTTCGTGGTGATTTCGAACGTGTACAAGTTGTACCTCTTGTCGATTTGATCGCGCTGTAAAACGAGCTGCACTCTTCGCGGACTGCTTGCGTGATCGAAGATGGTGCGAAAACTGTTCGAAACCGAGCGGATTTTAATATCGTTTTTCAGTTTTCTGGGTTGATTTCAGGAGGATTAGAACCGAGAAGACGACTTGGATGAAAGCCGTGAATTTCTTGTACCGTGTTTGGGCGGTGAGGACCACGAAGAGGCAGAGAGACTGAAGATGAGGCCGGTGAAAACGAAGAAGGGCTAAGCTTCCGCGGAGTCAACGTCACGTGCATCGGAAGTCGTGGAACTCTCGCTTCAACTGCAACATTTGGAACGTGACAACTTGTCACTAGCATCAGCACCACCAGCAGCTGCGTTTCTGACTTCGCCAAAAAGAAAAAGAACGTAAATTCGCAGGCTAGGAACCATACCAACTTCAAGTACAAGATCTTAAGGGCTAGATGTGGGTGGAGAATCGACCTCTGGACGGACCAAAGGGATGTGATCCAAAGCCTTCAGATCAGGATGGGATTAACAATGGGTAAATGTCCGTGGGAATAATCCACCGTGGCCGATGGGTAAAATGATGTATAATAACGCAAGTTTACACCAAAAAACAAGCGAGATATCGATATGAGAAGTTTGGCATTGTTTTTTTAATCATGAATTTTCGCGAAAATTTGTTTCATAAAAATATTATAATCTTCTATAACTAGACATTTAACAATCGTAGATAATATATATTAAAGAGCCACTTTGGGGTGATAAAAAATGATATAATAATTAAGTAGAAGCGAAAATTGCAAACGATTTGAGCACTTGTTTAGAAATGATAAGACAACAACGCTCGAATTCTGTTTTCGTGTTTGACGATCATCGCCTTCAACTTTCTTATTTCGTCGGCGAATTCTGGCAACGTTTTCTCCTAAATCAACAAAATTAGTTTAAGAAAAACCACAAACCTAAACTTGTGTTTGGTTTTGAGTCTTCCCCGATTTCGAAGAGCTTCGACACAGAAATGATCGCTTTCGATTCCATCCTTGAGCGAAATCAACAGACTCTTCAGTCGACAGCGCGCGCGCGCGCCGCACTGTCACCCAAAGTATCTGGATAGTCCGGTCAGTCCGGAGTTGTTTAGCCTATAAAACCTCGAGATTTCGCATCCTCTCTTCGGCATCATTCCTATGCCTGAGTTGAGTGTTGATGTAATATCACGCCTTCCACCATCTTCCTTCCTGCAAGAAGTGTAAAAAAGTTTCATCAAGAACATGTTTGTTTATCTCACCTGAAAAACTCTTCTTACTCTGTGCAGTCAATTGCTGTTTCTTCACGGCAAAGCTTTTAATTGCGCCTGCTTCTTGACCAACAGGAAAGACAACAAAGTTGTGTTAAGCTGCAACTAAGAGATTAAGGTGAGACCATGAATGGAGAGAAAAGAAAACAAACAAACCTTCCATCCTTCCTGAACAAACAGATCTCGCGTTTTCAAGAAACCAATAAATGATGTTTCCTTGACTTCACAAAATAGCTCACAAGACACCAGATGACCTTCAGAGCCTTTGTAGTACATATTTTCTTTCTTGACAACTGCATCTCGATGATGCTCTGTTTCCGTTGGTTGAGTTCCTTTGGCTCTTCTCTAGAGGAGAATACTCGTTCTCTGCTCGTAGACTCAACATTGCAAACTTCGTGCTCCCGCAATGCAATAAGGCAACACTTGAAACATCTCCCAGTCACTGAACGACATCTTCAACCACTGGAAAAAGAACATTTGACTTTGAATTTAACCTTTTTCATCCATATTGCAGTAAAGCAGCACCTTTTTCGTGATGGATCAATTCACTGTACTCTGGGAGCACTGAATGGGTGGTTTCTTCAATTCTGTGCAATAACTTGCAGAGTCCTTCAGCGTTGAGCGACGACAACCGCCTTTTCGACATCTTAGGCTATGGGTATCATCCATCGATTCAGTCTCTTTAATAATAAACTCTGGTAATGAAGTTGGAACCTGGAAATACCACGAAACATTTCAAGGCTGGAATTCAAACAGTTTTCAGCTTACCTGCGTTTAAAAATTTCAATAAAGACCCATCAATTTGTTGCAAATCAACTCCAACTCTAAATAGCTTCAAATGAACTTCTTAACTTGTGTAATTTCTTTGCTACCATGCCCAGAAGAACGAGAAAGTAAACAGTAAAGAATTCTGGTAGTTTCTTGTTAAATCATGAACATAACCTCAATGTGTGCTGTCAAAATAGTCAAGTTAAGACATACGTTAAGATAGAGACACAATAATTTTTAATAATTAATAGAATCGTAACCAAGTCGTGAATGTTAAATCAGACTTTAGATTCTTACTCCTGAGGACAAAATTAATAAAAAGAGTATTTTCTTGCTTTAATTTTCATCGAAAAACTGCAAACCAAATAAAAGTTTGAAAAATTAATAAAACATTAACGGAGCGTCTGATCGAAAAATCTTTGACGGATTCTTGTTCCTGAGGTCCAAATTGATGGAAAAAGTCGGTTTCAAAGAGATTTTATTTTTTGTCGAAATCGCCAAAAATCCATGATGTTTAAGTCTTTGAACTTTTTTTGGCGAAAAACGCGAAAGTTCGCAGATCGACACGAAACTATGCACATGGCATAATTTGACATTTCCACATCCATTTTTGGTCTCCGTTCCTCGCTATCTGCAAGATTTTTTGAGAAAATGCAAATTAAAAATTTTAAAATTCAATTTCCCGCGTCAAGCAATCTGTCAACGAAGCATAGAAGCTAGGACATGCGTCAACAGTCTTTAGTCCATAAATAATATTAAATAAAATATTAACAAAGTCGTAAATCTTAAATCAAAGTTCAGATTCGTTTTTCTGAGGTTAAAATTAACAAGTTAAGTAGTTTATTGTATTTATTTACACCGAAAAGTGAGAGAAGTTTTTCCATAAAAGCCACCTAGCGGAATAACGCCGAAGTTGATAGTTCACGCCTCCTCTCACCAGAGGGCTAAACTTTTGTTTTTAAAACTTACAATTTTTGAATCAAAACCATTTGCAGGAATAAGGAAGAATGATAAAAAACAATACCCTCAAATTAAACTAAAGGAGTATTAATAAAATAAAAAAACACAAACTCGACACTCTCCCTCCTTCTTGCAAAAAGTGTGAAAAAGTTTCATTAGGAACATGTTTGTTGGCTTACCTAAAAAAGACGAGGGAAACAATCTGAAATGGACGAAACTATCCATTCTTAATTAATGGTAATTGATTATTGCTCTAATTCCAACTGATCCAAGAGCCAAGAGCCAAGGTTAGTCCTTCGCAAGTGGCGCTTCCTCAAAAATATCTCATTTAACGACTTCTTCAATTCTTGTAGATCATTGTTGTTTTTATATGCTGATGTAACCGCAGCCAGCTTGTCGGACATTTCAGTGCTCATTTCTTTTTCCGACTAAAACAAACCAAATAGTTTTAGGTGTTAATCTTCCTCTGATACTACAAAAGCCATGACATCATAAAGACACTAAATTTAAATCCCAAATTTACAATCTGCGTAAAATTCTGCGTTCACTGATGTATAATAACTCAAGTTTACTCTAAAATATAAGCGAGATATCGATATGAGAAGTTTGGCCATAGTTTTAGTCATGAATTTTTGCGAAAATTTGCAAATTTCGACTTTTGGAAAATCTAAAAACGATTTCTTATGTAAAAAATCGCGAGAAAAACGATGCCGCAAACCGCATTCCAATATCTGAAATAGTTTTCGAGATATCGAGCATGAATTGTTTGGAACCTTCAAAAATTTGGCCATCTGGCGACAACCCAAAAATTCAAACGGCCATAACTCAGTTATTTGTTGTCGGATCTGAATTTAAATTCCAGATTTGGATTCAGCGTGAGATTCTGCGTAAAATGAGTCAAAATTTATTGAGTTTACCTAAGAAATAAAGAAAGCATTGACCAAAAACTGTTTGGAAGTGGTCATTTTGGGGTGATTTTCAATCAATGTTTTCAAAATGAAAATGACGTTTAATAGCATTGAATTATATATCAGTCGAAAGAGGAGCTCGAAATCTATCGACTGGCTCAATTTGAGATCGATCAAACAAACGGTTTAGGAGTTATGGCCAAAAATAAAAAAAAATAAAAATTTTCATCGTTTGAGTCGCAATTTTTTTTCGCGAAAAATCGACTATCGAATTTTGGGCTTTTAAGCACTTTTTCTAACGTAAAATGAGCCGAGAAAAACGATGGCGCAAACCGCATCTCAATATCTCTAATAGTTTCCGAGATATTTAACTTTGAAAATTGGGAAAAATGAGAAAAAATGAAAATCAACTATCCGAAACTTTGATCGGCCATAACTCAGTTATTTGTTGTCGGATCTGAATTTAAATCCCAGATTTGGAATCTGCGTAAAATTCTGCGTTCACTGATGTATAATAACTCGAGTTTACTCTAAAAAATAAGCGAGATATCGATATGAGAAATTTGGCCATAGTTTTAGTCATGAATTTTTGCGAAAATTTGCAAATTTCGACTTTTGGAAAATCTAAAAACGATTTCTTATGTAAAAAATCGCGAGAAAAACGATGCCGCAAACCGCATTCCAATATCTGAAATAGTTTTCGAGATATCGAGCATGAATTGTTTGGAACCTTCAAAAATTTGGCCATCTGGTGACAACCCAAAAATTCAAACGGCCATAACTCAGTTATTTGTTGTCGGATCTGAATTTAAATTCCAGATTTGGATTCAGCGTGAGATTCTGCGTAAAATGAGTCAAAAGTTATTGAGTTTACCTACGAAATAAAGAAAGCATTGACCAAAAACTGTTTGGAAGTGGTCATTTTGGGGTGATTTTCAATCAATGTTTTCAAAATGAAAATGACGTTTAATAGCATTGAATTATATATCAGTCGAAAGAGGAGCTCAAAATCTATCCACTGGCCCAATTTGAGATCGATCAAACAAACGGTTTACGAGTTATGGTCAAAAATAAAAAAAAATAAAAATTTTCATCGTTTGAGTCGCAATTTTTTTTCGCGAAAAATCGACTATCGAATTTTGGGCTTTTAAGCACTTTTTCTAACGTAAAATGAGCCGAGAAAAACGATGGCGCAAACAGCATCTCAATATCTCTAATAGTTTCCGAGATATTTAACTTTGAAAATTGGGAAAAATGAGAAAAAATGAAAATCAACTATCCGAAACTTTGATCGGCCATAACTCAGTTATTTGTTGTCGGATCTGAATTTAAATCCCAGATTTGGAATCTGCGTAAAATTCTGCGTTCACTGATGTATAACAACTCGAGTTTACTCTAAAAAATAAGCGAGATATCGATATGAGAAGTTTGGCCATAGTTTTAGTCATGAATTTTTGCGAAAATTTGCAAATTTCGACTTTTGGAAAATCTAAAAACGATTTCTTATGTAAAAAATCGCGAGAAAAACGATGCCGCAAACCGCATTCCAATATCTGAAATAGTTTTCGAGATATCGAGCATGAATTGTTTGGAACCTTCAAAAATTTGGCCATCTGGCGACAACCCAAAAATTCAAACGGCCATAACTCAGTTATTTGTTGTCGGATCTGAATTTAAATTCCAGATTTGGATTCAGCGTGAGATTCTGCGTAAAATGAGTCAAAATTTATTGAGTTTACCTACGAAATAAAGAAAGCATTGACCAAAAACTGTTTGGAAGTGGTCATTTTGGGGTGATTTTCAATCAATGTTTTCAAAATGAAAATGACGTTTAATAGCATTGAATTATATATCAGTCGAAAGAGGAGCTCAAAATCTATCCACTGGCCCAATTTGAGATCGATCAAACAAACGGTTTACGAGTTATGGTCAAAAATAAAAAAAAATAAAAATTTTCATCGTTTGAGTCGCAATTTTTTTTCGCGAAAAATCGACTATCGAATTTTGGGCTTTTAAGCACTTTTTCTAACGTAAAATGAGCCGAGAAAAACGATGGCGCAAACCGCAACTCAATATCTCTAATAGTTTCCGAGATATTTAACTTTGAAAATTGGGAAAAATGAGAAAAAGTGAAAATCAACTATCCGAAACTTTGATCGGCCATAACTCAGTTATTTGTTGTCGGATCTGAATTTAAATCCCAGATTTGGAATCTGCGTAAAATTCTGCGTTCACTGATGTATAATAACTCAAGTTTTCTCTAAAAAATAAGCGAGATATCGAAATGAGAAGTTTGGCCATAGTTTTAATCATGAATTTTTGCGAAAATTTGCAAATTTCGACTTTTGGAAAATCTAAAAACGATTTCTTATGTAAAAAATCGCGAGAAAAACGATGCCGCAAACCGCATTCCAAAATTACGAATTTTACTGCACGTGACCATCAAATGCACTCGTCTAAAGTTGGTAGCAGCCCCTAGGGATGTTTATTGGTAACAGTTAACGTCTAGCGCAGGTTTGCCAAAAACCATAAATGGAGAGAAAAGAAAACAAACCTTCCATCCTTCCTCAAACAAGCAGCGATGCATCCAGAATTCCAGATCTCGCGTTTTCAAAAAACCAATAAAAATTCTCTATAAACTTCCATTCCTTGATGTTTCTTTGACTTCACAAAATAGCTGACAAGACACCAGATGACCTTCAGAGCCTTTGTAGTATTTTCTTTCTTGACAACTGCATCTCGATGATACTTTGTTTCCGTTGGTTGAGTTCCTTTGAGCCTTCTCTGGAGAAACACTCGTTTTTTGCTCGTAGACTCATCAGGTTTGAAAACGTTGCAAACTTCGTGCTCCCGCAATGAAATCAGCAACACTCTGAACATTTCCCAGTCACTGAACGACATCTTCAACCACTGGAAAAAGAACATTTGACTTTGACTTAAAACATGTTTAAATTTAACCTTTTTCATCCACATTGCAGTAAAGCAGCACCTTTTTCATGATGTTATGCTCCTTGATCAATTCACTGTTCTCTGGGAGCACTGAATGGGTGGTTTCTTCAATTCTGTGCAATAACTTGCAGAGTCCTTTAGCGTTGAGCGACGACAACCGCCTTTTCAACATCTTAGGCTATGGGTATCATCCATCGATTCAGTCTCTTAATAATAAACTCTGGTAATGAAGTTGGAACCTGAAATACCACGAAACATTTCAAGGCTGGAATTCAAACAGTTTTCAGCTTACCTGCGTTTAAAAATTTCAATAAGACCCATCAATTTGTTGCAAATCAACTCCAACTAAAAATAGCTTCAAATGAACTTCTTAACTTGTGTAATTTCTTTGCTACCATGCCCAGAAGAACGAGAAAGTAAACAGTAAAGAATTCTGGTAGTCTCTTGTGCAAGCAGGATCGTTGTTAATCATTTGTTGTACTCTGAAAATAAGTTTAGTAAATCATGAACATAACCTCAATGTGTGCTGTCAAAATATTCAAGTTAAGACATACGTTAAGATAGAGACACAATACCATTTTTAAATAATTAATAGAATCGTAACCAAGTCGTGAATGTTAAATCAGACTTTAGATTCTTACTCCTGAGGACAAAGTTAATAAAAAGAGTATTTTCTTGCTTTAATTTTCATCGAAAAACTGCAAACCAAATAAAAGTTTGAAAAATTAATAAAACATTAACGGAGCGTCGGATCGAAAAATCTTTGACGGATTCTTGTTCCTGAGGTCCAAATTGATGGAAAAAGTCGGTTTCAAGGAGATTTTATTTTTTGTCGAAATCGCCAAAAATCCATGATGTTAAGTCTTTGAACTTTTTTTGGCGAAAAACGCGAAAGTTCGCAGATCGGCACGAAACTTTGCACATGGCATAATTTGACATTTCCACATCCATTTTTGGTCTCCGTTCCTCGCTATCTGTAAGATTTTTTGAGAAAATGCAAATTAAAAATTTCAAAATTCAATTTCCCGCGTCAAGCAATCTGTCAACGAAGCATAGAAGCTAGGACATGCGTCAACAGATCTGTCCATAAATAATATTAAATAAAATATTAACAAAGTCGTAAATCTTAAATCAAAACTTAGATTCGTTTTTCTGAGATTAAAATTAACAAGTTAAGTAGTTTATTGTATTTATTTACACCGAAAAATGAATGCATAATGTGTGTATAATTGGTTGCCTACCCACATTGCAAATTTTAATTTTAAGTAAACTTATAATTACGTTTTGAATCCGACTTTAGAGTACAGAATCTTGTTCCTGAAGTCTAAATTAATAAAAAAAAATGTTTTAAGAAGGTTTCGATTAAATTTCAAATATCAGTCGCGAAGAAACCTGTTTAGTTTTCAACCAATCACACACAGCCCAAATAAGAACCGGCAAATTTAAAGAAATTTATTAATAACACAAACATTAACATGAATAAATTAATGAGTACAAAGTTTCTACTTAAAAACTACAACAGGACTTAGAAAGACGTTGAAAACCGCCTCGACTACACTCCTTACATTAAATCTCGCTTCTTTCGGACTTTTGACCGTCGTTAAATTGTTGTTACTACAAGCGAGACAGCCGATTTCGTCTAACCCGACTTGTACCTTGAACCCCCCACCTCGTTGTTGAAAAGTGTCCCCCCTTAAAATCCCCGCTTGCACTTTCGTGGTGATTTCGAACGTGTACAAGTTGTACCTCTTGTCGATTTGATCGCGCTGTAAAACGAGCTGCACTCTTCGCGGACTGCTTGCGTGATCGAAGATGGTGCGAAAACTGTTCGAAACCGAGCGGATTTTAATATCGTTTTTCAGTTTTCTGGGTTGATTTCAGGAGGATTAGAACCGAGAAGACGACTTGGATGAAAGCCGTGAATTTCTTGTACCGTGTTTGGGCGGTGAGGACCACGAAGAGGCAGAGAGACTGAAGATGAGGCCGGTGAAAACGAAGAAGGGCTAAGCTTCCGCGGAGTCAACGTCACGTGCATCGGAAGTCGTGGAACTCTCGCTTCAACTGCAACATTTGGAACGTGACAACTTGTCACTAGCATCAGCACCACCAGCAGCTGCGTTTCTGACTTCGCCAAAAAGAAAAAGAACGTAAATTCGCAGGCTAGGAACCATACCAACTTCAAGTACAAGATCTTAAGGGCTAGATGTGGGTGGAGAATCGACCTCTGGACGGACCAAAGGGATGTGATCCAAAGCCTTCAGATCAGGATGGGATTAACAATGGGTAAATGTCCGTGGGAATAATCCACCGTGGCCGATGGGTAAAATGATGTATAATAACGCAAGTTTACACCAAAAAACAAGCGAGATATCGATATGAGAAGTTTGGCATTGTTTTTTTAATCATGAATTTTCGCGAAAATTTGTTTCATAAAAATATTATAATCTTCTATAACTAGACATTTAACAATCGTAGATAATATATATTAAAGAGCCACTTTGGGGTGATAAAAAATGACATAATAATTAAGTAGAAGCGAAAATTGCAAACGATTTGAGCACTTGTTTAGAAATGATAAGACAACAAAGCTCGAATTCTGTTTTCGTGTTTGACGATCATCGCCTTCAACTTTCTTATTTCGTCGGCGAATTCTGGCAATGTTTTCTCCTAAATCAACAAAATTAGTTTAAGAAAAACCACAAACCTAAACTTGTGTTTGGTTTTGAGTCTTCCCCGATTTCGAAGAGCTTCGACACAGAAATGATCGCTTTCGATTCCATCCTTGAGCGAAATCAACAGACTCTTCAGTCGACAGCGCGCGCGCGCGCCGCACTGTCACCCAAAGTATCTGGATAGTCCGGTCAGTCCGGAGTTGTTTAGCCTCTAAAACCTCGAGATTTCGCATCCTCTCTTCGGCATCATTCCTATGCCTGAGTTGAGTGTTGATGTAATATCACGCCTTCCACCATCTTCCTTCCTGCAAGAAGTGTAAAAAAGTTTCATCAAGAACATGTTTGTTTATCTCACCTGAAAAACTCTTCTTACTCTGTGCAGTCAATTGCTGTTTCTTCACGGCAAAGCTTTTAATTGCGCCTGCTTCTTGACCAACAGGAAAGACAACAAAGTTGTGTTAAGCTGCAACTAAGAGATTAAGGTGAGACCATGAATGGAGAGAAAAGAAAACAAACAAACCTTCCATCCTTCCTGAACAAACAGATCTCGCGTTTTCAAGAAACCAATAAATGATGTTTCCTTGACTTCACAAAATAGCTCACAAGACACCAGATGACCTTCAGAGCCTTTGTAGTACATATTTTCTTTCTTGACAACTGCATCTCGATGATGCTCTGTTTCCGTTGGTTGAGTTCCTTTGGCTCTTCTCTAGAGGAGAATACTCGTTCTCTGCTCGTAGACTCAACATTGCAAACTTCGTGCTCCCGCAATGCAATAAGGCAACACTTGAAACATCTCCCAGTCACTGAACGACATCTTCAACCACTGGAAAAAGAACATTTGACTTTGAATTTAACCTTTTTCATCCATATTGCAGTAAAGCAGCACCTTTTTCGTGATGGATCAATTCACTGTACTCTGGGAGCACTGAATGGGTGGTTTCTTCAATTCTGTGCAATAACTTGCAGAGTCCTTCAGCGTTGAGCGACGACAACCGCCTTTTCGACATCTTAGGCTATGGGTATCATCCATCGATTCAGTCTCTTTAATAATAAACTCTGGTAATGAAGTTGGAACCTGGAAATACCACGAAACATTTCAAGGCTGGAATTCAAACAGTTTTCAGCTTACCTGCGTTTAAAAATTTCAATAAAGACCCATCAATTTGTTGCAAATCAACTCCAACTCTAAATAGCTTCAAATGAACTTCTTAACTTGTGTAATTTCTTTGCTACCATGCCCAGAAGAACGAGAAAGTAAACAGTAAAGAATTCTGGTAGTTTCTTGTTAAATCATGAACATAACCTCAATGTGTGCTGTCAAAATAGTCAAGTTAAGACATACGTTAAGATAGAGACACAATAATTTTTAATAATTAATAGAATCGTAACCAAGTCGTGAATGTTAAATCAGACTTTAGATTCTTACTCCTGAGGACAAAATTAATAAAAAGAGTATTTTCTTGCTTTAATTTTCATCGAAAAACTGCAAACCAAATAAAAGTTTGAAAAATTAATAAAACATTAACGGAGCGTCTGATCGAAAAATCTTTGACGGATTCTTGTTCCTGAGGTCCAAATTGATGGAAAAAGTCGGTTTCAAAGAGATTTTATTTTTTGTCGAAATCGCCAAAAATCCATGATGTTTATTTAGTCTTTGAACTTTTTTTGGCGAAAAACGCGAAAGTTCGCAGATCGACACGAAACTATGCACATGGCATAATTTGACATTTCCACATCCATTTTTGGTCTCCGTTCCTCGCTATCTGCAAGATTTTTTGAGAAAATGCAAATTAAAAATTTTAAAATTCAATTTCCCGCGTCAAGCAATCTGTCAACGAAGCATAGAAGCTAAGGACATGCGTCAACAGTCTTTAGTCCATAAATAATATTAAATAAAATATTAACAAAGTCGTAAATCTTAAATCAAAGTTCAGATTCGTTTTTCTGAGGTTAAAATTAACAAGTTAAGTAGTTTATTGTATTTATTTACACCGAAAAGTGAGAGAAGTTTTTCCATAAAAGCCACCTAGCGGAATAACGCCGAAGTTGATAGTTCACGCCTCCTCTCACCAGAGGGCTAAACTTTTGTTTTTAAAACTTACAATTTTTGAATCAAAACCATTTGCAGGAATAAGGAAGAATGATAAAAAACAATACCCTCAAATTAAACTAAAGGAGTATTAATAAAATAAAAAAACACAAACTCGACACTCTCCCTCCTTCTTGCAAAAAGTGTGAAAAAGTTTCATTAGGAACATGTTTGTTGGCTTACCTAAAAAAGACGAGGGAAACAATCTGAAATGGACGAAACTATCCATTCTTAATTAATGGTAATTGATTATTGCTCTAATTCCAACTGATCCAAGAGCCAAGAGCCAAGGTTAGTCCTTCGCAAGTGGCGCTTCCTCAAAAATATCTCATTTAACGACTTCTTCAATTCTTGTAGATCATTGTTGTTTTTATATGCTGATGTAACCGCAGCCAGCTTGTCGGACATTTCAGTGCTCATTTCTTTTTCCGACTAAAACAAACCAAATAGTTTTAGGTGTTCATCTTCCTCTGATACTACAAAAGCCATGACATCATAAAGACACTAAATTTAAATCCCAAATTTGCAATCTGCGTAAAATTCTGCGTTCACTGATGTATAATAACTCAAGTTTAGTCTAAAAAATAAGCGAGATATCGATATGAGAAGTTTGGCCATAGTTTTAGTCATGAATTTTCGCGAAAATTTGCAAATTTCGACTTTTGGAAAATCTAAAAACGATTTCTTATGTAAAAAATCGCGAGAAAAACGATGCCGCAAACCGCATTCCAATATCTGTAATAGTTTCCGAGATATCGAGCATGAATTGTTTGGAACCTTCAAAAATTTGGCCATCTGGCGACAACCCAAAAATTCAAACAGCCATAACGCAGTTATTTGTTGACAAAAATTATCATGTTTTTGAATTCAGCGTGAAATTCTGCGTAAAATGAGACCCAAATTTGTTGAGTTTGCTTAATAAATAAACGAGGTATTGGCCAAAAACTGTTTTGAAAACAGAATAAAAGCGAAAGCGGAATAACGCCGAAGTTCATAATTCACGCCAATCTCACCAGAGGGCTTTTGGTTTGAAATTTAACTGTAATTAGCTCACCAAAATCAACAAATTTTATTAATAAAATAAAGAATCCAAATAAACTAAAACTCTTATCTTAAAGAAGTTAATATAATAATCAGAAATCGCGCGTGAGTTCTTGTTGGAGAGTGCTGTTCCGAGTGCTTTGAGCTGACTGTCTGGAACTCGCGGAAGTTGTCTCTCCAGCGTATACAAGCATTTTTGATCTTGCTCAAGTTCTCGCAACACGTGAGAAATTGCAAAAGCCAGAACTCCAGGTTTAGGGGGCGTCGATCTGCAGGCTCACCGGGCGTCGAGCAGAAAGTAGACTGAACGTCCACTTGCCTCTATGTCCATTTTTCTACATTTGAGCGCTGCACAACTCCTTGATTCTAGCTGCATGAAAACCTCATCGAGGACCGTCTCAGCCAAGTTTCTTCCCTAAAATAAATTCTCAAAAAAAATCAAGTAATTATGAGATCTCACCGCTCTCTGCCTGCAGAAAGAATATCCTCCCAATGCAACGACCCCCTTAAACCACTGATCAAAGGGGGCCTCCCCCAGCCCTAACAGCACCCGCAGCAGTGTTTGAGCCGCCTTTTCTTTAGCCACAACTTTAAATTCCCCTTTTGCGTCTGTGGAAACAAAACTACAGAAAGATTAACAATGTTTATGCAATACAAACTAACGAGATGACTGCGTTGTTCCCCTGGAACTTCAAGCTGATAATACAAAATGAGTTAATTTTCCCCCAAATCACCGTGGAGTTGGGGATGAGTTTTCCGGATCCTAGGAAATAGGGCTCTCCCCAGCTTTGATTACACCTGAAATTACGTCAACGATTGATCTTCACAGAAGAAAAACTTACAAGTTGGCGCTCTCAAACCGCAATGGCGGTTCGTATCTTATTATTTCAAACGAGGTAAAAACTGTGGACTTGTAGTACTTTCCTTTCTGCGGAAGGACGTTGCGGACGCTCACTCGCATGTTGGGAATCAACCCAAAGGGCGCTCCGAGATTCTCCCAGTTGTTCAGATACAACTCTACCCGTCTCCCGTTGCAGTCGAACACCAGTTTGTGAGTTTTGTGACCTAATAAACAAAGTTAGAGGCGAAATTTTCACTTCCCTGAGTTACCCGGAGTGCCAAAACTCGCATCATCGGTTCGCGCCGAAGTCCGTGAGGACATTGGGTCCATGAATAACTTCATTTGGATAACTGCTTCGAACGAGACCAAATTGCCCCTCTGAAGCGCCTCCAGGGCTTCCTGGACGTTAATCAACTGAGGAGACTCGCTCGGTAGAGTCGCGGGTGCAAAATGGGGATTCGGGGGTAATGCGTGACACGTTGCAGATTTTAAAGACTTGTCGAAGTTCCTCAGTTTTTCGACTTCGCCGTCCCAGGTTTTTGTTCTGAAAGCAATTCTGGATTATTACGTTGGTACTCGCGGAGGCCCGGGCTCACGGGTAATCTTCATAAAAAACGTTGTAAAAGTGTCCAAGTTGGAGGAAGGGAAAGACGTCGTGTTCAGGTGATGTCGTAACACGGAACAAATACACACTCTCGTGTGCTCTTGCATGCAACCAGTACCCGACTTGATTCTTCGAAAAAGCAATTTTCTGTAATTTTGAGAATAAATTAATGGTATAGCAATAGGGAAAGTACCTGAGATTTTGACACCACTTGAAAAGTGAGCCTGAAAGGTGTAGTAAATGGGCGCTCAACCCACAAAGGTGTCGAGTTTTGTTTGATGTTGAGATTAACGACCTGACTTGCATCAATTATTAAATATTCCATCGTAGCAAATTTGTTGGAATTATAAATTTCAGTACAAACAGTGAACTCCTTAATTAAGACGTAACAATTGAAAAAGTCGACAATTTCGTTGTTTTTGTTGTTTGTAAAAACGCACGGAACTTGCCGCACGGAGTCAGTAAAGTGAATGTTAACTTTTCCCATGAGGAAGTGCCCAACTAGATATTTTCGTCTCTCGCCATTGCCCCAATTCCAATGATTACCAAAGGTCCAATAACTAAAATCTTTGTAGGTTTCAGCTTCATTACTAACATACGTCAATTTAGACAACAACTGAAGCTCAAAGTTCCAGTTTCCCAAAGTTTGTAAAGCCCCCAGAATTACATCTGCGCGTCTTGGAACTTTTTTCAACTTTTTGTAATTGGACGCCACCAACAGCAGTTTTGAAGAGGTGAATCTTAAACGTTTCGCAACGTTGACAAAAGGGGTGCTTTCAACGGGTTCTGTAAACTCCTCGGGGGTTCTGAGTACAACAAAAGTGTGAAATTCCTCACATTTGAAAAATTGCGACTTAAGGACGACTCTTGCACCAACAGCTGGTAGTTTTTGTTCTGGATTGTTTATAAAGAGGAATACAGTGTGCACTGTCACCGTGGAAGGCACCAACTGATGTTTGCCCTCCACATCGGGGGCCACTTCGAAACATAATAAAACGGGGTCCACCTCAGTCACAATCCCCTAGAAGTGCGGTTTTAATGAATATAAATCACAGATAAACGTACCTGGACGACAAATAAATCAACCATCACTCTTTTAGGTACTTTTTCCATGTTGAAAATTTAAAATTTAACGGGCGAAGAACTAGAGTGATTGTGTTCGACCTAGGAAGTCTACAAAACAAAGGTTGGCAACAATGAGTGTCAAATGTCAAATTGTGCATAAAAAGTAAACATTCAAAAAGTGTGGTTAGGTCATTAAAATGCCCCCCTGTTCGACAAATTGTGGAAAAAGCGCTATTTTAAAAGTAAGAAATTTGCCAAAAACCATTGAAAACATTTAATTTCAGTTTGTTTGATTTCAGAGGCCCAAAACCGGTGACATACTTTGTAAAGAATGCTTTTTTGAAGCTTTTGAAACTGAGATCCACTTTACCATTACAAGAGCCAATCTCTTTAAGCCTGCGAGTAAAGTAGCAATTGCAGCATCAGGTGGTAAAGATTCAACGGTTTTAGCGTACATTCTTAAACTACTGAATGAAAAATACAATTACAATTTGGATTTGATGCTTTTATCAATTGACGAGGGTATTACAGGCTATAGAGATGACAGTTTAGACACTGTTAAGCAAAATCAGAACGACTATCAAATGCCCCTTAAAATAATGTCCTACAAGGATCTGTATGGTTGGACCATGGATGAGATTGTGGCTGAGGTATGAAGGAAAAGACTCGAGCATTTTCTTATAAAAATTGCTTTTTAGATAGGACAGAAAAACAATTGTACTTTCTGCGGGGTTTTCCGGCGACAAGCATTGGACCGTGGCGCTCTTCTTGTCGGCGCTGACTGCTTAGCGACGGGGCACAACGCTGATGACATTGCTGAAACAGTCCTCATGAATATTTTGAGGGGCGATTTGGCGCGCTTAAATCGTTGTACTGCTATTATTACAGTTACTATTAGTTTTCTTTATTTGTTTCTTTGCTAATTGGTTGAAATTTTAGGATAATGGAGATGGCATTCCTAGAGTCAAACCTTTAAAGTACACATATGAAAAAGAAATTGTTATGTACGCTTATTTCCGTAAGCTGGTTTACTTTTCAACGGAGTGCGTCTTTGCCCCCAATGCCTATAGAGGTCATGCCCGCGTATTGTTGAAAGATTTAGAAAAAATTGATCCGTCACTTATTATGAACATTATTCAATCAGGTAAAACATATCAAAACGACCTCTAAAATATCTATTTGTTGTAGGAGAGACATTAAAATTAAATGAAAATGCAAATATGCCCACTATAACCAAGTGTACTAGATGTGGATACGTGTCATCTCAAGCTGTTTGTAAGGCTTGCGTTTTATTGGAAGGACTCAATAAGGGCTTACCGAGATTAGGAATTGGGAAATCTAGCAAAGTTAAAAGACAGATTCAAGAAACTGCTCAATGTTGTAAATTAAAATGTTCATGTAACAATAAATGATTAAACTATGCAGTTATTTTAAAGGCAACTATTATTACTACTTTAAAACAATACCACTATTTAATATCACAAAGCAAAGCGACTCCACGTAGCGTCCAATGTCGTGGATTATGATCGGTTTCAAAATCAATAGATCCCACGTATTTTTGATCGGTTCTCTGTGGTTTCCTATAAATGGGGCACTCGTACAGTTTCGGATCTTTTCCAGCAGTGGTATTAATTGCGTAGATATAAATAACGGGCATTTGTTCGTACAGCACTTTCGGTTTGCTTTCGATCAACTTTCCAGTTTTTCTATCGAGACCGGCACCTTCCAGGAAAAGTCCATGGACATACACACCTTCGGCGGGGCCCTCTTTCAAATCTTCCTTGTTGTAGCGAGTAATGAGGTTTTGTAGTACCACTGAATCCAGCGCCCATCCTTTGTGGGCTCTTGTCACATCCTGGGACAAAAAACTGTAAGTTTTAATTTCTTGTTTTTTTTTATTTTACTTTACCTGGCGCATGGCTGTAAGGAATCCTTGCGGATTGAAGAATCCCGTCATCCAGAAAACGTTGGGTTTTCCATTATTACACCAGTTCCTGAACTGAGCGTCTCTTTCCAGCAATTCTGTGTACCAAAAGCCCAAAGTTGCGCTTTCCCATGAGATTTTCAGCCATTTATCTGGGATTCTAGCATCGTACATTGCATCAAGAGCACTGCGAAGACCTTGACTCATGACGATCGTACCGTCAATCGCCAGTTTTAGGTCGGAAAGCGTCGATTTTACTTCTTTTAGTACTCTCTGAATCCGGTCGATTTCTTGGCGGAGGAAGATGTTCATTGGTAATAAAGCCCCCATTCGTTGCAATGCTTCCTTAACTTCGAAACTGTTATATTGTGCGGGTAGTTTCTCCAACATGTCTTCGGCGAGACTGTAGACCACACTCTCTCTGGTTTCACCGCCTTGACTTCCACCTTCCTTCGGCTGTACGCTTAAAATCGTGTCCAATATTCCCTTTGCGGTGTTAATTTGGTAAGTAATGTCGGCATTGGCATGTAGACCGAAAACTTCAGGAGTGTCGCTCGCCGGAAGACTGTTGATGTAGTCTACGTAGCCCTGTAAGTTGCGCGTCTGAGGCACCTTGTATCCTTTGTAGAATTCGAAACCTGGACGAAGCAGCACGTCGCAAAACCACACCTGTGTGAATGTGGTCAACAGTCTTTTATCAAAGTCATCGGTGACGCGACCACCATACTGAACCTCCCCCAACATGTAGCAAACGGTCGGCCACGACACCCCTTTCTTGGGGTCCATATCGTCTAAATGGTTCTGAATGAATTGGACGCTGGCGGCGAAATCCGCCTGGTTAAATTCGTACGGAACGTTCCAACCTAAAGGTCCGAATTTTCTTCGTTCTTGAACCACAGTGTGAAGAAACGCCACGGCGTACAACAGCGGGGGCCATTGCGACTGGGCCGAATAGTCTAAATAGTCTTGAGTGATGTTCTGATAGGTACGTTTCATGCTGGCGCGGATTCCTTGAGGTGGTTCGTTGGTGAATTTGATGGCCATTTGGAGGAGACCTATCGGAAATTGTTCATGGACTTCTGTGGTCAGCCAGATGCGAAAGTCGTCGTGGATGGTTTCGGCGTCGATGATCATGGTCATGGCCTCGGTGGCGAAGGGTAGTGACAGGTGGATGTTCTGGAGAAGCACCCATCCACCGTGTTCCATGGACCATTCGATCATATCGCGAGCTACCACCTCTTGGCCCTGTCCCATTGAGACGGCTTTTAGAGCTGGAATTCACTGAATTGTATAAGGATCTGATTCCGAAAAATATCTTCTTACTCATATCTTTTGCTTTTGCTAATGCTGAGATCTGAGGCGAAGGATCTGAACCGATGGATAAGATACAGATAAGAGGTGTTCTGCATTCGGACTCTGACCAAGTAACTTCCAAGTCTAGAATGCAGGGTTCGCCGTACTCTGGTCCAAGAGAATCTGAAACAATAAATATCTCTCAAGCTCCAAGTCGTAAATAACGACTTATAATCACCTATAATATACTTCCGCGCTTGGGACAATGTTCTGTCGGGACTCCACGATCGTATTAACAGTAACTTTCGAAATACATCGAGACTTTTTTGGTAACCACACGGTATATCTTCTTCTTCTGGTTTTTCCCTTTCGTACCAAACTTTCCATTCTTTTTCGTTACCCTCAATCTAAAACTAGAGAACTAAATACATAATTTAACAAGGTGGTAACTTTACCTTTACTAAAATATCAGAAAAAATCTTTAGTTTATTGATCTCCACTAAATTCAACCAAGTAATGTCCAAAATCCACCGAAAAGGCTTCGGTGTAACTGCATTCAGATCCAGAGACGCTCCTCCTTTGATAAAAGACATGAATTCCTCATGAGTGATTACTCCTTTCTGAAGATCAATTTTCATAGCCATCATGAGTGTAAACAACGCTTTGTGACGTTCGTAGAGACTTCTTTGTGTAAAAGCCCACACCTGCAAGTATCACATTGGACATAAAAACTCTACAAAGACTTGTTTTACCTCTTTGGTCAAATACTGAAGAATAATCCTGATCCTCTCCATCGTCTCTGGATTTTTCTCCGATTTGGTGATGGAATTATCGAAAATAATCAAAAACTGCTTCAGAGAATTTTGGTACATGACATTAACATTGCTCATTTCCACAATTAAAAAGTACAGAATAGATCCTCTGGCGGCCACGGCTCTAAATTCTTCGCGCGCAACGTTAATCTTCTTCTCCGTGTGCGCCGACACCGACAGTTTCTGGTTGACTTCTTCCGCTGTGGTTTTTGTAACCTGCAGCACGTTAATCAACTCTTCGTCTTCCACTAGTGAGCACTCCGATGAGTTGAGTCTGCTGAGTAAATTAGTCTCGAGTTCTTTCATGCGTCTTTGGTTCTGCATCACGGATTCGAACAGTGCTACTCTTTCAGCTTCCAAATCGGACTTTTCCATGAGTATCACTCGCCCGAGAAGTTGGTCTTCGAGCCCCAACATTGTTACTGTGAAATCAATGATGGAAGTCTTTGCGCTGATTTCGGGGGAGTACGGTGGATTGGGGAGCTTCGTCGTTATGTAGAGCATGAAACCTTTCATGACGTCGCATTCTTTGTCTCCGACGATGACTTTTTCTATGGAGCCGGACTTGATGAAGTTCTTTTCTAAGACGTTGTCAAGAACCGGATCTAGTTCGACGTCGATGTCTTCGATGAGGAGTGGTTTGCCAATGGAGAGACAATCTTCCAAGTGCGTTCGGAAGTACTTGTGGTTGAGAGACGTGATCTGGAGACTGTTGTTGGCTTCTTTATTCTTGATCCACATCTTTCCTTGGGTCTGTGGATCGATTAACAGAGGATATGACCTCGACTTTGTAACAATTAATGCATTTTGCACGGAAAGTTCGTCGTTTGGTAGTCCTTGCAGAGTCCATTCCGACAGAGTTGCGCTTTCTACCAACATATTAGTGATGTTCAAACTCAACGAAAAAGGAATCTTCTTCGCCTTGAGAATCTCCATCCAAGTATTAACCAAATTCGCTCGGAACTCTTGATTGTACGGTCCACAGTACGACAAAAATCCGGTCGCTAGAAGAACATCCCCAACCAATCGCCCCAACTGCTCCTTAAACTCTTTACTTTGTTGAGTCCATCTTATTTTTTCGCCCCCAAGACCATTGATTAACGTCGTCGCAGTGTTCATTTTCCTTAAACACGAGTTAGCAGCGTCCGTCAATTGTTGTTTCTCCAACACTGCTTTGTCGTATTGCTCTTTAACTTCTCGCAAGCTTTGTTCGCGCTCCTCCAGTTGTTGTTCAGCGCCCGCTAGGTCTTCCATCGCAACCTAAAACAATGAGTGGGTCAAAACGTTGAGGTTCAAGGACGTACTTTTAAGCGAGCTTCTTGCAAGGTGAGATTCGCTTTGAGAGGTAGCACTTCTCGATTGACACTGTGGAAAAACGCCATGGCTTTGGTCCATGAAAGGAGACCGGCCACATCGCCACAAACACGTTTTGCGGTGTCCATGTTATAATCTTCCATTTCGAAATATGGCTCCAGGAACTCTACCATTTCGTTGTTGATGATGTCTTTGGGATAATTTTGAAGTTGAAGGAGGAAAGTCGTGGACGCCATCATCTGAAAAGTTGGAGTCATCTCTTCGACTGATTCTTTTGTTTACATGTAAATATTAATAATAAAAAAATCTACAAATGTTTGGTAATCCAATTATACAGAAATATTTATCGCTGACGAGAAAATTGGGTTCAGCGACTACAATAACTCGCCTTGACTTTATTCATATTCCTTTTCAAACATTTTCGACCTCAGTTTACCTCAACTTTGCTCAGATGTTCCAATAAACAAATTCTTAGTTAACCAAAGGTGATATTAAAATCTTCTTGAGTATGTTTTTCGTTTTATGTCATTTTTAGACAATGTTGATTTTCGTCTGGTTACTACTATCAGCAGTTGCAACATCCAAAGAAGAATGTTTAATAAACACCACTGAAACCCAAGGAAAAACCGAATATAATTTTCTCTGCACAAACACAAATCACGAGAATTTCTTCTACGACATACAAAACGTAAGTTTTCCGTTTGAAGAAGACTCCATCTATGACTTGGAAATAGAAAACTCCGAGTTTGTTCATATTTACACCTTTCTTCTGCCATTACCGCCGGATCTACGTCTGAGGAGTTTGTCCTTGAGAAACGCATCCACTGAGTTTATTCGAGATGGAGCCTTCGAAGAATTTGCCATGTCTTCAGTCGATTTGAGCGACAACAAACTAGAAGACATAACGTTTGTCCAAAGTCTCCCTCAGAGCGTGGAAAAGTTAATTCTCATTCGGAACCATTTCAAGGCTATTGGAGATGTTTTTAGAAGATTACCAATCTTGAAGTACATCGATCTAAGTTACTGTAAAATCACAAAGATCGTTGCCAACACGTTTTTGTCCCTTCGAGGAGATTTGTTTATAAGCATCCGCAGTAACAATCTGACTTCTTTCGATGCGTTGTTTCAAGACAACATAATACTGCAGCTCGATCTAAGTTGTAACAACATTACAGCGATTGATAACAAATCCAAGAGGATATATTTCAAGAGTCTGAACGCCAGTCATAACAAGATAAAGGAAGTTATCGACATGAGTTGTTTAGATTGTCCCTATAATTTCTATCGGTGGTCGAAAAACGTCATCGATCTTTCGTTCAACGACTTGAAGAACATCAAGTTTATAAACTCTTTCAACGACATTAAACTGGGGAGTTTGCTCTTGTCCAACTCCAACATTGACTCGAATTTTGATTTTAAAATCTCCAGAAACGTGCACCAGGAGATGGACTTGAGTAATAATCGCTTGAGGTACATATCTCCGAAGATGTTCGGCTCCAATATTTCCCTCTCTTATTTGAACCTCTTCAATTCGTCGATTATTGACATTGACTCGCAAGGTTTCGATGGTTTATCAACCAACGTCTTGAACATGAGCTCGAACAAGTTGAAGCAACTGAAGAACTTTGTGTTTCAAAAGAGCACGATGGAAATATTAGATCTTTCTAGATGTCTGATTGAAACCATCGAAGATCGCGCCTTCACCGGTCTGGAGTTAACAGAGCTGTTAAATTTAAGCCACAACAAACTCAGACATCTTCAAAGTGTTGTCTTTACCGACTTTCACGCAGTTAAGATCATAGATTTGTCGTTCAACTTCTTGAAATCGATCCAAGAGAACTTGTTCCAGCGTTGCCACAGCTTGAAAATCCTAAACTTGGCCAATTCGGAAATAGAAACTATCAACAGAAAAGCATTTGATGGCACAAATCTGCAACAGTTGCGGCTGGAAAACAATCTGTTAAACGATGTTGATTTCACGTTCAAAGAAGGAGAGGTCAATTTAAGTAACAACACGTTTAATAATCTTAGCCTTTCGTTCCTGAGAGCAACATCAGCAGCTGTGGTCATCCTCTCAAAGAACAACATTGGGAGTTTGTCGAAACGATCGCGCGCCCAAGTCACCTCTCTGAAACGCATCGACTTGTCGCACTCAAACTTATCTGAAATTGACGTAGATGCGTTTCAGGGTTTAACGTCGCTGCAGTTCTTGAACCTGAGTCATAACAGTCTTGAGACGATTGCATCAAACACGTTCTTGCCTCTACTGCAATTGCAATGCGTAGATCTCCGCAACAATAGACTCGTCGCCGTTTCCGAGTCGGCGTTCTTTTTTGGTAACGTCCTCAAGAACTTGGCCATTTCATTTTCAGATGCTAAAATCAATGCCAACAGTTTCATCACGTTGAATTCGTTGAAAACTCTGAACATTTCCAATTCGCGGATTGTGTCGTTCCGAAAGAACTGTTTCAAAGGACTCATTCTTCTGGAAACTATCAATTTTAGCAACGTGGAGGTTGGGGATGTGGCCCCCGGAGCTTTCAATGGACTCAACCATTTGCAGAACGTCGATTTCCGGGTTGTGTTCAAGAACTTTACAGTTGTCAGACGTGGGACTTTTGAAGGCTTGCTCAGATTAGAAAGTCTCGATCTGACTGAACTGCGGATTTCTTCACTTGAAATCGGAGCTTTTGTCGGCTTGCAGAACTTATACACTTTGCTGTTAAATAGCAGTAAAATTGAAACCATCGTCAATGGAACGTTTCAAGGACTGCACTCTCTGAAATACCTCGATTTATCGAACAATTTGATTGTTACTTTAGAAGCGAAATCGTTTTCCGGTTTGCCGAATCTTCGGGAATTGATTGTGAGCAACAACAATCTGACGAGGCTTCGTTTGGGGACTTTTCAAGAATTTCCACAATTGCGAAGGCTGAATCTGTACAACAACAACATTAATAAGCTTCTGACTGGAACTTTTTCCAATTTGAAGTCATTGGAAATGTTGAATTTGTCGTACAACAACGTGACCAAGTTGAAGATGCAAGTTTTGATGCCGCTGACAGGTCTCATCCATTTGGACTTGACCGGAAACCATTTAATTCAAATCACTCATTTGGAGTTCATAAAGTCGCTGAGACACTTGGAGTTTATAGGGATCAAAGGCAACAAATGGAAGTGCGATAACTTGGCGGCGATGCTGATGGTTTTTCAGAATGTTAGTGTAAATTGGGTTTCCAACGAGAACAGCGTTTTTGACCATGAAAACATTGACGGAATTAAATGTTACGACATTTGTAAATTTTTTTATTGCGTTGACGAAGCGGAAGTGCTGTGGGGCCAAAAATAAATTGCATTTTGAAAAGAATTGTTTTTTTACCTTTAAAGACTCCGCCCATGATGGTTTCGGGCAAGGAGCCGCCGTGTCCGAAATCACAGGATGGAGTTTTCTTTGAAACAGAATCAAGACGCAATCCATAATTCTCATTATCAAATGTGGGGGCCTTCCTAGCTTTCGCACGGTGGCTAAAACGAAGAAACTCATTCAACTTTTCAAAGAAAGTCTCTCAGTTACCAATATGTGCAGGTTTGATGGTATTCAGCGCAGCTTCTGCTTCTTCCAGTGCTGGTTTGGCCGCTTCCAATTTTTCCTCTGCAAGTGCCTTCTCTACAGCAATAGACGACACTAAAATCTCAGCTTTCTCTTTAACTTTCTGTACTTGATTCTTAACAATCTCCGCCTGCATCGCTCTTTCGGTAACCTCAGTCAGCACCTTCTCAGCACGTTTGGACGCATCGGCCAGTTCTTTCTCCATGGAAGCGAGTTCTTTTTTCAGGACCAGAACCGACGACGACGCCTCGGCGAGTTTTTCCAAACCCGT
Organism: Gnatocerus cornutus; assembly: GCA_029298725.1. Lineage (NCBI taxonomy): Eukaryota > Metazoa > Arthropoda > Insecta > Coleoptera > Tenebrionidae > Gnatocerus > Gnatocerus cornutus. Next base: position 21,288,042 of record CM055510.1, read on the forward strand.
GTCCATCCGCAAGGCGCCGTCACTGAGTTCTTTCTTCTTGTTTTTGTAGATACTTTTATACCCGGCGATGAAATTAAGATAGGATTTGGGGGTGACGTGAGTGGCTCTGCGGAAGCGTTGAAAATACTCAGTTGAAGTCGCGGAAACAATGTCTTGGATGGAACCGAGGGCGGTTACCAGTTCTTCTTTGACTTGATCGGTGCAAGCAATCTTAAAGTCGGTCAAGAAGTGACGTGCTACAAGAATTAGCGCGTCTTTCGGCCACGGTTGGAACCAGTCGATGGTGCAGCCGGAAATTAGCGCAGGGAAGCGGAGGGCACGATTCCGGAATTTTTCTCCGACCTGAAATTGAGTTAATCAGCGAAATTGTTGAAATCCGTCGCGGGCTTACGGGCGAGAAACAAAACACCACATGCAGATTTTGGCAGGTGCGGTTCATGAAATAGTCCATGACACTTTCGGGGTTGATGGCCCTTTTCGGGTTTTCTCGTTTCATCACTGGTGTCACTTCCTGGATTATCTCAGCCTGTTCGTCTTTAGTAAACAGATTGGAAATTACTCCAGAGGAAAGAATGTTGTTCAAATACTCCAAAAACCCTTCTTCTTTGATGTCCAAGTCGGTGAAGATAAAAGTCGTGCCTTTTCCTTGGCAGCCACAAGATCTGTAAAGCACTTTCAAGTCTTCCAAGAAGTTGGCAATGTTGTAGGATCTCGTGAGGGTAATCTGAAAGGATTTATATCCCGCGATGAACGAAGACAGCTTTGTTAAAGACTGTTTTCCGCTGCCACCGACTCCCACTAGCATTACATTTCCTCTCGGATGCCGAATCACTCTTGAAATTTTCACCAGGTGAAGCATGGCGTCTGGGAAAAACACCAAATCCATGCCGGACCCTCGAACCATTTCGTTAAACTGTGCTAAAAACATGTCCAGCCGCTCTCGAAGCTCGTTTTCTGCAGTCACGGGTTCGTAGACTTTTGGTAGTTCCATGTCGGCATCTTCCCCTTCTTCGCCGGTGGGCTCCGGGGCATCTCTATTCAAGAACTCAAAAACTATTGTCAAATAAAGTGTTACAAACCTCATGAAGTCCACAAAGACTGGGTTAGGCTCGGTCTTCTTCCTAAATTCCGGACTTAGCTCGGTCTCCACTAGGTGTAACAACTCGGAGCTGAACCAATCTTTGTCTTCTTCGATGGTAAATCTGTCGGAGAAAACGCGCGTGCATTCGTGTTTCCACAACACCATCATGCAGCCGTCTGATTCGATAACAGTGGACAACGTTCCGATCTAAAAACGAACAATAGTATCAAAGAGGATGATCACTGCCTTTTACCATTCCCTGCCAGATTCTGGACAGATCGCGCAAAGAAAACACGTAGTGAAATTTCGCAGGCGTTGGAAGCAGCTTCGCTCGAGTGTTTTTCCACAACATCCGTGTCAGCGGAATCAGCTTCTTCACCAAGTTTCTCACTTCCGGTGTAAAGCCTCGTTTCACGTTGTAATGCCCCTGGGCTATAACCCCGAAGATTTTGTCAATGGAAGCATCCATGGGAAGGGGGCAGTTAAAAATGCAGAACTGTCGCTTAAAACGGGAGGGTATGTCGTTCCGGCCACCGCCAGGTTGCCCCATGGCCCCCACAAACTGAACATCCACAATCGTCGTGAATTCGCCTGGTTTCTCCAAGCTGTAAAACCCCCCCATGTCCATGGTCTGTCGGACGATTTCGTTGGTAATTTGGTCCCCCCAGCAATTGATTTCGGGCAGGTTTATGTCGTCGATGAAGATAATCATTTTTTTACCATTCGGAGCGCCGAACGTGTTCCCCATTCTCTTGTCCACGTAGCTCTCTATGGTTTTTTGGAACTGATATGGAGAAGTAGCACTGGAGAAATTGAAAGAACGGTTTAGATAAACTTCCGGATTTATGTTCCTAATGTAGGACTTCATCATTACAGTTTTCGCTGTTCCTTGTTCACCAATTACCAAAACGGCCTTCTCCTGCTTGGCGATGGTGTGAATCAAATAATTAACGCGTACATTGTCGGGAATTGGGATTAAAATCGTCGCATATTCAGGAGTTGCCAGTTCTGGATAAGCGTAATTGGTGACCATTGTACTCCAGAGGACCCATTCGCCGTCGTTGTTAATCACGTAGTCAAAAACGGTGGCGTCTGGATTTTTCCGGTCATTCTTAGGCAAATCCAGCTCCGTGAGGTTTTGTTTAAGAAAATTATCGTATTTCAATCGATCGGCCGTCTCCAGATACGCTCCCATTCCCCAGATCAAAGCAAAGACGTACAACTTTGACAAGTGCTCGCTTGTGAACGGTTTGTTCTCCTCCACCTTCTCGGTCTCTTCCCCCAATAAATCGTCATCAGCATCGCCTTGATCTGATTTAGAAGTCGATAGATCTTCGGTAACTTCCACTTGTACAGGAATCAAACCTTCCAAGAGATTCAACATCTGCAGAGTGATGTTACACTCCAAAACGTCAATAACCAGAGACAAATTCTGCGTGCCGTAACTATACAATTCGGCGTACGACTCATCGAAGAGTTGGTGGAAGAGTTCTTGTTCCCGCGTGCTTCGTCTCTTGAGCCACGCGGCCACCACAGGCCTCCAGTTTAAGCCGGAGGAGCTCATGTAAACCATCCCGTTTCGGGAAACGGTGGCTGGAGAGGCATTGTCAATGTTATGCGGTTCAAAGATGATTTTGCACGTGGGCGCCATGGAAAGCCTGTCTCCATTTGCCAAAGTCAGAGTTTTATTGTCATCGAGGACAGAATTGAGATTTTCTATCCAAATACTGTCAACCGGTCCGTCAAGAACCAACCAAACGTGTTCACCTGAAAGACACCGATAGGTTAACACGATAGTGAGCATTTTTACCTTGTTTCAGTTTGAGCGTTTTGCGCCAAAGAGCCGAAAAAATCCCGTCCGTCCAGTCATTTGTTGCCACATCCAAGCGTCCAAACATCTGAGCGGCTGTTATCGCTTTGGGGTTCATCCTCATCTCTCTGTGAAAGTCGCCCATTTGAGTTAGGGCTCTCATTAGGGTTTGAATGCAGGTCGTTTTGCCAGCTCCTGTTGGCCCCAGAGTCATTATTCCGTGGCGGACGCGCTGGGTTTCGTACAACTAAAAAAACTCAAACTGTGAGGAGAAATCAATGTTGAAACTCACTTGTATTAGCTTCAAAGCCCAGGAAGGGTGATTAACAAGACTGGCTTCTTCAACTTGCGTGTTGATAGCTTCTTCGAGTTCTGGATACGCCGTTTTCTCTAAGGCTTGATTTGGGAAGAGATCGGCAACCAAAGAAATGAAAAGAGGTTCGTCTTCATCGATCAGTTTTGACAAATTCATGTCGCGTAAAACTCTCATCACGATGGTGCTTTCGCTGTCTTTGTTATTCACTCTTTTCGCTGCACCTAAACTGCGCAGCACTGATAAAATGTTGCGGAGGCCAAAGTCGTAATGCACCTAAAGTAACAGTCAAGTACAGTCTGTAATAATAAGAAAAAGCACTCACTTGTTTCGTCAATTGCTCTTCACACAACTTGTACAGAGTGTAGAACTTTCTGGCCAAAGTGATGTTTTCCAGGAACCCACAACTGGCTAATTTCACTCGAATGATAATTTGGCGGTCTGGAACCATCATCGCCACTGTCCGGAACTGGATTTTAAGATTCTCTGGAAGTTCTTTTCGCCCAGCATATCCGGGGTTCTACAAAACGTTTAACTTCACAGTTTCACCCCTGTTGAACCTTTTTTACCATTGTTATGAAAATGCCAAATTCCGGGCACATCTCTACAATGTCACCATCAGTAAACTGAAAGTTCTTCTTTTTCTCTTTCTTGCTCGCCAACACAACCGCCACTTGTTGCGCGGCCACCGAAAGAACCGGCAGTTCAATTCGGTTAAACTCATCGAAACACCCCCAAGATCCCGACTGGGCTAAACCCTTATAAATCCTTCCCAAGCCTCGATAGTCCATTTGGTCTGAGCAGTTGAAGACCACCACATATTTTGCTAGAGTTTTTCCCATGTCTTTAACAGTTTCGGTTTTTCCGGTTCCTGCAGGTCCACAGGGTGCACCGCCCATGCTCATGGCAAGAGCTTGAGCCAGCGTTATGTAACATCTACGAAGAAATGCAAGAATTGATTTCAAGTTCTTTCTACAAACCTGTCGGTGAGAGGTGTGATGACTAATCTATCTGTGCAGCCTAGGTACTCGTTTTGGTACGAAAATGTGACGTCGGTGATGATGATGAGGGTTTTATCCACTTCTTCTTTGAAGTAAAATCGGCATTGTTTCAACCATTCAAAGTCGTTGACGTGGCGGACGTTCATCCGACACTGTAATAAACAACCAGTGAATGAAAAATCTCTTGTCCACTCACCAGAATGTCGAAAATGTCTCTCTGATGCACATGGATTGTGATGAGAGTCTCAAACTTCGTCCTCTCGATTTTGGTGAGATCTCTTGTGGTCTGATCAATGAGCGTGTTCAACAACTCCAAGAATCTGTTGTTGGTATCCGCCATGACCTTCTTGTCATGGCGTGCTTGGATCAAAGCCAATTCTGCGTCTCTCGTCCAAATCATTTGTAAACCCAAAAGTCCAATCTTGAAAAAAGTTTCAGTTTGAATCTCTGACTAATAATTCGTACCTGCGCCGGCATCTTCTCCAAAAAGAAAAGCAGTTGGAAATTACCATCGTTGATCATGGTGTTCCCTTGTCTGATGATCGAATGCAGTGAAGCTTGCGAAGTGACCAACAACTGCGTCAACCAAGTCTCAACACTTCCTTCCGCTCTTACAGCCTTTTCCAACGGAATTGTCTCTCCTTCCGACGAAATCACGGCTGTTATTTTGTTGTATTCAATATCATGAAACTTGACCCATCGAGTGTTGTCGAAGATTGAGAGCAAATGGTTCTGAATTGTGTGAGAGTCTGAGGCTTGACCCAAAATTTCGAGAAGCGCGGGGTCCGAAACGAAGAAGAATCGAGGGAACATCATTCGCTTTCGTTCCAAGTAGCCACTGAGAGACTTCTGACACAACTCGAGCTGCTCTTGGAGGTGCGGTAAGAGTTGCTTAAGAAGATCGTCTCCCACACAGCAAGCGACGACACCGGGAGTTTCGTGGGCTCGTTGCATGATCTTTTGCCATGACTTATCAATTTTTGAAAAGCGCTTGGCTTCTTTGGGGAGTTGTTTGGCGATGTCTCCACCGACGAAGACTGCCTCTAGGTACACCCACATGTTTTGGACGAGCAGCCAGCGTTCGAGAATTTCGTTGGTGTTGGACAAGTCGTGGACCCATTGCTGGATTTGTTTGCGAAAAGGGGCGTTGTACCTGTTGGAGAGAAGCGAGCCTAGCACCATTAAGCTGTCCTCCAGCTGTCCGATGGTCTCAGCTGTGGTATCTCCTCGCAACAAGAGCTCTCCTCGGTTATTGAACGTCATGAACGTGAGTTCGTGCACCGACCACTCGTTGGTAACTTGGCGCAGTTTTGCTTCAATATCCTTTTCTTTCATTGCGGATATGCAAATGTCCTCAATGTCTTCCTTGTGTTGGAGGAGTGGTGCTTCTAGGATGTTTTTCAGGCAGAATCCCTCGCTCTCAAACTCAAATATGTGGTTGAGCGAGTCCATGATTCTTTGCCAATGTCTCGGTTTCATTGCCTTGTTCGCCATCAGCTCCAGAAGAGGACACATGTCGTTAAAGTCATCGATGGTTTTCTTCAGCGCAAAGAACGCAGGCCACTCCTTCAACCCTTTCGGCAGCTTTCTACACCGGTTTTGGAACTCCATCAACTCGTTGTTGATCTCTTCGATGTTCACCTCGCCCCAAGGAATGTCGTAGTAGCTAGTAACTCTGTCGATAACATCATTATAGAGTTTGTAGAGTTTCTGCAGAAGATTGAGCTCTTTTCGAATCTGCGCCAAATCCGGGTAATCAGTCGTCGGCAAACCGAACAGCTCTTCGCCGCTTTGGTACGTTTGGAGTTTGCGCCACATCCCGTCAAAGCGATTCTAGAATTAATTATTCTACAACGTTTTTACAGTTGCACTCACCTGGAAAAGAATAAGTCTATCCGAAGCCTCCCGAGGGCTAAGCCCCGGTTGCATGGGACCTGCAGTCCTATACTCTTCGCAGTAATCCATTTTGTCTTGACGAAACTTCTCCAAGTTGGATCTGAGATCGCTCTGAAACTGAGGCTGCATGTCTAACAGGTTCACTTGGACTTTGAGGGCGTGCTCTAGTAGTCTGCTCCACGTATATCTCAGATTGTCCACTTGTTCTATAATTTCGTGTTCGATGACGACGTGATGGCGATTCAACACATTAAAAGCGTCCTAAAACGAGTTAATAAAACTTCCGTGGAGTTGAAACGACGAGTTTACCTCGATGGGGTCAATCTTAAGCTCCATGTCGACTTCTTGTTCGCGAATCTTCTTCAACGTGTCCATGATGAGGCGAACGTCGTCCAAATCTCGAATTGTGCGCTCTAGCTTTCGCTCCATTTCGCTGATCACCGCGTACACGTAGTCCATTTCGCGTCGGTACTTCTTCTTCATTGCTTGACCAATTCTGGTTTGAAACATGAAGAGATGTTTCGTAAAACAACTGATTTACCTGTGAGTGCACGATCGTATTTCGGTCGCCAAGCCGTACGCGAGTTTTTCCGTGGAAATCGCCAGGCAGTTGCTGATGACGAAAATCTCCGGCTCCGTCGTCAATCTCTCGTTTAGTTCTTCGTGCTTTCGCAGCGAAATCTCAAACTCGGAAAGACACGCGTTGAGGAGCTCCCGTTGCGTTTTTTCGTTCCTCCACAGAATGTTGTATGGTCTCCATCTCGATATGAACTGCGTCATTTCCTGCAAAAGTACTTATGTTAATAAAAGGGGTTTCAAAGAACTAGTTTACCTGTTTCATGTCTTGTGTGCATGTCGACAACAGCGACAATGTTTTTAAGACTTCCTTGTTCTCCATGACGAAGTTGTGGAAGTTTTTCTGTTGGAACGGAAACATGGGCTTTTCCTCCGTCGCCAATCTGTACAGTTTTCGTCTTCTTGTTCTGAAATCTTCTTCTTTGGTTTTGACCGGTCCGCCTTTGACTGGTTTCTGACTCGTTCGTGAACGATTGACAATATCCATTAGATTGGCTCTGGTACCAGCAATTTTTTTCCAGGCGGACTTTTTGGGGACTGGAGTCTTGCGGGCCATAATTTACAAAGCCGCATGCCGGGAAGTGTTCATTGTTGTGTGGAGAATTTCAATCGGTGATATGGCGTGTACGCATGAATTATATACAGTGTGTTTAAGAATGTTGGAAGTAACGTGTAATGGGTGGAGTGTGATGTTTTAGTAAAGAGGAAAAGAGACAACAATTAATTTCTTGTATTTGATGCAGTTAACAGTTGTAAAAGTTTCATGCGCTAACTTTACTTACTTGTTTCTTAAAACTTGTACAACTGTCTTCAGGTGGGAGCTTTAAAAAAGAAGTCGGCCTCATTTGTACGTTAGTACTTACTGTCTTCAATTTATTACAAGGCGCATGTATTCACAGACTTTAATGAATCTTTTCTGCATAGTAAACACCAAGTGCATTATTTACATTGCAGAAAGCAGAAAGACTCCAAACTCCTCACCTGTGGTTTCCCTCTCATCCACTGCCCCACTCCTTTCGACACCGACGTGATGTTTTTCCCAGCCAAATTCAACACGTCTTGGACTTCTTCCAAATTAGGTTGAACAGCCACTTTTGGTATCATCAGTACCGAGTTCAACATAAACACCGAAGTCCTCTCTGTTTGATCTAACACATAAATTCAATAAAGACACGTTTATTTTACTCCACACTTACAATCCACTGCGAATCTCTTCCGCAAGGCCTCCAAAGACTGCCTCGTTACTCGTACAAGCACGTCGACAACCTTCCTGCTGTAATACCTCCTGATTTCGTTCACCGCTCCTTTCACCATCTCCTCCATCGCTTTAGACATTCCTCCACTCAACAAAATGTGAGGTTTTTCGAAGCACTCGTACACCAGACTCCAATCTGACTGCTGCTGCGTGGAAGTGCTCTCAGCATCAGCTTGCAACTCCGCCTCTTCTTCCGAAAGGAAATCCTCGTCGGTTTGTGACTGGCAATCGATGCGGACTTTCCGCACCAACGCTAAAATTTCCTCCACTGCTTCTTCGACCATTAAACTCTTGCGATGGAGTTCAGTCGCTGCAGATCTGCACACTTCGTCCATTTTGTCGCAGAAATCGTCGACCAGCCACGCGTCCTCTCCAATCTCCGGAAGAGCGTGGAGTTGGACTTGCTGCATAAGAGTGAGAACTTCCAAGACTCGGTTGGTGTAAACGTCGTGGACACGATCGGTCTGGAATTAACAATCTCGCTGAAGGAAAACGACGTTGGACTTACCAGAATTCTGAACTTCTTAATGGCGTCGTTGGATCGGTCGACAAAGTCTTTCCAGTCGGAGGACACCCAAGTTAACGTATGTAAACCGGCGGCGACAATATCAGTGAGCTTGACAAGGTGCGGTAGAAATAAAGGGCGAACTTCAAGTTTCACCGACTTTACAGCGGCGAGGAGGTCTTGGATCAAGAACTGAAACCACAGCGTCAAAGAAAGATTTTCAACTATAAAATTTCTGACTTGGAGATAGTCTTTGATCAAGCTAAAGTGCTCTTGTTTGCAGTACAGCGTCAGCGCCACCATTGGCACCGGAAGGTCCATCTTCAGCATGAGGTCCGTCTCGCGGATCAACAACGGAATGGTGTTATGAAGATTGACTCTGATGCGTTGCTGTTCGGGACAAACCGCCAACAAGTTCCGCTTCAGACAATTGTCCACGTCACAAATCTGCAACACCGTTCCTTCATTACCTCTTCGTTGAATTGGTGATGAGTTACATGTTGGTTCATCCAGATAGCCACCATGTCCGTTTCGTACGATTTCAATGTCGTTTCTGCCGCTTTGTGCCGGCGCGACAATTCCGCCGTTGCTGGAAGATTCCTTAAAATGTGATGAGTCGTCACGCAAGAAAGGAGTTCGTTTAAATGGCAGAGCAGTGACCTCGCCCATTTAATGCGACCTGTTGTCACAAATTTTAGCAGCTATTTTAATATTGCAAACTTACCGGCGATCGGGGGAAACATGATGGGAACCGGAGGATCGTCCTTTTGTTTCTTGTACATTTTTATAATGCGATCCACTTCCTTCTCGCAGTATTTCAAAATGCGCTCGTATTTGTCGTCCATGCGTGTAAGAGGTATCTTCTCGCTTACTTTCTCAAACCTGTTGAGAAATCGTATTCCCTGAGGAGTCTCCCACACGCTGTCAAAATTCTTTTCGATCAAATTCCCTATGTTTTCCTTCAGTTCGTCGGTGTGCGACAAGAACGATTTGAAATCGGCGTTGAACTCGGCATTCCTCTGGTCCAAGTAATCGTACGTCTTGTTCATTACTATCGATTTGATTTCGTTGAAGTTCTGCATGGCTTCCTCAAGAGCTAAAAACAGTGTTATCAGAGCAATGACTCAAGAAAAATTACCATCGCCGAGAAGCAGCCCCTCCATGCGCCGTTGAAACAAACTGTTATAGTCATCGATTAGATCAAACATTGATATAATTCGACTTAAACGTCTGCAGAAGGCATCGAATTTCCCAAAGACGTAGTTTTCGGAAAAATGAAAAGAATGTTGGGCTGAAAGAAACGGCTGATTCTTCACCAGTGTGTAGGTTTTTCGATAGACTTTATTGAGGACGATGCATTGAGTGAGTTTGTCTTTAACCACAGCTCGATCTTGGGACCAGATGGTTTCCTGGCCCCGGCACGTCACGTATTCTTTGCACGTTTCGATCATTTGATTCGTAATCTTAAAGAGTTTAATTAAATTGAAAACAATCGCTCGTAGTAACTACCTTGACCATCAGAGCAGAGGTTCTTTCCGAAGTGTTGTAAAACTGCGAGATGCTATGAATGAGTCGCACTGTTTGAAGCAGTCCCAGAATAGAGTCCCTCATCTTCACCGGGTCATCGAGATACAACGAATGACAGTTCTTCTCCAGCGCTTGAATATATTTGGCGTTGTCTTTCGCTTCGTTGTAACAAAAAGTGATCTTCTTATCAGTCTCCGACCAGTCTTTGAGGACTTTGGAATGAGCGAGACGAAGACAAAGAATCGTCATTTGGACTTCACTCGAGTTAACTTGAGTTGAAATCTGAGAGAACTGCGCCCCTCGTTTCTTCCAATATTCGAGTTCATCTTGGGGCCCTGAAGAGTCGTTTTCTCGCCGCACTTGTTCGCTCTCTTTGAGAATCTCGGTGAGGCGCTTTGACCACGATTTGACGCGGTCTTCCAACACCACGACTTTATCAGGGTGTTTGGACATTTCGGAGACTTCTTCGGTGTCGAGTGTGGACATGGCACAACCGCTGTCGTCAAAGAGGTTGCCTTCGTTACACACTTCTTCACATACTAAAAAAGCCACAAAGGAATAATTTTAGTCTTTCTTAAATTAACAGTTACCTTTCAACGCACTGCAAAAAGATCTTAAACTCGGCAAGAGCAGATTTTTGACCATTGGACAGTTCGCGGCGTCGTCCTCACAGTCGGGACTCGGATGTGCCAGTGCCTCCATGAAGACGTACTCAATAATCCGCTCAACTGTTGTGATCAAACCGATTCTTTGCGCATCGATAATCCCACAGAACAAATCTTTTTGGAAGCCTTCCTCTGGCAGCTGCTTCGTGGTGCTAGTCCGAAAAATGTAAATACAGATTCCAGTGAGTGGCACATCCCAACCGTCGGTCAGAAACAACTTCTTTTTGTAAGTTGGTTGCAACTGTTGGAGGAGAGCTTGACGACTCGTGCTCGGTTGCACCTGTCGACTCGTGCTAGGCTTGCTGGGGTCCACCGCTGAAGCCGCTTCTGTTTCTTCCACGTCTTGGTAAAACCACATCAATTTGCTCTTCATGTGAGGAAGAAAAAGCTGGTTGATGTCGTCCAACTGCAACACTTTTTTTTAACACCGAAGAGACGAAGGATTTTATTCCGATACCATATCGCCTTCGAAGACGTGATCCATGATCTCGTGGCGTGGTAAGCCGGTGCCGTCCATCAGAAGCTGGAAAGCAAACTCCAGTCTGGGGTCCATCTCACCCCTCCTCGCCTTCCGCTCACATTCTTCTCGGCGACGCTGAAAAAAAAAAACGCTCAGTGAACACAATTTCGGTGGAGGTGCAATCACCATGAGCATGGCTTCAAGATCGCACTCCGAGTCTTCGGATTCTGAAGAATCCGAAGCGTAGTGGCCCTGCGGCCCGTACACGAACATTTTCTCTTGTGATACTCTAGACTACTTCGTCGAGTGTGGTATTATGTACTTGCAACGACAAATGATGCTAGCTCATTTACGAAAAGAACACGCGATCGCATTTCATGTCACTTCATGTTTATGGTTAGTGAGAAGTGTGATGTAATTGTGCTCAAAACACCGAGTTCCTGGTACCAGTTACTACAGACAGCCTTTTGAGATAATGGACAGAAAAAGTAAACGCACCCCACTGATTCTGGTATAAAAAAAGAATCATTCAAGTCACGTTTCGCTTATTAATGACTGATTATGCTGAAAGTTTGAGTTCAAAGTGGTTGTCAGTTATAAAAAGGAAACTCATTTGGCCGGCATTGTGGATCTAGACGTTAATTAGAACAGGACGGTTCAAAAGCCATAGAAGTAGAAGGAACGTGTATGGAACCGCTTGTGAATTTTTCTCTTTGGGTTAGTATACATCATTGAACGAAGATAACAGTTTTATTTTTAGAAATTACAAGTCTCCAAAAATATCCAAAAACTGAGTAAGGTTTTCGGGTTTTTTTACACTCTCAAAATTAAAAATGGCTTGAGCGTGTCAAGGAAGTCATTCAGAGTGATTGATTTACTTACGTTTATGCTATTTTCGCTTATGGACCTATTAGCCAGCGCCAGTCTTCTCAAGCCTTTGATCAATCCTAATTTGCTAGGCTTCTTTGAAGATTGAGGCATTGTCTTAAATTTTAGGAGTAATTTTACAAAAAATGGACACCGAAAGCCACTGGATGAGTAAAAATATCTTGTTTCTAAGCAACAAGCGTTTGATCGAACATTGTCGCGTCAAATTTCACACATCGAGCTGTGGGTTTAGAAGAAAAGCGCGAAAACAAACGATGCCGCAAACATTTATATTTTTCCGTTGTAGTTTAGAAGATATCGAGCCATGAATATTTACAAAATTTATTTACAAAAACATAATTTACCTACAAGCAAGTAATATCTAGTAACCCACGTATGTCATACAAGAGTTTATCCAATGTGTTATTAATTGATGGCTTAGGTATTCTTGTGGGATGTTGACATTTTATTCATTCTCAAATCGTTGTTAGTTGAACAATTTTAGGATTCAAAGAATTAAATTTAGAAATTCCCACCACACTTCCAGTATTGATAAAACAATCAAAGCATAACTGTCTCGCAGAATTAATTACAGCAATAAATGCGTTTGTCTAAATTAAAATAAGAACTAACCTTGTTAAGTTCATCTTCGTCAGCCATTTCGTCATTCAATTTAAAAGCAACTTTTCACCAGTAAATCAATGTTAAAACAACAGTAAACCCCAATTAATTTCCAGAAGCAGTGATTTTTGAAGAGTTAGCTGAACTTCTTGGACGGCTTCTCCAACTGATCGTTGGCAAATTAAATTATACAACTGCTTTTTCAATAATCTACTTTAATGTATTGGTTGGAACTGGCAGTATCGGGACTTTTCCCCGTGGTTTCCATGGTTTATTTCATTAATATGACAAAATCACGCACATTAACGAGAATCTATAAGATTCCGTATTTCATTTCGTCCTTTTAGATGCATAAGTCATAGGAGCAAAACCAGCTTTTTAAGTTTGTATTAGACAAAAAAAAATCATTAAAGTAATTAACGTGATTAGTCAAAATATCAATTCTCTTTAAACTGATGAATAATTAAAATAGCTTCGCAATAGAATTGCATGTAACCTTATGTTTTACCAAAAACATGCAAATCTCCAACTGGCACGAGCACGGAAAACATTTATTGAGCTATTTTTACATTAATGTAAAACACATAATATTTATGTATTTCCACAGCTACTTCAGTGTAATAACAATTTTTTTCTAAACTTCTTGGCTGTTTTAAAATATCACTAATGTCTTATTCATAAACGTAGAAAAAGCAGACATTTTGTAATGAAACTTTGTTTTTCTATCATCATTTGTATGTAAACTTACCTCGCGACTTCATAAAAATGTTGCTCGCCCGTAAAATAAATTGGCTAAACACAGTTTCTGAGCTTTAAATTCCAAATATCGCACTGCTACACTTCATGTGCCTGCCAATAACTAATTAGTAGGGAGGAAAGCAAACACCTTCAAGATACTTGGTGCTAAATTTATTTGCACCTGGCGCCAACAGTACCATATCAGTTAATTGCTTTTGTGCTAAAATTAAGCTTATTATGAATTTCTTTATATGAAAAATTTTTCATATCAACTGCAAAAAATACTTCTAAGAATAATTAAAAATTTTTTTTTTGGATTCTATTCAAAATTTAATAAGCAAGACAGAATGTGACTAAATCTCGCAGTTTCAATGTTAAAACTCTAACGATAAATTATTATCATGCAGTTAATTTGTGTACATTTTTCAATTTCAACTTTGAAACGAAGCCTGTCGATTTTCATAAACTTTTTCGAAGCAAAAACGACGTTTAATACCTTTGCGTTATACATCAATGAAAGAGCAGCTCACAATCTATCAAGTGACCAAACTTCAGATCAGTAGCTCAAGTAGATTATGGAGGCGGCCAAAAAACAAAATATAAGCCACACCCCTTCCACTTTAACCAACGCCTTCTCCTCCAGGCCACACCCCCTTTCCCTCTAAGCCACACCCCCTCCCACTTTAACCACGCCTTCTCCCACGTTAACTACGCCTTCTCCATCAGGCCACACCCCTCGCCCTTCAAGCCACACCTCCTTCCCTCTAAGCCACACCCCTTTCTCTCTAAACCACACCCCTCCCACTTTGGCCACGCCTTCTCCTCCAGGCCACAACCCCCCCCCCTCGCCCTCCACCACACCCCCTCCCACTTTAACCACGCCTTCTCCATCAGGCCACACCCCTCGCCATTCAAGCCACACCCCTTTGCCGCTAAGCCACACCCCTCCCACTTTGGCCACGCCTTCTCCTCCAGGCCACCAAACCCCCCCCCCCCCCAATCCACCACACCCCCTCCCACTTTAACCACGCCTTCTCCATCAGGCCACACCCCTCGCCCTCCAAACCACGCCCCCTTTTCTCTAAGCCACACCCCTCCCACTTTGGTCACGCCTTCTCCTCCAGGCCACAAACCCCCCCTCGCCCTCCAAACCACACCCCCTCCCATTTAACCACGCCTTCTCCATCAGGCCACACCCCTCGCCCTTCAAGCCACACCTTCTTTCCTCTAAGCCACACCCCTCCCACTTTGGCGACGCCTATCCTCCAGGCCACACCTCCTACCCACTTTAACCACGCCTTCTCCTTCAGGCCACACCCCTCGCCCTCCAAACCACACCTCCTTCCCTCTAAGCCACACCCTCTCCCACTTAAACCACGCCTTCTCCATCCGGCCACACCCCTCGCCCTCCAAACCACGTCCCCTTTCCTCTAAGCCACACCCCTCCCACTTTGGTCACGCCTTCTCCTCCAGGCCACAAACCCCCCTCGCCCTCCAAACCACACCCCCTCCCACTTTAACCACGCCTTCTCCATCAGGCCACACCCCTCGCCCTTCAAGCCACACCTTCTTTCCTCTAAGCCACACCCCTCCCACTTTGGCAACGCCTTATCCTCCAGGCCACACCTCCTACCCACTTTAACCACGCCTTCTCCTTCAGGCCACACCCCTCGCCCTCCAAACCACACCTCCTTCCCTCTAAGCCACACCCTCTCCCACTTAAACCACGCCTTCTCCATCCGGCCACACCCCTCGCCCTCCTAACCACACCCCCTTTGCTTCTAAGCCACACCCCCTTTGCCTCTAAGCCACACCCCCTTTGCCTCTAAGCCACACCCCTCCCACTGCTTAATTTAGGAACCTTCCCCCCTCTTCCTTTAAGCCACACCCCCTTTCCCTCTAAGCCACACCCCCTTCCCTTCAGGCCACACCTCCTTTCTTTAAGGTCGCCACCTCCAGACCATACCCTTTTCCCTCCAAGCCATACTTCTTCCCTCCAGGGCTTTCTCAAATCTGTGCAAAATTCTGCTTAAAAGAGCTATAATAACGCATTTACTCCAAAAATAAGCGAGATATCGATTTCGAAACTTTGACATACTTTGGTCATGAAATTTTTTTTTTTCGAAAAAAACGACCCAAAGTATGAATACTGTGTTAATTTGAGAGTTTAATAGTTTGTTTAAAGTTTTTAAAAAATCTAGGGAAGAATTTTGTCCGGCCTAGGGAAATATTCAAACCGAAAGTTAGCAACATTGCTTTCCGCCTGTCTTTTGTGATTAAAGGTTTATAGTTATTTAGATATTTATTTATTATTTAGGCAAGATCGACAAGTGTTTTCGGAACCACATCGTAACCAGGAAACACATGGTGAATAAAATATGATTATTATAGCCACACATCGTTAAATTCTAACCTAAAAATCTACCAAAAATGATACTCGTATTTTTTTCAGTTTCAAGAATATTTATTTCACGAACAACTCCCACTATGAATATCTTAGACACTGTTTTATACACTTCAAATGCTCAAGAGTACTCCACGATTTTTAAACAGTTTGGAATTGATGCAAGCACTTTAAAACTGGTGAATGATGAAGACTTGAAACTGTTGGGAATCAAAGAAGAAGAAAAACGTGCTGCCATTCTACAACATGCTGCTAATTTACAGATTCCATCAAAGTATAATCATGTCACTTGTGGAGATCATAGTTAATGTCAAACTGCGTTTCAGAAAATACCTTGAGACTGTGATTGATCAAAAATACATGTTGACAGTTTTGTCACAAATGTACATTCATCTCACCAAACATTTAGCAACACTTTCAATAGCTAATTATAGGAAGGATGTGATTGTAACTGATGTCAGATTGGCCCCGGCGACAAAATGTTTGAAGAATTGTGTTGAGACTTTCAGAGGAGCTTTAACAGACTTTGAAGAACAAGTAATTAATGCACAATCTGTTTGATCATTGTTTTCATTACGAATTTTCAGGTTACTAGACGGAAGAGAAGGAAAAATAATAAAAGGGTTATTGCAATTTCTCTCCTCCCTGGCGTAATAATCGGAGTTGTAGCAATAGTTTTATTTAGAATTTCATAACACGTTCATTCCTTTTTGGTATGTAATAAAAGTTGGTACTTTTTTTTAAATTTCGCGCGCTGATATCATAACCCCTGCCCCACCTGTTCAAACAAAATGATTGATCAAATGCAAATGTTGTGATACGTTTCTACATTTCCTGGTAATTATATAAATTCATAATTCGCCAATGGATCTATGGTAGATAGTTGAACCCGAACTTCAGCAACTGGTTGGTAGTTGAAGAGCGAAAGTTACCAAGACCAGTGACGTGGATGTGTTTTGTGAGGTTATGTCCCTGATATTTTAAATTTACTGGCTGAAAACCATTAAAAATAGACAAAATGTTTGAAGTTACAGACACTCAAAGTAAGTTGAGCCAACTGCGAATTTTTACCACTGTTTTGATTGCAGAAATCGGTGTTGGCCTGGCAGGTTTTGGGATGTTTTTCTTATTTCTTGGAATGTTACTGTTATTTGATAAAAGTCTGTTGGCTCTAGGCAATGTGAGTGACTCTACTGACCGTTTGCAACAAGACAAATCCTTTTTTTTGTAGATTTTATTCATTGCTGGTCTAGCATGTGTAATAGGATTAGAAAGGACATTCAGATTTTTTTTCCAAAGACACAAAATTAAAGCCTCAATCGCGTTCTTTGGAGGAATAGTCATCGTGCTAGTTGGATGGCCGCTCATTGGAATGCTGTTTGAGACCTATGGTTTTGTTTTGTTATTTAGGTAATAAGACACTGTGTTGATTTAAAATACACTCTGATTTTTAGCGGGTTTTTCCCCGTGGCCATTAACTTTTTAAGAAGAGTACCATTACTGGGAACATTCTTAAACCTACCAGGAATTAGCAGAGTAATTATCTTTTCAACTCGCTTTACTTGAATAATATCTTCAATTTTTTAGTTAGTTGATAAACTGGCTGGAAACTCCAACAGGACAACAGTGTGATGTGAAATAATACAGTTTTTGACAACTTTTATCTTGGTTCATAAGAAAATTTACAATAAATGTATTTATTTTTATTTTTTTGAAACAATTTAATGCGGTGGAGCTCATACTTAATAAAAATTGTCAATTCAAATTTAACCACTTTTTTATCAAAAAAACTTAAAGTGAAGGTTTTTTAGTCAAGTCAGTTTGTACCATTCCGAAATTTGATTAAATTTTGTTTTAACTGTCAGTGGTGTTCGTTTTCCAAAAAAATGGCAACAAAGTGTAAAGAAGAAATAATGACTGCTCTAAGTACACGAACTTAAATGCTTACCTTCTTGTTTCTTCATTAATCATGTCGGGAAACTCATTCTTAACAAACAATTGTAATTTTAAACTTAACCACATTTTTTTATGAAAAAAACTAGTGACTTTAAACTTTGAACGTTGGCTATTCGGGAAAACAGTTTTTTTAGTTAAGTTATGTTGGCACCATTCACAAATTTGATTAAATTTTGTTTTGACTGATTGTGTTCGTTGCCAAAAAAAATGGCAACGAAGTGTAAAGAAGAAACAATGACTGTTGTAAGTACACGAACTTAAATGCTTACCTTCTTGTTTCTTCATTAATCATGTCGCGAAACTTATTCTTAACAAACAATTGTCATTTTAAACTTGACCACATTTTTTATGGTAAAAAACTAGAGACTTTAATCTTTAAACGTTGGCTACGCGGGAAAACAGTTTTTTTTAAGTCAGAGTTTAAGTTTTTTTAGTCAGGTCATGTTGGCACCATTCACAAATTTGATTCAATTTTGTTTTGACTGGTGGTGTTCGTTTTCCAAAAATGGCAACAAAGTTTAAAGAAGAAACAATGACTGTTGTAAGTACACGAACTTGAATTCTTCTTCTGATTTTGAATTCAGTGTCTTAAATTTTTATTCTTGTTAATTTTTGTTGTTGTTTAGACCTTGACTAACAGTCACGTGAAGGATGCCGTGAAGACTTACACAATGTCCAAAAGATACATGAATAACATGTTCAAAGCCACGATTATCAACATTTTGTTCCATCGCCTTGATATGGACGAAAACGACTTCATTACGAAGAACTTCAACGACGTGTCTTACAAATCCATTCGACCCAAATCCAAAAACCCCATAATCCGTGAACTTCATGCCTACCTGATAGCCTTCAAGGACGCCCTGAACAAGAACTACGTAAGTGTGCTAAAACCTGAGTCAAAATTTAAGGATATTTTCCAGTTGCGAGACTTTTATCTGTTTCTCACTGATACTGGATCAGGCGAGATTATAGAGAACTACAAATTCAGCTTCCAATACTTGAAGAATGAACCAACTAATGAAACCCAGAACGCGGACGATTTAACCGAAACCACTTGCGAGTTGCTCAAGACTTTGGAGGAATTGGGAAAGCACCGGAAGGTGGACGCGCAAATTGGAGTTAAAGCCGAAATGACGTACTTTGATGGTAAGTTTGTTGTTTGAGCGAGTCATGGTTCAAACTTGATTTTCAGACACTCCTGATGATTACGAACCTCCGGGATTTGAACGGGCCCTTGAAAACGACACTTTAATTAAGAAGATTGCAAAAAGTGGAAATTCAGTTGCACTAGGATCGCTGTTCACGGGTTTTCATGTAATGAAGTGCCGAGGAAAAGGCGACATCGTACGTGTTCCTTTTTATACTTGAAAATACTACAATTATTTGTTTCTAGTTCAATTTTAATGCGACAGTATCGACTATTCACCAAGATAATATCACACAGGAGTCGGACACCACGGAGGCTGTTATAAACAATGATATTTTCACGGTAAAGTCACTTCAACACCGAAACCTCGCTAACTCTGATTGTAGGAAGATATGAGTTCACCTTTAGAGACACTTCAAGTACAGAATCTTGCCCGGAATCAATCAAAACTTCATGATAGTTACAATATGACGAGCAACTTAGGTGACGGGAAGAATGCAGGATCGAGAGAACTAATAAAATTGCATTTTTTAGAAATGTCGAGCGATGAAGATAGTGAAATTGACTGCTTATGCAAACTCCCAGTTCTTGAATACGTGTGCGTCGATCACATTCAATGCGAGCGTTGCAAGCGGAGATATCATAGCCCTTGTCAAGGGTTTTTAGATAACAGTTTTTTGCAAGGGGCGTTTTATTGTAATTATTGCACGAGTGACGGGGAGAGCATTGTTGAAATGTTCGAAAATAGAAAAACCACAGGGCTGTACAGAATGAGGTGCCTAGCATAAATTGGATTAGGCTAAATTTCCGGTTTGTGTTTTGTAGGTACATAATTGGGGCGATGTACAAGTATGGAAGGGTGCCTATTCAACTGAAATCTGCGTTTGGAGATACTGTGGAACGACTTCAAGACGGCAAAATGTTTGAATTTGACGGGTATTTTTAGAATTTTGTTGGAATTTCTTATAATTCTTTTTTCCTTGTGTTTTCGTCCAACTTCCCCTTATTTCCCTGTGATTTCGTCCAACTTCCCCTTTATTTTCTTGTGATTTATTCATTCAACTTGTTATTTCGTTAAACTTCCCCTGATTCTTTGACTTCGTCCAAACTTATTCCTTGTAATTTCGTCCAAAGTCCGTTTTTTTTTTAAAAAAAAAACACCAACACCGCGGTCTTCCCCTCCATTACAACCGGCAACGTTGCTTAGGGAGATTTTTGGTGAAAAAATAGTATTTCTGAAAATTAGGCAGTGTTTCCGTTAAACATGTTTCTTTTACAGCCTGTTAGATTGCAAATCAAAGGATTTAATAGTGAAAAGACTAATAGTGAAAGAATTAGGAAGTTAACCTATTTGATTTTATCACCAAAAAGTCACTATCGACGATGTTGCCGGTTGTAAAGTGGTGGGAGAGTGCGGTGTTGGTGGTTTTTTAATAAAAAAACGGACTTTACTTTCTGTCCAACTTCTTTTTATTTTTTTGTCATTTCATAAAACTTCCCCTGATGTCCTTGAGATTTCGTCCCCCTTATTTGCTTGTTATTTCGTAAAACTTCCCCTGATTTCCTATTGATTGCCTCTCATGTCTTAATGATTTTCCCCGATTTCCAAACGACTTCCCCTGATTTCCTTGAAATTTCGTCCAACTTCCCCTAATTTGCTTATGATTTCGTCCAACTTCCCCCTTATTTTTTTGTTACTTTGTTAAACTTTCCCTGAATTTCTTGTGGTTTCGTCCAAACTCTAGTTATTTCCTTAGAATTTTTATAATTGAATGGTGCTTTTAGGAATATGATCAAAGAAGTGAATATCCCCATTTTGGCGTCGTTGTTTAAGCTGGATCACAAGATGCTCGATGTCAACAAATTCAAAACAATTTAATTGTGAAGATTCATCTTATGTTGTGCTTATTTTCTTATTGTTAAGTTGTACTGAAGAGAGTTAACTTGTATCTATGTTAAAATTGTTAAAACTTTACTGATAATTTAGGTTTGCATAAAAAAAGTGTTTTTTTACTTTTTTGTCAGAAGTTCAATCAATAAAGTAAAAAAAAATCGATGGAATTATAGAAATCTTCCAAATATTGGCATAAATTCCCGTTGAGAAGAAAATGTCAGCTGTGTATGTGACGATTTCCGCCCTGCGCTGATTTACAGCCGAAAATCCGAATAGGTCAATGTCCACATCCGTGGTAGTGAAACAAATGCAAGGGTGGGGCCCCGTGCATGTGCATGGCAACAACGCGTCTCGTGGGGTGGGGGCGCAGCGAGCGCGTCGCTTGCCTAGCCGAAGAGTGACGTCACGACCCGCCCGCTAACTCTTCGTCAGGTTCGCCGGAGCGGCACTTGAGTGAACGTCGCAGTTGTGTGTTGTTAGGCACTTCCTTGTGTGCGTGTTTGTAGGAGTGAGAAATGGCCACCGAAGTAGAAAACAACGCGCCGCCCGCGGATACCAAGGAGATCAAGGAGGAGGCGCCCACCGCCGCCGACGTGAAAGCCGAAGAAGCCGGGAAAGTGGAAGCCGCCGGTGATGCGCCGAAGGAAAAGGAGCCGGCGCCGCCGAAAGTGCTAGTGCACAAGACCAACTACGAAAAAGATGTCGTTTACTTGTATCAGTTCTCACGGACGCCTCTTTTGCCGTCCTTGTCCCCTTTCTGCTTAAAAGTGGAATCTTGGCTGAGACTCGCCGGCATCAAATACGAGGTTAGTTTGGGTTTCTCTTCTTGCCAGCGCATCCCTCATTAATTATCCGTTTGAGGACGAGGGATGCGGAATCGGCCGCCATTTTATCTGGGTTTGCCTTTCGTGTGCGATTTATTAGTTGTGGCCCCAATTATGCATACCCACCCGGAAAATGGCACGATCGACGAAAAACTAGCTATTTATTGATTTTAACTATTTCGGGAGATCATCAGTAGACGAAACGCCGCGCCGCCGCCGCCTGGCAGAGGGGCCTACGCTCACAATCATTTTTTCTAGGGCTCCGGAGTCCCGTTTTTACCACTCCAACGTTTTCTTTGTGTCAGCAAAGTCAATAGATCAATTTTAAAAGAACCAGACTTTCCCACACCCGTATCAAGCCTAATTCTAAATAAATAACTAATCTGGATAATTGTTTCATCTGCGGGCTTCTTTATAAACATCAGCTATTCACATAATAAAGAATTCAATTGTGTACAATCTGATTCATGGCTTTTACTGATAAAAACTGAAATAAATTAGTCATTTTATTATCTTGCTCGTGAAGATTTAACCAGAACTGTTCTCATCATCATAAAAATTAAATGTGTTTCCGTTACGTAGAAGTCACTACTACAATCAGCCAATGAAGCAGCTCGCTAAAATACACAGTGTCCCAGAATTTCAGTGAATTTCAAAACACAAATTGATTATGTTTAACAGTTTTCGAGAAAGGATAAAAAAATAACAACCAATTCCGGAAGCTTATTCTAGAGATGGAATAAAATATCCTAGACAACGAGAGTGTAATAATGTTCACTTGACCAATGAATGAGAGTATGTGTCCATAGTTACCGATTTTTAAATACTGTTCTGCTTCCGGATTGGCTACCGTTTTTTCGTCTTAACTCGATTATTTTTTTAGCTAAAAAAAATTTGTTTCGAAATTTTGGTACCTTCATAAACCTTTTCTCTTTGAGGCGCGAGTTCTGGGACATCATGTAGTAGATTCGGAAGCTGTTTTACAATTTTGTTTGTTACATTTTTTCAACTCCCAGATGGTTTCCACATCTCAATCTCAACTCATATTTTATGCTCTATATCAAGAGTCTTGAGCTGTTTACTACAATGTGGTTTATTTACTTACGAGTAAGTGTTATGTCCAACGCAGAAAAAATGTTCGATAGCATGTGTTCACAACCTTTTACCCGCTCTAAAAATATCAAATAGTTTACAAGTGTGTTATATCAAAGAAGTGTTTATCGATACTTTTAATCATGGTTGCCATAGCAGAAAAATGTTTAAAAAGCGTTTAGGGAAAGGCAATTAAAAAAAATGCAGCAGAAAAGATGATTCTTGTCACATTTGTTGTATTTATTTGAGGTGTGATTTTAGTATCCGGTGTTGGCAGCAACATAATTCAGCAGCGTCTCCATTGAATCTCTTTTCTGCGCTTGTTTCAAGTTCATTAGCAAATTGTGCATGTAACCTTGCTGGAGGTTGTTGCCCTCGCGAGATTTATCTTTCGAAATTACAACAGAGCTTTGTAGTTTTGTGGATCTCATTGTAGGTTACGTAAATACCACTGCCTGTCAGGTATCGACACGGTAACGAACTTTCTCCAATTAAAATAATTCATTTGTGCATTTTCCAAGATGGATACATTTCAAAAACGCAATTATTTGAAAATTATATGTAACAACTCTTGAGGAGGCCTGGGGTTATTTACTGCTGGCATGCGAAGGTCGCGACCAATCGCAGGAGGATCTAAACATTTTTTGTCCTCCGTGCGGCTTTTGGTTTGAAAGTAATCGAGCACTAAATGTTGGAGTTGTTGAAACTCTCCTATATTTTATACCTGCATGGTTTTATTTACTACGAGTATTATTTAGTCATATCTGTTCTCGGCGGACCCACCTTCGACCTTGCTCTGTCTGGCATGTCGATCTTGTCTGTTGGTTTTATCATGCGTACCACTCTTTAATAATAAGTCCATAAAAAGGACGATCCTAAAACCTGACTGGCCGAAAACCGGTAGTCATTTATCAATACAGGAAATTAATTGTTGTTAAACCGATAGTTTTTACTATTCTATTTCTACTATTTTAGTTATCTGATCTATATCTTCCTCGTGTTGCAATTATCTGTCAAAGCTGATACGAAATCGCATTTGTGGAATTTCAGATTTGTTTTGGTTTAAAGGTACGATTTCTGACGAACGTGTTTATCTAGCGTAATTCCGTCGCAAAATTAATTGCGTTTTCCACATCTCGAAGGCGAGTGCAATTTCCGGGGTAACTGAAAGTCTCCGCCGAAAATAACTTGAAAATGGGGGATTAATACAATGCGTTTTAATTAACAGAATTTTTGATTTATTCATAAAAAAAAGACCCAATGTCATCCATTTCTCACACGCTGGTGCCCTTGACTGCTGATTCATACTGTATGTATAAATTTATTATTAAAATTGGCAGCCTTGACAGTGGATCTGTTCATCCAATAGGAAGATAAAGGGATCTAAATCAGGCTTTAATTACGTCCGTTTTTTTAACCACCAAAACCGCTATTTTCGCCTACATTACAACTGGCAACGTTCCTAGGGAGATTTTTGGTGAGAAAACAAATGCCAAATTTGTGACATTTCTAAAAATTACGCGGTGTTTCCGTTAAAAACGTTTCTTTTACAGCCTGTTTAATGGGAAACTGCGGTGTTGGTGTTTTTTTTTGTTGTCTTTCACATGTTGGTAACCCCGTACCTCCTTCAAATTCCTGACTAAAAACGAGCACCTCCGGCAATTTCTATTGGTTTAACTTTGTTATTTTCGCCCCTTTTTTAACTTTATATAAAATTAGAAATGATTGCGTGGCGTGTCCGCGGCCGTTAAGGGAAGTTCGTGATGC
This sequence comes from Gnatocerus cornutus, assembly GCA_029298725.1. NCBI lineage: Eukaryota > Metazoa > Arthropoda > Insecta > Coleoptera > Tenebrionidae > Gnatocerus > Gnatocerus cornutus. Next base: position 21,312,444 of record CM055510.1, read on the forward strand.
ATGTTATCGTTTCGAATGTGGGTGTTCCCATCGCTTCTGAAAAATCTTTGCTTCACCAGCGGAGTTATCCTATAACTCACTCGAAAAACCTTTTTATTTTATTGTTCGGATGTGGTTTTCTAACTTTGCCATCACACTTTTAGTCACAGGAGTTCCCGTTTTCCGAGATTATCATTATCAGTATTGAACGCACTGTTTGGCGTGACAGGAAGTTATGACAATATGTGTGTGTATCACTTTGTTTCGTGTACTTTTGTTATCGAGGATTCCAAAAAAATGCCTCAACGAAATTATTGGTTTAGAGAGGATAAATTGTTTATCCTTAATTAGGGTAAGGTTGAGGGGAAATCAGACGAAATCGCAAGGAAATCAGGAGAAGTTGGACGAAATCATAACGAAATAAGGGGAACTTGGACAAAATCACAAGGAAATCAGGGGAAGTTAGACGAATTCACAACGAAATAAGGGGAGGTTGGATAAAATCACGAGGAAATCATTGGAAAATTAAGGGAAGTCAGATGTATGCCATTTGTGAGGAGTAATAACCCCTGGGGTAAGGCATTATAAAAAGTGACCGACATCTAGAGTTAAAATTTTTAGTACATATCCTGTAATCTCGCCACATCTGGCGGGTGTAAATCTACTAATTTATTATCGAATTTACTAAGTTTGTAAATGTTAATCAACCATTAAAATTAATTGCGTAATTAATTTGGTTTATATGACGAGATCATTCTATTTATTATAAATAAATAGACCGTTTAAACCGAGTTTACCTCAAAAAGGCTTTTTCCTTAAGCAACTAGATGGGATGAGACGCCATAAGCTTTAATTGATTGATTAACGATTGAATTAACTTGTTTCAAACGGAAATCACGTTCGAATAATTCCAATTTGTGTCAAATAAACATTTTGTTAGAAAACAGGATATTGTGATGATTACACAAACGTAAAATGTACAATTTCATGAGAGTACAGGATGTAACCACATATCTCCATTATGTATACATGAATAATCCCCAATTTTAATATAGTCGATGCACTTTTGTATCTTTCAAATCTTATAAACATAAACAGAAAGATAAGATAAACTATCTCAGCGAAAAAAACAGCTGCCTTAGGAATTTGAAATATGTTGGTAACACTGTTGTCATTTGAAGTTTACGCATTGTAATAAGATGCAACGCCTGCTAGTCGGATTTTCATTACTTTAGTTTAAAAAAGACGATTTGAATTTATTTCGTCCATGTTATTACACTTCGAGGATTCTTCATAGTCACATGTCTCCAAACAATAAACCATTCTTTGAAGTCTAATTTTAGCCACGCTGATAGCGATAACCTTAGCTCTCTAATGCAGCTCGGAGAGTCGTCTGTAAATAAAACAATTTAGAATCAAACAACAAACTGATTCATAGCTCAACCACGCAATTATTTCCTCGGTTGGCGAGAAATAATTATTACATTTCATGAACGTGCGATGCTAATCAATGGTCATGTTTACAAAGAACTTCATGTAACGTTACATCTAAGGAGCGACGAACAAAGAACATGTAAATTGCCAATTACTAAATATTTTTTTTTGTGAAAGCCGATGAGTTACTGGAAACTGCCAAATGTGACATGCGAGGAGTTCGTACGTTCTCCCCAGTGAGATTGGTCACACTCTACTTGAGTACGTTTTTATATCATTATCTTGGAAATTATTGTTATTTACTCCTTATCGTTAAAAGTACAATCTCCGTCACTAACTCTTCCTTAATTTTCATGTCACAGGCGTAGCTAATAATTAGCATGAGGTAGCAGTGCAATTTCGTCACGTTTCGTCTGAAAATAAAATTAAGGTCACTTCGTCATAAAGGACACAGGCGGACACTTCGGTATGCTCTTCTGAATAAGCAGAAGCGAGAGTTAAACTTCAATTTTTGAATATATTGTAGTTTGGAATAACTTTATTTTGTTGTTATTGTTTATTTTTCTGTATCAGTTTCAGAGAGGAATGCTATGAGTTGAATTCCAATCTCTAGAAGCCTTGATTAATAATTAAACTGTTTACATACCATGAAAGACAAAGTGAATTCAGACAACAATCAGTGTTTGTATTCCATCCTCTTCTATTAGAGCAACTTGATAAGTCACTAATTTATTCCGGCGTTGCGATAATGTGCGTGATGGTTTTCAATTAATCTTTTTGTTTTATTTAGCGACTTGTGAAACTGAGCTAATGAAATGTTTCCGAAAAAGGTGACAGGTTGCGACCTTGTGCCTTTTTGAAACTTGACAGGTCCGGGAAATTTTTTATAAAATAAGTAATCAAGGGGTGTTGCAAAAGTTACTACCCATTTTGAAAGGAACGTTTTATTATTACAACTTTGGAAACGGTTTATCGACCATTTCGTAGCTCATTATCCAAACTTAATTAATAATTAGATTTACTGTTTGGCACTTATTTGCGGTTTGCGCCAATTTTTGTTTTATGGCTAGCACATGTACTACTAAATTCATTTATCCAGTTCAGAACAGATAGGAAAATCTGGAATTTCGGCCATAAAATCATAGCAATAAACTTACACCACTGAATTTTGTATTTTCGTGACTTCTACTGCAATTAGTGTTTGTGTATTTTTGGTAACTTGATTTTCATCGCGGAATGCGCCACCATGAAGTTTCTGAAGCATTTTAACCACATCTGGAACACATTTATGCAAATTATAAACAGAACTTGGTATGTCACGTCATAACATTCAGTGATAAAAAATGTTAATGGGCAAAAATTCGACATTCCAATCACGAATCCGATGAAAACCAAAAGATAGTAAAAGTTTGTCCGGAGTGGGTCAAACTTTTAACGCACAAAGAGGCAATTTCACAAGGCCACAACGAACTCGAGTCATCGAATATTCTTTTTCGATTTATTCTGGTCTTACCCACTTTAGCAAACGCAAATTCGCACGCCGTTACCGCCACGTCGCCGTCGCCGAGAATAGATCGTTCGATAATTCCCAACGTTCACTTCTTTCTGCAAAAGTTCGCGATATTCCATGTTCTCCGGAGTCGGTTCTATATGTGGTACACTGTGTCTCCGGAGCAAGGACCTCGGTAACCGTTGCCGAGCAACGGATGCTTACCATCCAGAGCAGAGGAGCCATGGCAACGATCTGGGCACCTGACTGTACTGCACTTTAGCAGCATTGCTTCTTTAACCGCCACTAGATTATTACATAAATGAGTTGATTTTTTTATTTTTTTAAATCAGAGGAAAGGGCGAAATATTTGTGATTTTGAGCTGGGCCTCGGTGCAACTTGATTTGTCAGGTCAGGAAGGGAGGAAGGCGCTGATATAAACAATGAAAAGCGAACAAATAGTTGAAATTGTCATAAGAAAACGTGAAGAAACTGCGAAATTCGAGTTGTGTTGGTAGCTCTGAATGTCATCTCAAATCCTTTTTGTCAACTTTGACTTTCCCATCGATTACAATTAGCATTAAGGGTCTGTTTACACGTTCAAGTTCAAACCAGTTTGTGCAAATGGCTTAAACTTGTAAACGGGGCTTTACACCGCAGTGCACCTTAATTATGAGCGACAGCAACGCTCACAAGGACTAGTTGTGCCTCGATAGAAAACTTCCTTCCGTTCAGAGACGTGACTGTTGTATTTTATTTCTATTATTATCATTAAAATTTGCCCATTGTAAAAACAGCATCCTTTAGGACGTTGCGAAATATTAATTGAAAGTGGTTATCTCGAGAAAAGCGGTGTATGAATAAAATCTAAGTTTTTTTTTGTGCTCACTATAAATGGATAATGTTCGGAAGGAACTGATGATAAAGGGTGAGATGGAACAAGAATAGAAGCTCAAGTTTAATCCAATCAATTTGAATGAACACCGTAATCTTGGTGATTATTTTTCTATTGCCACAATGCGTCTGATCCACTTATTCGGCCCATTCACTAGCGCGTTTTTGCCACATACATATCAACTCTGCATGCGATTGATTGTTGCTAAATCCGGGTTCCCAAAAACACAACACAAAAACTTCCTGACAGCTTGATAGAACGTCCACGAGTTGTCATAAAATGACTAATTTGCTCGAACTTGAAACACTACTTAAGTGCAAGTATCATTAAAAAAATCGCATGTCCTTCAATTGTATTCCAACCGGAGCCACCTAATTTCGGTCCGATCATTAACTAAAACCTTGGTCGCTATACCGGAACTTTGAGGAAAGTAAAAGGGGTTGAAACACGTCAGGGACGACACGTTGGCGCCGTCTAGTCCAACATTGATCACCTTATTAACTCCGTATTGTTATGCAATCAATAAAAATCGTTTCGTGGGAATTTATACAGGAGTTTAGCCGATATCATTTATTGGCTATAAAGGTGCGATTATGCTCTAATTAAGGAGTCCGTTAGAAGCTTTCTTCTTATGTAACATTAAGTTTAATTTACTCGATGGCAAAGTTACACTAATGTATAAATTACCGGCAGATGTTCAACATTTTTAAGGAGTGATGTCATTTATGGGGACAAGTAGGACTGGAATTAGCTTAATTTAGAGCAAAGGGTGATTTCGAGGAGGAATTCAGTGCGTCTCATTTGTCGAGGGTGTGGTGAATGAATCCAATGTTTGAAATTGTGGAATAATAATTGACCACTCTTCATAACAATAAAAATTGACTAATAAAAGGAAGTGTGCCTGGTTTCAAGTTCATGGACCTCATATATGCGAAACTATATCCACGGATGTAGTAGGACAGTGTCTAATTGTAGTCTAGAAAGCTTGTTTGGTTAATTTATACATCCGGCACTTGAATTGATGACATTTCACTAGCTTAAGATAGCTTGGATTCTCAAGAACATACATATATAAATACTTGATTTTTTATAAATTAACCATTATTTAACAATTGATGTTGACATTCTTTCCTCACAACTAAGATTTGTTTTCATCACAGAGTAGCGTCAAGTTCACTGGTGCACATAAAAAGGGTCAGCGAAACCTCGTCCCTCCGACTATTTTATTCATTTCCTATTAAATTATAAAGCACATTGACAGACAATAGTGAGGACACGAGATCCCTTTCATAGCATGTTGCATGCGAGTCCTTAAAACATGTGATAACTTCATTATTGATTATTTTCGCTTGTCACTTTTTACGTGCGATTAAATTTTTCCGAGGGTGTTTTATACTCTACTACTAGATTCGTGCAACAATTTGTTGTGATATTGGGCATCTAGTGGTCATGTTTAGCACTCCTGCCGTACATTGTTCTATTGATCAATACATTTATACTCGAACCGACACTGTATTTGGATTTTCTCCCTCTTTGCCAACAGGCGTCTAGTACGTTACCATGACAACTTATTCCCTTGTGCCTTCCGCTCCCCCTGGACTGCAATCGAGGAGTGGCTTCGTTCCTCTTTTTTTTAATTGCCTAATAATAATATAAACTGCTGTTTTTGTAATTGTAACTAATTGCGGCTGTTTTTTGTAGAATGTGGACCACAAAATGAAATATCGCTCAAAAAAAGGCCAACTCCCCTTCATAGAGATAAACGGCGAGGAGATCGCCGACAGTACCATCATCATCAAAGAGCTTTCACAGAAGTTTGGTCATGACCTCGATGCCGCGCTCACCGCCGAACAAAGGAACATCGCTCACGCGTCTATTTCAATGGTGGAAAACCATCTTGCATGGGTGGTGATGTGGTGGCGTACCAAATTCCCAGATTTAGTCCTTAAAGGTTACAAAGTCAACCTGCAGCACGCTCTGGGCACGAGGATACCCAACGGAATTCTCAACTTCTTTTTCAAATTTGCCTTCGGCAGGAAGGTAATATGGCGATCATTTTATGGGCATTTATTTCATTCGTTTGGAACGTGTTATCTTAGTTCGAAAGCACTCGAGTGGAACGTTAATGTGCTTGGACTGAACTCGCAGTTTTTCTAGCGGTCCACGTACAAATTTGTGCACCTGCTTCCGAAAGACGGGACGATCCGCAATTTCTAAACTCAAGAGTTTGTTATTTCAGATGACTATGTCAACACTGACATCAGATTTTTAAGTTTTGCGGATCGTTTCCGTTTGCATGCAACAATGTGAATAATTTTTTCCTTTTGTCTAGGTTTTAATGCCCCTTCCACTCGTAGCACTTAGAGCATGCTTCTTCCAGTGTTGTGTTTCTAGCTTTTTAATTCGATATTGAAAATTTAGTGGTTCCAGGGTTCTAAGAAAGTAAAGGCCCAGGGTATAGGCGTGCATTCGGCGGAAGAAATCAACGCCTTCGGACAAGGAGACCTCAAAGTTCTATCCGACATGTTGGCGGACAAACCGTTCTTTTTCGGCGACGAACCGACAAACGTAAGGAAAATGCAAAACATCGCAAACTTGTTAATGTTTCGTTAATTTCAGCTGGATGTAGTCGTATTTGCACAATTAGCACAAATCTACTTTATCGACAAAGAAGTTAGCTATGCTCTACGCGACTACATGACAGAGTCGTGTCCGAACTTGGTCGGGCTGGTGAATCGCATGAAGGAGAGATGTTTCCCGGATTGGGACGATATTTGCACTACGTTGGATTTAAATTCGCATCTGCCGAAACCGACGCCTGAAGAGGCGAAGGATAACAAAGAAGGAGGGAAAGACGAAAAGGAGGGAGATCAAGAGAAGGAGCCGGACGATAAGGACATAGAAAAAGAAAAGGCCGACGAGAAAGAAAAGGACAAAGGTAAAGAAAAAGAAACTGAAGAAAATAAGGAAAAAGAAACAAAATAAAGAGACTGAGTCTCCAAAAGCCCACTGCCGAGGCGAGTGTCCCTTTCCTTCCTTTTTACTTAACCTTTGAACCTTTCATTTATTTCTCAATTACGTGCAACCATCTAGTTTTAAGATCCATCGTAATATAACACTTTTTAATGAAATTATACTCTTGTCAACGATTAATTTATGTAATTTTTTTATCTATTATAAAGGAGTTTTATCAACAAAATATATTCATTGCTAGTTAAGAATTAATTGTTTGTATAAATAATTTTAGCTAGGTTTTTTATTATTGTAAGCAAATATTGTATGTCTGAAAGACTTCGAGAAGCGTGACAATTCCATAGATTCGACATGACTCTGACGCTTCCTGAAGTTTATCCATGTTAGTGCAGTCTTAATGTAAGAAGTATAACCCAATTAGTAGTGCGTTTATATTCATTGTATTCATTCCACATTTTAACATTGCATCACAAAATTAACATCGCTTGACAGTATCTATTGTAGATTTTTGTATTTTTTTAATGGATAATTTTAAGATTTTAATATTACATACTGTGTGACAAAAAACGAACGTTTCGAAATTGTATATTGCAGTGTATTTCAGAAGCTCAATAGATTGACTAGCATGTTAAAAATATATTTTAGATTTTATTATAAGTTTATTTGATCTACAACTGTGTTGTATGCTATATTACAATTTAATAAATAAATTGGTATTTTAAGTTGCCTACCTGACTGGTTGTAAATTTTATGCATATCCAAAAAAATTCTACTTGAGTTAATATCTTCACGAATGTTTCTTTATTTTAACCTTCCCGTCCTCTCCAAGGTGCAAACAAGGAAACAGAAACAGAAATGGTGGAGGTGCCGGGTCAAAAAACTTCAAGGAAGCTCTATTTCGAAATCTGTTGGCATTCCTGCTTGAAAACGTGTTGCCAACACAAAAACTAATCAAATTCCCTCTTTAAAAACTTCCTGCGATGGCTTTGTTCGGTCCATTCCACGCCTTTTGTTTATTTACCCACTACTGCCCAGTGACCCATGCCATCACCTGCTCCGCTCCATCCTCCGAATTCACCCGATCGATTCGTTTCTTTCATTGTCGCCGCGTCCATTGCAAGCACACGTTCCTCGCGGCGCCATCGTAGTCCTGTTTCTGTAGCAGTTGGCGTGAATATGGCGGCTTTTCGCTATACGCACGCAGTGGTGTGCAGAATTCCCCTGTCTCTTCGGACGCGTGGCGAGATCGAACTCGAAGAAGCCAAAAAACAGCACGAGAATTACGTTCGATTGTTGAGGGAGTTGGGACTCGATGTGATCGAACTACCGCCCGACGAAGCGCTTCCTGAGTGTGTCTTCGTCGAAGACACCGCCGTGGTCTGCAACGGCACCGCGCTCATCACGAGACCTGGAGCGCCGCATCGAGTCAAAGAAGTAAGGAAATTTTTATTTATATTTGTACAGTCTGAGATGAGAGTCAATTGGGGCCGGTAATTGGGTTTATTGAGCTATTTAGTAAGTGGGTCAGTGCGTGCTGGAATTGTATGCAATCGTTTTTTTATTGCAACTCAAATTCCAAAGTCCCTTGCAATGAAACTTGTATTTCTTCCAGATCGAGACGATTCGAGTGGTTTTAAAAAAGGAACTGGATCTCCCGATAATTGAAATCTCCGATGGCAAAGCCAAACTGGACGGTGGCGACGTGTTGTTCACTGGTAGGTGCTCTAACACACTAAACACAACTCTTTTATTGCTGTTTTAGGACGAGAATTTTTTGTCGGAATTTCGCAGTGGACGAATGAAGCCGGTGCTCGAGCGGTAGCCGCCGCCTTCCCCGAATACCCTTGTACACCCATCAAGGTAAAACCCGAGACCCTTGCTCTGGCTGATCTTGCCCAGGGCTTTGTGCAGGTAAGCGTGCTTCTCTGGCACCGTCCAGTTGCACGCTGCCATATTCTCATTCACGAGTATAATTTTATTTCCCTTGGAGATTATAGAAATAAAACTTCTGCAGCGGAAGTTTATGAAACGTAACAAGCTTCATTTTACCGTATGATTTTGTGCATGGAGAAAAATCAGTGCAAAGACACGAAACACCCTTTTTGGCAGCTTTATTTTTATAGAATTTTTTTCCTTCACATTGTAAGATTTTAAAGCCGTTTTGCCTGCACACCAAACTCGACCACCTACACCTTTCAGTTAATCTAACTACCGTTAAGTATTCACGTCAGGTTCCAGATCCCAAACACTTGAAAACGTACATAACTGTTGGTGGCCCGGACTTGTTGTGTGTAGGCGCCGGAAAGGAAGCCCAAGAAGTGTTGAAAAGAATGGAACGAGAAGCGACATTCAGTTATCAAACTCTGACTTTACCAGAGGATGACGCTGCGAACGTTTTATATTTGAACGGAACTTTAGTCCATCGCAGTATTGATGAAATTCCACAATCGTTTAAGGTTTGTTATACAGGTGTCCCAGAACTCATGATCCAGAGAGCAAAACAAAAATTGATTAAGTTTAATAGTATTCGAGAAAGGATAAAAATATAACAACCAATCCCGAAAGCTTATTCTAGAGGTGGAGTAAAAGGCCATTTCAATTTCCTAGGCAACGAGAGACTGACCAATGGAGGATAGTATGTATCCATAGTTACCGATTTTCAAATTGTGTTCAGCTTCCGGATTGGTTATCGTTTTTTTGTCGTAACTCGATAATTTTTTGAGATAGAAAATTTTTACTTCGAAATTTTGGTTCGTATGCCTCTTTTCTCTAGGTCACGAGTCACACCCCCTGTATGAAGAAAAATTCTCAATAAAAGCGTCTGTTTCAGGTGTTTAGTGAGAAAATAGATTATCCTCGAAGGTCCGTGAATATCTCTCAATTAGCGAAAACGTCGTGTGGACTGAGTTCGAGCTGTATACTAGTCAGAAGGTCACGTCATATAAGAAATCTATAAGCGTGCTCATCATCTACAAAACCACCTCAGGTCTTCAACGCAAGAAATCAACTTCGTATATGTGAAACACGTATTTTCCTTTAGCACTCGCTTGGATTGTCGTGGATTTCTAAAATGTAAAGGTCTTGGACTGCGTCCAATATCGTTAAGGGGTCGTAAAGTAGAATTTAAAAAATATAGGCAGCTATATTTATTGAAACCTACCATACTAGTATGAGTATGTTCTGTTAATTAATGTTATCTTGTTGAATTGTTTGTTTGTTTTGAAATCGATGTTATTTCGCAAACTAAAATCTTTCTAAAAGAAATTTAAATTGTTACGGCGTTTGATACCATTCCGAGAGATTATTTAAGAGCATTTAAAATGCATTTACACTCATTTTCTATGGTGCGTTATTTTTTAAGCAGTGATGACAATACCGTTGATGTTAAGCAAAGCTATTTATTTCATTCCACAAATTCAAAGTTTAGTATTATTTTTTAATTACACGCTAATTTTTAATATTAGGAATCTATTTTTGTATGCTTATTTTTGAAATAATGTATTTATACTAACACAACTAGATGAAATAATCAAAATATGAAAACTATAAAAGGTGAAGCTGTGATTTCAGTACCAAGAAAAGGGTTGTTGTGTTTTACAAATTCGATTTTATTAAAACTTTTGTAGTTTTCCACGATCATGTGTTTTATATGTTACAATTAACGCCCGTGTTATGTATTTGTAAACGGTTATTACCATTGGTGTCGTCTAGTTGTGGATTATTGTGATTCAGATCTATTTAATAAAGGTTGCAAAAGTATTAATTGTTTTGACATTTAACAAAAAATGAGATAAAAAGCGATTTCTCAATTGTTTCTTTACGCCATCGCCTGCTATTTATATCAAAACAATCACATAATGCCTCGTGCGCCTCGCGTTACACGTTATGCCAATGCAACCGACAAAAAATAAGTTCAATGAAAACGAACTTGACTCTTCGTCCTTTACCTTTCAATTGTATAACTCGGCCACTTGGCAGAATTCCAAACGGCCATTGTCAACGGCGAACAAAAGTCCAAAAATAGCCAAATTTTCCCAAAACCCTCCGCCTCTTCTCTAAACAACCAAAATCCCGATTAGAATCGAATCCACCTTTTTCCAATTTTTGTTACCTAACAAAATTGAGGTTCCGACGAAGACTCGGTCGACACCACCGTGACGTGAATTTCCTATTTTTGGCTACTAGTGCCCGGGAGAACACATGACCAGTCATCTTTAACACACTTGATCACATTGGAAGTCACTTGCAGTTCAGTGCGCGATCCGTTCACAAGTCTGTTATCACACCAACCAGCAAAATGTCGTTCGATCCTATGAACTTTTTGAAAGACTTCATTGCGGGAGGCGTTTCTGCTGCCGTTTCCAAAACATGCGTGGCGCCCATCGAACGTGTGAAACTGCTTCTGCAAGTCCAGCACATCTCCAAACAAATCCCCGAAAATCAGCGCTACAAAGGTAAAGATTTTTGAAAAAGGGCACTTTTGGGAAAAATCCGAATCTGAAAGTGATTGAGAAGGATCGCCGCTTATGTAATCGTACGAGAATTCAGAGAATTGGCGAAACTTCTTGAAATAGACCCAGTTATAAATAAAATTACATATGTGCTGAACTTCCAAAACTGTATCAAATCTCTGATAAATGAGAGTCACAAGCAAAATTGCTGAATGAAAAACTCTTTGGGATTGTTACACTTAATGGCATTTTTTACTGAGTATTTGTCTAATTTACGCAAAACTTGCGTCCTTGAAACTCTGAACTTTTGCCAAAAATCGAAATCCTGCACTTTGTCACTGGCACGTGCTGGTTGTTACGTAAAGGCTGGAAATCCGATAGGAAATTTCAATTTTTTTCCTTATTCTAGGTATGGTCGATTGCTTTGTTCGCATCCCCAAAGAACAAGGTGTTTTGGCCTACTGGCGTGGTAACCTGGCCAACGTCATCCGTTATTTTCCCACACAAGCTCTTAACTTCGCCTTCAAAGACAAGTACAAGCAAATCTTCTTGAGCGGTGTCGACAAGCACACGCAGTTTTGGCGTTACTTCCTTGGTAATCTTGCTTCTGGTGGTGCTGCTGGGGCTACTTCCCTCTGTTTCGTTTACCCTCTTGACTTCGCCAGAACAAGGTGGGTCCAGTTTCGCCTGAAAGCTCCAGAATTCTTCACTGGTTTGTTAATTGTTACAGATTAGCCGCTGATGTCGGCAAAGCCGGAGGTGAGCGCGAGTTCTCCGGCCTTGGTAACTGCATCATGAAGATCTACAGAGCCGACGGTTTGATTGGTTTGTACCGCGGCTTTGGTGTCTCCGTCCAAGGCATCATCATCTATCGTGCGGCGTTCTTCGGCTTCTACGACACCGCTAAAGGAATTCTCCCCGATCCTAAAAATACTCCCTTGGTGGTCTCCTGGGCTATCGCTCAGGTAAATTAGTTGAACCAAATCTTCCTCTTTTCTTGAACTAATCATTTTCAGACTGTCACGACCATCGCTGGTATTGTTTCTTATCCCTTCGACACCGTCCGCCGACGTATGATGATGCAATCCGGCAGAAAGAAGGCCGAAATTATTTACAAGAGCACTGCCCACTGTTGGGTTACCATCGCTAAATCTGAAGGAACCGGCGCCTTCTTCAAGGGTGCCTTCTCCAACGTTCTTCGTGGTACTGGTGGTGCCATTGTGCTCGTACTTTACGACGAAATTAAGAAAGTTTTAATGTAGTTCTGTATTTAGTATAGCATCATTTCACGTTTTAATCACTCTCCAAGTTCAGAACAACGTTAGAGATTTGTGCTTCGAGTTGCGCCTGGTCATTCCGGATGGGGAACTCACTTTGTTAAGGCGAAGCAAGAATTTGGCTGCTTCCGCATCCGCTCTAACATTACAAGGCGCAACTGGAAGGATGGTAGTAGTATGAACTGGAACGGTAACACTGACTTAGATGAACGGATCGCTAAATTGTACAAAGGACATTTGATATTTATATTTTTATCACAAAGACCGGTGATCATCTTAATAAAAATAAAAAACTTGGTGATAGATTGCATTCATACTTATTTTATATTGTAGCAGACAAACCCGCAAAGTACCACCTCATCACTTCAGTTTAGTTAAAAAACGAATTGAAAGAAATCAAACTACCCAGTACTTTTGACTTGAGAAAAAGCGAAATGTTAAATACACAAAACTAAAATCAGTCGACAAAACAACGACCAAATCTCAGATCGTAACTTATGGATCAATAGGAGTTGCAATATAAAAAATTACAATACAATATTTATTTTATGTATGGTCTCCAAAGTGGAAATTATGTTTAATTTGATTGGGTGTTTACTTTTGAAAGGAGAAACGCCCTAATGGCAAAAGAACCCCGTTTCTTTTTTAGGGGAGAACGCACGAATGCGAAAGAACCCCATGAGTGGTCAGATCATTCTCAAAGCCGAAGCTTCGGGTCAGAAAAGACAAAGATTCGATCTCCGGAAGATTATTTATCTGCAATGGTGCATTAACTGCTAGTGAAGACAATGGCCTAGCTCCACCTATCGTAATGAATTTCGTTTGCTTGGAAAGCGGATTTTTTTAGGCGCCAAATACGAATTTCAGATCTGTGACATCAATCATTCTGCAATCCAATTTATACAATGCTGCTGACAGGAATATTGTCAAATTATCACAAAGTTTCGAAAATGTCTCCTTTATAAAACCGCTGCAGGAAAAACAAAATATCCAGCACTTGCAGTTTTCAACTTAACAATTGTAAAACTTTTGAAATGGACAATATAGAGCCGTATTGGAAATATGTAGTAAAATAGCAACAATACTGCAGTAGTAACATACTGGTTGCCTAAAACTCTTAAAAAAAAATTGATTGCAATAAATTCCACTCAAAAACATTCTCAGTACATTCAGAATTTGTGATAGAATATTTGTCAAAGTTTACATGTATTATTTATATATAAAATTAAATTAGAACAATTAAGGAATTATAGCATTTTCAAGCGCCACCGTTCCTCACATATAAATATTTAAGGAATGAAAATGCCTGTCCCAGATTCTGAAACCTTTTTACTTTGCTCTAGTTGTAAAAAAAAGGAACCATTTTTAGAGTTTAGATAGCAATTTCCGAAACAAAATTGATCTGTTTTCTGCATCTGAACTGGCCAATAGCGTAACGTAGTTAGATATACCACACAAAATGCAGAAAAGTATTGTTAGTTGTCTATTCAGAAACCAAATCCTATTGTTTATTTTTGTTTAAAATTCCTGAAAATGGCGGCATAAAGGACCCTAGCAGCAACCACTGAAATAGTCTGGACGGCCGACAAAATCTTAAAAACTCCATTCAAAACCACCATTTGACATTTGACAGATAAAGAATTAAGATATGAACGAAGTCCGCAGACGCATTGCATTGAATTTTTTAATTCACTGTCTTTTGGAATATTTTCCATTATATTCAAAGTTTATATGTATTTTTAGAAAGACAATGTATAAAGGTTTCAACATCCATAGGTCCAAGATTCTTAAATATTTCAAATAAAAGCACAACTTGCTAGCAAAAAGATGCTTGGATATTTTGATTCTTAAAGTCATTATGCTATTGACGACAATGAAATGTGTACGGCAAAATTGTCTGGCGTAATTTTCCCTTTAAATCAATCACAAGCGCTCTTCAAATTGTTATTTATGACAATTGATGAATAATTAGTTAAAATCGGTTAAACATTGAACCAATTGTAGTCGAAAAATCAAAAAAGCCATTGCAAACTTGATGAAAATCGGTCGCTAAGAGCAGTGGCTCTTGATTAGTTTAAGAGTTGTATAGGTAAAATAAATGTTCAGAGAAAAATCGAAAAGAACGCCACTGGTTAAAAGTCTACGTAATTTCTGAGTGAAAAACGAAAAACTGACCAAATCTCAGATCCTTAATTAAAATCGATGTAAATTGCAACATTAAAATTATAACATTTTCATGGACCCAACTAAATGGCGGAAATTATGTTTGGATTCGATTGTTGTTTACTTTTGAAAGGAGAAACGCCCTAATGGCAAAAGAACCCCGTTTCTTTTTTAGGGGAGAACGCACGAATGCGAAAGAACCCCATGAGTGGTCAGATCATTCTCAAAGCCGAAGCTTCGGGTCAGAAAAGACAAAGATTCGATCTCCGGAAGATTATTTGTCTGCTAATGGTGCATTAACTGCTAGGGAAGACAATGGCCTAGCTCCACCTATCGTAATGAATTTCGTTTGCTTGGAAAGCGGATTTTTTAGGCGCCAAATACAAATTTCATTTCTGTGACATCAATCATTCAGCAATTCAGTTTATACAATGCTGCTGATAGAAATATTGCCAAATTATCACAAAGTTTTGAAAAATTCTCCTTTCTAAATCCGCTGCAGAAAAAACAAAATTTCCAGCACTTTCAGTTTTAAACTTGACAATTGACAAATTGGTAAATGAGGAAATTCCTAGCGCAGCTTATAAATTCTGAAATCTTGGTCGAAATGGAACAAACTTTCATCATTAATTCGGACCTCAGGACAAAGAATTTGAACTAAAATGTCTTTTTTTACTTAAATATTTAGCAATGGTCTGAAGATAGATCTTCTACGTATGTCTTAGCTTACCAGTATTCAAAATCCGCTCGATTTTTAATGAGAAAAAAAAACAATCGTCAAACACGAATACAAAAATGTCTTACGTTTCATCCTGTTCTATTTTCCTCTTCCGCTTTGTTCCTTTGGGAGCTTTTAAAAGAAAATTATCTGAGAAGTTTGCTCCAAATTTTCAAACCAATAAGAGCACGCCTCTTGGATTGGCGTCACCAAACATTACTTAAAACAGCACTTTTACTTAATATCAGATAAGTAAAACAACACTGGTGATCAACAATTCAAACAACTCACAGATTAAAAAATGCGTTTTTCATAACGCGCTTTAGTTCGCGCGTCCCTAGCAACCAAATAGAGTGAAGTTGCGCTTAGTCACCATCCAACTTCACTCCAAACATGACATGCAAGAAATGACATTTGTGTATTTTGACAGCGTGATTTTGACAGAATAATTTTGTGTTGTCACCGCAGTTCCTCTCGAAAACTATTTCTACATTTTAGTTATTCTCCATTGAGTGATCATGGCGTTATTACAAACCGAGCCTCGTCCTCTCCACCCCGATTATGCCACCGGGCCAGCCCAACGCCATTTCAGCCCGTACGCTGACAACGGCGGGTAAGCTAACCTCCAAATATCTCCACTTTTCGTTTACTTTAACTTTCAGGAGCGTGGTTGCAATCGCTGGTGACGATTTCGTGGTGATCGGCGCCGATACCCGCCTAAGCGCTGGATTTTCCATCTACACTAGGGATCAGAACAAGCTGTTTCGGTTGTCCGACACCACAGTCCTGGGATGCTCTGGGTGTTGGTGCGACACTCTCACTCTGACTCGTATTCTAACGGCGAGGATGCAGATGTATCAGCAGGAGCACAATAAGACCATGGCGACTCCTGCATGTGCGCAAATGTTGTCAACTATGCTGTATTATAAGAGATTCTTTCCTTATTATATCTCCAATATTCTCGTTGGACTGGATAATGAAGGGAAAGGATGTGTCTACAGTTACGACCCGATTGGACATTGCGAGAAAGCCACTTATAGGGCTGGAGGGTCTGCTGGTGCTCTTCTTCAGCCTTTGTTGGACAATCAGATTGGGTTGAAGAACATGCAAAATGTTTCTGATTCTAAGCTCACTTTGGACAGGGCTCTCGCTGTGCTGAAGGACGTTTTCATTTCTGCAGCTGAAAGGGACATCTTTACAGGGGATAGCATCTTGATGAACGTTATTACCAAGGATGGGATTCAAGAGAGCACTTTCCAGCTGAGAAGAGATTAATGTTTCTAATTGTTTCGTAATAAAAAGAGTAAAAAAAGCGTGTTTATGACCGGCAAACTTTTATTTAACAAACATGGAAAAGTGATCTACATCCACAGATTTCCCTAGAAGTGAAAATCTAAATAGTCGGTATGGATCTAAATAAAGTTTTCCTTAGAATATAAAATCACAAAAAAAAAGAAAAATACATTAGAACTTGCCTTTGATGGAATTTACATGCGTCTTGACGATTTAACCATAAGTATGGATGACTTCAAATACTAGTATCTAAATAGACATATGTATAAATTTCACTTTCTCTGATAATAAACATTTGAAACAATAAATTAAATAGCTCTTGGTTGAATTTCGTGAAGCAATCAAAAATGTGCACTAATTTTAGCAATTTATTGACAATATTAGTAGATAAATTTGTACAACTTAATTGGGGCGCCCAGAGACGCCCTTTACCCAATGAGTTTGGCCTAAAAATATGTGCAGCAACCTTAAACTTAAGTTATTACACCCTAAGAGTACAAGAACCAATGAACCTAATTAGAAATGAGAACTGAACTTTCATTTAACATTTATTATGTAATTAAAAGTAAAATAAAACAGCATTTGTGAAGGATTCTATACAGTAAATGCAGGATCTCTAAGTTATACATACTACAGACCCTTGAAACATTTTTTCAGCATTTGTAAAAATGACCCCCAGGACACTTACTTCTTGTGCCCAGGGGGAAGCAGTGGTTTTCCACGGTCTTTACCTCTTAATTTTAACCCAATCACTTTTTCAATCTTACCGATAATGATATTATTAGGAATCCCCCTCCCTGCCTCGTAATCCGTGATAACTTGTGGCTTTTCGTTAATTTTTGTGGCAAGATCCTTCTGACTTAGTCCTTTAGCTTGGCGACCTTGTTGAATAATCTTCCCGACATCCAAAGAAATAGTCTCATGTTTTAATTCTTCAGTCTCTCGGTCTAATTTCGCAGTGTTCTTCGTTGCCACGTGCTGTTTGTTACCCCCTGCGCCCCCTACGGAACAAAGTAGTGAGAGAATCCCAGACTTGGGGGTCTTACATTTGAGCTGTGTATCGACGGGCACTCCTTGGCGGCGGGCGGCGTTCACCGCCTGCTCGCTTTTCATTGCGGAGGCCTTGGGGGCCCGCTTTTTTAAAACTGTCACAGTATCCCAGTCTGACATGTTTTTTGAGATTTATTTATCTTTCAGCGAAGAATGACAACACAGGAATCTGCAACGTGTGTGAAGTTAGCACCGGCGAGGACCAACCGGAAGGAAAATTACTTGGAAAATCTATTAAATGTGCGGAAACACTTTTTAGGACAGTTACAAAGGATTTCACAATGTCGCACGATTTTCCACGCTACGAGTGACATAAAAATATTCTTGCCTCTTGCGGGGTAATAAATACACACCGAAAAAATCGGTTGGCTGCCTGCTTCTTCACCGCTGACTTTTCCACCGCCATTTCACCGAAACTCAAAAACTATCGTCTCGGAAATTCTGATTACTGCTATTTCTATCTTTTAAGAGTATTCCTCTCGAAATTTCGTCGAAAAATATTTAATTCGCGATTCAAAATATTGTTAGATCGTAGTAACTTTAATTTTAGTGGGTTGGTAGAACAAACTGCGCATGCGCCGTCGTTCGACTGTCAAATTTTTCTGACGTTGCTACGCCATTTTGCATTGTTCTGTGAGTTCCCCGTCCAAAATTTCGATTTTGTGCTGTTGTGTGCTTTTTAGTGCCCCCGTCGGCTGCATAAAACGTGCATTTGAACGTGTCTTCACGTTGAGGTAAGAATTAGCCGATTTTTTTGCCCTTGATCATAAAGCGAACATGTTGAAACGGCGTCTTTGTTGCTGCAGCCATCGACTTTGTTTTCTAATTGATATTTCTTCTTGTAATTATCTAGTTGAAAATAATCATGGCAAATAGAAGACTTGGCGGAATGGGCGGACCTCAAAGAGGCAATCGCTCTTTTTCTCAACATCAACCGTTTCAAGGGAACAATGTCAGTCCCTGGCAAGGAAACATGCCTTCTAACAATTCATTGAGCCAATCAGGGGGACTGTTAGGTCAACTAGCAGCAAACCCTCAACAACTTGCTCTAGCTTTAACCAACTTACTGCAACCTCAACAGCAAATGAACAATCCACCGTCATTACTTTCTTTGAATACGTCTCCTGCCTTTTCTCGACAAGATAATCGCGATTCTTTTAATCGCTTTGGTAACAGGGGCCGGTCTGATTTCAGACGAAACGAGCCTTACAACAAGGTAATGATACTTTTATTTTTCTTTCTGGACAGACTTCTACAATGGAAATACTTTTCATTCTTTTATTTATTATAATTCTGATGATCTGATCAGGTGTAGAGAGGGTTCCAAACAAATGACCCTTCCGTGTTGCCTCAAGTGTTCGCCTCTCTAGTCCCATAAACTTAACAATTGAGGCAGCAAATTTCCACCAAACAAGCAACATTTTAATTTTCCTTGATTCTTTTATTTACCATTACGAAAATTCGTCCAATTTTAACGTAACGAAAACAAATCTCATCTCTGTAAGTTCCAAGTTATTCAAAACGAAAAGCTTCTCGTACGGTCTCTTCAATCGTCAGTTTTTGTAATAAGGTATCCACCCCACTCTCCCACCACTTGATACGCCAATTGGTAATTTCTCTCAATTAATAGAACCGAAATGGGGGCTGGCGTCAACTGGATTCAAACAAACCCACCGGTCAAAACCGCAACAGGAGTAATTTTCAGCAGCGCGATAACCGGAAGCGGTCGCCGGTCAAGCCGAAATTCCCCAAGGATGTCAAGGATGATAAGCGAAAAGTCGAGAAGAAAGACGAAAAGAGCAAAGACAAGATAGACACCATCGATCTATCCACTGAAGATATCAGGGAT
Source organism: Gnatocerus cornutus (assembly GCA_029298725.1). Taxonomy (NCBI): domain Eukaryota; kingdom Metazoa; phylum Arthropoda; class Insecta; order Coleoptera; family Tenebrionidae; genus Gnatocerus; species Gnatocerus cornutus. Next base: position 21,332,016 of record CM055510.1, read on the forward strand.
GATGACACTGAAGAAACAAAGAGAGGATGGAAGGAAGAGAAGAAAGGCGACGATAAGAAAGAAGACGATGGACAGGAAGACGCGGAGGAAGAAAAGAAGGAGGAAAAACGGGATTTGGACGGGAAGTATTACGGCGTCCCGCAGAAGTTCCTGCACTGTTTTGTCTGCAACAAGGACATGTGGGATGGCGAGTCCTTCCAGAAACACATCAGAGGTAAAGAATCTTCTCTATTTTTTTATTTCTCTCAAAAATGTCGCATTTTTCCAGGGCGCGCCCACAAGCAAATGCTGCAAAGCCTCGAAGAAAGTTTCCACATCACTGTTAATATTCTGCGCGAAAACATGCGCCTATCGGAAGAGAAGAAAGTGATCGAATTGAACCGCATGCATCGCCTGAGTAAGAACAAGTTCAACCGGAAGTTCCAAGAGCCGGAGAGCCACTGCAACATGTGCGATCTCAAATTTCTAGGCAAAATCATAACACACCGCAAGTGAGTAACAGGAGAACAGCACTCGAGGTACTAATTTGTTGTTTTGGTAGGACTGAGGGACATCAACGCCTAAAACGATTTTTGCATCCCAACTGCGATATTTGCGGGAAAGAGTTTCCGTCGCGCATGGACTGGGTGGACCACCGACTCACCCCCGAACATCTCCGACAGCTGAATGAGATCCTCGAAAATAAAGTCGGAGAAGAAGGTTTGTGTGATTTTCTAGTCTTTCAATGTCTTATTTAACAATTTGAAGATGGAGAAGTAATCGAGGAGGACTTGGAAATTGACTTGGAGCCTTTGCTTGAAGAAAGCCAAGAAATGGAGGAAGAAAATCCCATCTTAGAATTAACCGACGAACTGAATAATCTGCAGAACCGGATTCCTGCGTACAAGAAAAGCCGCCCTCTTTCCACACAGAGTTTGAAGCCATTCACTGGAGTCATGTGTGAGATTTGTCATAGGAGTTTTGAGAATGCAGACTACGCTCAGGCGCATTTACGAACGGAAGGTCATTACTACGCTTTTGTCGACGCTGTTAAACAAAAGTTCAAACACCAACAGGAAGAAGCGTCAAAGGAGGCCGAGAAGAAGCGCAAACGCGAAGAAAAAGAAGAAGAAGAAGAAGAAGGGGGTGAAGAAGACAAGAGCGAAGTACCCGAAGAGTCGTCTCAAAATGGCAATGATGGTACGTTTCTTTTTAACAATCTCATCGCATTTGTTGATGAAAATTCACAGAAATGTACGACCCGGAAGAAGCGTGCAATGAAGAAGAAGAGTCCGTTGTTAAGACCGAAGTGAAAGAGGAGGAAGAAGAGGAGAAGGAACCGGAAAACCCCAATCCAGTTCCTGAAGTTGATATAAAAACGGAGCAAGTGCAGGCGCCTCAACAGCCACCAGTTCAGACTCAACAGAACGTAGGTACTTCACCTCGCATGACACGTCGAAGCGTCGTCGCCGGTGGAGCGGTTAAAAACGGCGCAGGACCCAAAAGCAAGAAGGCACGTAAGCAGTAGATCCTTAACATTCTGCTGAGTAAATAGTCAATTTCAACACCCGATTCTGATTTTATAATAGGACCCTAGTTTACCAAGTTTTTTTTAGAGTAATATTTTCATGTATTGAGCTAATGAGTTTGCTTGGGAATCATTTTATTTAATTATTATTAGTTGGCTACGATTAAACAAGAGGAAGCCGCTGAAAAGTCGGTAACATCGCTTTCCACTTTTCGTATTCCAAAAATAGGAGTGACTGTCAAAGCTAGCCCTGGCGAGGGCCCAAAATGTAAGAAGGAGCGCTCGGATTGAGATGAAATCTTTATGACTGTTTGTTTACAGATTTTATTATATTTTTTGTTATTTCACTTTCCTTATAGTTGTACGTACGTATTATTATATTGTAATGTAATTAAATAATGGATGTATAATAATAAATTCATACTAGCTCATCTTCTTTCTAATAATTTCCAAGGGTTAAGGTGTGTGAATAAATGTGAGAGGATCGTTTTTCAATTATGTATATTTAATAAGAACACAAATGAAAATATCCATTACAATTGAAATGTAGAATAACTGTAACATTACAATAAGTGAACGAAAATGTCTGACAGAAGTAAAATAACTTAAATTCGGTAACGCAAGGCGATCACAGATAAACAACTGCCAAATGTAACATGCAGAACTTTAGAAGTTTGTCCATCATAAATTGCACATTTCGATTGATATGAGTTATATCAACGCATTGTAATATGTATATATAATGTAGATTCAATTATTTAAAAACATTCAGCTAAGTCTAGACGTACTGGAAATGCACACTCATCACGAAACACCACCCTCGTTCGTTCCATTTTCCTCTGGAGCTTCCTGACATCAGCGAAAGGTGGCATTTTCCTCCAAAAATGTCAAGTTCCAGTACCGAGATTAATATTAAAACGGCCACTGAAAGTGGCACAGTGATAGTACTAAAGTATTAAAAGTCTAACATCCCAATACTTCAGTGCATTATTATATATAATAATCATAATAATAATAATAATAAGTTAGGAAGTATGAAGGCATATAGATAGTTTTATATTTATACAATTTTAAAGTTTATTTTGAAAAAAAAAAGTACACAGTTTGAGATTTTCCACGAGCTCCTAGGCGCGTGGAAAACGCCAAAAGTGTGTTCCAAAAGCTATTCAAAATTAACCATAGCTATCACAAATAATCAGCTTACTTATTGCTTGGACAGACCAAGCCGTTGGAGGTTGTTCAACATTTACATTTTACATTCATGTAAAAATCGAAGGTTCAGCTCGAACGACGCTCTTATTTTGTATCATCAATTAAAATTTATCCTATTAATAACACCATAAAAATACGTCGGTAACAACGTCGCCGTTTCAAACCTTCAGACAACAAAAAAAACTAACAGAACATCGGTAGTAAAGAACGAAAGTGAACTTTTGAATATTCCCGTGAAAAGTACATTTAGGGACGTGCTCACCAACCACTCGAACGATCGTCGCATTAAAAAGTTTCTAATAAAGTTATTAGAAAAATGTCATTTTATTGCTTCGTCATACCACATTCTGTTCGATCCGAACAGACTTTTAATTAACGTCAACTACACTAATTTTTTAACAAATAAACTAATATAGTTTTAAAATGAAACTTTTTCTAAACAACACAAAACATATGTACAAGTGAGAGGTAGTGAATGAAATGACTAGTCAACAATTTCGTTAAATGATGGTGATTAGTAAGACGTCACTAAATATAACTTGAATAACCGCCCGAAAATGCCCCAAACTTTGATACACATTTATTATAATGATTGAAACGAATGAAAGACTCTTTTCCGTGTGATCGACCCAACAGTAAAAACCAACGAAAACAAGCAATCGTAGTGTAGTTACATTTGTATAAAAGTTAAGGGACGCCATATTAAATTTTGATATCATTCTAAGTTATCCGATAGTTGGTTGAGATATTACCTAGTAATTAACTATACCATATTATGTATATTAATATATTATAGAGTAAATTTACAGAATTCAATAAGATTAATAGGTATTACAACTTAACACGCTGGCACGCAACAGAACATTCACACCAACTCTTTGTCTGAGGAAGAGAAAAGACTGACATTAAGTGCTGGAGATTCAACAACAAGGTTTGAACTGTGTGATTCGCTAAGTTTTATTTTTGTGTTTTTCGATTTATCCACATTCGTACACGTAGTATATACACAATTTTTCGTGACATGTCTCGCCCAGACAGAGAGGAAAAATTTTATATTAACCATTTAATAGTATAACACAATTTGTACAATCAAAAAATAAGTACAACTCGTAGCAAAGATGTGTATTTCTTTGTTAATATTAATATGAAACACTTTCTGTAATATTAATAGAGAGATAAATGTACTTATTTCGCACAATGAAATTCCGACCCAGCACGAGTCATTAAATATGTATATTATATATAGCAATATCTTTTAAATTAACATATAGGTAGTGATAATGATTTTATGATGATGATGAACAGTGGCGACAGGTGGGTATGGCACGCTTAATATCACTCAACACGTGCGACCAGCTAATCCGAGCCCGCCATTACACACTGCTGACCGATACACTTATTTTCAATTGTTTTAATTAATACCATGATAACTATCATCATTATTTTTTATTACTAGTTACTCTACTGGTTATATAACGGATTTATGACGTCAAGTTTACATTTATAATAATCATAATCATATATAAATAAACGTGTGGGGACTCTAAGAGGACCCGACAGTGCTACAATTATTCAAACCCAGTAGACATGGAATGTAGTTAGATGATAATATCGGACGATCGTCCTCAAGCAAAAGTAGCGGTAGAGCAGTGTGCAAGCGCGAGGCACGAATAGCAGAAATTACAGATATAGGAAGCAGACCAGCTACTTGTTCATTAAGATCAGAACGAGCCTGTCGTCCCATTAATGAAAAAATGTGTCTAGACTCTAAGAAAGATGTTACATGTAGTAGAGGTGAGCGCCGCCGCAGATTACCCAATGCTTTTTGTTGCGTAAAACTGCAAACATTCTCCATTTAGAAACTCTCAAAATTCATAAAAAACAATTAAAACATTGCAAAACTGACCTGCAGGCGGCCAACGTGATGTCCTATTTAAGTGTAGCTCACGAGTGTGCATTACTCTGGGTGTGATTATGGTCCTGTGGCGCCTCTTCCGCCGGCGACGGTGGCGCGTCTTTCCGTGGCGGCATGCGCTCGTTGATGGCGTCTAAACCTTTGGCTTCCGCGAAGCTCGTTATCTTATGATTGGGAGAGAATCCTTGCAACGCTACAAACCAAACAATCAATTCTAAAACTATTCTTCATTGGTACGATTTTACCATTTTTGAGACTAGTTTTGCCACCAGACAGCGCGCCTAAAGGCAGTGCACCCGTTGGCGTCAGACCTTTGAGTTGCAGTACTGATTCGCTTTCCTCCCTGAAACCGATCGCCATTAGCTCCACCAAGAAGTTGCAAGCTTCGACTTACCTCAAAACGGAAAATACTCGAGCCATTTTTCCGATGGCGCGGATTTTATTGCGAATAACCTCTTTTCTCAGATTTGCTGCTGTACCTAGAAAGTAACTCGGATGAGACGAACTAAGTGGAAAGTTTTCACTCTACATTTACTGGCTAGGTTACCTAAACGATCACTATTTGAACGTGCTGTGAATGGCGAGATTTTGGAAACATAATATAAGAAATTGATGACTGATGACTAAAAAAACGTTGTATGTATAACATGCTACTAGACACCCAGCAGGAGCTCAACAGTAAATAGAAAGCTTGTGAAAATCGTCTCTTGAAGTTATTAATGCGATTAATAAGTTCGTGATAATTTTCAGCAGCGTTCGATGTCTCGGTAAAACATCTTAACAACAACTGCAACTTACCAAAAGATGCATGTGTTGGTCGGCACCGCAGACGAAGGAATCGACAGCAAACGGGCAGTGGCGCAAAGTGTAGCGAGCGCAGAGTTATAGAAAAAAAACAAAACAAACGGTGCATGTAGAAAATTATAGCGTTCAACGTACAGAACAAATAACAAAAAAAATGTTTGCTTCATTCATTACGGTTGGTACTGTATATTCTTGTGGACACCGAATCGCTTCGTCTGATCGCTCCTCGGTGTCCATAAAAGAATAAAAAAAATTAAAAGATCGACAGAAACTTTATAGTTGTGTTATTTCAAAAAAGATCAGCCAAAATTTGTTGAAAAGCGAGAAATTAAAAGTAAGCAAAAACCGCCACAAAAAAGAATCGAAGCGAGAAAAATCGAATACTCGTAAAAAGGAGATTAAAATATACAAAAATCATGAGAGTACTGCACTATTCGTTTTGATAAAAAAATCTTTCCTTCTGCCATCAGAATATTAATAATGCCAAATATATAAAGAGTTACATATTCGTGAGAAATATGCAACATGCATCTACATCTAGTTCTGCTACGTCTAAATAACGTAAACTCCAAGAATATAAAGGAAACAAAGTCTAAATATAAACTAATCTACTTATGGGATGAAGAATTTGAAAACAAACATAACAAATCGAGAAAGAATGAATAAACGTGGTAAGGGTGGTTAGTTTGTCGGCAAAAAAAAAACACAATAAGTTAATTTTGTCGTCATTGAATTGAATGTTGTGTTTTTGAAAAAACTTGCAAAATAAGCCGTTTGGGAACAATGCCTATCCGAAGCTTAACTGAAAATGAATCTTCGATTTGAAAAATTGCCAATAGGAATTGTTCCCGAAAAAACTGGCAAAAACGCGATTAATTTTGTTCAAAATGATCGTTAATGCAGTGTTATTTTAACTCCTCTGTTCAAGCTGCTTGTTCTGTGATAACTTACCAGGTTTTTTAATAACAATTTTTGCCTGTTTCGCTGTGTGGGCGCGATTCCAAGGCGAATATAGACAAATAGTGAAAAATAGAAGTGTCAGAATAGAAGAAAAAATATAAGCAATACGAGTGCATGGATTCACTTTGTGAAAATATGATCAAGAGAATTTCTCGAAAGTCGAGTGCCGAAGACTTATGCAGTGCTTTTAGAAGTAATATCTGTCATATAAAAAATTTCAAGTTTATGGGACAAGATGCTACTTGGGGTCATAAACAACTAAACATCGAGACTGCAGAATCGGAAACTAGCTGGGTTATGTACATACATTAACATATTTGGCAATATTCTGCTTGTTTGAACACAAAGTGGATCAAACATTGTCAAAGATGCTCCTTACTAGTCTTTTCCGTCGATTTTGATTATTGCCATTCGTTGACATTTTATTACGCTGCCAACGAACGATCAATCATCGCTTTATAGGGAAGCTTAAATTAATTGAAATTAGCCGACCGTCAAAGTTTGTCGAAAAAAACGCAAAATTTAGCGCTGGTAAAAAAGAAAAACGAACGAAAAATAAACACGAACTATTCAGGCAGACTAATTTGAATGACTACAGTTTTACAGCAAAATTATGGGATAAATAAAAGTGAACCTTACCATCTGTTAATTCCAAGTAGCATTGAAAAACAACAAAAACAGTGTTTTTTTGAATCATTTGTTTGAGCGTGGAAAAAACACATTTATTAAGCAAGCTACAATTTTCAATTTCGAAAAGGAAGTTGGAGAGTGGCGGGCGCATTTTGCCCCCAATCCCGCCACTGACCGTATCAATATTGATCCTTCCTCAAACAAAACATTTCAATGTCTTTGATGCCCATTAATAACTTTGTCCCAAAAGATAGCACCCTCCAGTTTGGGGGAGTGTTAGCCCTCTCAACTACTCTAGTTTGTTTAAGCACGACACGAACATGTGATGATAGATTAAAAATGTAAGATAAAAACATACCTTCTTCTAATGCATCGTCTCCGTCTGAGACGAGTTCGTCGTCAGAACAGATGTTGAGGACGTTTACAAGCATCTCCGTCACTTTCTCACCTACGAAAGGAAGCGACCACGTGAACACATCCATAAAGTTTGGTAACCAGTAGGGGTGCGCCGAACAATTAAATTGGCGAATGTTCATTACGTTATTTTCGTATTTCAATACGGCCGCCTGCAAGAAAAACACAGTTTACCTCATTATTTATCGTATTTCAATTTACCTTATTATTGTAGACGTCCAGATAATTAGGTGCTGAGAAAATTGTGATAAGGGAAGGGAAGCCTGTTGTCTGACTTTTCCTATACATTCGATACCTGAAACAAGCAACGTAAATAATACATAAACGGATTTACTTCACACTCTGTATACTGCGAGATTTTATCCTTGACTTGTGACTAAATTGATTCAGCATCCTGTCTCTGTCGTGACCGAACTCGATATTCGCTCATTAGCTTGCGATCACAGAAATCAGAACGTAATTTGTGTTCCTATGAAGCTAAAGCCGCCAATGAACCAATTATCTTCTTCAATTTTAACAGAGTTTCAGTTGCAAAATTACGTTCATTTTCTCAATAGTTTTATTTATCAATAGCTAATTTATATTTCGTTTGTTTCACCAAAAAACCGTAGAAAAGATTCATAATGTTGGAGCCTCTTAAAAATCATAAGAATTCGCAATTTGTTGCGTTAAGCCTTGAAGCCAAATAACTGCAAACAAGTTCCGATAAAGTTTTGATTGAATAGCTCGCTTTCATTTCAGGAAGGAGGTAGTCATTGTAACTTTTGTGTTGGGGCTCGATTTTTAGATTGCGTCCGTACATTCACTCTCATCTTTAATTTTTCACATATTGCTCTCCAACTAATTCCATTTAATAACAACAGAAAAGCTGCCTTAATTCTAACCATGTATATACAGGGTGATTCTTTTCAATCAGTATGCGAAAGCCGCTTTTGCTTAACCCTTTAACTGTTGTAAACATATACAGTATGTCCCCGGATTGAGTTCACAAGAGGAAAAAAAATGTTATTTTTCATTTTACAGAAAAATGACAAAGGAATAATATTTTTTGCTTAATTTAAAATAAATAAATCTTTAATTAAAACTGTAATATTATCAAGCTGTGTTCTGGAAATCGAAAAAAACAAAAAATAAGGAAGAACTTTTATTTTAATTTAGCAAAAAATGTCAAAGCAATTTCTACTATTTGATTGACCCATTACCTGTTTTAGCACCTAGTTCAATTCTAACTCGTAATTCTTTCGACTGTTTCGAATTTTCTCAATTATTGTTAAGGATGCAATTGCATTTTTTCCAATTTTTTAATATTTATACATTATTAGGTAAATTTTTCTTTAATCTTTAACGCACTATTTGATTTTGTGAAGCCACAGCTTGCTATTATTTGAAATACGATAACAAAATTTAATAAATAAAAATATGAAAAAATTAATTTTAAGAGTACAAACTAATAATTTTGAAATTTTAATTGCAGATTTATCTGTTTTGAATTAAGCAAAAATGTTATTCCGTTGTCATTTTTTTGTAAAATGAAAAATAAACTTTTTTTCCCTCTTGTGAACTCAATCCGGGGACATACTGTATGTATGTACGTATTTTTCTCAGAAAATGCAAATGATAAGAATTTGAAATTTTGGGGACAAAAGTTAGCGGATAAGACGAATCGAATAAATAGATTTACATTTACGTGACACTTCCGGGTATGCCGGAAGCGGCAGTCAGCTTGCTTACTTTAAATAGAACACCTATATTTTATTGCATTTTTGAATTCTATATGCAAATTAAAGATCACTTTCTGTATACCGTGCTTTACCTAAATTATATCATTTCTGAAATATCTCAATTTTCAAAAAAAAAAAAATTGCATTACAAAAAAAAAATCCATAAAAATTTTTGAGAATTCTTTATTTCTATTAGACGGCCAAATTTGTTTATAAAAGAACCACAAAAATTGAATTGTCACCATTCCAAAGCATGCTTAAAAAAATTGGAAACAAAAGAGTAAAAACGCATGTTTTTAGTAGGAAATACGTGTCCAATACATAAAGCTAATGCAAAATTTCATTGTACGTTTGTATTGTGCTTATTTTCCAATTAACCTGACGATTTTGAAATGGATTATAGTGTATTTATTACGTAGAGAAAATTTCACTTCTGTTGTGTATTTTTTTTTGTTTTCATAGTGAATATAACGATCTTGAAAATTATTTATAATGTTACTTACGTCCATGACGTTTCAGTTACAGTTTTGTGTCAAAGATTTTGATTTTCAGGTTTTAAACCACAACTAGAACCGTTTATTGCTCCATGTTTGAGGTTAACTGAAAATGTCAGTTGAACAATCGAAACCCACATTTGGAATGAGCGGTAAATTTATTTGACATTTCATAGCCACCCTTGATGCTAGAAACATTTATAAACATCGTGTATCTCTGAAATGGGTTAATTTAAGTATAGCACATTTTACATAAAATCACCCTTAATTTGGTTGTAGAATCTGAAAATGCAATAATACATATATGGGGTGTTCTATTTTAAGTAAGCAAGTTGACTACTATTTCCGGCATAACCGGAAGTGTCACGAATATGTGAATATTGCCATTCAATTTGTTTTATTCGCTTATTTTTGTTCCCAAAATTTCAAATTCTCGTCTTTTGTAGTTGATGAGAAAAATGTCAAAACGTATATTATACGTTTATAAGAGATAAACGGTTAATATTAGAAAGAATCACTCTGTATGTATTGGAGGTACAATATAACGGATATAAAGATTTCGTTCGCTTTTCAAGCAATTCGGAAGCCCACTATCTAAAAAATCGATTACGGTCCCCACATTGAATAATTTCGCAACATTTCCCCCATTCCGGTCGCATCATAAAGCTCGTGAAATATTAGTGCTGTCATCTTCGTTATTAATGGCATTTATGTAAGTACATGCACTGGATGATCTTAAAAAGATAATGAAACGTGTAAAAACAACCCCAGTGGCGCCCCCATAATTTCTAGTGCTAGAAGAGGAAACTACGAATGTTCGATAGCACTGCAGATTCGGTCAGAATTTCAATACAAATTTGATGATTTAGAGACTTTCAGACTGTAAAACATCGCATTGCGGGCCGAAATCGATATCGACGTAAATAAATAACGCTTACCCCGCATCTTGTGCTTCGTGTGCTCTAATTATTGATAGAAGGTTATTGTTTTGAAGGAAGTCGCAACAAGCGGCGTAGCTGAAACAAAGAAAAAGTGAAAATACGCAATTATCCTACGGAAAACGATACAAACCTGTAAAAATATGAGCAACCCCTCACGGAATTATGCGAGAAATGTTCAGCGTTGTTTTCATTACCAAAGTCTTCTAAAGGATCCGACCACAGAAGATCGCACATGGGTCCGAAAGCGGGAGGTTCTTTAAATCGGTCTAACTGCAAAGAAACAAAACGTTCAGTTTCTAACAATAATTGCGTTTGGAAATCCACAACAAGACGATGTGATTTGGGTGTTTAATTAAGAAGACAAAACCCCACGACCGTTGTTTAATCCCATCCGAAGCCGGACTTACAACAACAAAACATGGTGTCCGCATATTAAACGACCACTACGAGATAACAATTTTTGTTTGCAAAACCGGACTGCATGGATCTCTAATAAAATTGCATCCGGCTGCGTCCTTCCTATTTCATCAATGTTCGAATGTTGACTTTTTGTCAATAGTTTTCCATTTGGGTGTAATTATTTTCGCAAACAAACTACGAATGCTTTAATTCGCCGTCAAGATTATGTAAACTAAATTTGAAAATTGAAATTTGAATTCATTAGCACGAGTCAAAGTTTGGATCGCCGGGGGGGGTTTATTAAAAGCCGGCTGCAACATCAAGGAAAAACTTCAATTCACCGAAAGCGCTTTGGCAAAAAACACTTCCAGTTACCAAAACAAACCAATTAATGCCGATTCGAATCTTATCAACGGACTTATTTGGTATTCAACTTTGGTGGATGCGCCGGGTCAGATTTCAATAAACAACACTCTTCTTTAACGTTGCAATAACACGATTGAAGATGCAAGGGCCGAATTCGATCGTCGAAAGCATGAAGAGAGCAGACAAATTAGCGTGCCTTCGTTATAAACTTGAGCGATTGTTTCCCCTTACAGTTGAGTTGGATATTAATAGTTCGACTCGGAATCAAAGTTTGGAATTTTAGTTCAATGTCTCTACTGCGGTTCCAGAATGAATATTTGATGCAGAAATAAATGACGTGACACGCAATTCCAACTTGTTGGATTTATACGTCGAGATCGATAAAGGGAAAATTTAACCAATTACGGCCGTTTCACCCAAGATAAGAAAATGGGATGACCTATTTATTTACTTCACCAATCCTCAAGTGCTCAAAACTGAATAGAGAAAGCCTTACCTTTCGAATGTCATCTAAATTGTGTATTTCTGGAGATAAGCCGCCATGGACACAAAGAAACTGTTGGTTCATTAGTGCGGCGAGGGGCAGACAGTCAAAAGCCTCCATACACGCATCATATACTCGTTCTGAATATTTTATCTTACCTGAAACAAAAAATGAATTAAGAGTCATGTCACACTTTTTGCTACGCCAAAAATGCAAGTGAAACGTTGACCTCCACAAATTATGTAAGTATTCCAATGAAAAAGTAGGTGTTGATAAGTGGGACAACTTGCTAATATCTACGAATTAAAATGTTGCGGCGAGGAAGCAACTGCATGACGTCGTTTGGCAAACAATTGTAAATTCAGTCGGAAATATCTACTAAACTACAAAACTAACAACAAAATCTATACCATAACGACAAAAATAAATATTTACAAAAGTAAATATGTACACAGAGTACAAAAAGCAAACATCGATTAATACAACACAGAATTTACGAACCGCACAAAAAACTCAATTTAAGTGCGATAGGTGGGTCTCCCTGTGGACCCTTTCATTGCCACACCACAGTTCAACATTCAAAATGATTTTTTAACACACGTTAAGTCGACACAATACACTGTTATAATTTCATTCCGATCACAACAAATTCCATGCATTGAGGCAAAAAACAAAAGAACATTAAAAATAAAACACACAACAAAAGCTCGTTTTAGAAAAAATTACTTACATTCTTGTTTAAAAGTGAAATATTCTGTAAGGTGGCGACACTCATGGTTACCACGAAGAAGGAATAAGGTTGTGGGGTAGCACAACTTCAGGGCCCACAGGTACAACACGCACTGCCAACAAAATTAATTACGAAATTAGAGATTTTAAAGCACACAGAATTTGTACATACGAAGCGGACATGTAAAGATAACACTGCTAGCTGCGGACATGGAAGTATCGCTTTGAAAAATATTATTCAGAATTGTTCAAATATTAATGCAATAACAACTGAATTATTTTTTATGTTATCCACTTAATTTTCGCCATTATTTCCTGCAGAGAATTTACCGATTTCCAAAGAAATTTCGATACAACTAAATGTCAAGATTATTAACAATCGCAAAATGTAATGATGAAAAACAAAATTATAACAAAATGTGACAGTTCTTACGCAGAAAATCCAGCCAATCAGTCAGCCGCATTTGAAATTCTCTGCAGGAAAAAAATAGCAACCCTTCAATCAGTTTGGGAATTCGCTAAGTCCTACGTGCTAAAATGCAAAGCACTCTGTACTTAAAAAAGATTTAACAATTCCATGCGGCATTTCCTGATCTAAAATATCCGTTGTTGCCAACACACGAAACATAAGTACCTATGGAGCTATAATAAAAATGTTTAATGCTTACCTCTATACTAAAATATCCTCTATCAACATAATCACCGAGAAAAAGATATTTTGTACTAGCGGGTGGTCCTCCTACTTCGAATAATTTCATAAGGTCATAAAATTGACCGTGTATATCTCCGCACACTGCAACAAAAAACACAAATTATAGTAAAAAAAATCGGATCTTTTCTCGATCGCGCGCAAATCCATAACTTCGCGTCCTTAATACACAAATAGCTAATGTTGACCTCACGCAACAACAGCGTCAAATCGCGTTTCTTTCTCCAAACAAAAATACATAAAACGGCACGAAAAAAACGCCGTTGAGCGATAATCGCTCCTTTACATTCGTGCATAAAATTATATCACGAGTTCTTCCGTGATTAAACGCAATTTAATTTTAAAATTTTCAGGAAATAATCAACATAGATTTTAATCACTCTAAGAGTAGCTCCCATGCTTGTATCTACATAGACCATAGTAATTATTTGGTGGTTGTGCGAGGCAAAAACGCGGAAGTTGTTATTCAAATTTGTAGCGTCTTCGTTTCGAGATGGCGATCACACAGAATAATTAAACGAGTGGGAATAAGCATGCAAAATCTGGGATTGTTTGCTGATCAAGGTGTGGGCGATCATTTACGTCGAGGCCTGATAAGAAGTTTTTTTGTTTCGTGAGATTGAACGAGTGCTTTACGTATAGTAATATTAGTATTACATCGAGCATTAGAAAAAATCATTTCATAAGAGAGCAATAAAACAAGCACTCACGTAATAATTATCACGATCATTAATCATTCATATTTCTTGACTAATAGGGCCAATTAAACCCATTGTACTTTAAAACAGACTTTTTACCCACATGCCTTTCAGCCCCATTAAAATTAATTTCAATCATTCCGTTGCCACAAATTATTGGGTACGTCAGGTTGTGACTTAATTAATGTTAATCACGAATTAAATTGACGGTGTCATGGACAGCAACTCTGAAAGATTTGGAAACCACCTGGATTAGAGGAGAAGCTGTCAGAAGAGCCACAGAATGGCACTTGAAAATGACTATAGCCTTTTAATATCCAATGTCGAGTGCTTTGAAAGAGATGTCGGTTGTTTGGTCTCTAGAGCATCCTTTTGGAGCAAACATAACATATAAAGTGGTATTTATTGTTGTATTGCACTACTGTATGTCAACACATTCAGTTTAAAACGAAATTTTGTACTCTCTTAAACTGCATCTGTGCAAAGCTCTTCAAACTTGAGAATGGAGAAAAGAGAAAGTTCACATCCTAGTTATTGCTATTATTAAGCAAAAAGCTTCGAAATGATCTAACAGAGATTCAGAGCAAGCTCGAGTTTACAACTGCGGATAGCCATATTACCTAAAGTCGTAAAATACATAGATAGTGCTGACATAGAATCAATACCAGTGTCGATATTGAGTTGTTATGAAGTGCATTTAGACGAAATTGTTCTAGAGGCAACAACGCAATTTTATGGCAATAAATAAGCTAGAATTTACTCTGCAGCTCCCAAGTTTTGTTAAAAACGCCATTCTATCAATTTCAATTTGTCAAATGTAAGATAGTGATTATTATTCTCATTTAAAATGGTTTTAAAATGGAGCACAACACATTTATTGTAATGGCATACAAACTGAACAGGGAGATTGGATCTATTTACAGCAGTCGGCTTACAATCAGTTCTCTGAAATGTATACCCAACGCAAGAGACTGAATGCCGAGTTTTTGCGCAATGTTCTCGCTGAATAATAGATTCTTTTTGAATGTCGGCGATGTGGAAAAGCTGAATCTAGTAATAGTTCGCTTTATTTTATTTATTTTTTCGGAGGTTTTCAACCCTGTACTCCAGAATGAGTCTTAAAGACGTGGGTAACTCCAACAGTGTCTCTTGTTTCTAGCTAATGGTAGTGTTGACTTCGTTTTGCTCCAGAAATACAATGCAAATTTTTACACATGGCGACCTGCTTAGTACTCGTATTTATTTGTAGCCTAGTATTAGTGATGCGACCTTGTCCATAGTCGACAATGCTTGACCGTATACATAAGAAATCGTTCAAAAAATTCAAATTGGAATTAAATAGTTTTAGAAAGAAGCACTAAAAAGATGACACGAAGAGAAACACGTCATCAGCGACTGGAACTTAATATGTATCATGTGAAACGAAATCAGATCCACGTCAAATTTGAGAATCCCTGATAATTTGAATGATTGAATTCGATCCTCTGTTACTATACGAACTGTGAAGATCAAGACCCTTGTTACCCAGTTTGTTACCTCTACTACATATACCCCGACCCCGTGAAGGTGAACTAGAGTTTATATTAATAACGTTTCAGTTTCCAGTCGTTTCTAACAGAAAATTCAAATTGTTTTAGTTTTGTATGTACAATCAGCAGCAAAAGAAACGAGGTAGTGGATGGGATGGCCCCTTTACGAGTGAAATTTTCGACTTGGATTTGGAATCTGCGCAAAATTCTGCGTAAAATGAGCCCAAATACAGCAAGTTTGCCCCAAAAACAAGCGAGATATCGACCTCAGAAGATAAAAAAAAACAAAATCGTGAGATTTCCTCAATTAAGAGTGTGAATGTTACCAATTGTTCGCCCATTTCTTTTGCTGCTGCCTGTACATAAGAAGTATTTATGAACAATTAGGTGATTATGATACCTCCATAAAAGTTTTAATGTTTTAACCTTTCATATGACTAACAAAACGCTTATCTGCATGTGTATGTATTGTACACTTAGACGCAAAAGTCAATAAACAGAAGATGTAGAAGATGGCGTAAAACACGGTAACATAAACGATCTAGATGTAGGCGAATCCACTTGTAGGTCACCAGAACGAAACTCGAGTTATCGTTTCCCGAGCAGACAGGTGCCCACATTCTTCGTACGTTTTCTTCTAAGCAAATAGGAAATTGAAATGCGCGGATAAGTCTGCAGAATTAAACGACCATGACCGAGTATCATCTTCGCAGCGGGGCCGCCGCTCCCATAAGAACGCAATGGGGGCGGTTCGACTGAAACGTATCGTCATCGATCGGTTTACTACTGCGCTAAGTAGAAGGCCACTAAAGGTGAGAATGGCCATTTGCAAACGAGGGTTAGCTCGCAATTTTTATAATCAGATAGAGGCAGAGAATATCATTTGTTGATTTCACTTTTGCAGAAAAAAACAGTGTCAGGCTAAAATAATACGAGAAAAACAAGTTTCTAGTGGGGGCGGCTGTATTTTTAAACCAGTGTTCCTTAAAAAAGTTTTACAATGTTGGCCAGTGACATGACATAGTTGGCTGCCCAATATACCTTCACTTAATTTATTATAAAAAACAAATGAAACCTGGAATGACATTTCGATCTGTGACATTAAAATAACCTAAAATTAGCTTAAACGTCACTCATAGATCTGTCATCAGTGTTACCATATTGACAACCACAGCCTCCTTTATTTTTGTCAACAATCACACGGGATTTTTTTTTACAAAATTTCCCTGTGTTGCTATGGTAACGAATAACATAAAAATTCTCAATTCTCAAGGGTTGGAATAAACTTGTACTTACCGCAAATTACTCGCAATGGAAATTCCAAAATTTAGAGGTAATTACGATTCATAGCTTGAATACTAGAGACACGTATAATGAATTCATGACCGAGGTCTCACAACAATTCACAACTATCATTATTTAAATGAGGCGGGGTGAAGCAATAAAAGCTACTGGCGTGATTAATTCGCGAAATATTAATTCCTGGTTTATTTATTTTTTGAAAAAAAAAATGAAAAAAGAGACAAAGTTGATTCGATTTTTAATGAATTATCACTGCAACGAAATTAGATGAAATGTCAAACCTGAAGTTTCTTAATTACAAGCGCTATTTATAAAGACGGCACCGAAACATTAAAGAGGCTCATTACCCAAATGTGTGAAAATGGGATTGCTGATATTTTATCGACGACCCTCGGGCGCCTCGGCATTAGAATATAAAAGTTTTAATGAGTGAAAGAAATCACTTCATTGCGATATGGCTTTGGAATTTGAAATCTGTTGGCAGCCCTGTTTGGTTCGAGTTAAATATCAACCCATATGTCATTGAGTTGTGAATTTATAAATTAAAAAAATATATCTAAAGTGATAGACTAACCTGTGACAGGAGCTTCTATATCTATCATCGTCTTTTCGGCGCGTAGAAGTTGTGCGCCTTCATTGATAATTCGGAGAGCTGCTGCTTCATCGATTCTACCCTCCAATATGAAGTGCTGCTTTAAAACGTCCGGCCGCGGTTTCGCTGTCCTCTGATCAAAAACTTCGGCCCCTGTCAACTTATGACTCGGTGGAAACGGTACAGCTAGAAAAAAAAAACAATTGACACGGTCAAAAAACGAACTCCACTTGAAACAGCTTCTCTTGTTCGTAACACAAATAATAAGCCCACTAAATTATTATACACATTGATATCGAATCGTAGTTGGCAGATTTGCTTAAAACATTTATAGATTCACCCTGTAGATAATTGGTCGTAATTGGGAGCGACAAATTTGGAATATTCAATTTACGAGTGAACGTCCTGAGAGAAGGTAACAGCATTGTTTGTCCGGGCCATGTGTTTGAGCAAATAGAGTTTGGCAGTGTGACAAGACTGTAAATTTCAAAATTCGAAGATAAATGTCAATCAAAGTGACAGTAAACCTTAATTTACCTAGACATTACATTACATAATTGACATCCCTGCGTGTGGAGGAAATACGAGGATGTGTTCCAGTTGCGGCGAATCTAGACCAATTGACAAGTTTCCCAAAAATTTTATCTATACGTCATTTTTCCTCTAGAGAACTTACCGATTTTTAAAGAATTTGAAAGGGATAAGTTAGATACCTGTAATGGATACATCTCGATTTTGTTTATTAGATGGCGCCACAAGTAACTGTCAAATTTTTTACTAATTCCAAAATAGCACTGGCAATGACAAAAACGAGTTTATTGCTGATTCTCCTACGGTTTGGTCACAGATGTGACAGTTCTTGTTTGACGCGAAATAACTTAAATAAGTACCTAATTATTTCAAAATATACGATTCACCTACTTTCGTTGTATAAGGATGACCGCCCCAGGTGCATAACTGGCAAGACACTTTACTGGCTAATTAATGTACAATCTAAACACGTTTTTGTTTGAAATTCGGATGATAAATACGACGTTATCTCACATTAAATAATGGTCGAGGTTTCATACTGCTGCCCGAAATAAATTAAATCTGTATTATGCTAATGAACCGGATAATGCAAGTAAAAAACTGCACAATATAATCAAATATAGGGCGTTTCATCAATCTTACGCTTTATAAAAGCCATTAATGCGGCGGCGAATGAACATGCTCGAGTAGACGCCATTTCATTGATTGCTTGTTTTGATAATTATTTCCGACTTTCTATTCGTTTTTCAATTTATTTTTTTTATCAAACCACCTCCATATCCACAGTCTGAAACCTGGCAAGAGGGATTTGGCTTCATTATTTAGTTAAATTTGAGATTACCAGGAGGGCTCTAAATTGATTTTTAGTGACCGTAATACATACATCCGGGAGATTGCGTACAAATTTGAATTTGCATTAAATGATAATTAAGACATTAATTTCGAAAAATTCGGATAATTTGGTTGTGAAGACGAGTTCTAGATGCACCCAGTCATGATTTCATGCGATTAAAATCCATTATAAGTCACGTAATTCACACTATTTCACAAATAAAACACTAACTTTAATAGATTTGGAACTGCACCAAAAGTACTTAATTTGCGTAGAATAATAACATAACTTATGCAGTTAAAGATACTAGGAAAGTCCGTGTCTACGAATTCATTTTCCTATAGAACAACGGGAAATAAGTATACATCTCATTTTTGGATTAAATCTTTTAATAAGTGTGGCGAAAAGGGTGGATTACCTCTTCAGCAGATATGAACAACCGCTTAAGGAATCCCAAAATAACAGCAAAAAAGTTTTTGAGGATTACAGGAAAATTGTCTTTTTATAACTACAAATTTGGCAACGCTGAACGCTCCGGCAAGGCCTTGCAATGCAACTCAAAGTTGTTGCCAAATGTGATGTTTTAAGCGACTTAAACTGAAAATGGAATTTTTAGGCCTCAAAAGCGGCCTAAAAGTAAGTCTCTTCTGGCCGCAAACATTTTTAGCCAATCTATGGTGGCGCCATCTATCCATAGTTTTGCATATTACATCAAGATACAGATCTTACCCCCAATTTTATAATTATTTAGGTAAAATCAAATCGACAAACTGCTGTAAAGTGCAATTAGGACATGTTGAATTATTGCAAATGAACTTGTCTAGCTGTAAACATCAAAAATCACATCAAACCTAATTCATACAAACTGCAAATGTAAATAAAGAAAATATGAACTTTTCTAAAGGATTAATAAATATTTACAATTATTCAGTTGTTCGGCTAACGCCTCGGCCATTAAAAAAAGGCTCGGCCAAAAAAAAGACTTTTTGGCCTTGGTACACAAATAACTATTATAAAAATAAGGAATAAAAATGGGCAAATCCGTCCTTTTTGACACACCCGATATGTCCCAAATTAACCCATAATTTCCATCATGTCCGTACCCTGTTATGGCAGATAAACATTCCCTCTTAGCCTAATTACGTTTTACGTCGCCGTGGAAAAACATAAACCCGCAGGTGAGGGAGATCCAAGACGCTTAATAACTGTTTTATCCGAGCTCTGAGGGATGCAAATCAGCAGAAGTAGAAGACTTATTATTGATATTAAAACCAAGTGCTCGTCGCTATTTCTTGATACCTATCTGTCAACTTCAAGTTATCGGACCTTCTGCTTTAATTAATTTATAAATTTGGAGTTTGCGGTTTTGGGGCACTACACGTGTTACCTGTACCAAGATGTTGGCGGTCACTCTCTTGTTGGGAGGCTCACCTGGAAATAAAAAAGCAACTGTTAGTTGTGAGTTCTGTTTTGTCAACTTTAAAATGTGATTTCACCGTTAAATTTAATCTCAGCAACCAATAACTACATCAAAGACGTTACCAACTCGAGTGACGTTTAGTCATACTTCATTAGTTTGCTTACAAAGCGCTAAACTTGTGATCACACTGTGTACGTTTGGTTTGGGGTGCAAATGTTCACAAATTTTGATATTTTTATTGTGTAATTCGTTCCTGCAGTTTAATTTGACAAATGTTTGTTCTTTGCGAAGTTAATTTCGTCCGTAAGTCGCATTAATTAATATCCAATAACAAAATGGGCAATAAAATGTCAAAATCAAATATTGATCACAGTCAAACTAACAACAATTAAGATAAAGCGAACGGTGTCCTTAGAAGCCTGGACTTTCCACTGGTAATATTAAGTAACTAAACAACAAGTACAAACAAAGATTGGTAACTATTGGCAAGAGGTTAGAGCTAATCCCAGGTTTGCAACGCCCGAAAATCTAGTCGTTTCTAATTAAAAAATTGATTTGATCCAAATCGAAATGACGCTTTCTAAAAATACCGTAAGACTATTATAATATGCCATAGTGATCTGATTTATTATTATAACCCTGTAAAGATATTTAAATAAACAAACTAGTGCAGAACACTTGGCACAAGGTTGAGTGGTATTTTAAAGTGTTATTTCATCACTAAAGATGCAGAATATTAAGATTTTTAACCTTATTTAAATGCCACGTTGCGTCCGTGGAACGAAATGAAAATTGAAATAGTTTCCAGAGAAGGTTTGTTTTTCTAAAAGCGCCTCTTTAATAATTTTATGTGCCGTGTGCCTTTCGACGGAAAATTAACTTCACGCTAGAATTCCGCACACAACAGGTAACCTATACCGCTTCGCTGCTCGACCCAAATTAGAAGAAAAATATCAATATAGTAGACGTACCTTATGTGTATACTGTTAATTAATCAATAACCAGGCTCGGACTCGGTATGCAAACGATATGAATCTACATAAAACCGTGTAATCAAATTGAAGTGATTAAAACGCTGGGTGTGCCTGGGTTCGTAATCGGTTCTTAATTTTACCAGCGCGAAGGAAATAGCAATGCATTCGAACGTTTTATTTGACTTATTGATTGGAAGAGAGAAGATGGACAAATATCCTGTCAGGGTCTGATTGTAGACAGCTACTGTCGATTAATTTACGTGTTTGCTCGGCTAATTTTCACTTTTCTATTGTACCACTTGGGATTGGAATCATTTTTCAAATTCGGTTAATAGTGGATTCCCCCAACACCCTGTATATCTCCACTTCACACAGAACACAAAGCAAAGTGACCTTTCGCATTAGCACATTTTCCCACATGGTTTCAAATGTAAAAATAGCCCACTATACTTTCACAATAAATTCATATGACCAAGTTTTTTTCTATGATAAAAATAGGAACTTTTGTCGCAGCTCATACCGTCCACCAGAATGAGTGCGCCCCAATTCTCAAACTTTGCTCACTACAGATTGTTTTTACACCCCTAAAATCGTACCCAATTTCCTTTTATTTGTACAAACCGAGTTCTCTGAAAATTCCTCGATATAGCGACCACTGTCCACCTTGCGTTTTTAAATCGTCTCCGCTGCCCCAGAGATGCACCTGGGAGTAAAAATGTAAGCTCCGTTTCGCCATCGCCGCTGAAATTGTGTGCCGCCTACGCAGCTTGAGGCGGCTATGCAATTTTTACAAGGTAGCTTCGAGAAGCTTTGGGCCGCCCTGAAGAGTTACCAACATTTATACGATGATAATAAAAAACATACTGATTTCAGCAGCCCGTGCCATAATTGCTTTATTGTGCGCGGGTTGAGTTTTCCCATCTTTCGCTTTTATATCCGATATTCAAAGGGCAAACTAATGATAGCTGCGAGAGATTAATTATTAGTATTATTATTGTCTTGCAAGTCTTTGACGTTCTCTAATATCCTTATTATTTTCGTAATTCAATCATCTTAGCGAGGCTCAAATTAATTCGCTGAGGGGAAGATAAAAAACTAATAACATTGGTGGCATTACAAGGACAAAGACCCTAACGGGGCATGTTAAAGACAGGAAGGAAGTGGAACCCTTTTTTAGATCTAGTATCCATATCAGTAAACAATAGTCCAAAACGAAACGGAATTTTCGATTTTTAAACAAAACTGTTAAATTAACAGTCCTAATCTTTTCTATAAGGTCTAAGGTCGGTTTGCGTTCCTCGCGTGATGCCCGGATCAAAACAAACAACGACTCGGACTGGTTATTGATATGAAAACTTGCACATATTTCGAGAGACATGCTAAAAGGGGACACTTTTTGTTCACAAGAAGTCCTATGATAAAATGCCAGTCCTCCCGTTTTTGCGACATTAATTGTTTTATGCTTCGCTCGTGATAAAAAACCTTTACCTAAAAAGTAAGTAGCTGGCAAATTCTGAACGGATAAAAATAGTTTCATCAAAAAATAAAATTACCTTAGATTTTTGGTAAATCGGAGTGTATTGGCGATGTGCATAAATCGAGTTCTCTCTGTTGTTCAAATTGATACCTCTCAATGAAGAAATTATCTCGATTTCTTACTGTTTTCTCGCAAAATGTAAAATTTTAGTTGATTTTGAAACTTTGCTGTTGAACTTTTGACATTAGACATTTGGTTACCATGGTTACCACTCTCGCCAACTGTCCCTTTATTTTCGCCAACCTTAATAACATTTATCTTTCGAGAATGTAAATGATGTATTTGTAAACTGATCGACTATCGAAATCATCAATGCAAATATTATCGAAAGCAACATTAAGACAATACTTTTTATTATTTTCTTTTGTAAACAGTTATTTCTTTACTTAAGGTTGGCGTCATTGCGCCCCCAGAATTTGACATTTGTCAATTTTGACAAGAAAATTGCTGAGCATCAAGGTTGCGTAATTAATTAGTGCGAGCCCTTAAAGGTGTTCCGAGAAAAGTAAAATTGCTCTCAGATGCGACTGCTGTTTGAAAAGTAAGAAACAATTAGATTTCGGCACATTATGCACAAAGCTCAATTCACATAGGCGCAACATTTGCAACAGGAACGAATTACACGATCAAAATTGGACATTTACAACTTGAATAAATTATGAATTTTGCAATGGTTCTAGAAGAAATCGGCGGCCCGTATTGTGTTAAAATAGGAACACCTAGAATTGGGAAAATCTAGAGCTGCAGGTTACAGAAAATATTTACGAGTTGCATGAAGGTCGAAATTTGAAATTACTTTTAAGAAATGAAGACATATCGGGAGATAATGTAAAGATACGATAAGATAAATGGGTAAAAACCGTAAGCGATCGAATGTTTTTAGTATAAAGAATAAAACATTGTGCACAAGAAGTCTAGAATACACATAATAGTAATCAATCGAAGATATTGCAACGGTTTGTTGTCGTTTCAGATAAGAATAAAATGTCAAATCCGCTGTCAAACAAGAGGAGAAAAATTCCACGTTCCGGGAAAGAAAAGCGCTTTCCAAGCTCATTGTTTAGAAAAGTAAGGTGTGGGTTTCCAGTCGCCCAAAATACCTTAATCACGGTAAATTTAGCAGCACGGCGTCGTACAATAAACAGTGTATGCATAAAAAAATGGGAAGAAACCGTGTAATTGATATATCGCATTGCGTGTGATAAGACGCGCTCGACCTTCAACGATTTTCCCATTAACAATTGTCTGAAAGTCATCGAAAATTCCTGCGGAATCCGCGTCTCGTTCCTGCGGTGTAAACATTTAAATAGCCACAGCCAAATCGGGACCCCGCATGGCAAGCCTAAATCCTAGGCGGCTTTGAAGTGTCGTCGCCTGCGGGCAAAGCCTCCTGCGACTCCAGCCGTGTGTATTGCAATTTTTGAGTTTTTCACCGTCAAACTGTCACAATATTAGTGAAATCAATAGTCATGGCGCCTAGAAAATCAATCCTGCACGCTAAATGCGCGAGCGGCTCGATTGCGGGCAATAACATCACTGACCTTGTATCATACGTTGCGTGGTCGATAGCTTCTGGTTGTTCGAAGACATTTCTTTAAGTAATTTTATACACTTTAAACTATAAACATCGGATTTTTCTCGCACAATTATACACTCACCGTAACACAGCTATATTCTACTCAAGATGGAGCGACGAGCGCGGCCCAGCCAGAGCTCTCAGCTGTGCGCACGTCGTTTGCGTCGGATCATTGCTGCCGAAACGAAACGAAACACTGCAGGAGATTTCCTGCTAGCGAACTCTGAGTACGCTGCCACCAACAAGAACGCTTTTTAGCAGGAAATTAACATTCAATTCCGAGAAAACCGCGCGCTTCCACCGACTGACGCCAGAGGGCGTCACATCATTCAAAAGTCACTAGATTGACACTGTTTGGGGCATTTTGCCCAAGGAAAAATTCAAAAGCACGAAGGATTCAAGGAAATTCCGATTCTCAGTCAACGATATAAACAGGAAACGGAAAGGACAGAAAGCGACTAATATCGATTCACGAAACATAAGTTACTACGGTTGGCGAAAACGAAACACCCTAGTGAGAGTTGGCGAGACTGCTAACAAAATGCGCAAGTGACATTTCTAAGCGTGCCTAATGAGTTTCAAAGTTTCAAATTCGACTAGACTTTTACTTTGTGCAAGAAATTGGTAATTATATCTCCCTCAGGTAAATGGTAACTAACTTTAAATTACAGTCTGAAACAGAATTTGATTAATTGATGTCATGTTTTGTAAATGGACATTAAATATAAAATCGCGAAAACCAAACGCTTTTCGCTTACAATAAATATTTTATTACTTGTCAGAAAAATGTACAACTGGATTATTTACATGGATCTAAAGCCTTTCTTTACAGGGATAATGTGGAGGCCATTATCGTTGCCTGTGGAAAACAAAAGAATCAGTATGGACAACAGGAAACAAAGTAAGTTACAGTTTTTATTTTTTATAACAATGTATAGATCACAGCACAAATTACATACAAAAAAGTCAATAGAAAGTATAAAAAAGAAAAAAAACAGCTGACGTTATAACTTTCTATGTCTTAACAAAGTTGCTTGTGTAACATAAATAGTGACATTGGTGACACAAGCAATGGTACTATGTACATAAATTGTACTATTCAATTTGACGCAAATTGAGATAACTACCAGTACTTATGTTAAGTTAAACTAAAAAAACTCTTACGCTGGATTTAATCGAGTTAAATGAGACAACTTGTCTCTGGAGTTCCATAGAGAATAAAGAATAGAAGCACCTAATCCTATGGCTCCTCCTAATCCGCACTTTCGTAATCCGGCTAAAAGTAGCGATTTTATTATTGTACAACCATTATAAGTAACAACAGTTTACCTGTAGATTTGTACAAGCATCCAGTAGCAGTTGCTGCAACAATTGTGTTCAAATCGTCGTCAGCGCCTCGCGTCCACTGCAGAAAAACTCCAAAAGCTGAATAAATGACTGCTATTGAACCAAAGGTGTTGGCTGTGGCGCTGCCTTTCTTCATAACATGATTCAACAGCCTAAAAAATTATTTGATGCGTTTGTTATTAAAAAAAAATCAACTTACTGTGTTCGCCTCAGTTTTCCCGTTTGTCCAGCCAAAGTCGTGGCCTTTAACCCGTTATAAAACCCCGTGGCACCGCCGACAGCGGCTCCAATCATGCATGATCCTCCAATTTGTCCAAATGCCAATTCAAACCTACCACGCTGTTTGCTCGCCCCTTCCAGGAATATAAATTCGGGCTGAGCTTGCGGGAGGTACGATGGATCGAAATTCAAGTATGGTGACGAAAACGGTTTGAAAGCGCCTAGATTTATATAATAGTCGGTTTTGAGGTTAGAATCGATCGATATTTTTACCTGGCGAGCCACTGCTGTTACCGTAATTTTGGGAGTAAATGTCGTTATCGTTGAAGGCCGACATTCTCGTTGACACTGGAAATTTAGTTTTTATCTCTTGGACACATGCAAGCGGATGAAAAACCGAATACGAAAATCGCAGCAAAAATATTTCCGAGAAATGACAGATCAAACTTCATGCTTCTTCCATTCGGCGTGAATGTAGCTGTGAAGCAATATGAAGTTAGGCGAGATTTCGTCACAGAACAATAATAATAATTATTATTAGGTACTCGTCCGCAGAATTTTCACATTGAAATCCAATTTTTGATTTACGGAAAATCTAAGAATGAATTTTTGACAAAAAACTCACGAGAAAAACGATTCCGAAAAGAGTTTCTTAATATTTGGCTTAATTCTGGAGATATCGAGAAAAATAATTTTCGAACCTATAAAATTTTGGCCCTCTGGCGACTACTCGAAAATTCAAACGTCTCTAACTTAGTTATTTGTTGACGTATGAGAAAAATAATGGTATTTTTGGATTCAGCGCGAAATTCTGTGTAAAATGAGCCCATGTAGCACAACAAACAATTAACGAATAAACGAGATATCGACCGAATTATATTTTCAGAGGGTGATTTTAGGGTCATTTTCAGGACGCTGTTTAGGGGCAAAAACTGCGTTTAATATGATTGAATTATATATCGATCGAAAGAGGAGCTCGAGATTTATCAACTGGCCAAATCTCAGATTGATCGGGCAAATAGTTTACGAGGGCGATCAAAAAAACAAAAAATTGAAAAATTTTCATCGATTGAGTCGCAAAATTTTTTTGCCCAAAAAATTGACCATCGAATTTTCAACTTTCGAGGGTGGATTCTAAAGTAAAATAAGCCGAGAAAAACGATGGCGCAAACCGTTTCTCAAAATCTTTTTTAGTTTCTGAGATATCGAGCTTTGAAAATTTTCCAACTCAAAATCCAATATCCGAAACTTTAATCGCTCATATTTCAGTTATTTCTTGGCCGATCTTAACTAATCTTGCAAATCGTGCTTGAGCACCAATACTGCTTCATAAATAAGCGAGATATCGACCGTGTCTGATTTAGAGAAGATTGTTTAACCATAGGATAGCAGTAGCTGCTTTTTGTTGGTGTTTTTTTTTTACTAAAACGATCAACTCTTTATACATTCGTTTATTTTTATGACATAATTCCGAATTACGCATCAAATTTATCCGTAACAATTTTTTACCGAATTACGCAAGTTTGCCCTTTTGTTTCAATCAGTTTAGTGTTACGACTCGACGGGGACGAATGTTTGTGTGGATGTGAAGTGAAATTGTGTCGTTTTGGATTTGAATTCAAAAATAAGTGCTAAACAAACTCATTTTGCTTTATTTTTGTCAGAATTAATATTTGTACATCTGAAATTAATAAGTATCGAAATCGTCGTAACCCAAACCCTCGTATATTTTATTCCACTGTGCAAGAACCTCTTTTTTCGGGTGATCGTAAATCTCCAGTGTTTCATTTATGTTGAGATATAAAAACTCTCCACTGTCCAGAGAAATCTTAGGCCAAGTAACATTTTGCAGTAACTCTATCGGTTCCGGTGTAGGGTCCCTACGATACAAATCAAAAAGGACAAAGTATTGTGCGCCATTCTTACTGAAATTTAGCGAAATTTGTCCACATTTTAACCAAACGTCGTGATGTTAACTGATCACTCTCAGGAACGTAATTAAAACTACATCCAGCGTCCATGCAGAAAATATAAAAGGCTTCTTCGCTGTGACCGACGCTTTCGGCACCGTCGTAATGCACGGAAATGTTTCCGAGGATTCCATCGTACGAAAATTGGTAAAAATAAGTGGGTGCCAACTTTGAATAGAGTTCGGCGTGTTTAGTGATGGACCTGGTAAAGCCAGTGTCGCTGGAATACTAAATAACACACATTTGAAGAGTCTGCAAAAAGACTCTGCTTACTTTAATAGCAGCTCCTAAGTTTGTCCCGAAAGGCTCTCCACTCGTGTAAATGTCTCTGACAGTAACGGATACATTGGCGTGGAGTTCTTCATCAGTGATCCGCATGTCAGTTGGAACCAGAAGATCTAAATTACTGTCCAGAACTGTTACAGCCTTTTGTAACCGTTGAGGATCTACAAACGAGCACTGGTGTTAAAATACAGAAAAATACCATTGATTACCTTGATTAAAGAAGATGCCCTCTTCGGAATTAAATCCGATCATCATCGGAATTTTTAAAATATTCCCCGCTTGAAGGAGTCCGTACATTTTTTTGGTCAAGAAAGCCTCTGGGTTCTTCACTTCTAGCACGGGAGCAAACAACAACTCTTGATTAAGAATTGATTGCCACTCAGTGGTCAACTGTAATCGCACGTGAACTTCAATTTGGAACCCAAGAAAACTTACATTTTTCGAAAGTTGTTCAGACGCAGCATCCAGTTCGCTGGCGTCAACACTTTGCAAAAGCTCCAAAAGAGCCGTGGAGTCATTCTTGTTAAACTCGGGATTCAGAAGAGAGCCAAGCTGGAAGGCTATTTTTCGTGCGTTTCTCTGGAGCGTCCACGGGGATAAGAAAGAGCCGCTTTCCAAAATGGCCCCCCGAAACAGACCTATTTAATAGTACGTATTAACAATTCGTGAGTTTACCTTCAGAGTTTTGGTTTAGCATTTGGTACCCCACTGAAGCAGACCCTGCGCTTTGTCCAAATATAGTGACTTTGTCGGGATCACCGCCGAATAAGTGAACGTTGTCGTGGGTCCACTGTATTGCTAGGAGTTGGTCCTTTAACCCGTTGTTTCCAGGGATCACTTCGTCTTCAGTTGATAAGAATCCTGCAAAGAGTTTTTAGTATTATTCTTCGTAGGTACTTTTAATTACCAAACGCCCCAAGTCTGTAGTTTATCGTCACCAAAACAATCCCATTGTCCACGTAGATGTCAGGTGGAGCAAACATACTAGTTCCTTGTCTAAACGCGCCTCCGTGGATAAAAAACATGACTGGTAACAATTCCTTATCATCTTCAGGGAGCTGAAACGAACAAATCAACTTAACACCGATACAGACTAAGGATAGTTACTTGAGGGCTGTACACGTTGACAAAAAGACAGTCATCGGAGTCCGTCGGCTGATTACCCTCCAGTTGATAACAACTGACACCCAAAACAGTGGCGTTTAGTACGCCTTCCCATTTCTGTGGAGGTTGAGGCGCTTTGAAACGAAGGAGTCCCACTGGAGGTGCCGCATAAGGGATTCTTTGGAACGAGTAGTACGTAGTGTTGGCGTAAGTTATCGCTTGACGTCCTAAGATTTTTCCGGTTGGTAACTCAACAATTGGGTCAATCTACAAAATTAGCCAGAAACGTGTTTTTTTGAGGTGTTACTTACGAAAATTGCGGCTGCTGAGGTCAAAAAAAGGATCAGAAGTTTGTAGTAAGACATGGTGAAGTGAGCGGTTGCTACGTTAAATGGTACGAGATATTTTGAAGTTCAGATTAGATAGTCTCGATGGGAAAACACTTGTATGTACTTGTGGGTGTAAAAACAACAATAATTCTACTTTTTCAAGTACTCACGACTAACAAAAAGGTGGAATTCTAGTTGAAAAGACAACGAATTTAATGTAACAAATTTAATAAAGCACATTTAATAAGAAATCAAATTTTTGGATCCATATTGTTCAAAGAGACTTTTCCACTTGAGATAGACCTCTTTTTTTGGGAAATTTTCGACTTGTAAAACGTCTCCGATATCAACATATGGGAATTTATCCACGTCAACCACCAACAGCGGCCAGGAAACGTTTCCCAACAAAGCTGAAGGCTCAGGAGTTGGATTCCTATCAATTTAAATTTCTTACAATAATAATTACAAGATTCTTTTACCTAAACTTGGCAAAATCCGTCCAAATTTTAACTAATCGTTCCTGTGTTATCAAATCATCGGATTCATCATTTTCTGTACAAAAAGTCGGTAAACAAAAGATGTAGAGAAGTTCTTCACCGTGAGACACTTTCCCAGCTCCTGTAAAATAAGAATGAGGGTAAAAACGACTAATCTTGACATTACCATCGTAAGAGACGTTCATAAATCCGGTTTTGGTTTTATAAGAAAACACGTAAAAGTACGTTTTTGAGAACGTTGAAATTAACTCTGCTTGCCTCATGATGGGTCTAACCATGTCGTTATCACTGGAAAACTAGAGAAGAATGTTAATTGAAAATGTGTGACAAACTTACTCTGACACCGTCGCCTAAATGCTCTGAAAACGAAGCTCCTTTTGTGTACATATTTTTGATGATCTGAGCGACTTCTGTGCGGTTGGACACTTCTAGATCCACTGGTACTAAATCGACGATGTTTTGGTCGTAGTTTTTCATGGTTTTCTCCAGTTCCTCCAATTCTGTTGAGAAAAATTGAAAATTTTGTAAATAATCGTACAATAAAGCCTTACCCAGGTGAAAATTCAAATTTTCTTCAGTGGTAAATCCCGTCAATAAAGGAACTCTAACAAACTTCCCTTTTTCCATCAACTCGTACATACTCTCCGTAATAAAAGCCTCTTTGTGTCCAACTTCCATAGTTGGGGCCCAGTATCTCCCTTCTAACGACGCCACATCCTCACTTCGATCACCAAACCTCTGAAGTTACTTTTACCCACTAAAATTTTCATATTTGAACTCACGTAATTTCTGTACAAGTTCGCAGCTCTGTTAATATCCTCGACTTCAACAGTTTGAAGAAGTTCCAACACGTCTTCAGAATTTCCAGCGAATGATTCGTTGATAAACGACACGAGCTTCAACGCAGCCTCTTTCGCCTCTCTTTGATACGCCCAAGGGCCTAACACAGAACCGCTCTGACAAATCGCAGCCCAAAACAGACCTTCGGATTTTGGATTCAAGAGGTGGTAGCCCACGGATGCCGAACCAGCACTGTGTCCGAAAATTGTGACTCGATGGGGGTCTCCGCCGAAGAGGGTAATGTGGTCATGGACCCATTTCAAGGCCGCGTGTTGGTCTTTAAGGCCGTTGTTTCCAGGAATTGTGGTGTCCTGGAGGGAAAGAAAACCTGGAAAAAGGGATGAGTGGGGTTTCAAGTGAGTGTTTTCACACCGAAAGGTCCTAGTCGGTAGTTGAAAGTCACTAAAATGACCTCTTTTTCTATGAATTTGTCGGGGTGGTACAGGGAGGAAGATCCATCAACGAAGCCGCCTCCGTGGATGTAGAACATGACGGGGAAAGATCGTTCTTGGTTTTTATTAGGTAACTGAAATAAGTTTGGTAGCACTGTAAGGATTAATATCATAAATCTACCTCAGGAGTGAAAACGTTGAGATACAGACAGTTTTCTGATTGCTCTTCGGAGGAATTTGACTGATGGCAGCTCACATCCAAGTACGTGCAATTTAGTGTACCATCCCAACGTTGTGGTGGTTGAGGTGGCTGAAAATTATTTTTTATTTTTGTCGTGTTGGTAGTTTTACCCACTTGAAAACGCAATTTTCCGACTGGAGAAGCAGCGTACGGGATTTTCTTAAAAGCGAAGAATGTTTTGTTTTGCGTTGTTTGAGACACCAAGCCTAAAATTTTTCCATATGGCAGGTCTACTATGGGCTCTATTGTCATCTAAATTATTTCCAGAATTGCAGAGTTTGTTGGAAAAAGTTAAACTTACCGCTGTACAAATGTAAACTACCAGAAGATAAACGCGTGTTAAATCCATAATGATCGTTGACCAACTGAGAGGTGGTTGCAAATTGGTGTCAAATGCACAAATCTCTAGAGAAAAAATTTGTGTGTGGGTGCGTGGAAATAAAAGAAAACAAGATAAAAAGACGGAAAATGTGTATTTAAAATAAAAATACAGCTTATAGAATCCCAGTGACGTTAGTAATCCAATCTTTGTATGGGAACACTCTGGTGTATCCAGATGGGTCCGTGTTCTCACATCCATTTTGACTCATAAAACTGGCAACTCCTACAATGAGTGTGTGGCCACCAGCAACATTTTGTACCAAAGGACTTCCGCTATCGCCCTAAAACCAGTCCCACAATAAAAATCCCTAATTTGTCCCAGAAACTCACTTTGCAGATCCCTTCATTGTAATTACCAGCGACACAGACCATGGTATCTATAATACGAGAACCATAAGTCAGTTTGCACTCTTCGTTCGTCAGTGTGCTGAGTTGAACGTACTGAAGCTCGTTGGTAACGCCTGCCGTTTCTAACAACACAAAGAGAAGAAATAAAACGGTGACACTATCGTAAGTTGAAACTTACGATCGTCAATTTGCCCCCAACCGAAAGTGGTAACGGAAGCTGAACCAGGAAGATCTGCGATGGGGAAGAAGCTGATCGGTTTGATGTAATCTAAAATTAAGAATGTATCATTGAAGATATGCTTGAACTGAAAATTTACCAGTGAAGCTAATGGCCAGTCTAAACATAACAAGACCAAGATCGTTCTCTAGTGTCATCGGATCGTAAAGTGGATGAATAACCATATTATCTGTCGCAAGGGTAAATCTGTTCGGATCATTATCACGCAGAGTGTGTGAACCTAACTGGACCGTCATCAAAGTGGCTCTAAAATCAAAACGTCAACTCGAATCGTCAAATTTTTGTGAGACTACCCATAGATACAATGTCCTGCTGTGATTACCCACAAGTGGTTGAGAAGAGCTCCGCCGCAGAATGTGGTACTTAGGTCTTTTTGAACGTAAATAGCCGCAGCATAGGGAAATTGGGCAGCT
This sequence comes from Gnatocerus cornutus, assembly GCA_029298725.1. Lineage (NCBI taxonomy): Eukaryota > Metazoa > Arthropoda > Insecta > Coleoptera > Tenebrionidae > Gnatocerus > Gnatocerus cornutus. The sequence continues at coordinate 21,364,896 of CM055510.1, forward strand.
CTTGCTTCATCTCCTCCAATAATGCGTGGACCTGTAAGAGAGAAATTGAGTTGCGACGTTTATCTATAAGTAAAATATACCGATATCTCTTTGGGTGGAGAGATGGACAACGCCGAGGAGGAGTGTCAAGGTGATTACTGTGAAAAGCTGCATGTTGAAAGACACTTCCGGAGATGTTTGATTGTTTTTATAGGTTTACCCCTCAAAATTACTTATCTTATCAGTTCTTATTTTTGACAGGAATGGATAGTTCGAGGATTAAAAAAACATTCCTACCTGATGCTGTAATCAGTTTTGAGTGAAGGTGTTGTTCATCATTATCTATAGAGTGTTTATTTTCTGTTGACCATTTATGGAAATCAACGCGTAACACTATTTTACTTTAAATGGAGTTTCTATTTTCAATACGCATTCTCTAGGTGGTCGGAAATTTTGTTTTTTGTGATTGAGAATATTACATCAAAGCTGGAATCCTAGTATCACTAAGAAGCAGTTAAGATAACAAAAACTGTTACAATGATTGATTACACCTGCTCTTAGCCAATATGACAACGCTAACTTAATCTTCTTATTGTCACGATTAAGTGGGCGAGTGGGCTGATCCTCTAACATAAATTAAAGCACTTAAACTTTGCTTATTCGTATTACAAACATTCTAAAGGAAACGGATATGCGATAAAGTTTCTTAAAAAACAATACAATTTGTTATATACGAACCCACAACTACGTTTTTTGGCTTTTGTCATTGATGTTCATCTTTTTCTCGACATTTTTACAAATCTGGTAAATCTGGTTGTGAATTTGTGTTCTTACCTGGAACTAAAAGACGCCAACAAAGTTGCAGTGGCCCCGTGCAGGTTTCTACGTTAGAAGAGTTCAAAAAACATGACAGAATGGTGTTAAACTCAGCAAACTCTTTATGTGTTGTTCTTTAGACTCGTCTGGTAATAAACGCAGAGCAGCTTCTTCAGCTTCTTGAGAAATTTCTGTTGAAATCGACGCAACTTCCATTTTCACGCTCAAAACAAAAGTACGGCAGTAAACAAGTAACCATAGCAACCGCGCCACAGCTTACTGATTTTCACCGAAATGTGACGTTTAAATGTCGGTTTAATTTTTCATTCAATGCGAATGATTTGGGCTTATGATTGTGGATAATAGTTATTTATGTATTAAGGGCATAATGTGTATGTTTATGTTTGAGGGCAACTAGATTACAAAGTCTCGGGCCGAAGGCAACTTAAAAGTTGCCCGAGATACATAAACATCAAGTTATGCCCTTGGTACATACAACGTTTTATGTCTTACCAATAGGAAATTTTGATTTTTCAAACATAAATAATTTCTCCACAAATACAAATTTCTGTTCCTGAATCTACATAAAGACTTTATAAAAAATACTCCACATGTCGTTGTGTGTTAGTTTAAAGATTTAATCGTTTTAATTACTAATTTCTAATTTAATTCCTAGCCTCAAAAAAACACGCGCGCACAGTGAAGCATGGCTAGCTATGCAACGCAGCGAACTGCAGAGCATAAATCTGTTACAGCCTCAAAGGGACAAAAAAGTTTATTTATTCAGTTATCTTTTGAATTTGACTGTTTGGTGATAATTAAGTTTAAATGCAATTTGAATATAGCCATATAGTCGCTGTTTGTTGTGAGGTTGCTCTGACACCTTAATGCCCTAGGGCGTAATTGTACCTCTAACGTACCGCAAACCCGAGCCATAAAGAGCCAATAATTAAACGGTAAGACATAAAATATTGTTTAGAGAAAAATAAACGCTCTTTTGTAAAAACATGTTCTTTAATTTTATATGAATAAGTACATCCATTAAAAATAGAAAAAGGTAATAGAAACATCAAAACATGCGTCTTTATAATTTGTGTTAACAGTTTGGGCTATACTATAACTAGATTTTTGTTACAAACAATAATAGAATATTTGGTTTAACATTTGACAATTGTCTCTATAAGGTACAACAAAAACAATGGGAAACTAAGTTACTGTAAAGAACACGAAGGGAACGGCGTCAATAAATCCATTAAGAGACGTCATAAGAATTACGCTAAATGGTTCTCTTCAATCCGAACTTAATAAACCAGATGTTTGTGTTTACAAATAAATTTTTAGTTTTGGATAATTGCCCATGCAACCAACAAGCGAATCAACTTAATTTGATGCCAACTCGTTCGAAGAAGACACGAAAGAATTTGTTTATTTATTGCATTGCGCAGATTTATGGTGTTATTTTAAAAGCTGACATCGCGATTATTGTGCTTATAAATAAAAGTAACGACTAACAATCACAATTGTCAAAATTCCAATTCTAAACTACACAGTCTCTCTTGATTTCCTCCACGTGCGTGGTCGCTATTTCTTCTTCTTGGTCCTCGCCGGTTTGATGACTGGAGTCTTGGATTCTGGCGCCACCGGAGGTTTCGTTACTCCGTTACTTAAGTTATTATTCGGGTAATCTCCATTGTTGTTGACTAATGTGATCTGAAGCTTTGGTACAGTTAGTGGACGAATTAGCGACTTGACCATCGGAGGGACGCCCGGAGTCGAGGGAAGAACCGGAGAGCTTGCACACAGAGCCGCCGATGTGAGTTGCGTCACGAGTCGGGCACTGGAGAAGGCGTCGTCGCTGCGGCCGTTACCGGAAGACGTGCGAAATACTTTCTTGAGTTTGGATTTTAAACCTGCAAGAGTCAACAGGTGACGGATGAATTACGACGCCAAAGTTTTAAAGCTATTTTTTGGACCACACAGACGGTCGGCCGAAATCATCGAATGATTATCCACCAGATGTCTGGGGATTGACTAGATTACTAATAGACTTGCCATTGGAGGCCGGTTGAGGAATCGGCGGAACGGGAACGACTTTCCCCATAAGAACTCTGGCCCCGAGCTCATTCTCCCCGCCCCAGTTCCCGTAGGAAGTGGATCTTTCCAGGAGTCGTTGTCTTGCATGTTTCTCGATCACATCGGCACAGACGTAGCGGCCGCAAAATCTCGCCCATTGGTCAGCGCGGAAACCGCGACCATTGTCACGCAGGGTCGGGTTAGCACCTGGAAAAACGAGATTCAATATTAGTTGTAGATAGTCAAAATTGAAGTGACGTTGCGACCTGTCAGACATGGGTCGTGACTATTACAAAATCCTAGGTGTCCCCAAAACCACCTCCGACGACGAAATCAAGAAAGCCTACCGAAAACTGGCCCTGAAATACCACCCGGACAAGAACAAATCTTCAGAGGCCGAAGCGAAGTTCAAGGAAATCGCTGAAGCGTACGAAGTCCTCTCTGATAAGAAAAAACGCGATATTTACGACGCGTACGGTGAAGACGGTTTGAAAGGGGGCGCCTTTGACGCCGGTGGGTTTACCTACACCTTCCATGGTGACCCCAGAGCCACTTTCGCGCAGTTTTTCGGCAGAGCCGATCCTTTCCAGAGGTTCACTTCTCAAGACATCTTCAACCTCTTCCCTCTATCGAGATCGAAGAAACAGGATCCTCCAGTGGAGTACGACTTGAACATCTGCCTCGAAGACATTCTACACGGTTGTACGAAGAACATTAAAATCTCAAGGAACATCACTGAAAGGAACGGCACTCGAATTCGTGAAGAGAAAATGTTAATGATACAAGTGAAGCCAGGGTGGAAGGCCGGGACGAAAATTACCTTCCCCAAGGAGGGGGATTGGTCTCCGAACAAAACCCCCGCAGATATTGTGTTTATCATCCGAGATAAACCCCATCCACTGTTTAAAAGAGACGGAAGTGATATTAACTACGCCGCCACAATTTCTTTGAAACAGGCGTTGTGTGGGGGCAGCGTCAGTGTTCCAACTCTCAACGACAAAAAGGTGAAGTTGGATTTGGGGGGCGATGTCATTAAACCCACCACTGTCAGAAGAATACCAGGACTTGGCTTACCATTCCCTAAAGAACCGTCGAAACGGGGCGACATTATCGTGGAATTTAGTATCAAATTTCCGGACAAGTTGTCGCAACAAGTGAAGCAAATTTTGACTGAAAAACTACCCAATTAAGTGGAAGGTTTAACTCAAATGTCATTAATTGTGTATGTGGAAATCTATTTTGTTTTGTTTATCACGCATGATAAGTTCGTATGGTTATTGAGACCGTAAATCGATACTATTATCGGAAATTTAATTATTTTGAGTGAGTTAGAATTGTGGCGATATTGTCGATAATGAAGAGGAAAAAATAAATGTCGAGGGGTACGCCAACTTTTCGAAATATTTCGATGACTGTCTAGCAATTCTGAGTCTTGGTACAGCTTCTAACCAATCTCGATTGATTCTACCTTCGTCAAGTTGTCTCAAGGTCCATTTATTGTTTCGACTGACCCATTTACTGATAAATATATTGTCATTCTCTGATGCCATAACTTAGATAATGACACACATAAATGATTCAACATTCACCTTTCGTAGACAGAAAATTTAATGAATGAACAATACCCGTTCATTATTTACTAAAATATGGGATTCGATTTAACGTCAAACGGTTTCAAATTGGTATTTTCAGACGAAATATTCCGTCGGAACATCAAACACTCTGCGTTTGTATCCAAACATTTTCAACTTGTTTGACGTTTAATGAATCAACGAACTGCGTTCTCGCGACTAAAGCACAAATGCAACACAACATTTTATCCACAGTCACAAGTCTAAACTATTCGAAATGAATGAAAACGTCACACCAAATGTGCCTTTCGGTGAAAATCAGAGCGCTATGACTGGTTGCTATGGTTACCTGTTGTTTACTGTTTTTTGTTTTGCTCGTAAACGCGTCGAAAGTGGAAGTTGCGTCGTTTCCAACAGAAATTCCTCAAGAAGTTGAAGAAGCAACTCTGCGGTTATCACCAGACGAGTCTAAAGAAGAACCCGAAAAAGAATTTGCTGAGTTTGACTACTATGGAGAGAAAATCGGCAAGTAAGGGCAGAAAGTTACGTCGACGATTTGATGTCAAATTAAGTGAATATCGCAAAGAAAATTCAAGAGGAATCTTCTAGTTGCAGGTTCCAGGTAAGAACGCCAACTAACAAATGCGTCTATACTTGCACCAGATGTCATTTCCAAAAAGTCAAAATAACAAAACGGGATCTGTGTGTTAATTTAAATATAAATGTTTATGTAAACACGTGATTTAATAAATTTCAGGAAACGAAAAGAGCAACTATAAGTTGATATTTCCCAGCAGTTCCAAGCAATGTTAACATTAAACAGAGCTAGCAACCCACTTTTTATTTTCAAAAACACACGTAGTCATTGTATAAAAAACATGTTCGAACGACGAGGCGCCTGCTTTGCATAAACGCACTGTTTTTGTGTGAGGTCAAAGCATTTTTATTAAAATATTTATATGTAACACCAATTTGCAGAGTTGAAATAATTTGATTGAATATAAAGCGAGAAAAAACAAAATTTACCTGCAAAAAGTAACAGTTTGGCACATTTGTTTCGTCCTTGGAGAGCAGCCTTCATCAGTGCAGTGAATCCTAAATTATTTCTAGCATCAATTTCAATTCCACGCCGACTCAGCAGACAATTCAGACACTCAACTTGTCCTGAAAAAGACGAAATTTTTTTATGAATGTAATAATAATTCCGGTCGAACCTACCAGCTTGAGCAGCAAAATGCAACGGAGTATTGCCTTCATTATCGGGCTTATTGGGATCCAAGCTCGGCAATTGTAATATTAATTCCAATAGTTCTATTGATCCGTTCGATGCAATGTAGCTCAGTGCAGTCTGAAAATGAAAAGGCAATTATTGATTAATTTATTACCTTGGATGAGTAAATAGTTAATAAACAAAACAATTGAAAAGTCATTACTAAATTATTTAACGGTAATTTTAAGTCCGTGGAAGCTTCTTGAGCCAACTAGAAATCAGAAATCGTCGTGACATTAAGCAGTTTAAGCTCCAGGGAACGCTGACCTAGATGTTGAATGTACGTCAACTAGAACAGAATCGAATATCTCTTTGATGTACCTATGTGTGCATTACAGGGATGTTTCACAGCCTTGTATTGATTTCAATATATTATTGAGGTCAGGTCAGGTCATAAACTTCCCGAACATAAATATCTATAAAAATGAGCGAATCCATCAACGTTGATCGTCTCTGTCAATTTCCGAACTACTTCTATTGTTGTAGGAAGTCTCGGGACTAATTTCGTTCATGGCGAAATTAGAAATGAGGTGACTGACCAGAATGTTGGACACTGCAATAGAGATTGCATAAAGGTTTCAGGAAACTTGATAAATAGAACGATGACCTATCTGTACTGTCGGACATGTAACGTCAATCGAAATTAAATTAGTGCATAGAAGCGGGCTGTTGATTGGAGTGGATCGATGGAGTTATTATTACGTTTGAGTTTCTTTTAGGAAAAATTAAGAGACCTGTTTGCATCGCTTCGTCGTAAACAGAGCCCGGGAATCTCACCCTTCAACTTCATTACTTTGTGCTGCAACAGCCGATAATTTCTGTGAAAAATGTCAGGGTTCAGAGCAGATTATGTTATAATTCGCAATTAACTTAATAATCACTCAGTACATAATGAGGCAATCACATTATAAGCACAAAACTGCGCCTTTTATTCTCTGTAGCAAACACAACAGAACGTGGTCGTTGATATTCTTAAGATCCCTCCAGGAATGAAAAGTCGGAAAGTTTGCATCGGAGTCCTTGACAATAATGAATTTTCCGCGAAATTGGGGTCACTTTTTCATTTCATATTCTTGCATGCAATAACTGTTTTGAAAAAGAACGAGGTTGACAAAGCGTTTGGAATTATTAATACGCAAAGATAAACGAATGCGGGTCAGGGAAAATTATTTGAATACATCTCCGGCTCTAATCACTAAAATCGGACCTCTGATCCGATCAATTTCCTGCATGTTGGCGAATCCTTAAACTTAACGATGTGCTTTAGCAAGGGCGAACTTTCCCGAAAGTTTATAGGTCATACGGAATTTATGCAAATTTCTTGAGATGCGTCCCATCGATCTCGTCAATCGAAAACACGACCGATATAACGGGCTATTTTTACCGCATTAAAAATGAAAAAGGGGCGTACGGAACTCCACAGGTACTCATTGTCAAAGTGTCGTTTAAAAATAAGTCACCATTTTTCAGTTGGCAAGATTTAAATCACTCAGTGCTGCCAACAGACGTACAATTGAAATTGAGCGACGATAAAATAGAACGGGAGCTTTTTAAATCGAGATTAAATGCGCTCAGAATAACCCTCTGGCATCTGTAAATCGCAAAGGTGCAAGTTTAAACTCTGCGGCGACGTAAACGAACTAAATTTGTTGAGTTTGTTTTCGTTTACATTCAGGCGGGCGAGGTTGATGTAATGGGCGTGCAGGTAAAACACGGCGATTTGTTTTTCTAGCTTGCTGAAACAGATTTGTCGAAACTGAAGAAAGTTGCGATTGTTTTTGCGATTCAAAAGTTCAGTAATAAGTAGTAGAAACTTAAATCCGCGGAGATTATTTATGTTGGCATTGCGTACTTGCACCACATTAACCTACAAAGTATACAAGAAAATTAACGAGACATCAAAATTATTTCATCACACTCTTAAAATATACAAATTTATGCGAAATTTAACATATTATGAACAACCAAAAGCAATCAGAAATTGAAGTAGTTAATCAAAATCCTTGACATTTTTATCAAACGCTCGTTTATTCCAAACAATTCCGTTTTTGTCTGCGCTTTTACAGTCGATCAAGCTTTGGCGTAATTGGATCCAGCAAATCGCATCAATCCGCGTTCGTTTTATTTAAATTAATTGATGGAACGCGAACGGTTGTTTAAAGTGCTAATAAATCTGAATTTTTCTGAAGCGTCACATTCATAATGCTTATATGGTGTGGGCAATCAACTTTAATTGACAAATAAATAGAATGCCAACAAGTGCAACCTCATTCCGGTGATGCAGATTCATTGGGACTTTGGAGCACAAGTATTATTCTCATTTTGCCTGGGAGGCGTTTTTAGAATGCAAATTTTCAAATTTTTATCGTGTAAGTCGTTCGTTTTGGGGGACAAAAGACGATCGTGCAAGTACTGTCAATGAAATGTGGTGAAATTCATTTTTTTTAACATTTTTACCTGTCAAAATGAACACTTGCAACCTACGCCAACTGTTTACGACCAAAAAATTCAGTTGCACGACTTGTGTTGGACGTCAAAGTCATTTAATTGTCAAAAAGTGTAAAGCAACCTTTATGACTGCCATTTTTTCAAAATTGATTGAAATTTGCACGTAAAATTGACAGTAATGCATAGACTACACTCAAATTTCAATTTGGCATTAAATTACATCCAAAATGATTTGGCCGCGACGGTACATACAAGCTGTTCCAGAACTCGCGCCCCAGAGAGTAAGGGAGATGGTAAATTTCAAAACAATAATTGACTAAGTTTAATAGTATTCGAAAAAGGATAAAAAACTAACAACCAATCCTGGAAGTTTATTCCAGAGGTGGAGTGAAGGGCCATTCCAATTTCCTAGGCAACGAGAGTGAATGTTCATCTGACCAATTGTATGTTTCCATAGTTACCAGTTTTCAAATTCTGTTCAGCTTCGGGATTGGTTACCATTTTTTTGTCTTAACTCGATTATTTTTTGAGCTAAAAAATTTTTGTTTCGAAATTTTGGTTCAGAATTGTTGCCTTAATAATCCCTTTCTTTCTGGGACACCTGTATAAACACAAATCTCTTTTATGAAACTTGCAAGGGAGGTTTGTTTGCTTAAACGGCTTACACAGTGTTCAAAAAATAGAACCGTATTTTTGAACATACCACAAGTGAATAATGATATTATTACAAACGTAAATATTATTTCGAAAATACGTAAAATCGACGTCATGATTAAATTGTTGCGTAAAATGTAAAAGAGTCAGAAATAAACGTGTAGTTTGATCTGATCAGTGTTTTGGGCGTCATTGCAAGTGATATCGAATTCAACTGGTGGAGTTGAGTTTTAGAGTTTTTTCATTTGTGCTGTTGGAAAACTGCAGGGAAGACAATTCGAAGAAGGGTAAAATGAAGGATCTTGGATAACGAGCCCAACTAAAAACTCCCAGTGACTACAACGATTACTCAACAAGTATCTATTTTTATCGAGATCAATTTGTGTTTACGCTGATTCAGCACACGCATTTTCACTTTTTTTATTCGAAAAAAAAAACGCAAAAACCGCAACAAAGCGTAATTAAGTTTCCGAAATGAAGAGATTAACAAGAAATTGGGAAAGTATAAACCTGACATTTTACGACGCAAGAAATTGGCAGCTGAAAGTGTGCAGCAACTGCGTAAAATGATTGTTTTTGAGCGCATTTCGTGCCCCTTAAAAATTCCACGACCACGACACCTCGTTAATTATTTTCATTTGCAGCCTTGATATGTAAACAACTTGTGTATACAAAATAATTTGTATTAAGCTCCTAAATCGGTTGTCAAGCCGACTGAACTGCCTGAAACCCGATAAATAAAATCGATTGAAAAACTTTATTACCTCCTTGGAGTTATTGCATGCAACAGGTGACCTAAACATGTCAAAAGACATGCATAACGTTTGCCAGTTTGGCCTAATTCCTTCTCAAAGCGTGCTCTATGATTGGATGACGCAAGCACGCACCAAAAATTACAAGTCCGAATTAAAAAATTGCGAGAAAGGAGACGCGAAATTGTAGGTCGAGGTTGAAGCGACGAATTTTCAAAGGCTTTCAATGAGGTTTGATTCTGGAAAGGTTCGACCTTTGGAAAATTAAAAACGTGTGATTACAAAAGAGACGTGTGATTTTTTTTAATTTTTGGGGTCAATCCAATAAGATGTTAAATATTTATAGCATTGATACTGTAGTAGTTAATCGAAGGAATTAGCGTGGCGTGATATTCGATTTTCTACAACTTCCCTAACAAGTTGTACATACATTATGCATTCGGCGGTGTGCTTCTAGCAGCGTTGATGCATTTACAAAAATATTTTTTGTTGTGATTTCAGCACTCATTTTTATAACGTGTTGACTTGAGTTAGAAACCAAAAAGCAACTAAAAAGTTGGACAGTTTCCAAAAAAAAGGTGTGAAACACGAGCAGAGACTTATTGTTTATGAGCCACTTAATATTATACAGCTTAATCGTAAATATGAATGTAGCCATGGCAGCGACCGAGGTGGGAAAAATGTTTTGTTATGGTTATTTCTAAGATAAAAAATTGCGAGAAAAACGATTCCGAAAAGGGTTGTTTGATATTTGCCATAATTGCGGAGATATCGAACAAAATCGTTTTCGAACCTCCAAAATTTTCGCCCTCTGGCGCGACAACCCAATATTTTTCATCGATTGAGTCGCAAAATTTTTTTGTCCCAAAAATCGACCATCGAGTTTTTGACTTTTGAGAGCGAATTCTAAAGTTAAATGACCCGAGAAAAACGCTGGTGAAAACCGTTTCAAAAAATCTATTGTTGTTTCGGAGATATTCAACTTTGAAAATTTTCAAAATTCATTATCCGAAACTTTGATCGCTCATAACTTAATTATTTGTTGTCGTACGTAAATTTCAGGCCCAGATTTGTAATCTGCGCAAAATTCTGCGTAAAATGAGCTATAATAATTTTACTCTAAAAATAAGTGAGATATCGATCTCAGAACTTTGACATAGACTTGCTACTTTTGAAAAATCTAAGAACGATTTCTTGGCTAAAAAATCGCGAGAAAAACTATGGGGAAAACCGTTTCTTTTTATATGTCGTAGTCTCCTAGATTTTGAGATTGTTTCGAACAGAATTTGGTGACATTTTGACAGAAATTACAGTTTTTTTTGACATTCGGCAAGGCACATACAAAAAAATTTCTTATACATACACCAAGAAAATTCCAAGAATCCTGACTGAAATTCAATTTCTACAAATTGTGAGTTTGTGCAAATAAACTGTTAGCCTTTGCTGCCCACCCGACCATAAATTGCCCAAAGTCGAATATTTTCGGGTACTTTTGTTTTCGGCGCATTGACAGGAATTTATTTTGATAAGTTTTGGACGCGATTTTTTAATAGTTTACAAGGCTTGAAGTAAACATTTCAATGATCAAAGGAAAACATTTCATCGTTTTCGTAAATATTGGAAAGAAGATTTGGGATTAAAGTCAAATTAGCCGGCACTCGCCGTTTATTTAATAACAGAGAGTTAACCTTTCAAATTAAACAGTAATTAGAGAGATTATCCTCAGGATTATCAATTTAAAAACGTGAAGGTGACCAGTGTTATAACTCACCCTTCCGCTGCTATCTACGGCGTTCAGATCCGCTTCGGCGACGCCGACCAGCGTCGCTCTCATCAACAAGTCCCTCAGCACGTGGTCATCCCCATCGCGCGCCGCCCTCAACAGCACCTGTCCCCCAGGTGAGGCGGCCGCGTGAGGCGATGCGTTCGCCGTCGGCGACAGCGTGCCCCTTATATACCTCGCTGTCGGATGGACCCTATTTCTGGTTCCTGGTGATGCAGTCACCGGGACGCTCGTAACTATCGTGTAGTCGACGTCGCGACGTCTGTCGTCTTCCGCCGAATACCGTACAGTGACGTCGCTTCCTGTTGAACGATGTGCATCTGAGCGCTTACTGAACGAGAAACGTGTTCGTAATATGCCGACTCCCGCCGTTGATTCGGCGTCGCCGCCGTCGGGACACGAGGCGCCATCTGTGGGCGGGAGCGCGAAGCGCACGCGGCGGGCCTGTAATCAAGAGGGCGGTGGTTATTGACAGGTTGGGGATTTTACCCGAATCTAGTGATTGTGAACAATCAACAGGATTTGAAAGGGATAAGTTAGATACCTGTAATAGAGACATGTCAATTTTGGTTAATAGATGGTGCTCCAAGCAATTGTCGAGTTTTTTAGGGATTTTGAGGCTACAAACTGTTTAAAAGTGCCGTTTAAATATAAGTTATAGAACATCATTGCCAGATGCTAATGTTGCCAATACTAACTCATAAATCTCAATTTATTGCTTGTTGAAAATAATAAAATCTTTACAGAAATAACAAATCAGCGAATACTTACAGGCCGAGAAGGCTTTTCGTTTGAGTTATGCGTAAATTTCCCAGACCGCCGTTTGCCGGACACTATGGAATCATGATGCTTCAGATTGACTCGCAGTGGTCCTGTAGCCCCCAGTTTGGCCCCAATTGCCCCATATCTTAAAGATGGAAGCTCAGAGACCCGTTTTGTGATGGGTTTAGCGGACGGTTGGTTGTGAATTCCAGTCTGAAAAGTAATTAAACAAATAAAGTATAATAAAAATACGAGCAGTGTTTGTATTGAAGCACTATTTTCAACTCACAAGAAAATTTTGTGCTCCAAGCACAAGTTCATGATTATCGGTCATTCAAAGGTGTAGATAGACAATCAATGTTGAACACGAAACGCTTCGGGTTTGCTAACACCGGAGCTTGATGTAGAACCGCAATAAGTCGCGCCTGGTACACGCCAACAATCTACTTGCCCTATCATTTCCACACATTGTTCGCTTTATTTAACAAAAGGGCTTGGAATTCTCCAAACAAACTTAAACTTTCCAAAACTAATTCGAATCGATTCTTCGAAACGAATTGAGGTGTTGAAAAAACGCCGAATTTGATGTTTTTACGGGTTTATGAAATGTGGCACGACACCTCGACGTCTCAAATTCAATTTGTTCAAATTATGGTTGTGTCACTGGTTTCGTGACTAGAGCAGAGAGTGGTTGCCACTTTTCGCTACTTTTGTCAGGTAATCGCCAGTTGCCGAAAGTAAAACGTAAACTTCTTTGACATGGAAAATAAATTGGTTTAAAAATAAATGGAAGGGAAGTGAGTTCGTGTTCCTTCAACTTTGAGTAATAATAAAATAACACAGTAAGGTGCTCACGAGTTATTATGGTCGTGTTCCAGGTAAAAAAGCATTTTGGAGGTCATTTTAATTTTATAATTGATCGTGGTCAGTTGACAGTTTTTTTTTGCTTGATAATACGCAAATTGTAGTCGTACCATTTTTGGATCTGTGATATGAATGATAAGTACGGTATCTACTTTATTAAATGCAAATGCAAAAAGCGTGAAAAAAAACGATGGTTAAAAACCCCATCTTTCGCTTTGTCTTAGTTTCGGAGATATCGGACATCGCAACTTTAAACCGTTCTAATTCGGTTATTTATTGACGTACGTGAAGAGAGGAGCTCGAGTTCTATCAACTGGCCAAATCTCAGATTGATAGGACAAATAGTTTACGAGGGGCGATCGAAAAACGAAAAATTGAAAAATTTTCATCGATTGAGTCGCAACATTTTTTTTCCAAAAAATCGACCATCGAATTTTCGACTTTTGAGGACGTATTCTACAGTAAAATGAGCCAAAAAAACGCTGGTGAAAACGGTTTCAAAAAATCTTTTGTAGTTTCGGAGATATTCGAGCTTTGAAAATTTTCCAACCCAAAATCCAATATTCGAAACTTTGATCGCTCATAACTCAGTTATTTTTGAACCGATTTTATTTTTTAGGATTCTACGTAAATTTCTGCGTAAAATGAGCACTAATACTTTAATATTGCTTCTTAAATAAACGAATTAGCGATCGTGTCTGAATTAGTGAAGATTGTTTAACCATAAGATCTTCTTGTCCGATTTTTTTTACTAATAATAAGATAAACGCGTTATACATTCGTTTATTCTTTGACATAACACTGAATTACGCATCAAATTTATTTGTAACAATTTTTTGCCGAATTACGCAAGTTTGCCCCTTTGTTTCAATCAGTTTAGAGTTGCGACTTGACGGAGACGAATGTTTGTGTGGATGTGGAGTGAAATTGTGCCGTTTTGGATTTTAATTTAAAGGTCGGTGCTAAACAAACTCATTTTGGGACATTTTGCTGTGCTTTTGCGGGATTTCTCGTATGTTAATTTTATCAACTTTTGCATTTGTTTAAAGTTAGACGATACAACACACAAAAACGTTTAACTTCGGCTTTTACTCCTTTTGGAGTCTGCGTGAAGTTCTGCGTAAAATGAACCTTCTAATAACACATGTTTGCTCCAAAAATAAGCGAGATATCGACTGAATTAGATTTAGAAACATAATTTTTCAGATTTTCTATGAATAATGAATGCGATACCTACTTCATTAAATGCAACTTTACTTCCTGTGGCAAGTTTGACATGTGAAAGTTCCTTCCGATTTTTTTATGTTTGCGTCCTAAAATTACCTTTAGTGTGTCACGCACACCCTCAATGCCAGCATTAATGGCCAATTTAACTCCTAATTGGCAAACTTATCATTAACCAACCAAGTAAAAAATATATTTCGTTAAATATAACACTGTGTAACATTGACCTCTTACATGCATGCGATTTGTGAATTATTCGCTGTTCCACCCTCGTTCTATTAGTCGGTCAAGTACACAAAAAGCTCCTGTTAAAAACCGGCGCCTCCACCAATTTTAACATATCGGAAAAAAATGCTGTTATGCCGGCAGCAATGCAATTTAACTATTGGATCTGTATGGACATTGCTAAAAACAAATATGACTCATACACGCCTATCATAATAATTAATAATTTTAGTTTCCTTTTAATTAAGCTGTCGCAATTTACGATGAAATAAAACATTTCATATTGGCGATCTGTCGACATGCAAAATATCTCTAATTACAAAATCTAATTAGATGATGGCTAAGTCCACCGCGTCTGTCTACATTAATCACAATAAGCCATTAATGAACTTTTTTCGGATATTTCGCAGCGATTATTTGAATTCTCGGAAAACGTAAACGCGAACACTTTTTGATCGCAAATAACTAAAGAAAGCTACGACAAAAGCAGGAAAATCTTTCGCTTATTATGCCCTGACACCTCCACATGCATATAAACTTGCCAACTTAATAGAATAGTTGTGTCGCTGCTAAAAATACAACACCGATCTCATGCGCTCCAATAATTAAGACTTGACACTTACAACAAAAATTACCTCTTTTATACACGGCCGCATCACTGCAGTGCCTTTCGAGACGACCATTTTCGCAAAAGTTGCCTGCAACAAAACTTCATTGTTACTGCATCAAGAAAGAAATTACAAGCACGCCGCGACGCCGACGTAAACTTTTGAAAACATGCAATTACAAGAATTCGTGAGTGATGAGCCGTTTCCATTGTAAATAGACTGACCTGACGTATATGAGGTTGTTATAATGCGCTACTCATTCATTTGTGTCAAGTTCACGAACGCCACAATGCTCGAGCTTTTACTGGAAGCTTTCGGTTGCGAACTTGCAAAATAACACATGCGCGCCGCAATTGTGAGATTTTTCTGTAATTGTTTACGTGGGCGGAATACCTGCGTGGTTATCGCGGTTTGTTTTTATTAAGAGATAAACTTGGGGCCGTGGTCCCAAATATACTGTTTAATCTTTTTGCTGGTTTTTATCATTTTTCGTATTATTGTTCTTCTGCAAAAATTGTTGTAAGGTACATGTTAACATAATTTATTATGTATTAGATGCGAATTACGTACAAGGCTTTTTACATACAATTATAAAATCAAGAAAAAATACAAACACTGTACTCACTGTCTTAAAAAATTAATAGTGGCTATAAAAGATGTTAAGGACGAAGTATTTTGTAGCTTTTTGACGCTTAATCTATTAAAGAAGGAGCGCTAGTAGGTCCCAGTATTTTTTTTGTTCATATTATTACTCAAATTGAAATTTTGTTGACAAAATCAATATTATCTTGCAAATAATAGGAACCATTAAAAAAAACAATTGTTTTATTAAACTAAATACAAGTTATAGTAGTGTCTCTATAAATAAAAATTAAAAAAAGATGTTTTTTGAAAATGCGTTTATATGCAACCAATTATACATGGCTAGCAACTTTTGTTGACATACGCCAACTCATCACGTGGTTGGCAGCACTTGTCCGTTGCTATGACAGTTGACAGAAACAAAAAAAAAACTCGCAGTGTGTTAACGAATTTCTTTTATTAGCGTTGAAAATTACAAAATGCAAACTGTTAGATAAATAATTCGATTAAATAAAGCTAAATAAACTCTTCCTCCATCTCTAAGCGTGCAATGCCGCCTTCACTTGCGCCTGTTGAAACTGATGTTGCAGCTTTTGCAGTGCCTCCCTATGAACGTCCTGTTTTTTCTCCATGGAAGTAATCAGATCATCACACCTCTTAATTTCTTTGTTGATATAATCCATTCGTTTGCTAACATTTTGCTTTGCTTCCACCAGCTCTGTCTTGATGAGAACTGGTCCTACGGACTTGTAAACTTTGCCGTCTTTAGCCAGTAGATCTAGTTCTTCCTTGACGATCATATTTTCGTTTAATTGCCCATCCAACTGTTGTCGAGACGAAATCGCCTTCTGCAACTCTGGACCAAAGTAAGGTTAGGAAGCACGAGTTTCACCGTAATACCTTTTTGCGTGTTCTTGAAACTGTCCAGCTCGGACTGAATTTTCCTTTGCAAGTCTTCACTCATTGTTCTGTTTGAAATGGACGTAAAAACACTTCTCTGCTTTAAGAAGTTACAAAAGCGGAGACAGGTGTGAAGTTAGGAACTGACAGTTGACAGCTGAAGTTTCTACAAAATTCTGGTAGATGGCGCGGACGCAAATTTTCAAATTTGCAAGCAAACACTTTTGAAAATGAAAGATATATTTATTATAAAAACGCATTAATCGGAAGGAAATCCCCAGACTTTCAGACTGCCAGCATCCCTTTTCCTGTCGTACGCGTCCTTGTCGTCACACGCGTACGCTAAGAAGTACATTGAAGGATGCCAAGCGACCGTGAAAGTGGCAGCCTCTACAGAAATGTCCGCTATTTTGTCTCCCGTTTCCACGAATCCGATGTCGATGATCAAATCTTCGGATGCGGAAGCCAACAATTGACCGTCGTAACTGAAGGAAATTGTGCGCACCGGCCAATCCATTCTACAAAAATTAAATAAAAAAAAAGTTGCAACACAAATAATTATTACCTTGTGAAAACTCTTTGGCAAGCCAACTCGTTAATGTCCCAAAGTGAAACTAAAGCATCCGCACTTCCTGTGGCGAAATATTTGCCTGTGGGGTCGAATTCTATACAAATACAAGTGCCTGGATGCGCTTTTAAAATGTGCTGCCTTTTTAACTCGGGGTAACTCAGTATGTGGACACATCCTTGTCCATTTGTTAGAAAAAATAAATCGCTGGTGTTATTCCACGATATTTCGTTTACTTCGAAATTAAACTGCTCTTCAGCTTCAATTTTGTGGGTTCTGGCGTCAATAAAAGTCACTAGATCCTCCTTATTTCCCACTGCTATTGCATTCCCGTTAGGTGACCATGTGATATTGATGTTTTCTCCTTTTGTGCTTATTGTCGCGACGCATTTTTGGATTCTGGTGTCCCAGATTCGCACAGATTTGTCTCCACTGGCGGTACTCAGGAGGTCTGGATGGGACTGATGCCAGCAAAGTTGGTCGACAGAGCCCCCATGACCTTTGAACGTGATTTCTTTGTTCTAAAAGCAATCTGCGTTGAAATTGAAGAAGACTTTGCTAACTCACCAAACGGTCTCTGTCTAGAGTGTAAATACAAACTGATTTATCGAAGGATCCGGACGCTAAACGTTTACCGTCGCAACTCCAACCCACGGAGTGGACTTTTGAAGAATGCCCAGAATATTCCTTTATTTTGCAGTGGGATTTAAAGTGGCTCTGGAGCTCCTCAATCTTTTCTTGGAACATTTTGCAAAGTCACAAACTAAAATTTAAATTCGTGGCTAAATGTTTTGCAAATTACTTTGGTTTTGTACTTACGGAAATCAGCGGTAAAAACGAGCAAAACTTTGAACGCACATAACCTCGAAATTTGTTTGTTTACATCTGCTTGGTAATTTTCTTGCTACTGGTTGGTACCCCCGAAATATCTGAGGCGCCAAATTCAAAATGACAATTCTATTGTATTGATATTATTCACGGGTAATGATTATCATGCATTAGGCAAATGTAAGAGTATTTCATGCTTTTTCTGGTCGTTAAAACCAGACAAAATTACAAAATAATAATAAAATCATGTTGTTTTATTTTGTTGCTTATTTGAATGATTTTTCTTAACACTATCAAATAATACAAAGTCGCACCACATCGTTTTGGAAGGAAGCAGTGGTCAGTCGTCCTCTGATATCTAACTGGCGTTTCCTTTCATTCAAGATAGTGATTACAGCGACTTGAATTCGCTTAACACAAGAAAAAATGGAAGAAAACCAAGTTCAAAGACCAATTACCCAAATCCTGTATCGCCAATCGTCTTTGGAGACGAGATTATATCCTGTTGATCCCTCTGAAGAGTCCAGTGATGAAGAGATTTCTCCACCAAAGATCGTCGATGTTAAACTCAAAGAAAATTCACCTCCAACTGAGCAGAACGTGGGGGAAAAAGATGAAAGTGAAAATGCAACAGCAATTTATTCAATAAAAGGTAAGTTGAGTTTCATTCACATTTGAATAAATTCGAAACAATACTACTCATCAGACTGGATGATGGTATTTTCTATGTCTGATAAAACCCACTGATGGTCCACTATCTCTAAAGCCTCCCATTCCGCCTTAAACGGCACCTTTGGGTCATTCGGCATGGCCATGGCAGCCCCCGACATCTGATCTTGCATCTGTTTGCTCTGATCCGCTGCGTTATTCTCTCCCAAAACCAAAGCGTAAATACTTCTCAACCCAAAAACGTTCAAGAAGTACCAGGAAGCTGAAGAAACCCAGGAAGCGTCAAGATGGCTCAACTCAATCCCTCTTTGCAGCATTGATTTGAATCGCAATGTTAAAGGAAATGGTACTTTTGTGGTGATGAAACCAGAGAACATCCAGTTGATCCATCCACCGATAATAATCATAGGGAGAACGTTAGTGAGATTCCCTTTCAGCATGTCTGTCATCATTGAAGGGTCAGTCATCATATTCTGAGTCGGTGCGGGCCTTTTCTGAATTAAATAGCCACCTTCCTCTTTATTAAACGCGTGTCTACGTATTAGGAACGACGTCTTTGGAATATATTTAGCGTTTTCTCTGAGAACTCGCGCACGGAGAATTAGTTGACTGTCTGCCAACTGCTGAATTTCAACCTTTTTTTGACTAGAAAGGAGAATAGATATGTAATGTCGCAATATTCCGACCAAAAACGTTATCACTACGATGGGTAAAAACACCCAGAAGCGAATTTGGGGGTCCACTATCAAATCGGTAGTCATGTTTTCTCACAACCCCTGGAAAATCATATTTTGAATTGAAAACAATTCGTAAAATTTGTCTTACCGTTTCTAGTTCTTGTGAATATTCCAACTCCTGTTTAAACACCACAAAAATTATTTAATCTTTAGAAACTCGGGCTCTTGTTGACATTTGACACTTCGAAACGTCATTGTATTAAGATGACCAACCAAAAGAAACAAAATTACTGTTTGTTTCAGGCATTGCCCGTCACTCTAAAAAACAAACTCCCCAGAATATCAAATGTCAAACTGATACGAAAATGGCGGCTGTGAGACCAAAATCTCCCCGAAATAATGTTGGAGCTAAAAACGACAAAGAGGAATCAATTTGGGACAAACTTGGAACGTTGGGACGTAAGAAGCGCATCAAGGAAGGTAACCAAAGTTTTTTTTATCCACTTCCGTGTCTAATTGTGGTGCTACCTTATATGGTTATGTTGTTAAACAAAGTAGGTGTGGTGACCATAGTGACCTAATTTGTTTTTTTTTCGTAGTTCAAGAAGTGCAGGCTGAAGGGAAGTATGCTATTGACTCCCCTGGGAACCCCCTTAATCCCATCACACCACCAGAAGACTATGATTTGGGTAAGAAAGCAACAAAAATTGTATCAAAATTCATGTTTACTCTAACACAGAGGATAATGAGGAAAGATGCATGGTCGACTCTCGTTCATGCGAGGACAGCAAATTCAAAGAGCTCACGCAAGTTTTAATCGATTGGATCAACGACGAATTAGCTTCCCAAAGGATAATCGTGCAAGATCTAGCTGAAGATCTGTATGATGGACAAGTTTTACAAAAACTCCTCGAGAAGCTGACCAATGATAAACTAGATGTGCCAGAAGTCACACAGTCTGAGGAAGGACAGAAGCAGAAACTTGCGGTTGTTTTAGCTCACTTTAATCAGGTAAATTTCTATTGATACAACGGGAGTTTTACAGGTGTTTTAGGTTTTAGGGGTGCAGCGCCTAGAACACCAAAAATGGAGCGTAGAAGCAATCCATTCTAAAAACATCGTTCCAATCTTGCATTTGCTGGTTGCCCTCGCCCGGCATTTCCGCCCTCCCGTACGTTTACCAGAGCACGTATCCGTAACAATGGTAGTGGTTCAAAAACGTGGGGGCCAACTGTCTCACCGTGTTGTCAATGAAAGCATCACAAAAGCGTACGACGATGTTGGGATGAGATGCGAACGCGACGCTTTTGATACTCTGTTTGATCACGCTCCTGAAAAACTACAAGTTGTGAAAAAGGTTGTTTTCGTTAGTAAAACAAAACAGTTTATAATTATTGTCTTTTAGAGTTTGGTAACGTTCGTCAACAAACACCTCAATAAAATTAATCTGGAAGTTGGCGACATTGAAACTCAATTTCACGATGGGGTGTATCTTATCATGTTGATGGGTCTTTTGGAAGGATTTTTTGTACCTTTATACAGTTTCCACGCCACACCCAAAGATTTTGAACAAAAAGTGCACAATGTGGCCTTTGCGTTTGAGTTGATGGAAGAAGTGGGTTTGAAGAGACCCAAAGCAAGACCGGAAGGTCAGTTTGGCGTGAAATTTTGTTTATTGTCTGTGATTGTAATTTTTTGTTTTTCAGACGTCGTCAATTACGATTTAAAGTCGACTTTACGAGTGCTTTACAATCTTTTCACAAAGTATAAAAGTCTTCAGTGAAGATATTAACGTGAGACGTAGTGCCTTAAATGTTTGTCCAGATGACAACTCCTCTAATGTATCTAAACCTGGATGTGCTTTAATCGCTTTTAATGATGTAGAATCTGATGGATTTATTTTTAATATTATTATAATGTTGGTGTTTATACCCACTAATGTAAATAACTTGTATAATTTTATATTTATTAAAAGTCGAGATAAATCAAATCTGATAGTTTGGCATCAGAATGTTTTTGAAAATTTAGGGAAAAATTGTGTCCGGCCTAGGGAAATATACGAAACGAAGGTTGGCAACATTTTGTTTTCTAATCTAACCTATTTTCAGCAGGTTGATTTTATATTTTTGAATTGTGCTAAAATGACGAAGTTACGAAAGCAACGAAGAAGAAAAGTTTACCGTCATAATGTGAACAGAAAAAGGTTACGAAACAAAATAGAAGGGACAGGGAAAGTAAAATGGTAAAATGCAAACATAACCTCAATCCATCCTTTTTATTTCTACTTTTCGTTATTTTTAGTAAAGACATTGAAAAAGCATGGGATAAACGCAAATCTGTTCAGACGAATTTACAAGACATGGGCTTATCCTACGACCCCAACAAAACTATAAAAATTCCCAGCTCTATGCAGAAAATCAAAGCTTCACTGTCTTCAAACTCTGATGATTGGAATGAGGAGGAAATTACTACAGAGCCTACGAAATCACACGTGGCTCAATCATTAGAACAGGAAGCTAAGGCTCCAAGGGCGAAGATGTTTAGACTACCAAAGGGGCAAGTGGAGTGGATTACCTATTTAATGGATAAGTATAGAGATGACTACAAAGCAATGGCAAGAGACAAGAAAAACTATTACCAAGAAACCTGGAAACAAATCCGAGCGAAGATCAAAAGATTTAAGAGTATTCCAGAGCAATATTCTGTATATTTGAAGGAGAGGAATCTTAGTGATGAAACTACAGACAGTCTGTCTGATGATGAAAGTTGATTCCTTTTCTAAAACAATAAATTTTATTTATCAATGTTTGTAGACCTCACAAAACGTCCTGTCCAAAGAACTCCCTTGTCTTCTGCAGGAATGAATCTTCACTTGTACACATACAAACATTAAAATAGAGATCCTTCAAAACTTGCAACTTCTCTAAATTGGAATCAGATAATTGAGAACACGTCACTAATAACTTCACTTCATTTTTATTCTTCACTGCACAAACTGCCGCATTGTCCAACAGTGTTGTGGTCATCAAAGCTGCTTGCAGAGGCGAGTAGGATTCATTGAAGCCACAGTAATGTTCATAATTCATCACCATTATAACATTTGGTAGTTTTCTCCACAGTTGAATGCTATTTAATTGGGTTATTAAATCAGTGTGGTCCTTTAAATACCTGTTGAAATTCAATTATTGCATGACTGACTTGTTGAATTCACTCACATGACTGTTATGAGTTGTAAAATCTCCTTGTCTGGCGTTTTTATGTTCGGTGGGGCGGCGTCGAAGATCTTGGGGGATATTAACCAAACGTGAAGACCATTTTCTGCGAGGGAAATTGCAATCTAGACAGAAAAAGCATGCATGAATGGTAATAAAACATTTGGTTAAAACACGTGTTGGTGATTACCTGGAATAAAGTATATTCCCAATTGTTTACTCCGATTGCAAGGGCTGATTGGACTTGCTTTGGCTCCATGTTGTCTGAATTTGGTGGAATCACAGCTGATAAATGCTGGTTCTGCAATGAAAATTATGTTTGGATTCGATTGGGGGGTTTACTTTTGAAAGGAGAAACGCCCTGTTGGCAAAAAAACCTTGTTTCTTTTTTAGGGGAGAACGCACGAATGCGGAAGAACCCCATGAGTGGTCAGGTCAATCTCAAGGGCGAACCCTCGGGTCATGAATGACAAAGGATCCATCTCCGGGAGATTATTTATCCACCAGTGTACGTCAACTGGTAGTGAAGAAAACTGCGAGCTCCATCTACAGAAGTAAATTTCGTTTCCCTGCGACTGAATTTTGAGGGTGGCAAATTTAAATTGCAGGTCCGTTTTTATAAATCCGCAAATGGGGTCGCTAGGAGCGGTAATCGACTTTGTTTTTTACGAATACAAAAAACGCGTTATACATTCAATATTTTATGACATAATACCGAATTACGCATCAAATTTATTTGTAACAATTTTTTGCCGAATTTCGCAGGTTTGACCCTTTGTTTCAATCAGTTTAGTGTTGCGACTTGACGGAGACGTGTGGATGTGGAGTGAAATTGTGCCCCTTTGGATTTTAATTCAAGTAAGATTTTATTTAGGATTAAAAAAAGTCTTTATTTTTGAAGTTGCATACCGCTAATTTCAAATACATTTTTTCCCGCCAGTTCCTTACCTGATTTCCTCAACTTTCATCAAAGTGGTCACGTGTCCCCTGTCCCACTTTTTGATTGGTCTAATTGACGTCGGCGCACTACTTTACCGACCAGCGCCCGCCATTTTTCACTCTCGTTTCATCAATGGTTAAGTAAAGTGTGTTTTAATTTTCATCGCAGCCCTACGCATTGGCAAGATGTCGTTCTAGCACGAAAAGTTTTTGCACACGCAAGTGTGCCACTACAAGCATAAACATGCAGTGAGTATTTATTCGTAGTCTTTTTATTTAATGTTTACTAGCAGCTTGAACCGAGCCACTGAGTGACCGAATGATTGCACCATATTGGTGATGTCGTCATCTAGATTATGCCGTCATTTATTGACAGGGGTTAGTTCGAAATGAACACAGTGGCGATTTTATGCTAGTGTTGGTCAACGTTAACGTCGTAGTAAAGTTTGTTGACCTGCGAAGGAAATGGGGAAAATTGTCTATAGAAGGGAAATATCGATTAATTGATTGGGGGGATTATATTCTCAAACATTCATGCTATTGTAAACACGTCACCTAGGCTGCTATCGTCTTATCTGACACCAGCACTATTTAACAATTTGACATTGATTAACATTATTGACATGACATGAGAATGTTTGGGTTTAATAGAATCAATGAGGCCATACAGTTTTTAAAAGGTTGCACGCACTGTACAGCCTGTCGAATTTGACACTTTCAAATTTTAATTCCTCTTTTTTTTTGTTTTAGTAGGTGTTAAACTGTCATTAAAGATAAAAGTTCATTGGTCATTTATTTTAGGAACTGATTTTGTGTTATTACATATTGTAGTTGAGTGTTTTATCAACGTCTATAATCTCGATCCCCTGCCACTCCTAAACCGCCAACAATATCAAGTGTTTTTGTTACTTGTAAGCTTAGAACTTCCTGTCGCAGAAATCAATTACGTTTATCTACAATCTGCGTTTGTTTTCAGGGCCACAATGGCGCTTTCTACGCTAGCCGGATTCTCATCGGCAGAAGAACTCAGCTTAAACAATCTTTCTTCTTACATTTTGACTATAAACAGCGCACCAAGCAAGCAACATGAGTGCGCAGTTTATACCATGGAAGGAAGAGCCCTTGTCACCTCTCAGTACTGAAGAGGTGTCATGGCTCTCCGAAGACACTTTCTATCAAACATCGGAAGATTCCATCAAATTCGAAAATGATTTGGTCCCTTGCGAATCTAAGGCAGAGGTGGCTTCTCTTATGCTGGAAAATCTCGAAAATTTGATCGATTTGGATGAGCTCATCAAAGAAGGTTCGTATTTGGAGGAAATAATTGTTCGATCTGTTGATTTACGTTGCCACTTTCTTTTTTATCGATTAAAGTTTCGAGTCCGGCAAAAACTTAGTAGGCAATAAGTAGTTGCGTCACTATTACACAAGAATGAGGACAACAAGCTTTCGAATTTGAAGTTATGTTGGTAGCGCCACATTTTCGGAATGCCAACGTGCAAAAAGCAAAACCATTGTATCAACGCTGATAATAATTAAAAATAATATTTTTGTTTACAATCCGATATTATTAATTAACATGTGCGTGTATTATAAATTGCATTATTTCTTGCTGATTCTTGGAAATTACGTACTTGGGTTTATGGACTGTAAAATCCCCGAGTAATTTACCATAAGATGGTTAATTAATTTGTTATTACTTAGTATTTGCGATTTTTCTTTGCTCATATCGGTGATGTGGTAACATTGCTTTAAACAGGAAGACCCTGACCAGCAGTGATAAGATAAGCGAAAGCCTTTTGCACTTTTGTGGAAAATTGTTAAAGTTCTTGGCTGCAATTTAAAATTCGTTCAAGTCAATTAATAAGGCCATTGTTATGATAAGCTGATAAGACGAATTAGACTAGTCATAGTTAGTAAATTTAGCCAGCAAAAGAATTCGCTCGCGTCAAAGTTCAGAACATCTGAATGTTTACTGCTAATTATTCCGGGTTATCACGACCCTGACACTCCGGTTCTTTGCCATATCCAGCAAAAATAGCCCCAGGATCCACATTATTCTTATCAAGTCGTCGCCGCGTTTCGGATCACATGGTGTCCACGTCTTCTGGTGGGGACGCTTGAGGGACGACCAGTCACCACCTCAGTCAATTCCAACTCTTCTAACAAACCGCAACTCGTGTCGTTACGTCCGAACAAATCGATCGAACCCAAAAGTGTCTCTTTCGTCTTTAAACGTTAAAGTTGCAAAGAAAAGTGATAATTGTGCGCGGATCCTCATGGTTGTTTGTACAAATGAGCCCTGGCGTGTGTAGCATGAAGTGCAGCTACCATTACACGTGGAACCGGGAAATTGTGTTCAATTCTCAGAAGCTGGTGAAAAGACGTTGATTCGAAAAGGATACCCGAAAAGTCTTTTTTTGACGTCGACATTTCTCTCTTTTACATACAATTGCTGCCATAGGAAAACTGTTGACTTTCTGTGTTTGATAGTTGGTGACCTCCGCCAATCAATATAATGGCTGTTTGTTATGGTAGGTTGTTCGGACATACATCAATCTGTTGTTTTCATGTCACGACGGGATGATAATCTGTCAATATTTACGGACCGAAAGAAACACCCGCTATGGTTAACCTTCGACTATAGTGGTCAGACCACTGCGGTTCCACAACGAATCCAAAGAGCAATGCCCATCAGTGAAAGGAACACTTTTATAGTGGCGGAAACTCAATTCTGACCTGTATTTTTCCGACAAAAATACGCGAAGAACCGTTGCCAATATCTTATTGACCACACCTAATTAAATTCATTAGAGTGTTGTTATTGGTTTGCACTGGTTACAACAATCGCTACTGCTTCAATTATGCTGCCATTACAGAAACACTGATTTAACCTTGCCCTATAAAATTTGGAATAAAATTTACTTACATACAGGATGTCCCAGAACGCTCACATTTCCTGATGCGTGTCGCAAAGTGATCTAATTCAAAAACTAAAGTGCCTGAACAAAAATCGTCTCAGATTTTGATGGAGAATTTCCCATTGAAAGGAAGTGTGACTGTTCTGAGACACCTGTATACAAAAGGAAGGAAACTTTTTTGAATTGAAAAGAATAATAAGCAATTTAAACCTTTTATAAATCCACAAACACGAATAAAAAAAACTTGCGTGACATAAGAAAAATTATTTTCACGTTTTATTAACACTGATTTGGTATGTAATCGAGTCAGCCTTGCAAGCTAATTTCTTTCTCTGATACACTTATATCGACAGTTTAATAAAAAATAACTATTTTAAGCAATAAATACCGGAAATGACCTCTGTTTTATTCTAGACACCCGACATCTTCACACTCAATTAAATTGTACCTAACACACTTAATGCACTTCCGCAGATGACTCGATTAAAACTGCGATTGGAAACGGCGTCTAGTGGGCCTCGTTCTGACGTTTTCACATGCGGAGCGTTGTTATAACAACAAGTAAACACTTGTCCGAAACTTTTGTTGTATTTTCGCAAAGTCACATCTTTTGTTATCCTGATTTAGATTTCATCAGAAAATTAGTGAAGTCACATTTGCCTCATTTACCTATCTCAAGTAGTCTCGAAAGGAATCGATAAAAATTTTGTCAATGGCCAAAAGCATGGGAGTTCATGATTCACTACTATTTGGGTTTGTGCACTTGGTTTATACTTATTTGACGTAACAATGATACGAATGCTAAATCCATTCATAAAATTCCAAACAATTCATTTCGGTGGGAGAGGACGTTGTTTTATGGGTATGTAAAATAGAGACCGGTGAGTAGTGCGAGATTTAAATTTTATTTAATTATTTGCAATGGCCCTGTTAACAAATTGGTGGTTAATTAACAAAAAAGTTCTGCAAGCAATCGCTAGACCATATCTTTCGTTTCAATTATTTAAATATGTTTTGTTTTTTCAACGCCATTGTTGATGCGACCTTGTTTGAAATGACTTTGCAAACGAACGCCTGTGTTTACTTGAAATATTAACTCACGTCCAAACCTGAAAAAAAAGAGAATTGACCCCAAATTATGTAGATTAAGAAATTAGGTAATGGTTCACTCAACCCTCTTACCTCACAAATGGGGAGCTTCTGACAGATGATGTAATTAAGACAGTTATTAGTCGATTTTCCGAAAGATAAGTGATGATGAAACGAGATAACGAAGTAGAAAATGTGAAAATTGGGTTCGTTAAAAAAGTTAAAAAAAAGCCCAAGCCTGCTAAATAATGAAATATAAATACGGATCTAGCAGGCCTGGAATTGGGGAAAATGCTAACTAGATGATTTTGGAATGGTCACACTTGAAATCAACAAATTGTCAAGAACTTTTAATGAAATTTTAACAAATCAAAGGCACGACTTGAAATTTCAAAGCCAACTGAGATGAGCGCTTTACTTCCATAGCACTCTGTACACACGAAATAAGCAACAAAAAATCTCGTTTTCATTGTCTCTGCGGGCGTTGGGCGGTGGTGCGGTTACGCATGGTCAAATCGAGGTAATCTAGTTGGCGTAATAACTTATTCGCGATTAATTTATTATTATTAACATTACTGAAGGAATTAATTAAAACTGTTTGCCAAGAGCTGAATATTTTGCATAAACTTTCCATTAATCTGCGAAAAGTAGAAAACGTTTTGCCTTTCCATTCGGTGCATATTTTGAGTTTTTATCCACGAAAAAAACTGACTGCGATAAAGTGACCTCCTTAAATTTCCATATCTAATCAGAGGGTCAAAGTTGACGCTTGCTCAAACAATTAGTTTATAAAAATGAAGGATGATAAGGCTTTAAATAGAGGGTGTTTTTTCTTGAGGAGAAAAAGTAGTTCAAATATCCAAACAACTTTCAACATGCGTTTCTCTTCCTGTAAAAAACGGACTAGTTTTGAATCGGAAACAATGCACGCGATTTATTCTATTTGTCGTTTATCCTTGATTGATATTTTTATTAATAGTTGAAATGTGGATTAGCAAGTGAAATGGATATTTATTAGCTTAGTATTTATGAATTTTTATTGTATTGTTTTATTTTACGTCGCAATTTGCTTCAATGTTGACTCTTTCGTTCGAATTTTTGTGACATTTTTCGTTTCCGATTATTTAACAAATTACAACCGCGTCACGGCGAAATTCGTATATTTAATATACTTGATCACCTCGAAACAGGTGCCACTCCTAAAATTGTTAGAACGGTGTATATTAACAAATAAGGTTCAATAAAACATGTGTTATTGTTCTTATTTCAACAGGGCATTTACATTTGAAATATTTCTCAGACATCGTAAAGTAAATAAATTCTTGTTTACTGTAATTATATTAATAGGCGGCGTTTAACAACGACTACATTTCCTGAGTTTTGGTACGACGCAAGGCCAACTACTAATTACTTTCACTTGTAAATCAGGCCGCAATTAGAGTGATCTTAATTCTATTTTCACTTTCTTCACAGAAATAGGATGCAAAT
Source organism: Gnatocerus cornutus (assembly GCA_029298725.1). Lineage (NCBI taxonomy): Eukaryota > Metazoa > Arthropoda > Insecta > Coleoptera > Tenebrionidae > Gnatocerus > Gnatocerus cornutus. Next base: position 21,393,798 of record CM055510.1, read on the forward strand.
TGTTTTGTCACTTTCGAAATTCAAACTCGCTCTTGTTCCGTAATCTAAATCTGTACAATTCCGTCCGAAATAATTGATCCCAATCTTCGTGAATTAACCTCGGACGCTGCACGAACGCCATCTAACTTTTTCCTTTTCGTTTCAGAACCTTACCTTCTTGATGAGAAGATTCTGCCCATTCTGGAAGATGTGGACCAATCCCAACTCCCCCTCCTCCCCGCCAAAATGGAGTATCTCCGTTCCCCCGACACCCAATTCCTCCTCAAAGAATTCGAGACCGTCTATGACGTCGTCGAATTCGCTCATGAAACCCTCACACCCCCTCAGAGTCCCCCGAATGAAAATAAAATTCTCACCACCTTGGAACCGCTCCTCACCCAGCCCACATATGCGCCTCTTCCAGAAAAGCACGACGTTTATCCAGTACCTGAAAAGCCACTTCTGCTTGCATATCGCCCCCCAATCAACATCCCCACCGAGTACCCGTCGGCGATGACGCCGCAGCCGGACATCGCCCATGAGCTCGCCGTTGTCGACGAGCTGGTGCGTACTCGCGTGGAAGACATGCAATGGAGTAGCGGCCCTTCCTCGCCCAATAGTAGCAGCAGCGGGAGTAGCAACTTCGGCGACTGCTCGTCTGACGATCCCGAATGGATGCCTGAACCGGTGGAAAACTACGAAAGTGGTGGTGTTGAGAAGCCGCAGCGCAAAAGGGCGAAGCCCTATTCGCGCTCCGGGAACGTTGACAAGAAGTCCCGGAAGAAGGAACAGAATAAGAACGCTGCTACTCGCTACCGTATGAAGAAAAAGGCCGAAGTTGAGGTCATTTTGGGCGAGGAAAAGGGGTTGGCTACGAAGAACGACGAGTTGGAAGGGAAGATCAAGGATATGCAACGCGAAATTAAATACTTGAAGGGGTTAATGCGTGATCTCTTTAAAGCCAAGGGACTTATCAACTAACAAACACAATTGGCAACACTTTTTACTTGTTTTTTTTTTATCTTATGTACTATATTTATTTGTTAAGGCTTTTTTGTATCAACACATTTATATCAATGTTTTCATCACTCCGCTGTTTGATAGATTATTGTCGAGTAGGAAGGATGTTTAAGCGTTCTTTTATTTTTTTAAGTTCAACATATTGTAGGCTTTTAGAAAATGTTGGGTCGCGCGTTTATTCATGTCAGATCCACGTTTTGTTATTGTTAAGATTTTGCTTGCTCATACATGTCTTTTAACACTATAGTTTATCCATATGAAGTACTAATAAAGAATGATTTTTTAGGTGGGCACAAGCAGTTTATTTCATTTTTTAGGAATTTGAATATTGATGTCACAAATTTTATCGTGTAATTCGTTCTTGTTGCAAATGTTGCAATGACGGTGCTGTGTGAATTGTGTTTTAGGTGTCAAGTTGAATTTGTTTCTTACCTTTAAAAGAGTCGCGACTGAGGACAATTTCATAATTTAAGGGCTCGCAATTATTGCGCGATTTTGAATTTTCACGTCAAATTCTGCGAGATGGTGCCAACCTTGTCATCGTAAAATTTCCCCACCCGAACAACCAATTACAACTTGTGAATTCTTGGTGTCTAGGGATATTCTAGGGACTTTTTAGTTGGCAACAGTGTCTAAAATGCGGAGCTTCATTTGATTACCATTAAAAACAAACACTCTGTATCTTTACTTCTTCAGCATGTCGTTGTCTCAGAAGCACGCAGGCAAAGTGCTAGTGCCGTGGTTCAACCAGTAAGTAAAATCTCCTCCAAACCGCCCCCTCTAACCTCACTTTTCCAGCGCCGAGTGGAAACATGTGTACGACTTAATTTACTCGAAAACTGACCGAAATTGGCCCGCCGCTCTCGAGGTCCTCAAAATATGGAAACACAGAAGTACTTTGCTTTCAGCGGGTGTTGAAGGAACTCTCATAATATTGGAAGCAATGTTGCTGAATTCTGAGCTGGGATGTAATGAATCTAATCACATATTGTCCACTTGTTTGGTGCGCTTTTTGAATATATGCGCAGCTAGTGGGGATAAACAAGGGACTTTTTATAAGAAGGCCAAAGAGAATGAGTTGCCAAAATGGCTTATTGGAATTCGGCATGATATAGCGCATGGACATCAACTGCCTTCAGCTTCTATGTTGAAGTTGAGTTTGAAGTTTTGTTTAAACTGGTTGAAGGAGAAATATTGGGATGTACAAGGCGATTTGATGACTGATTTTGTAACGAAGGAAGAAAGTGCCTTAATCATGGAAGATGTTACTCTCATTCTTGGTTCTTTAAATTGTACATTTAGACATGACGATTTGAGTGGTCAAAACGTATTGAATTTGTTAATTCACAATAACATGATCTTGATAGAATGTGAAACTGATGACAAAGGTACCTTATTTGGAGTTATTTCCTCAAAATTTTCTTCTATATGTTTCAGGAAACAGAATTATTCCAACCAGTATTTTAAGTGTGTGGAAGACTTTATTTCAAAGAATTTATCAGACCGGCATGCTACAATTAGTGCACAGTTTATTTGAAGTAACCTGTGACATCACCTACACATTTACCCAAAGAGAAACTGCCAGTTTATGGTTAAAAGAAGTGTTTAGATACAAGATAGAAACGGACCAAGATGAAACCATTAAGGTATAATTGATGCACGATCGACAAAACCCCATCAAATCTCACTTTTCAGATTAGATATAAGAATTTCGCCACACAAATTGTGGAGAGATTGAACCCAACTACCATCAATTTTGTGAAAGAGTACGATTTAACAACAGCTTTAAATAAATTTAACGATTTGTTTTCAGGGTTCTGCAGTACGTTGACGCGCCTCAACAATTTATTCAAGACTCTGTTTCTCTAATTGTGGCTTTTAACACGCAGGGTGGCTTGAGGGGGAACAGTTTTTTTACTGTCAACGATTTACTTATTGAGGACACTTGTGATTCCACCAAAATGAGTGAAGAAGATAGGATTGCTACATCTAGGTGGATCCCAATAAAAGGTGCATATCGACAAAAGCGGTGTCAAAGTAGGCTTTAAATTCTAAAATGAGTTGGTATCTCTGCATTAATACGTTTCATTGCCAGTTTTAATCTACTAGACACCGTTTAATTCCACTACTTTTAATTTTAGATGTTTCGGCCTTCACAAACTTGCCAATAGGAGTTTTGCCTCACCAAGACCGACTTATGAACCCATTATTCGCTGTCTAATCGTCCAAAAACCCCGATTTTCATTGATACAGTCCGTTAATCCAAATAATAAAAATCTGATTTATTAAAAATACGAAAATCCATTAACAAAACAAGGGTTGCTGGCCCAAAACCGGTGCTACCTCTTACTTAAACCGAAAGAATAACAGTCATAAAAATGCAGCTATAACATGTTTAGATTTTGAAACTAACTCCCTCATTGACTAGGTAAAAATGGTGAAAACGTACTATTTTAAAATTCTCTGCGTTCTGGTCAACTTTAAAATCCGTTCTAAAGATTCGGTAGTACCAAGTCCCCAAGCATCTAGTGGTGTCCGGCTCATACAAGCAATTCTGAAAACCATTCGATTATAAACCAATTAGATCGCGAATGAAACGTACCTTCCGCCGGAAATTGAATGCAAGAACTTCCAGTAACTAGGCCTCAAATTCGTCGGCTCTAACAAAGCGGCGTGGAATAACACGGCAGTACTTAGGCAATATAAAAATTCAGTGAAGCCCGGAATTCTGGGGACGACTCCTTTATTGATGCCCATGATGTAAGTTATCTGTAATACCGAATTATTTAATGAGTAGATAAGAAGTGTTAAGTCGTACCTGAGCCACTTTCCACATCACGTAGAGAGCAACAGTGGTGTCTGGGTAACGAGTGAAGGCAATTCCTGCAATAAGTGCGGAAGGAATGGCAAACGACGGACTATCTCTACCAGTTGTTCGCCGCAGAATGCATAAGAGAGCCTACAATTTCCGGGTTAACCCCCCATTGTACTTTGTGTTCACTCACCCGAAAAAGTCCCGAAAATCCTCCCAGAAAAACCGCCAGATTTAACGTATCTTTTCTGAACAAAATACTCCGGAGGCTTCTCGGGGACTGTATCACTTTTTTTGCATTAAGAACTAGTTTCAAGGCTACTTGAATACCTAAACCGATGCTAGCCATTTTTCCAACACCCTGAAAACCAGCGAGAGTTATTTAGTCCTAGTGGAAACAGATCCGTACTTGCAGGGTGTAGTACAGACAACTGAACGGATGAGGACACACGAGGTGTCTATCACAGCATTTGATTTTGTAGATAATCTTCTTGTACATGCGAAGAGCTTGGCTGATTATGTGGAAAACTGGATTTTTCGAGCGAGGACTCGAATGCCAACTACCCGAACGACCTCTGGATGAGCCCACGTTTGGAATGTCTTGGACTTGTTGTCTGTAGAAACTGTTGGCTTGGCTGGAGCGAGCGGTGTAGTCTTTCTCTTCGTACGGACCGACCACAAATCTACAGTAACAAATTTCAGACATTTTCAATGGTGAAGAAGTACGAACCTCAGCACGCCAAACATGGGATCGTTTTTAACATCTTTGTGGTAGCCCGCTTTGTAATACATGAGCAAAACCGCCATTCCAACGGCGAAGATTGCCGTGTCGCCATATTTAACGTTCCGGACGAGGTTTCGTGACAGTGCCATGTTCCACAACGTCTCAGTGGCCACATTGCTGACGTACAAACACAATAAAGTTCTGCGTGAAGGGCGCTCGATTAAAATGGCAAAGACACTGGCGAGAAACGCAGGCAATGCGGATACAGACAAGATATTGAAATTTCCCAGGAGTTTCCTACGACGGAAAATAAACAGTTGAACGTGCGAAAGGGGGAATTACCGTAGAAGGCACAAGAACAAGGAGTAGCCGAAACCTGTACCACTTAGAAACGCCGTTGATTGCAGGATTCCCAGAACTGTTTTCTTCAATGCGTCTTTTGTAGGGATTCGGCCCTTCATGAGGAGCGTCAGCTGGAACAGAAAGCGGGTGAAAACCACAGGAGCTGGGAATTGAGGTCAGCAAAATCGGTCGTTCCCTCATTTAATTGTTTTGTTCAAGGTTTCAAACCAACACAAGATTTATTAGCAGTAAAAACCAACGAATTCGTAATAAAAACACACAAAATGGGCAAAAGGTGACGCTAAAAATGATAAAAATGATTGTTTTATTATTACCTGTGTTGCTTTTGTTTACATCTGGCCAATAATGTAATAAGAAAAACAATTGCGGGTTTACAACATAAAGTCATGTTTCTGTTTTGATCACAAATCACAGAGCTGAACAATACCCATTCTTCTTTTTATGTTTTGGAACTTGGCCCCAAGTAGCACGTAATTACAGTCATCGATTTAATATTGTGCCATTACAAAAATCGAACGTACTTCACGTAACAATGACTTTACAGTTTTAAGCAAAATGTAAAAACGCTCGATGATATAACTCGAAAAAAATAAATACAAAATTGAACGACAACGACAGCTAGTCTGTTTCTTATCTACAATCACAACTAATTGCATTTAAACTGTTCCTAATGGGTTTATTATTGTAACTATTGATATTATATTTTCAAGCCTTTATCGACCTAAATCCTGCGGCACACTTACCAAGTACACGGAAACATACATTTTGAATGAGGCAACCACCGCCACGATCCCCGTATCTGCTTGAAAATTAAGACATTCTGCTTCAAAATCATGCAGGTCCCAACAGTGACACCCCAAAGCTTCAAACTTGCTAAAAACAACCATCTTAACACTTTAGATGCGGTTTGCACATTGTTTCAAAAGTCGTATCAGGAATTTAACTAGCAGTTAAAATTAATTAGAACCCGCAATTTAATCACGCCATACCACTTTGACCACTTTTCAAAGTGGTTACCTGTTATCAAAGTACATTGCGATTGGCCGATAATAAAATAAACAATTCCAGTAATCCTTGGTGGAGGAACAGTTGGAGTTTTAGCAACACTGCAACGCGTTAGTATGAAATCATAAGTTATCTAATTGGAACTGACGAGCTTATTAAACACCCATTGGAATCAGTTGATTGAGCGCGGGCAAGAAATTACCACCGAAGTTTCACAATTGATATTGGGACAGTTGGACGTGACGGTGACGTTGCTAGGTGAATAGTTCTTATCTAATCTTAACTGTCGGGAACGCCGAAAGTGGACAAATAGTACAAGGCAAATATTGGAAAAAATAGTTTTGTTCGCGGCTTCACTTTGAACTATCATGTAAAAAATCTTTATTTCTGGACGTGCATATTCAATTTTCAGTCTCACAAATGGAAGCGGCAAGAGAAAAAAGGGTAAGAAAGTCCGTTTGAAACCGACATGCATACGGGTGTCCTAGAACTCTTATTTTCACCGCCCTGTAGCTCTCGAGATCTACTCTTATTCTCTAGGGCGCGAATTCTGGAATCCCTGTATAATGTTAACATCTCCAGACAGATATTTTTTCTTGCACGTTTTAACAATGATATTTGCAGGTCAAAAATTAACGACAAATAATTTAAGAACAGGCTGAAATACCAACGCAGCTTCTGGCAATGTTCTATTTTTTGAAGTCCACAAAACTCGTCGAAAATCACCTAAATTTGAAGCTAAATGACGATTTCTGCTATAGGCAGGCGGTCTTGAAGACTGTATTCGCAAAGTAGAGGTCGAAATGCGTTAAATAACGAGTTTTTATCAAGATCCAACAGTTAGTTCTTGAGAAATTACGCGAATATTGTGCTCCAAAAAAGAAAATTATGAATAATTTGTCCAGACCGTTGACGTCATCGAAATCGTTTTATGTATTATTTAAATTCCACCTTATTGTCTGCCCCAAAAAGTGCCTAGTAGTAAAATACCCGGTGAGTCAACGAATTTCAATTGACGCAACTTTTATGTACTGCTAAAATGTAGTCGTTAAATCAAGGAAGATAAAGTAGAATTGCGCAACACAATAATTAGAAAAAACTCATAAATACAAACCACATAGACTGTCCCATAGACTCTCAGGGAATCAAAAATTGCGTATAAATACAATCCGGCCATAGCCTGCAGACAGCTGTCGGTCCAAGGATGGACATAGTCCATACAGGTGTCTTTAATGACTCCCGTAATTGGAACAGGTAATTTGCTGTAAATCTGAGCCATTTTCACATCACAATTATTGTCACAACTTTATGTATTCACTGCTTTCTTCGTATCACGAAAATGTCGTCGAACTTGTTTGTACTGTAGATAATGATGCCATTATTGTACGTCACGAAGAGACTTTTGATCTGTAAAAGAAATGAACTTTCACAACATAATAAACAGCTGATAATAAGGTTACCTTGCTGACCAGTTCTTGTTTGTTGTTTACAATGTTTTTTGGAGTGGTTTCCGAGAGATGGCGACGTGTGGTGCAGAAGGAAATCGTTATGGTAAAGAGGCTCCTCCACCATTTTTCTTCGACGGATTGTCCGGTCAAATAAACAAGTCTACGCGCAAATTGTCCGGCAAACACTTCTATTTTATTGAAGACCACCTCAAAAATAGTTGAGCGAAGAAGAAAGAGCTGCTTGAACGTAAAATTTCCAATTAACAATCTCATTCAAAATACGCGCCACGAAACTGACAACAGTGGAAAACCAAAAAACAAAAAACCCCAACCTCCGAATGTTGTGACAGGCGAAAATAACCTACAAATTTTGAAATGACCGAGAATGTTTTGGACGCCGAAAATTGGAAGTTAGAAGCGAACGCTGTAGCCAAAGACATAGGAAACCATGTAAGAAAAATCGCAGTTCTGCCCGGAACAGATCAACATATATTTTTCAACGTGACAACAATGGAGGGCGCAGATTTTTGTATCGAACTTTCAGGACTTGGATTCAGAGTGGCCGGACGGAAACACGACGAAAAAAGCGACGGAGACTTGGAGTTCTTCGAAACACCGTACAGTCTATTACACAAAATTAGTCCGTCCTTTCATCAAAGTTTCGGAAACGAGTTAATAAATAAGTTGAGTAATTTAAGTAAAAATTAATTTACTGTACAAACTCTTAATTACATTAAAATATCAGACACCGTTGTCCCGATTTTGTTCACCAATAAATTCGTTGATTAGCGAACTCACAGCTTCGGGGTTGTTTAGGTGAGTGTGGTGCCCCCCGTCCACGTAGTGGTACTGCGCATTTACAGAGCTCTTTTTCAACACATCCAGTAATTCATAGAAGTTTTCTTTGGGTTCAAAGTAACCACTTCCTGTGAATTTGATCATTAATAATGGGCACATGACCCTATATGCACCTTCCAATAAATCGTTTTGTGCCCAATTTAAAATGATCCGAGCCTTAAGTCGTGGGTCGCGTGTGAAAAAGTATTTTTCGGGGTCACTTTTAGATGGTGCCACATTCCTTTCCAGGATATGATGGGCGTGTTCGAACTGAATACTGTTGTTGTTCATTGCCGACAGTTTCTTTTTCATCACCTCTAGAGGGTAGCTCGGGGGCTCTTCGGGACTCTGCCCCAGTGCGTCGTATTTTAACAACTCTTGGATCCCTGCAGCTAATCTGGGCGCGTTTTTCTTTTTGTACAATGGCTTCACTCCGTCAATGCAAATTAAAAAATCCACAGACTCTGGAAAAATCGTTGAGTACATGAAAGAGCTGATTCCCCCCAAGGAGTGCCCCATTAGGGAGATTTTAGGCCACTTGAAGTGGTCGGCAATGTGTTTGATTATAATTGGGTAGTTCATATTGTGGTAGAACATTCCAGGGGGTAACCAGGAGGAGTGTCCATGTCCTGGGAGATCAATGGCCAGAAATCCCAACTCCTTGGACAGGAGGGGGATAAGACGATTGAAACTTCCACAGTTGTCTTGCCATCCATGTAGGGTTAAAATGGGGCGCTTTTCTGAGGGGTTCCACCATCTCCCTGATATGTGCCCCCATGGAACTGGGATTTTCACCTCACGAAAGGGGCGATTTGTGGAAAAACGACGACAGAAACGCACTGTGTACATTGTAAGACTGAAGTCCAAAGGTTAGAGTCATAACCTGCAAATAATACCGCAAACTGGGTACACTGGGGTGCATTAAATAAAATTAAAGGATATTTTTAAAGTTTCATTTTTAGTCTTGGCGAATAAGTTAAAAATAATATCGCCACACTTCACATTTCAAAATATAAAAATGACAGCAAAATTTGACAGTTCTGGTGACTTTCAGTTGGCCACGGTTGGCTGTCATGCTAAATTAAATTTTACGTATAAAATTTAGCAACACCTTTTCAATCTCACTGTTTTATCCGTCACACTCTCGCAATTAAAAAGTTTGTAATAATTCCATCGAGTGTATTTATTAACGGAAGTTAAACCTACTTGTGTAACCAAAGGTTGGTCCCCCTGATTGACCTTGCCTGACCCGCTCCAAGTTTGCGATAGTGGGGGCCTCACTTCACGGCACAAAATAAAAATGTAGTGACACTTTTTTGACATTCGTCGAATTGGTGCATATTTTTAAGTGCGTTGAAAATGAATTTAATGTTTGAATGATACGTAAGTGATTCAGTGTTGTTGTGATTCTCAGTAGGGTTGAGTGTGTGTGTCAATCTGGAATGTTTCCATTAACTTCCATTGTTCTTTGGGATACAATGAGAAGAAAAAGCATAGGTGAGCAATTGATGAGTTTATAGTCTGATAAATCGTTTGAAACATAGCACCGACTGCTAATTTATTCAATGAGTGGCACGTTCAATTGCGGGGTCATTATGAGCCCATTATTCTAACTAGATACTGTTAAAATGTGTCAAAGAACAACCTGCGAGTAACATTTTAGCTCTTTGAGGAAGTTCGCACGATTCTTTGTGGGAAAACCACGAAATTAGCTACCAAAACGTAGTGAGGTTAATTTACAAGGATTGCATAATTAGCTTTATTCAATTCTTAATTGCTAAAAATGGTCCCCCATCTCACTTTATTTTTGCAGCGAGTTTTCATGGACGAGGTGCGTTGCGTATTCTCTTTGTGCCTGCGGTGCGGGGTCACCGACAAATAAAACTGATAAAATACTCCAATTATTTAGACATTTCGTGAATTCCTTAAATGAACAATATTTTCAAGTGTTGACGTCGAGTAAACAAGATTTCGGGTTGAAACAGTCTCAACGTCAACATAATTACGGAAAGCACCGTGCTATAATTAAAACGTGATCGGAGTGGTAAAAACAAGCTTCTCAAGAAGAAATGTTATTGGGAGGTAAACTGGGACGTTTACAATAGGGCTGTGATGATAGAAAACAGACAGAAGGTATAAGAATATAAGAAACGAGACCAAAGTTTAAAATTTTAAGGTGATTTGCTGCTCAGAACTTTTTTTTAATTTCTTATAAACAATCTAATTATTATGTACGAAAATGAAAGTAAACAAATAAAAATTAAATAAATTGCAAACTGACTCGTTCAGCAAAAACTCTAAATAAATTAAAATTAACCTTGACTGACATAAACATAATAAATATGTCGTGAAAATAATTACCTGAATAGTTTGTGCAAAAGTGTATAAATGTCTACAAAATGATAATGAAAACTTTGCAAAGTGCAAGTGCAAATGCAAAACAAACCACAATTTTTTTTGAATTTTCTCAATTCTGGCACGAGGAAGCTTAATTGATGTTATGAAGAATGGATCAAGGATCTAATCTATTTTTCGCTTATAATTTATCATCTGTGAAATATCAGTTTTTGCGTTTTGCTTTAATTTTATAATTTTTGCTTACACGCATAATTTCAGCTAGATTGTGATAAAATTAATGTTTACTTTTTAGAAAACGTGATTTCGATAAGCTCAATGAATCAATTCAAATAGTTCTTTTTCAAATGAATGTAATATTGTACAGTCAGCAGCAAAAAAAATGGGCTAATGGTCGGGATGGCTTGTAACTCTGGCGACAACCCAAAAATTCAAACGGCCATAACTCTCTTATTTGTTTTATTTGTGGTCGTACGTTAATTTTGAGCCCGGATTTGGATTGTGCGTGAAGTTTTGCGTAAAATGAGCTTGAAATAACACAAGTTTGCTCCAAAAATAAGCGAAATATCGACATAGTTTGACAAGGGTGAAGTTATCGAATTTGCCCCTTACGAGCCATCTCGTCCATGAGCTCATTTCTTTTGCTGCTGACTGTACACAATTAATAATTATTATACAGGTAGTCTCGGTTTAATTTGGTTTTTATGCTTCAAAATCATTTTATGCGGCACCCATTCTGTGGTTATTTTTAAACGAGACGTTGACAATGGTCCCAAAATAAATTAATTTCATTATCATTACATAACTCCTCGTTATTATTTTGTGTGTTTTTTATTGAAGTTAAATTTATTCAATTTCATCTACATGTACTATGAAATTCGCAGATTTCCCGAATACCTAAAAAAAATAAGGTTAGGCAATGTTACGATAAGCTTGCCGATTATTTAATCGCAAAAGAACACTTATCTCCACTCGAACATCAAAAGCTATCAAAACAAAACGAACCCATTTTAATTACGTTTGTTTTTTCATAAACGCACAAATTGTAGCGACAAAAAATGAATTCTTTCGTTCGGTGAAAGTTATCCTTGCAACTAGTGCAATGACGAATTTACAAGGATGACAAAGAGAAGTTCCGATTGCTCATTGAAAAAAACAGAGCGGTTGAAACATTGAAGATATTTTTAGTACAAATCTGCTGTCGCTTCAATGTTCAGTCCGTATCAGTGTTTATTAACTTAGAAGTCATACATTCATTCTAATGTTTATAATGTTTAATGGATTAAGATTAGTTGTGATTAATCACTTCTTGGTTTGTGTTATTGAGACTCAACAGTCAAGCGCGTGCTTCCATTTAGTTTGGTTGATTCTCCGTGAATCAAAATGCAGCTTTTTACCATTTGGAATATCCTGAGGTTAGTGAGCTGATAAGGAATTAAAAAAAGATTGAAATTACATGAAATTGAGGCAGAAAAATCACTGCGTTATCAGTGTTATCTTATAGTTTTATTAATAAATCGACTCATTCGCAAAATATTTGGTAAATAAATAGGTGCGTACAGAATCATAAATTCCCGGAATGAAAAATATTGTTATTAGATGCCGACCATTTATCATGAGAGATCTTAATCGGTCGACCACATAGCTATCGATCTATGCAGATCTGGGACATTATAAATCCGGTGGTCATGCTTCTTTTGCCTTTTTCTGCAGTCATTCTAGGGCACGTTTAAGGTGACTAAGAGCTCTCGGTATTTATCAATTGGTGACTCAAGTAAAACAATTTATTTTCAACACGTGTGTCTATTTTTTTCCACGACTCTCTTCCTTCTTTCAGATTAAGTGCAATGGACAGTTTGCATGTAACCTCTCAACAAACTGGAAGTAAAACTTCAAGCAGAAGCACATCACCATGTCGGCCTCGGGAGCACCACACGCACCACGCACCTCATCAGCATCATACCAAAACACTTAGTCACGGCTCGGACAGTGGAAAGGTAAGGATTGAGTCGACACTCATTGCGGAAATGAAATTTCAAGTTGATTTCTTTATTAATGTCAATCGGTTATCGAGGGGGCATACAAATATATTTGTTTCTTTGGAATGGGTTTACGATAATGAAGCGAAGAATGGGGAGTGATGACCCCAATCTGGTACAATGAGATTAAAATGAAGAAAAATGGTAAATCGTTTCTTGGACTCGCTTTAAGGCGATTTTTCCGACTTTTAAACTTAACAATCACTTTCGTTGTGGAAGTGAAAGAGAAAGTCGCGAAAAAAAGGTTTGAATTGTTGTTTTCTTTTAATCTAGGACACACTGTCCAATTGGAGGCTTTAGTTTATTTTTTGTAATAAAATCCGTTCTGAGAATGAGATAAGATTTTAATTTTAGATGCAAATTGAATGAATCGCAGATTTAGATACCGAAAACTCGATCTCGATACAATTTTATCAATTATTATCGTAGAAATTTCGATATACTATAGTTTTATTTTGCTAATGATGTAACTCTGTTGTCAAAATATTGCCGCAATGCGATACTTTGACCGCTGATAAGCCAACTTATCGTTATTCGTGCCTTTCGTACATAGTTTTGAACACATTTTTCTGTCAGCTAAAAATTTACATTAAAACACGCCACTCTACAGAGTGATCATTTGAATTTATCGAGTTGCCTGGCACTTTCCGAACGTCTGTTTCAAATGACGTTTCAGCGCCCACTATTACATAATGATTGATAAATAATTAATTTAATTGATCGCCCTGTAGATGACAATGAGACTGACGGTATTATTAACATGTTTCACACAGTAATGAGATCATTCAGATGCCAAACTTGTTGATAAGTTAGAAAATTGCAGAAGCAATGCAATACTTAATCAGTGTAATCTAATAAATCTGTCAAATTTGACAAATCATTGATAAATGTAGCCATTATTAGCGATTTCGCGCTTCTCCGAATTGTTTGTTTTTATCATGATGGAACTAAAGGCTGAAAGTTTTTTATAAGCGCCAAATTTAAAATGCGGCTCTCTGATTGGTCGTCATAGTTACTTGCTTGTGGAGCCATCTATTAATCAAAATTGACACTTATCCATTACATGTAAAGTCCGTTTTTTTATTAAAAAACCACCAACACCGCACTCTCCCACCACTTTACAACCGGCAACGTCGTCGATGGTGACTTTTTGGTGATAAAATCAAATAGGTTAGCTGCCTAATTGTCAATTTGATTACACAAAACGGCCTTTCAGGCTGTGCCGAATCTTTTCACTATTAAATCATTTGATTTGCAATCCAACAGGCTGTAAAAGAAACGTTTTTAACGAAAACACTGCCTAATTTTCAGAAATGTCAAAAATTTGACAACTATTTTCTCACCAAAAATCTCCCTAGGCAACGTTGCCGGTTGTAATGCAGGGGAAACTTGCGGTGTTGGTGGTTTTTAAAAAAAAAACGGACTTTATCTTATCCGTTTCAAATCCTGCTAATTTCTGAAATTGTGTCTTTGTAAAACAGTGTCTTCTGTGCAGGAAAAATGACTTATACTGCTCATTATTACCATCGCTTCACTCAATAAAAAATAATTTGACAGCAGCCCCTAGTAATTTTCATTCGTATCAGTTGGCAACAAGCGCGTGTGACCTTGATGCAATAGTGACATGCGTAGTAGCTAATCGTCCTGCGCAGATTTGCCAAATCCTTATTTAAATCTCTCTTTTGGGACAAATCTTTAATTAAATCTTAATTAATGTGAAATGTCGATACGCCCAGCTGTGGTAACGTCTGATTTACACGGAGAGTGGACCGATAGCGGTGAGTTTTGATTTCTAAACTTTTTTCCAAAAAAAATGTCACGTGGCCGTTTAGCTTTGCGCCCACGTGTGGTAATTGCCGGATCATTCATTCATTATTGCGGAGTATCGATTAAGAAGTTCAATAATTCAGTTAGAACGCGGATGGATCATTTCTCACATGAAATATAAAGGACGCGTGCTGAAGCTTCCGATAGATCTTCAGTATTCTTATGTAATCTTGAGCGAGTGGTGTTGCGGATTTCAATTCTTCTTTATCGAATGCGTCACTAAAAAATTGTGGTTTTGGTGATGAAAATTGCGTGAAACCTTGGACCCTTTCCTTCCTTATTTTAATCAGCATGCGAATTTAGTTTCGTCGGGAACAATGGCATTGGCTATTGTGTTTTAACTCTGAGTAGTTCTCTTCAATTTTTTGTTTTCTCACTTAATTAATACGTTCATAGGTTAATTGCGTTTGACGGAATAAATTGATTATGTAAAATTCGTTTTCGTGCATTAGTTTAAAGGTAGTGTCCAACTTGCGTGCTGCGTGAAATAGTTGTGAGTTTAACACAATTTGTAGATTTAGTTTAATTAGCTTTTAATGTGAAGCATCGACAGGTTTTTTCTACGTATTTAATCTAATCGTAATCGTATATTTGCTTATAATAGTCATGCACTGGAATTGTGTTAAATTAAACGCGAAAATCACAAGAAAAAAGTTGGGCTCAACTCGTAAGACGTGAAAAACACTCGTAAAAACATCAGTTTTATTGACGGCAGAACAATTCCAATGCTACCGTTCATTTAAGTGTTTGTAATTATTATGATTTAGGAACATCTGTTCACTGTTAACTTTGACCGAAATATGAATTATGTTATTTATTTGAGTACTGTAAACACGACTTTTTTCTGCGGTTGCTAAATTAAAACTGTATCATGTTGGCAATGGACACCGATTACGACCATTACGAATGGCTCATTCCTAATGAAATATTAATGGTACGTTCAAGATGAGTTAATTATACTCGTATTGTAAACGTAGGAAGTACCTATTTTTGTTTATTTTGCTTCTAGTCGCAGGATGGTGGAGTAACACATTCGCACAGGCCTTCGAGACATCGCTCTCCGACGACGGCCAGTGCGAACAGAGCCCCGGAAATGGAGGACGTTTCGCATCCTTCCAACCTTGACGACACGTCCGGAACAGCGGAAGCCGACTCTTCAGAACTCTGTTACTCGTCGTTCTTCTCCAATGGTAGCAACGAACACGTGAAGCCTGACGATGAGACTGACAACATCGACCCGAAGATTAGTGCGACTCTTGAGCAGTTGTCGAATAAAATCGTGCGAGTGAGGGATCTGATCAAAACGGAGCAGAAGCTGAGGGATGGTAAGTCATTCTGTGATTATTTTTTTTGACCGATCACTTCCTGTATGACTTGAAATTGCTGTAATAAAGTGGCGGAGGCTAAAAAACATTCAATTATAGACTTACTTTGCATAAAACCTCTAGGTCATTATGTTCGTTTTTTTTAGACAATGTCAACGAGTATCTTAAACTGGCAGCCAACGCCGACAAGCAACAAGTCCAGAGGATTAAGGCCGTTTTTGAGAAAAAGAATCAAAAAAGCGCCCAGGTGATTTCGCAGTTACAGAAGAAGCTCGACACGTACCAGAAGCGAGTGTACGAATTGGAAACGCGCGGATTTGTCCAAAGTCACCGACCACCTAGAGAGGTTCTGCGCGATATGGGACAAGGCTTAAAGTAAGCTATAATTGCCAGTATTGTCGATCGTAAAAACGGCATTTTCTTATCTCAGGAATGTGGGAGGCAACATTCGCGATGGCATTACGGGGTTTAGTGGATCGGTCATGTCCAAACCAAGGGAGTTTGCTCATTTGATCAAGAACAAGTTCGGAAGCGCCGACAATATCAGCCAGCTGTCGAGTAAGTAACCGGAATCGTAGGGTAACTGGTAGATTGGGATTAATTCTGTGGAACTTTGCTTGATAGAAAAATCAGCACTTTATATGTTTATTTCTCATTTAATGCTACTGGAATATTGTCCCTAAGTAATCTTGTATAAACAAAAATTAGTTGAAGGTAAATTTATTGTTTAAGTACTGTTTAGCAATGACAAATGAGGTGAAGTAAGGCAGCGCACGCTCGTAACGGAATTTATGGTGTGATAACGAGCGAACGCTGTTTTACTTTGTCCTTATGCATGAGTAATGCGTAGAATAAAAAATGAGGCGTTGTGGGGTAGAGATGGTTTTTGTTGAAGCATCCACAAGTGAGTTCATTAAATTACGTAATTATAATTAGCGGTGATTACTCTAGTCTGTAGTCTCCACCTCTCATAACATCCGTCCGAAAGTCTTCACTTTACGAACTGAAGACTTTCGACGCTGTCTGTGGTGGAAGATTCCGCACATTTCGTAACACAGAAAACTGTCCTTAGGTGGCGTATTGGTCTCCTTTTCTTTCCGTAATTTCTATACTAGTTCAAGTAAGATAATCCGTTGCATGTCTGATGTGATAATACGATTTTTTGATAACAAAACTCGAGTGAAGACGTACGTAACCACATGCTAATCACGCACAAACTAAGGCATGGCTACGCACCGCACTGTAACACCATGATTATAATCCGTAGCGTGGTACATAGGGCCCGGAGCGACCGGATCGGAAGGGAGCGCCGCCAATGGTGGCACCGGCAGCGACCAAGGGGAGAAAACTCATCATCATGGCTCGGCTACGTTGCCGGCGACGTTGCATACGGCGACTTCGCAGACCTCGATGGGACAGCCG
The DNA here is from genome assembly GCA_029298725.1 of Gnatocerus cornutus. Taxonomy (NCBI): domain Eukaryota; kingdom Metazoa; phylum Arthropoda; class Insecta; order Coleoptera; family Tenebrionidae; genus Gnatocerus; species Gnatocerus cornutus. Next base: position 21,410,954 of record CM055510.1, read on the forward strand.
CACAGGGCCAAGTTTCCCAGCGACGAAGGGAGCGAGTGCAGTAGCGTCACGAGCGACAGCATCGGAAGGTAAAGAATGAGCTGTGCCAAGAATAATTCGTCATCAATTCGGTTTTATAACGTTTCTTTACTGGTATTTTGGAACCGCGGCTTGCGAGCAGTTAGACGATAATTTCTCAGTGTAATTGTGTGCTTGTTTTATTTAAGAACAGACTGAGTTAAAAATAGCTGCGTTCTCACGTCCGAAATATCTGGTTCTTTAATATTTAAGTGATTGGGGCAGTTCCGGTTCAATATTTAAGTAGGTCGATATTTGCTTGCATATTGGTAGCATTGTTTTATACAGGGTGTCCCAGTGAACAAGGGGAGGTACAGATGGTAAATTTCAAAACAAAAATTGATTAAGTTTATTAGTATTCGAGAAAGGATAAAATATGAACAACCAATCCCGAAAGCTTATTCTAGAGGTGGAGATAAAGGCCATCCCAATTTCCTAGGCAACGAGAGTGTAATGTTCATCTGACCAATGAATGATAGTTTGTGTCCATAGTTACCGATTTTCAAATTTTGTTCTGTTTTGGGATTGGCTGTCGTTTTTTCAATTTTTGTTTCGAAATTTTCGTTCAGAATTGTTGCCTCCATAAACCTTTTTTCTCTGGGACTCCCTGTATAGACCTCGACATTTCCTAGATACTTAGGCATTATTCCAACGAATGTTTGCTAAACTGACACAGCATTTTTGTCGCGAGACACTCATGACGTTGATAATTCTTTATCAGATTCGGAGCCGGCCAAGAGAGCGGTTCTAATCAAGAATCCTTCAAGGCCTTGTACAAACAACTGACTGCGAAACAGGAGGAAATCGAAGTGTTGAAAGAGAAACTGGACCAAATGAAGTCTCTACCACAAGAACTGCAATATCTAAGCGCTGCTTTGCAGGTGAGAAACGAGCGATTGTAATTCCGATCATTTTTTTTCTCTTGTTCAGGAAGAGCGATTTCGAACGGAACGTCTAGAAGAGCAAATCAACGATCTAACCGAACTGCATCAGAACGAAGTGGAGAATCTAAAACAAGCAATGGCGGACATGGAGGAAAAGGTGCAATATCAAAGTGAAGAACGTCTCAGGGATATTCATGAGATACTAGAACACTGTCAAACCAAAGTAGGTTGTGTGTTTCGAGCAACTTGTTCTTACAACGGTTGTTTTTAGATACAGAAAATGGAGCATCAGGCGCTTCAACAGCAACAGTACGTTACGTTAGAAGGTTTAGATAATTCAAATGCTCGAGCGCTCGTCGTGAAATTGATCAATATCCTGCTCACTGTCCTTCAGGTTGTCTTATTATTAGTGGCCACGGGGGCTGGGATCATAATGCCGTTTCTGCGCACCAGGTGAGATGCAACGTTTTCTTTGAATATTCTTTGACAGTGTTTCAATGTCAGTCTTGGTTTACTCTGTTTGGTTGGTGATGCCAATTTTTATTTGTGTTTTTTTAATGGTAGGAATTATGATAGAACTGTAACTGTAACTGAAATCGTGGATGGACCGTCAGAAAAGTACTCGATAAGTGCCGCAAGGTCTTCCATTTTTACAAGGACAGTGTCCAAAACGTGACGTAGGTAAAAGGGATTTGTTTTTCTCTTAATTTGTAAATTGTAGAGATCTTTGAAATGTTTATTAATTTTTGATAAATCCAGACTGACTTTTTGTAGTTAAATGTTGAGAATATTCTAAAATTCTCAATATTTACTGTGTGTCTGAATTATGGGACCTAAACTTAACTGTTTAATACTGCTATTAACACTGTCAGCTTCAAGTCCGAGAAATAAATAAAGAAATAACTAAGGATGAAAAAACTTTGGGTGGTATATTTTAACATTTGTGATTTTATATTTGACTAAATTCGTTCAACGAGTGTGTATGTACTAAGTGCCACTTTTCTTTGCAGGGTGCGGATTCTCACAACTGTGTTTATAGTCTTATCAACGATTTTTATCTTAAAACAATGGCCAGAAGTACAAGACATCGGTTCGCACGTGATGAAGCGTCTCAAAGATATGTTAGACCCCGTCAAATAGCATTTACCTTTCCCTTTTAGCGAATGAACTCTCTAGTTTGCAAAGATATGACATTTGATGAACGTGTGAGAAAATTCCAAATGTGCGCGACGAACGAAGTTGCAAACACGATAAAATGTGATACGTGAAAAGTGCGAGTCGGCCGTGTTTGTATTTCGTTCTTTTCCAAAATGTAACATCTAAGATTTAGTCGCTTCAATGCTGTTCACAAATCAAAATGTTTTGCAAATGATGCTTGACTGAAGTGTCAGTGGATTGTGATTTTAGTTCAATTATGTAGACGTTAAGTATTCACGAGTTGCGTTTGAGCATTTTGTTTGCGATGCTGAATACGTACTAAACCGGTATTTTGTTACTGTTGTAAAAAGTCGCAATCGCAAATTGTAGATGCATACAAATGTTCGTCCAATTTTAGAATAGGAACTGTGTTCTTTTAAATTGTTGTTTTCCTTTTTTCTATTCATGTATTATTTATTCAATTTATTTAAATAGCTTCACTATATTTATATACTATTTAATTGAATAAATAGGTCGTATTTCTATTTTTGTCATTTTAAATAAAGGTTTATTTTTTCTGTTTTTCTTCTTTCTAGTTTTTTCTGTTTTAGTTTCTAAGAAAATTGAGACTGCTGAAGAATGAACACTGACTGTCCAAGGTATTTATCAAGTGATGAGTTCTAAGTCAATACCTGCAGTTTTGCTTCCATCTCTCCCACGATTTTATCAAATTTTTCCGGAAACGGCACTTTTCTTCATTTGTGTTATTTTCAAAATTTTGATGTATACAGGGTGTAACGGAACACCTGTATACTCAATTCATGTTTAATTAAGGGGCCAAAATTCAACATCTGTTAAGAGTTTTTTATAGACATATGTTTAATAAAATACATGTTTTATATCGGCAGTGCCCTTTTGATGCTCAAGGTCGCGGATTACTTTAGGGATTAATTATTTTATACAAGCGAAGTCGTAATTAATAAACCTTGCATTGAATCAAACCATCCAGTTATGTACTCCACGAATTTTTATAAACCTTTTGAAAAAGCAACATTTCGTAGAAGTTTAGAATATTCAACAAAACGAGGACAAACTTGAAGTAGCAATATTAGTAGATGTGAGAGTAATCGAAAAAATGTCTAGTAGCCTTTGCATTGATAGCACTGTTGCCAACAGATTTCAGAGTTGGAAGCCTGCGTAAACTTGTAATTTTTTCGAATACTAATGCGTCATTTCACTTAGCCAATAATTAGATTGTCCAAATTTTTATTAAATTTTGTATATGTTTAGGTTTTAGATTAATATATAGGTAAGTCGTCCCTTTGTTCTAAACTTTAAAATACTTGTAGATTGCAAATAATTATTCTTGAATACTCGATGTTAATGCAATTTTTTAAAAGCAGTTGGTCTAGTTTTATGGTAAAGTTGATGGAAGATTTTATTGCTTGTTCCAAGCAGATATGTACATTTATGTAGATATTTCAAACATTATTTATGTAAAATAAACCCTCTGTGTTACATACAAGGTGTTTGTAAAAATGTACCTCGATTCGGTTCGCTTCTAATTCGGTTATTTGTTGACGCACGTGGAAAGTTCGCACAGTTTTGAATCCTGCGTTAAAAGAGAACCAATAATTTAAGTTTGCGTCACAAATAACGGAGATATTTACTAAAATAGGTCTTGATGTATTTTTGGCCGAATTTTTAAATTGTTGGATGATCACCACCTAGCGGAATAATGCTGAACTTGTTGGTTTAAATTGTGGTAAAAGTCTCAGCTACATCGGTTAGTTAAGTTTCAAATCAAACGTTTAGCCCTCTGGTGAGAAAACGCATGAACTAACAACTTTGGCATTATTCCGCTAGGTGGCTTTAAATTAAAAATTTGAAGTTTTGTTTGCAGCTAACTTCACTTAATGTTTTCATGTTCAGTTTCCACTAGACTTGAAGTCGACAAAACATGCTCACTTCTGATTGGTTGATCGAATAGTGCATTCTGCACAAACCTAAGAAAACCAAAATAACTAAACCAGGAAGTTACTAAAGTGTATTATTGGTTGCCTATGTGCTGCATGTTCAAGCATCGACATTCTCTTTCAGAATGAGGATGATAAAAAAACAATTCTGCTTGGACAAACTAGAAGCCAACAACAGTCTTCACTGACGACTTTCGCATAAATCTAAGTTCGTATATTTCTGATCATGGTAGGAAAGATATTACGCAAGTTAAGAACTTCATTGAAGTTGTCAAAAAATTAAAAATCGACTGAAAAAAATAATCGAATATCCACAAAAAATTATAAAACGACTGAAAAAACAATCGAATGGCCACAAAAAATGAAAACGACTGAAAAAATGGCCACAAAAAATAAAAACGATTGAAAAAATGGCCACAAAAAATATAAACGACTGAAAAAATGGCCGCAAAAAATAAAAACGACTGAAAAAATAATCGAATGGCCACAAAAAATAAAAACGATTGAAAAAATGGCCACAAAAAATAAAAACGACTGAAAAAATAATCGAATGGCCACAAAAAATAAAAACGACTGAAAAAATGGCCACAAAAAATAAAAACGACTGAAAAAATGGCCGCAAAAAATAAAAACGACTGAAAAAATAATCGAATGGCTACAAAAAATAAAAACGACTGAAAAAATGGCCACAAAAAATAAAAACGACTGAAAAAATGGCCACAAAAATAAAAACGACTGAAAAAATGGCCACAAAAAATAAAAACGATTGAAAAAATGGCCACAAAAAATAAAAACGACTGAAAAAATGGCCACAAAAAATAAAAACGACTGAAAAAATAATCGAATGGCCACAAAAAATAAAAATGACTGAAAAAATGGCCACAAAAAATAAAAACGACTGAAAAAATAATCGAATGGCCACAAAAAATAAAAACGACTGAAAAAATAGCCACAAAAAATAAAAACGACTGAAAAAATGGTCACAAAAAATAAAAACGACTGAAAAAATAATCGAATGGCCACAAAAAATAAAAACGACTGAAAAAATGGTCACAAAAAATAAAAACGACTGAAAAAATAATCGAATGGCCACAAAAAATAAAAACGACTGAAAAAATAGCCACAAAAAATAAAAACGACTGAAAAAATGGCCACAAAAAATTAAAACGATTGACAAAATGGCCACAAAAAATAAAAACGACTGAAAAAATGGCCACAAAAAATAAAAACGATTGAAAAAATGGCCACAAAAAATAAAAACGACTGAAAAAATGGCCGCAAAAAATAAAAACGACTGAAAAAATGGTCACAAAAAATAAAAACGACTGAAAAAATAATCGAATGGCCACAAAAAATAAAAACGACTGAAAAAATGGCCACAAAAAATAAAAACGACTGAAAAAATGGCCGCAAAAAATAAAAACGACTGAAAAAATAATCAAATGGCCACAAAAAATAAAAACGACTGAAAAAATGGCCACAAAAAATAAAAACGACTGAAAAAATGGCCACAAAAAATAAAAACGACTGAAAAAATAATCGAATGGCCACAAAAAATAAAAACGACTGAAAAAATGGCCACAAAAAATAGAAACGACTGAAAAAATGGCCACAAAAAATAAAAACGACTGAAAAAATTGCCACAAAAAATAAAAACGACCGAAAAAATGGCCGCAAAAAATAAAAACGACTGAAAAAATAATCGAATGGCCACAAAAAATAAAAACGACTGAAAAAATGACCACAAAAAATAAAAACGACTAAAAAAATAATCGAATGGCCACAAAAAATAAAAACGACTGAAAAAATGGCCACAAAAAATAGAAACGACTGAAAAAATGGCCACAAAAAATAAAAACGACTGAAAAAATTGCCACAAAAAATAAAAACGACCGAAAAAATAGCCGCAAAAAATAAAAACGACTGAAAAAATAATCGAATGGCCACAAAAAATAAAAACGACTGAAAAAATGGCCACAAAAAATAAAAACGATTGAAAAAATGGCCACAAAAAATAAAAACGACTGAAAAAATAATCGAATGGCCACTAAAAATAAAAACGACTGAAAAAATGGCCACAAAAAATAAAAACGATTGAAAAAATGGCCACAAAAAATAAAAACGACTGAAAAAATAATCGAATGGCCACAAAAAATAAAAACGACTGAAAAAATGGCCACAAAAAATAAAAACGACTGAAAAAATGGCCACAAAAATAAAAACGACTGAAAAAATGGCCACAAAAAATAAAAACGATTGAAAAAATGGCCACAAAAAATAAAAACGACTGAAAAAATGGCCACAAAAAATAAAAACGACTGAAAAAATAATCGAATGGCCACAAAAAATAAAAATGACTGAAAAAATGGCCACAAAAAATAAAAACGACTGAAAAAATAATCGAATGGCCACAAAAAATAAAAACGACTGAAAAAATAGCCACAAAAAATAAAAACGACTGAAAAAATGGTCACAAAAAATAAAAACGACTGAAAAAATAATCGAATGGCCACAAAAAATAAAAACGACTGAAAAAATGGTCACAAAAAATAAAAACGACTGAAAAAATAATCGAATGGCCACAAAAAATAAAAACGACTGAAAAAATAGCCACAAAAAATAAAAACGACTGAAAAAATGGCCACAAAAAATTAAAACGATTGACAAAATGGCCACAAAAAATAAAAACGACTGAAAAAATGGCCACAAAAAATAAAAACGATTGAAAAAATGGCCACAAAAAATAAAAACGACTGAAAAAATGGCCGCAAAAAATAAAAACGACTGAAAAAATGGTCACAAAAAATAAAAACGACTGAAAAAATAATCGAATGGCCACAAAAAATAAAAACGACTGAAAAAATGGCCACAAAAAATAAAAACGACTGAAAAAATGGCCGCAAAAAATAAAAACGACTGAAAAAATAATCAAATGGCCACAAAAAATAAAAACGACTGAAAAAATGGCCACAAAAAATAAAAACGACTGAAAAAATGGCCACAAAAAATAAAAACGACTGAAAAAATAATCGAATGGCCACAAAAAATAAAAACGACTGAAAAAATGGCCACAAAAAATAGAAACGACTGAAAAAATGGCCACAAAAAATAAAAACGACTGAAAAAATTGCCACAAAAAATAAAAACGACCGAAAAAATGGCCGCAAAAAATAAAAACGACTGAAAAAATAATCGAATGGCCACAAAAAATAAAAACGACTGAAAAAATGACCACAAAAAATAAAAACGACTAAAAAAATAATCGAATGGCCACAAAAAATAAAAACGACTGAAAAAATGGCCACAAAAAATAGAAACGACTGAAAAAATGGCCACAAAAAATAAAAACGACTGAAAAAATTGCCACAAAAAATAAAAACGACCGAAAAAATAGCCGCAAAAAATAAAAACGACTGAAAAAATAATCGAATGGCCACAAAAAATAAAAACGACTGAAAAAATGGCCACAAAAAATAAAAACGATTGAAAAAATGGCCACAAAAAATAAAAACGACTGAAAAAATAATCGAATGGCCACAAAAAATAAAAACGACTGAAAAATGGCCACAAAAATTAAAAACGACTGAAAAAATGGCCACAAAAAATAAAAACGACTGAAAAAATGGCCACAAAAAATAAAAACGACTGAAAAAATGGCCACAAAAAATAAAAACGACTGAAAAAATAGCCACAAAAAATAAAAACGACTGAAAAAATGACCGCAAAAAATAAAAACGACTGAAAAAATGGCCACAAAAAATAAAAACGACTGAAAAAAACAGTCGAATGGCCACAAAAAATAAAAACGACTGAAAAAATGGCCACAAAAAATAAAAACGACTGAAAAAATGGCTACAAAAAATAAAAACGACTGAAAAAATAATCAAATGGCCACAAAAAATAAAAACGACTGAAAAAATGGCCACAAAAAATAAAAACGACTGAAAAAATGGCCACAAAAAATAAAAACGACTGAAAAAATGGCCACAAAAAATAAAAACGACTGAAAAAATGGCCACAAAACATAAAAACGACTGAAAAAATGGCCACAAAAAATAGAAACGACTGAAAAAATGGCCACAAAAAACAAAAACGACTGAAAAAATTGCCACAAAAAATAAAAACGACTGAAAAAATAATCCAATGGCCACAAAAAATGAAAACGACTGAAAAAATGGCCACAAAAAATAAAAACGACTGAAAAAATAATCAAATGGCCACAAAAAATAAAAACGACTGAAAAAATGGCCACAAAAAATAAAAACGACTGAAAAAATGGCCACAAAAAATAAAAACGACTGAAAAAATGGTCACAAAAAATAAAAACGACTGAAAAAATAATCGAATGGCCACAAAAAATAAAAACGACTGAAAAAATGGCCACAAAAAATAAAAACGACTGAAAAAATGGCCGCAAAAAATAAAAACGACTGAAAAAATAATCAAATGGCCACAAAAAATAAAAACGACTGAAAAAATGGCCACAAAAAATAAAAACGACTGAAAAAATAATCCAATGGCCACAAAAAATAAAAACAACTGAAAAAATGGCCACAAAAAATAAAAACGACTGAAAAAATAATCAAATGGCCACAAAAAATAAAAACGACTGAAAAAATGGCCACAAAAAATAAAAACGACTGAAAAAATAATCCAATGGCCACAAAAAATAAAAACAACTGAAAAAATGGCCACAAAAAATAGAAACGACTGAAAAAATGGCCACAAAAAATAAAAACGACTGAAAAAATTGCCACAAAAAATAAAAACAACCGAAAAAATGGCCGCAAAAAATAAAAACGACTGAAAAAATAATCGAATGGCCACAAAAAATAAAAACGACTGAAAAAATGGCCACAAAAAATAAAAACGATTGAAAAAATGGCCACAAAAAATAAAAACGACTGAAAAAATTAACGAATGGCCACAAAAAATAAAAACGACTGAAAAAATGGCCACAAAAATTAAAAACGACTGAAAAAATGGCCACAAAAAATAAAAACGACTGAAAAAATGGCCACAAAAAATAAAAACGACTGAAAAAATGGCCACAAAAAATAAAAACGACTGAAAAAATTGCCACAAAAAATAAAAACGACCAAAAAAATGGCCGCAAAAAATAAAAACGATTGAAAAAATGGCCACAAAAAATAAAAACGACTGAAAAAATAATCGAATGGCCACAAAAAATAAAAACGACTGAAAAAATGGCCGCAAAAAATAAAAACGATTGAAAAAATGGCCACAAAAAATAAAAACGACTGAAAAAATAATCGAATGGCCACAAAAAATAAAAACGACTGAAAAAATAGCCACAAAAAATAAAAACGACTGAAAAAATGGCCACAAAAAATAAAAACGACTGAAAAAATGGTCACAAAAAATAAAAACTACTGAAAAAATAATCGAATGGCCACAAAAAATAAAAACGACTGAAAAAATTGCCACAAAAAATAAAAACGACCGAAAAAATGGCCGCAAAAAATAAAAACGACTGAAAAAATAATCGAATGGCCACAAAAAATAAAAACGACTGAAAAAATGGCCACAAAAAATAAAAACGACTGAAAAAATGGCCACAAAAAATAAAAACGACTGAAAAAATGGCCACAAAAAATAAAAACGATTGAAAAAATGGCCACAAAAAATAAAAACGACTGAAAAAATGGCCGCAAAATATAAAAACTACTGAAAAAATAATCAATTGGCCACAAAAAATAAAAACGACTAAAAAAATGACCACAAAAAATAAAAACGACTGAAAAAATGGCCACAAAAAATAAAAACAACTGAAAAAATGGCCACAAAAAATAAAAACGACTGAAAAAATGGCCGCAAAAACTAAAAACGACTGAAAAAATGGCCACAAAAAATAAAAACGACTGAAAAAATGGCCACAAAAAATAAAAACGACTGAAAAAATGGCCACAAAACATAAAAACGACTGAAAAAATGGCCACAAAAAATAGAAACAACTGAAAAAATGGCCACAAAAAATAAAAACTACTGAAAAAATAATCGAATGGCCACAAAAAATAAAAACGACTGAAAAAATTGCCACAAAAAATAAAAACGACCGAAAAAATGGCCGCAAAAAATAAAAACGACTGAAAAAATAATCGAATGGCCACAAAAAATAAAAACGACTGAAAAAATTGCCACAAAAAATAAAAACAACCGAAAAAATGGCCGCAAAAAATAAAAACGACTGAAAAAATAATCGAATGGCCACAAAAAATAAAAACGACTGAAAAAATGGCCACAAAAAATAAAAACGACTGAAAAAATGGCCACAAAAAATAAAAACGACTGAAAAAATAATCGAATGGCCACAAAAAATAAAAACGACTGAAAAAATGGCCACAAAAATTAAAAACGACTGAAAAAATGGCCACAAAAAATAAAAACGACTGAAAAAATGGCCACAAAAAATAAAAACGACTGAAAAAATGGCCACAAAAAATAAAAACGACTGAAAAAATGGCCACAAAAAATAAAAACGACTGAAAAAATGGCCACAAAAAATAAAAACGACTAAAAAAATCGCCACAAAAAATAAAAACCACTGAAAAAATGGCCACAAAAAATAAAATCGACTGAAAAAATAATCGAACGACCACAAAAACTAAAAACGACTGAAAAAATGGTCAAAAAAAATAAAAACGACTGAAAAAATAATCGAATGGCCACAAAAAATAAAAACAACTGAAAAAATGGCCACAAAAAATAAAAACGACTGAAAAAATGGCCACAAAAAATAAAAACAACTGAAAAAATGGCCACAAAAAATAAAAACGACTGAAAAAATGGCCACAAAAAATAAAAACGACTGAAAAAATGGTTACAAAAAATAAAAACGACTGAAAAAATAATCGAATGGCCACAAAAAATAAAAACGACTGAAAAAATGGCCACAAAAAATAAAAACGACTGAAAAAATGGCCACAAAAAATAAAAACGACTGAAAAAATAATCGAATGGCCACAAAAAATAAAAACGACTGAAAAAATGGCCACAAAAAATAAAAACGATTGAAAAAATGGCCACAAAAAATAAAAACGACCGAAAAAATGGCCGCAAAAAATAAAAACGACTGAAAAAATAATCGAATGGCCACAAAAAATAAAAACGACTGAAAAAATGGCCACAAAAAATAAAAACGATTGAAAAAATGGCCACAAAAAATAAAAACGACTGAAAAAATAATCGAATGGCCACAAAAAATAAAAACGACTGAAAAAATGGCCACAAAAAATAAAAACGACTGAAAAAATGGCCACAAAAAATAAAAACGATTGAAAAAATGGCCACAAAAAATAAAAACGACTGAAAAAATGGCCGCAAAATATAAAAACTACTGAAAAAATAATCAATTGGCCACAAAAAATAAAAACGACTAAAAAAATGACCACAAAAAATAAAAACGACTGAAAAAATGGCCACAAAAAATAAAAACAACTGAAAAAATGGCCACAAAAAATAAAAACGACTGAAAAAATGGCCGCAAAAACTAAAAACGACTGAAAAAATGGCCACAAAAAATAAAAACGACTGAAAAAATGGCCACAAAAAATAAAAACGACTGAAAAAATTGCCACAAAAAATAAAAACGACTGAAAAAATGGCCACAAAAAATAAAAACGACTGAAAAAATGGCCACAAAAAATAAAAACGACTGAAAAAATAATCGAATGGCCACAAAAAATAAAAACGACTGAAAAAATGGCCACAAAAAATAAAAACGATTGAAAAAATGGCCACAAAAAATAAAAACGACCGAAAAAATGGCCGCAAAAAATAAAAACGACTGAAAAAATAATCGAATGGCCACAAAAAATAAAAACGACTGAAAAAATGGCCACAAAAAATAAAAACGATTGAAAAAATGGCCACAAAAAATAAAAACGACTGAAAAAATAATCGAATGGCCACAAAAAATAAAAACGACTGAAAAAATGGCCACAAAAAATAAAAACGACTGAAAAAATGGCCACAAAAAATAAAAACGACTGAAAAAATGGCCACAAAAAATAAAAACGATTGAAAAAATGGCCACAAAAAATAAAAACGACTGAAAAAATGGCCGCAAAATATAAAAACTACTGAAAAAATAATCAATTGGCCACAAAAAATAAAAACGACTAAAAAAATGACCACAAAAAATAAAAACGACTGAAAAAATGGCCACAAAAAATAAAAACAACTGAAAAAATGGCCACAAAAAATAAAAACGACTGAAAAAATGGCCGCAAAAACTAAAAACGACTGAAAAAATGGCCACAAAAAATAAAAACGACTGAAAAAATGGCCACAAAAAATAAAAACGACTGAAAAAATGGCCACAAAGCATAAAAACGACTGAAAAAATGGCCACAAAAAATAGAAACAACTGAAAAAATGGCCACAAAAAATAAAAACTACTGAAAAAATAATCGAATGGCCACAAAAAATAAAAACGACTGAAAAAATTGCCACAAAAAATAAAAACGACCGAAAAAATGGCCGCAAAAAATAAAAACGACTGAAAAAATAATCGAATGGCCACAAAAAATAAAAACGACTGAAAAAATTGCCACAAAAAATAAAAACAACCGAAAAAATGGCCGCAAAAAATAAAAACGACTGAAAAAATAATCGAATGGCCACAAAAAATAAAAACGACTGAAAAAATGGCCACAAAAAATAAAAACGACTGAAAAAATGGCCACAAAAAATAAAAACGACTGAAAAAATAATCGAATGGCCACAAAAAATAAAAACGACTGAAAAAATGGCCACAAAAATTAAAAACGACTGAAAAAATGGCCACAAAAAATAAAAACGACTGAAAAAATGGCCACAAAAAATAAAAACGACTGAAAAAATGGCCACAAAAAATAAAAACGACTGAAAAAATGGCCACAAAAAATAAAAACGACTGAAAAAATGGCCACAAAAAATTAAAACGACTAAAAAAATCGCCACAAAAAATAAAAACCACTGAAAAAATGGCCACAAAAAATAAAATCGACTGAAAAAATAATCGAACGACCACAAAAACTAAAAACGACTGAAAAAATGGTCAAAAAAAATAAAAACGACTGAAAAAATAATCGAATGGCCACAAAAAATAAAAACAACTGAAAAAATGGCCACAAAAAATAAAAACGACTGAAAAAATGGCCACAAAAAATAAAAACAACTGAAAAAATGGCCACAAAAAATAAAAACGACTGAAAAAATGGCCACAAAAAATAAAAACGACTGAAAAAATGGTTACAAAAAATAAAAACGACTGAAAAAATGGCTACAAAAAATAAAAACGACTGAAAAAATAATCAAATGGCCACAAAAAATAAAAACGACTGAAAAAATGGCCACAAAAAATAAAAACGACTGAAAAAATGGCCACAAAACATAAAAACGACTGAAAAAATGGCCACAAAAAATAGAAACGACTGAAAAATGGCCACAAAAAATAAAAACGACTGAAAAAATTGCCACAAAAAATAAAAACGACCGAAAAAATGGCCGCAAAAAATAAAAACGATTGAAAAAATGGCCACAAAAAATAAAAACGACTGAAAAAATAATCGAATGGCCACAAAAAATAAAAACGACTGAAAAAATAGCCACAAAAAATAAAAACGATTGAAAAAATGGCCACAAAAAATAAAAACGACAAAAAAAATAATCGAATGGCCACAAAAAATAAAAACGACTGAAAAAATGGCCACAAAAAATAAAAACGACTGAAAAAATGGCCACAAAAAATAAAAACGACTGGAAAAATGGCCACAAAAAATAAAAACGATTGAAAAAATGGCCACAAAAAATAAAAACGACTGAAAAAATGGCCGCAAAATATAAAAACTACTGAAAAAATAATCAATTGGCCACAAAAAATAAAAACGACTAAAAAAATGACCACAAAAAATAAAAACGACTGAAAAAATGGCCACAAAAAATAAAAACAACTGAAAAAATGGCCACAAAAAATAAAAACGACTGAAAAAATGGCCGCAAAAACTAAAAACGACTGAAAAAATGGCCACAAAAAATAAAAACGACTGAAAAAATGGCCACAAAAAATAAAAACGACTGAAAAAATGGCCACAAAGCATAAAAACGACTGAAAAAATGGCCACAAAAAATAGAAACAACTGAAAAAATGGCCACAAAAAATAAAAACTACTGAAAAAATAATCGAATGGCCACAAAAAATAAAAACGACTGAAAAAATTGCCACAAAAAATAAAAACGACCGAAAAAATGGCCGCAAAAAATAAAAACGACTGAAAAAATAATCGAATGGCCACAAAAAATAAAAACGACTGAAAAAATTGCCACAAAAAATAAAAACAACCGAAAAAATGGCCGCAAAAAATAAAAACGACTGAAAAAATAATCGAATGGCCACAAAAAATAAAAACGACTGAAAAAATGGCCACAAAAAATAAAAACGACTGAAAAAATGGCCACAAAAAATAAAAACGACTGAAAAAATAATCGAATGGCCACAAAAAATAAAAACGACTGAAAAAATGGCCACAAAAATTAAAAACGACTGAAAAAATGGCCACAAAAAATAAAAACGACTGAAAAAATGGCCACAAAAAATAAAAACGACTGAAAAAATGGCCACAAAAAATAAAAACGACTGAAAAAATGGCCACAAAAAATAAAAACGACTGAAAAAATGGCCACAAAAAATTAAAACGACTAAAAAAATCGCCACAAAAAATAAAAACCACTGAAAAAATGGCCACAAAAAATAAAATCGACTGAAAAAATAATCGAACGACCACAAAAACTAAAAACGACTGAAAAAATGGTCAAAAAAAATAAAAACGACTGAAAAAATAATCGAATGGCCACAAAAAATAAAAACAACTGAAAAAATGGCCACAAAAAATAAAAACGACTGAAAAAATGGCCACAAAAAATAAAAACAACTGAAAAAATGGCCACAAAAAATAAAAACGACTGAAAAAATGGCCACAAAAAATAAAAACGACTGAAAAAATGGTTACAAAAAATAAAAACGACTGAAAAAATGGCTACAAAAAATAAAAACGACTGAAAAAATAATCAAATGGCCACAAAAAATAAAAACGACTGAAAAAATGGCCACAAAAAATAAAAACGACTGAAAAAATGGCCACAAAACATAAAAACGACTGAAAAAATGGCCACAAAAAATAGAAACGACTGAAAAATGGCCACAAAAAATAAAAACGACTAAAAAAATCGCTACAAAAAATAAAACGACTGAAAAAATGGCCACAAAAAATAAAATTGACTGAAAAAATAATCGAACGACCACAAAAACTAAAAACGACTGAAAAAATGGTCAAAAAAAATAAAAACGACTGAAAAAATAATCGAATGGCCACAAAAAATAAAAACAACTGAAAAAATGGCCACAAAAAATAAAAACGACTGAAAAAATGGCCACAAAAAAAAATAAAAACAACTAAAAAAATGGCCACAAAAAATAAAAACGACTGAAAAAATGGCCGCAAAAACTTAAAACGACTGAAAAAATGGCCACAAAAAATAAAATCGACTAAAAAAATGGCCACAAAAAATAAAAACGACTGAAAAAATGGCCACAAAACATAAAAACGACTGAAAAAATGGCCACAAAAAATAGAAACGACTGAAAAAATGGCCACAAAAAACAAAAACGACTGAAAAAATTGCCACAAAAAATAAAAACGACCGAAAAAATGGCCGCAAAAAATAAAAACGACTGAAAAAATAATCGAATGGCCACAAAAAATAAAAACGACTGAAAAAATGGCCACACAAAATAAAAACGATTGAAAAAATGGCCACAAAAAATAAAAACGACTGAAAAAATGGCCACAAAAAATAAAAACGACTGAAAAAATGGCCACAAAAATTAAAAACGACTGAAAAAATGGCCACAAAAAATAAAAACGACTAAAAAAATCGCCACAAAAAATAAAAACGACTGAAAAAATGGCCACAAAAAATAAAATCGACTGAAAAAATAATCGAACGACCACAAAAACTAAAAACGACTGAAAAAATAATCGAATGGCCACAAAAAATTATAAAACGACTGAAAAGATTTTCGAATGCCACAAAAAATGAAAATGACTGAAAAAACTGTCGAATGGCGACAAAAAATTAAAAAACGACTAAAAAAAAACAATCGATTGTTTTTTTGTGGCTATTGGATTGTTTTTTGTGATAATAAAGCTTCAAATGAAGTTTTAACTTGCAAAATTGCTTTCGTACCATTTTTGACATCTGCATTTTGAAAATAAGTTTATCTTCATTTTGGTAAAAAAATATGGTTTAAAATGCAGCACATAGGCAGCCAACAATACATTCTAGTTACTTTGTATTTTTTTTAGTAATTTTCGTGTTCTTAGGTTAGTGCAGGTACACACTATTTAATCAACCAATCAGAAGTGAGCATGTTTTGTGTACTTCAAGTCTAGTGGAAACTGAACATAAAAACATTAAGTGAAGTTAGGTGCAAACAAAACTTCAAATTTTTAATTTAAAGCCACCTAGCGGAATAATGCCAAAGTTGTTAGTTCATGCGTTCTCTCACCAGAGGGCTAAAAGTTTGGTTTGAAACTTGGCTAACCAATTTACCTGAGATTCATACCAATTTTTGACAATTGTTCGTGTTTACAACCTAACCTCCAATACAAACATATCGTAAATTCTCCAAAAAACGTCCACAAATCACGTGCATGGGTTTTTCAGCAGTTTCAGATGCAAAATGTCAACCAGATCATACACATCGTGTATTAAAATCGGAGGTGTCCCCATAATCCCTCCATTGGTAAGTGAACGACCCCCACAGTCCAGAATTTGACCCAAATTACTTCAGATTACCCCACAAATCCGCGAACAATGTCTGGGCTATAAGATAAAGGCCATCGAAATTGAGAGGAAGGCGGAGCGAACTCGGCTATTTAAAAAATGTTTGGACGATTTAGAACGACTTGAACATCAGACCAAAGATTTATCGGTCCAGACAACGTTGGAGAATCAGTTGGAGTTTATTGAGGAATCGCCTAGTCCTGTGCCTTATTGTAAATACAAAAAGCTGCAAAATTTAACGAGCGAAACCGTAGATGTGAGCGAGTATAGCGATGAAGGAGTCAAGGTTTTAAACGTGGGGGCTCAACAACTTGCAGAGCCTGGAGACATGGAGAAAATCATTCCACCTAAACTGATAAGAAGTAATTCGTACACTTTGGAGAGCCCCAGTCCTATTCTGTTGGCACACTTGGAAAAGGAAGCCCGAAAATGCGTGGAATTAAATGAGAGTGACTCCTGCAGCAGTTCACCCATCACTATAATTGATAGTGAAATTGAGCCCTCTTTGCAGGCTCTAGACACGGATATTTTAGTACAACAGGTCGTTGTGACCACCCCTTTAAAACCGCGAGAATTAAATTCCAGTTTTGACCCCCAACTCTTGGAGATCCTGGATAAATTGCCCGATGAACACGCGAGAAACATCCTCGAGATTTTATCGAAACAAGAAGAGACCAACAAGACAATCAAAGAGATCATAAATGAAGACGAAAAATCAATCAGTGTCTCCGTATCCAGTCAGTCCTTGTACTACTCGACGTTGTCTCCCGACACCACAAGAGAGAGCCCCCCTGAACTCAATCTAATAAATTTACGGAATCTCAAGAACTCCACTATGGACAAAGAAACAGCAACGCGGGTGATCCAGGCCTACGTGCGCGGATATCTCGTGAGAAGACTGATAAGGACTGAGAAGGTCCAAGGCTTGATCAACACGATCAAAGACGCGATTGTTTGCGCCGTCCAGTTGCATGGGGCTGAAGTGATCGAAGAATCGGACGTGGAGCTTCATCGGCGACTTATCCAGCAGGTTTCAGCGGCTTGCTACGCTTTTCATGACATTTTTTTCACGCTTTCGACCAAAGAACAGATGGGGGTTATCAGTACGGATCGGCAGCGAAAAGTCGAAAAGGCCAGTCGGCCTCCGTCTGCTACCAGCTCAAATTTATCGCTTTCTCGAAGACACAGCGCTCGCATGATCAAATGATTCGACCAAGTGGCTTAATAAAACGGATTATATGTCTATTTTTTATTATTATAACAATAGCGAATATGACTAAATAAAGTAGTATTTTATGATTATTTACACGGATGGTTGCTATTTATAACAGATGATAGTACATTCACATTAACTTAACCACATACCAGACTAATTACAATTATACATAAACAATTTTATTGAAGGCACATAACTTATACTTTTCTTGTAGTTTATTAGCTCCTAAATGACTTATCACTTCATGCAAGGAATGATCATCGCTACGACGTAAGCTAAGAAAGTCTATCGGATTAGTAGTATACAAGCGTTCGATTTAAGAAGTGTTGCTAAAAGCGAGTTGTTAACGACATACCAAAATATACACACAAACGTTGCTTGGACTTGAAATTTGAAAATAAATAAGATTTGTTAACACCGATAAAAATTTATAAGTGGGAAAATCACTGTGTTGTCTCAGTCGGATGTCACTGCGTCGTAATGTGAAATACTGGTCCTATCCTCAGGAACACTCGGCGGAGGATCGAGCGCAGCTCCGCCTTCAAGTCGAAGCACACAATCTCGCACAACAGAGGGTAGTACCTCGACACGTGAACAGCGAACTGCAACCGAAACGGCGTCAAATCAACTCAATTCATTGCAGAACACAGTTTGGCGAAGAGAATTTTATTCGAAAAAAAAACCCATTAAATCGCAAACAATGTATTCTAGAGCATCATTTTTTTCAAAAAAAGTCAAATTTTAAATGATCGTAGGTTGAATTACTTTTATTTTGAAAAATTATGTAAATAATAGTTATTTATTTTGACTTTTCGTTTGAATTTGAAACGTCATTCTCTCATTTAGGGGAATTTCATCAGCTGGGAAATAGGTTGGTAGCAACCCATTCAAATCAAACGATTGCAGATTAATGTAAATTCAAATGTGTTTCAACTATTGTGGTATCTTTACTTAATTAATTTACCTTTATTATTTTTGAGGGTCATTGGCCTCCAAATCTGCACACAAATTGACACAATTTACATTTATGCAGCGATGCCAACTTGTAAAATAAAACCAACTATTCGAAATGTCACGTTTGATTGCCTAGACATTCAAAAGCTGATTTTCTTGCCGCAAATGAGGATCACAAATCTCATGAAAAGGCGCACAATAGTTATTTGTTTCACTAGGCTAGAAAATGGTCTTTTGGAAATGCGAGGAAAGTATTGAAATCCGAGCCCGGAGGGCGAGGATTTCAATTTCCGAGCATTTCCTAAACATTTTCTAGCCGTGTCAAACACGAAATTTTGTGCGCCGACAATTATTAATAGTTATTTATTTTGACTTTTGATTTGAATTTGAAACGTCATTCCCTAATTTAGGGGAATTTTATCAGCTGGGAAATAGGTTGGTAGCATCCCCCTCAAATCAAACGATTGCAGATTAATTTAAATTCAAATGTGTTTCAGCAAATTTTTGTGGTATCTTTGCTTAATTAGTCTACCTTTATTATTTTCGAAGGTCATTGGCCTCCAAATCGGCACACAAATTGACACAATTGACATTTTATGCAGCGATGCCAACCTGCAAAATAAAACCAACTATTCGAAATGTCACTTTTGACTGCCTAGACATTCAAAAGGTGATTTTCTTGCCACAACTGAGTATCACAAATCTGATGAAAAATGACGGAGGCGCACAAAAATATATATTCTGTTGTCGATCATAGAATTTTAACCAGATAAACCATCAAAAATAAAAAAATAAATAAAAAATGCAATTAGTAAAAGTAATTTTCCTTCGGCGAACTGTTAAAACTCACCCTATCGTCCGGCATTTTCAGCAGCCTCGTCAAAACCAGCAGCAACAGCATCGTCCACTCCTCCCGATGCGCCTCGCTCTGCAACTTCAAGAAGTAATCCAACGCCTCTTGACACACCCCGATCAGCTTGGGCTCAATCAGCGACCAATGCTGCCGCCGACTCTCATCACAGTACATTTTGAAGAGGATCCGCAGCGAACACGCCAAACTGTGCGTCTCCTGCTTCAGCAAATTCGGTTTCGTCGATCCTTTGTACCCTGCTTTCCACAACAAGTTTCGCTGTTCATGGTCCAAGTTGAAGGCTTTGGCGAATCTGTGCGCCTGCAGCAAACAGTCCGTCAATTGGAGGAGATGGGGGGACGTCAACACTCGGTACATCCCCTGTTCCTCTCTTTGAAATTCAGTCAGAGCGCCGTTTCCGGCCATATCAGCCGCCGCGAGAGCCAAAGTCTCAGCGTCTTCTTTGCGCGAAGTCGCCGGGTAAAACACGATGTTATCAATCGTTTGTATCAACTCCAACTGGACGGCGCTCTTAATCGTCAACTTGTTGAAGAGCGCCGCGTCGGAATTACTCCTCTCCAGAGTGATGGGCTTCTTGAGAATCCCCTTAACATCGCCGTTTTGTTCAATAACCGCGGTGGTCTTCATCCAGTCGGGTTTCCACGTCAGAAGAGCACTAGGAACTGTTGAATCGAAGATATCCAGCATGCAGCGACACGTCCGCTCCCAGGTCGCCTCATCGAACTTGTGTCCGTTGGAATTGACCAAATTCTCCAAACAGTTCGTTCCAGATCTCGCTAGTTGTTCGTTGTCTTGTTGAACGCACCAGTGGAGTTGGTTGTACAACTCCCCCAGGAGAAGAGGCCCCAGCACGTCGAAATACTGCGTGAAGACGTCGACGATGGCGTACAAGGCGTGGTTGCAAGTTGTGGTCATCCACTCGGCTTTTTCAGTGTGCTGCTCCGGCAACTTCATGTTGTCGAAGATCCTGAAGAGGATCTTAAACAGATCTTTCCACCAGTGGCTCGAGAAGGTGTCTCCGTAGGTTTTTATGATCTCGAACATCACAGTCAAGGCGCGCGTCCGTACGTCCAGCTTACACCTGCAAAACTACGGTGAAAATGCGACTTAATTGGAGTTTCCTCACCTGTTGACAACACAGGATAATGAGAAGAGCAGCGGGAACCATCCTCGCACCCAAATCCTGTCTTCCTCCGCGACGGTGACGTCGTTTTCCATGCCGGCGTGCTCGGCGAAGAGGTGAGCGCACGAACTGACGCTGTTGGCGCAAGAGCGCACGTAGCGGATGGCCTCCATTGAGGTGTCCAAGAAGCGGGCGTTACAAGCAAATTCCGATAAACACTTAACGGCGTCTTGGAAGGAGTCGATCATCGCCGGGAACTGCTTGTCGTACAATTCAGTGATAATTTTACCGGTGGTCTGGAAGGCCAGTTCCACGATGGCTTCTTCTTGGTCGCTGGCGGCGAGGTGGAACACCGAGAAGATGTTCTTCCAGCCGGATCTTATGTTGCTGGCTTGGGAGTTTACCATTTGCGCCACGCAACGAACCTGGGGAGTTAAATTTCAAGATTCTCAGGAATGGTTTTCGATAGAGGGAGGATTCCATACCAAATCGACCACTTTTTACCCTGACAGTTTTCGATTTGGCTGGAAGTTTTTCATCTTTTTTTTACCCTATGAAAAACAGTTCTTACAACGTTTTCAAATTTTTCAAAAGTTATGAATTTTTCCAGAAAAATGGCTTTTATATTTTCAAATAGCTATAACTTTTTCAAAATTAACTTATTGTTTATTAACATATATATTTTTTTAAACCGGTGATTCGGATAATCGAGGTTCTACTGTAATTTTTAACTTACCACCATGTCGCGGATGGTGGGCGAAACGTTCTTCTTCATGATGTGTTCAAAGGGCCTCAAGAAGTCCTTTTGGAACCGGAAATTCGGAAATTCTCCCTTCTCGATGAACTTCATCGAGAGCTGTCTCAGACTATCAACAGCAAAGAAGCAGATATCTTCGTTCGGATTGCACCCAACGGCGTTGAAATGCTCGCCCAGAACTTGCCAGATTCGCGACCATTGTAATCGAATCCGCCCCATATTATAGTACGAAATTTCCACGATTTTCTGAAGAGAGAACATTCGGGGGTGTCCTGGATGCGCGAGCTCCTCCAACGACACCTGGAGACCATTAAATCAGTACAAATTTTCCCAACCTCGATTGAGTACCTGACACAGAGCCTTGACGAAGTCGACGATAGCATCCCCGTCGAGCCTCGTCGACCCGGTGAAGATTCTATCCACGGCCACGACAACACTCTGCGAACTCGTCTGCCCGATGTGCTCCTTAGAAGTCGAGTCCGGGGGCTTGTGTCCCGGACCCGAGAGAAACTCCGGTCGAACCCCCGTCCCAATCAACTGAGCGAGTTCCAACTGAGATATACACTTGAGGATGTCCAACCAACTCGTCCCAAGGTAGTTGCCGTCGGTGTGTGCCACCATAATGAGAGTCTTAATAGTGTCGATGTTCTTCGCTTTCATATCCATGATGGGCGAGTTTGTCGTCAACAGAGTGAACCTGAAGATTCCAACAATAAAACAGCAAGAGCACCAGGAAACCTCACCTAGCTAGAGCTTGAACGTAGGCGTCCCTCTCCAATGTCATGTGAAAGATGCAGGCGACTCTGATGGCGCATCTGATGCCGTCCAAACACAACGTGGCGACTTCCGGGTCGTCGCAGTCCTGCAGCCCCACACTGAAAGCCGCCAGGAAGGAAGTCCAAGCAGTTTTGAACATCGGTCGGACGTGGTCTAAATGTTTGGCTAGAGTGAACGGGGCTTGGACGTGCGAGACCGATTCCATCAAGTTCTTCGCGGCGGTGGAAATCGCCTCCATCTCCATGTTAAAGAGGATTTTTCTTCGTTTCTCGCTGTTGATCTGCTGCTTGCCTGGTTTGTTGACGGTGTTCTTCATTTTGATTTCGTGTCCGGCGATTTCGTCGTAGATCTGCGATAAGTACTCTTCCGGAACGTCTTTACTCTCAGTGTTTCCGCGGTTGATTTTTATGTACTCTTCTTTCGTCATTTTGTTCTTCACCTGCGGCGAGTGCAAGTCGGTCGTCAACATGATAATAGAGAAGCCCAAGACGTAGGCGGTGTCGGCACTGGCGAACAATCCGTTATTCGGATTGCACTCGCAATACCGACTCGCGAATTTCTCCATCAAACGGTCGATTTTTTGGGCTTCGCCCGGCAGTCGAAACCCGTCAAGAAAGTGTCTTAGCGCCGCCACGAAATCCAAGTTCGCGAAGTCCATTTGGTCCACGTAAGTATACATGACTTCTTTGCAGAACTCGTCACTGTCCCCCAGATAGTCGCCGATGAAAGTCTTATCTAGCCTGTCTTCGTTGTGGAGGAACTTGGCGATCTCTTCATGACCACTCCCGAGGAGTCCCTGTTCCTGTAAATACGCCACGCCTTTGCGCGGCTTCCGGTTAAACAACTCAATCCCCGTCTCCCAGACTTCCTTCTGTTGTTTCAAGACTTCTAGTTGTTCAGGAGAGTCGAGAATCTCCTTGTTCCCGCTGGAGCAGTCGCTGGAATGGAGACTGGTCGTGGAGCCCCCGTGAGACTTCAGAGATGCGTTGTCGCTGCCATTCGCCGTTTGCTCTCCGAGGGTTGACTGCGAATTGGGGTTGACGTAGAGGTCTTTGCTCCACTCCACCATGCATTTGAGGATGGAGACGAGGCACTCCAGGCCCAGCATCTTCATGGCTCGCTCTGTTAGAGATAAATTAAAGGGGCCATTAAACTATAAAGATTAGGGCTTATCGGGATTATTGGATTACCTTGATTGGGTGAGGCCCCCAGCTCCACGGAATGCCTCCCTTGTGCCACCTTGAACAAATCATTGACTAGACGTTCAAACAGATTCGCGGCTGCAAGGTCACAGTCGTAATTCACGTAGATGTCCACCACGCTCTGCGCGTCTCCACAGATCCTCGTCAGCGCCTGGATGACCATCCATTTGTGTTCAAAAGACGAATTGGTGGTCTCCAGGATATTCAAGAAGATCTCTTTGAAGAACACCTCAATTTGCATCTTCAGATGCATCTTGAAATTGGACAATAGCGCCAGGAAAATCGCCAGAGACAACTCGAAAACTTTCGGAATCGAACTAACTCCATTCTTAGACAGAGCAACACAGAGATATTGTTTGATGGCGGTTATAAACATTTCGTTGGACCTAAAAACAGGACCGGCGTTCTGGAGGATGGAGAGGAGAAGCTGGAGGGAGAGAATCTTCGAACGGAGCTCGTGGGACTTGGGATCTGGTGTTCCCTCAGGAAGAGGCTTCATAGAGAGCTTGCAGAGCGCCCGGAACACCAAAAACGCGTCCTTTTGAAGGACATGAGTGAATTTGGCGGTGACGGCCGTGTCGTTCTCGCTGTGGGTGTCGACGCTCTCCTGCGACGGAACTCTAGAAACCCCAATTAGTACAAACAAACTTCAACGAGCTGCAGACCTGGGTAATGATGAGAGACTGCCTTCAGAGACCTGTTTACTCTCGACTTCTGTAACCACGTCACTGATGAGACAGTCGAGAATTTCACCAATAAACTCGGCGCTCCCATCGACTTCTTCAGGGGCGTCGACACTGTCCTCGATCTTCAAGGATTTGACCGACTTGGAGTCAATGCCATTGCAGGAGTTGTTCAGTTCTGATTGTACTTCAGCATCCAACGCTTGATTCTCCATCCGCGTGAAAATCACGTTTAGCATTTGCGTCAGAGTGGCGATCGCTGTGGTTTGGTTAATGAGATTTTTGCTCGCCAAGAAAATGTTGTAACAAGTTCTAACAGCCAAGAGGACGGTGCCTTCGTGGACCTCCACATGTTGACTAGTTACCACAGTCAAGAGGGCCTTAATGATTTGTAGTTGCACCCCTAAGAAAAATTGAAAGTTTAAAGTGGTTACAATGGAGGTACAATCAAACCTTCATCTGTTTGGGGCCCCGTGAAACAAGCACAGATGGTTTCAACTATCCGATCAATGAGTAATTTTCCGGGAGTTGTAGAGTCAGGTACATTTGCTGTCAGATGTCCATATGCAATCAACTTTTGCAAACAATCAAGCGCTGTTACGACAATTCTCGCAGATCTGCTCTGACAAGCCAGTTCAAACGGAAGGAAGTATTTTTCGGTGGTCAAAACGTTCACTTCTCCACTCTTTGGCATGGGAAGAGCGTCAGAGACTTTCTCTCCATCTGGCTCATCCTCCTTCACCTCCTTCTTGATGTCCTCTGTTAAAACAACCCAAGTCAAATCGAGGAAGTGAAACAAAATAAAACTCACCCAAGGCAACCTCACATGCTCTTTTCAGCTGCGAATGGTGAGACCTCTTGATTTCCTTATCATTGAGAATCTTTTCCAGCGCACGCAAGATGAACATTTCTTTGGTTTTGGAATTTGATTGCATCATTAAAATTAGTTAAAGCCTTTCAATTTATGCATGGGGATCATACTGTGTGACGTGTGAACTGTTCAGATATTGAACCATTTTGTTTAGACATTTGCGCGTTTCAGAGGTTTCTCAATGCGGATATGACTATTTCGATCAAACGCTCGATTTGTAGAATGCTGCTGTCGTACGGATTCTTTGTTAACACGAGTTTTTAATCACTTCACAAATGTTTATCCCGTAACTTGACATGTCACCCAGCTGTCAATATTTGACAAATGACAAGAGGTTGGTTACGCAATGTTGCCAACGCAGTGGTGAAAGTTGCCAGATTGTATTGTTGGTTGCCTGAAAACGGGCGTTTTGTTGTTAATTTCTTTTACGCTTGTGGATAAAAGTAGGAAATTGTTTGATGCCTCATTAATTATTTATGTCCTTTGGACAGGTAACTTATTGTTACGATTTTATGAGCCGAATATGCCCGAAATTAATTCTTGAGATTACGATTGTGAAACGTAGAACTATTAATAGAAGAATTTTTTAATTAGTAGGTTCTGCTGGATGCTGGAGTACTGAAGTAGTGTTATCCACAACTTATTTATATGGAATAACATTATACTTATCCATTTACCAATTTTAAGGTAAGAAAAACTAACTTAAGTCACTTATTATTAAACAATCCTAAATGGAATTGACCACAAATTAGTAATTTTGAAACTAACAGCTGTTTTTCCGCAGCCCCCAAGGAGAATTTGCCACGTCAGCGAAATGGAAAACATTTTAAATCAGATCCATGGACAATTTATAAAATTACCAGACGCAGAAGTCCGAAAAAACAAAGAAATTTTGCAATCGGTGAGAATCTCTTATTTGGACTTCACGTCGATTTAAAAAAAAATGTTTTTTCCCATTTCATCGACCTAGATTGTTGCTATCTTCGTGGACAAACTAAAAAGCAAAGACCCCCTTTTCAACAAGCTATTTCGTCGCGTGTTTTACGGTGGCAGTTTCTACGATGGCCTACGAGTCGGAAAACCTGCAGAATTTGATTTGGATTTTCTCCTTGATATGAGACAATACGGGGAGTCTGTGTTAACCGAGAGCGAAATGGATGGTTTTGTGCATTTACAAGTCGTTCCCTTTATGGAAAAGGGCCGAGTTGCGCCCAATCCGCCTTACCAAGTGTTCCAAAGAACACTATTAAACTCGACTAACTTTTTAAGTACAACTAAAGTTTTGAAATGGATGGAAAGTCTGTTTCAGAGATGCATGAACGACTTTCCACACCAAGGTGGAGGTTTCTACTTCATGCAAACTCTTGCAGGGCAATTTCAGGTAATACAAACCTCCAGAGACTTTTGCGCTAATTTAGTTCTAGATAAAATTCCATAAAGGGCCCCCGGCTTTGACGCTTCAAGTTGTTGGAGAAGGAGTGAATTTTAAGATTGATTTAGTCGCATGCTTCGTTTTTGCGCAAGGTAAATGGCCTTGCACAAGTTACCGGATGAATCCTTTCCCCTCAAGTTTGGTAATGTTAGTTAGGTTCATTAGGATCGATTACTAAAGTGTCTTTCTAGACCGAGTTTTTTATAGTACCAAAACCTCCAAAGAACCCTTCAACTTTCCAAGTTGAGACGTATTGGCGATTGTCGTTTCAGGAACAAGAAAGGCAACTCCTGGCGAACAAAGGAAGATTGAAAACTGCGGCGCGGCTTCTAAAAGTAAATGTGCACTTATAAATGAAAGAATTTAATTTTCGTGTTTTAGAAAATGAGGGACACTCAGGGGCACCACTGCATTGCAAGTTATTACATAAAAACGGTCTTTCTTCATTTCCTGGATAGACAATCATCTGCATTTTGGAATAACAGTTTGAGCCATGTTTTTATGACCACCTTAATTGAGTATAGTCAATTTCTCACTCATCAAAATGTTCCCTACTATTGGGACCCAGAACACAACTTGTTGGATCATGTTAATGGGGACACTTTGCAGAATTATGGGCGTCGGTTAGAGAATATTATCAAAGATATTACAAAAAATCCAGAAAATGTCGCCAAGTATTTACGTAAAGATTGCACAAATATGAGAAGCCTAATTCTATTGTTTTTTTATTGCAGTTTCACAAGAGGAGTCCAAGATGTTCTTTAACCTTGGCATTTCCGACTTTTTGCCAGATCCATTTGCTACCCCAATCCAAAATAATGAAGTGTTTCAGAACAGTAATCAATCTCAATCGCAATGTGCAATTTTGTAGGAAATAAGTGAAGTAAAGGTAAAAAATAGTTACAAGTATGTATCATGGGGCATTTTATAAAACTTTATGTAAATTTTTTTTATTAATGATAAGGATGACCTTAATTTTACTTTTAAAATAGATTTAAAAAAACATTTTGATAAAAAATCTTACTTCTAATTCATTAGCTATCTTTTGTAAGTAATAACGTTTTAATATATTAAATAAAATGACTTCAATGAAACGTTTTCTTTGAGATTAAACACTTTAAAAATCGATTCAGATCACGTATTGAAACAAAATCTTTGGTAGTAAAATTGAACTTGTTTTTACTTAAAAATTTCAGTCTTCAATAAAATGACTTACAGTCCAACCTTTCTACCAAGCTTCATCACTGGAATGCTGTTAAAAGTGACCGAGTGATCATTGGCATACTCTACAAATTTTTCGCCATAAACTGCAGCACAAGTTAACAACATTGTAACGTCACCTTCAGCTTCGTGACATTTAATTGGCTCTTTGGAAGTAAGTCTGGTGTAGACATCCCCTAATTTGTAACTAAAATTGCGCAATTATTCTCTGAACGTATTAAGGACGATTATTACCTAACAGGGTGTAGAACCCGCTTGACGGAAGCGTCTTTTCTACCATTCTTATTAGAAATCATTTGCTTCTTAGGAGTGGTTTCATTGATTTTTTGTCTCTCCTCTGGACTCAATTTTGCCTCTTCTTCGCGCTCAATTTGCTCCGCTATTTGACACAACATCTCATCATAACCATCGTCGAACTCAAAAGGCACTTGTTTAGGCTCAGTTTTCTCTTCTTTAAGACTGTCATGTTTATCAATGTGTCTAAAGGCAGTAAGAGAATCCACACAAAGTATACTTTCATCCAAACTATTCCCAGTTTTCTCAATTTCCGTCCGAAAAATTGGGTAATCAAAACGACACCCATTATGGGCGACCAAACAAATCGGCTTCTGATTCATGTCAAGCCAAGTTTTGATCACCCCAACCACCTCGGTGGAGAAATGCGCCTGGTGCTCCAACAAATCGTTCGAGAGCCCTAAAACAACAATATAGATTTGTACGATAAAAGCAAAACTCACCTGTAATAGAGGTGCTCTCAGGACTGATCATTTTTCGTGGATTAAAACACAACGCGAGTTTGTTGTGGACTCTGGGGAAGCACCCCAGCTCGAGGTGATCCGCTTGGACCGCCACAGCACACAGCTCGGTGATTTTCGTTTGGTTGTGCTCCAAATGCGGCAAACCGGTGGTTTCCAAGTCGAGGAACACGAAGGTTTTGATCGACATGTTAAGTGCGGTTATGGTGAACACTTTGGCAACTTTGGTCAATAGGAAATGAGAGATTCGGAGGAATTTCATAGCAATTGCCTACATTATTAATCAGGGGACGATTACCCTGTAAGAAAGTTCAATTACTGGCGACCGGCTTAATAGTAATGTGAAATTAATGCGGAACTAATGACAAGTGACAGTTCTCATCGTGAAAAAATTTGTTTACTGTTGGTATAGGCAACCAACAATGCACTCTTGGATTGTATCAACATTTGAACTATTTTGGCGAAAATAAAAACAATAAAATACTTGCGATATCAATTTGGACCTGCAAATGAGAATACCAAGTTTGATTTACGATTCAGAACTTGATTAGTGTTTTATTTGATTATTTAACGGACTGTGTCGACAGGACAATTTTCAAATTCCACTAGACATGTTGGTCGTTAAAAAACGAAGCACCAACCGCACGCCAAAACTCCCTAGTATTGTGTCATTGTCAAAAATATATAACCTTCAAATGATATAAATACAGAAATAGTCCGTTTCCCGTAAAATGGTTTAAAATGCTCCATTCGCTTAATTTCGACAGTGGTTAGTGATGCTAACCCCTAGAATTAATAATTGAGGTTAAAAACTAACTAAAAATGGCCCAATCAGTGTTGAGTTTCTTTAGACCCCTCGCAGTTTTGCCCCAACACTCCAAAATGGCAATCATTAGGTAAGCCGTCAACTCCGCCGCCAACTTGTCACCTTTGTCAATTTCAGACAGTTCCAAACCTCCGCACATCTCTACCGAAAATCTCTCTACAAGACTGAAGCGAAGAAGATTCGCTTCTACGTCGTCCACCGCTACATGGAATACCTGAAAAACTACGACAAAGTCCTGGAGCGCAGCTTCCCCGGAGCCATGCACGTCTACCGCGTCTTCACCGTGGGAATCAAAGACTTCGCTCTCGACCTCAAGGAGTACTTTAAGATAGTCAGACTGCTCAACGCGCCTGAGAAAGACAAATTCGCCAGATTGACGCGGCGGGAAATCGAGCTGTACCACCAGATGCCCAAAGACATGCGGAAGGTGGCGCCCGTGTTGTTGATTTCGGCGTTGCCGTTCGCAAATTATGTTATTTTCCCCATTGCGTACTTGTTTCCTAGGATTTTTCTGTCGAGGCACTTTTGGACCTTGCAGCAGAAGTCGGAGTTCAAGATTTCGTTTCTCAAGGCGCGATTGCTCTACAATCGCCCCCTTTTCCGTTGCGTCCAAGCGGAGTTAGACAAAATCAAAGAACACAAGTTGTACGAAAACTGGGCGGGGATTTTGGGGAAGATGGGCAGTGGCGTGCAGCCCACGCTGGAGGAGATCCTCAAGTGCAAAGATCTCTTCATGTGTGAACCCTATCACCTGTTTTATTTGAAGAGGAAACACGTGGTAAGTTACCTTTAGGCGTTTTCACGGATTCAAGTTTCGTTTCAGAAATATTTGTTGAAGATTCACGATCTTCATACAGGGTGGTTCAGAAGATCGCGACTAATTGAGCGCGCTGTGATACTCAGAGAAATGGACAAGGCCATCATTAGAGAAGGGGGGGTCCATAACATGCCTGTAGACGCTTTAAAAAACGCTTGCCTCATCCGGGGGCTCAACCCCTCCAACATGCGAAATGAAGACATGGTAAATTGGTTGAACAATTGGATTAAAATATCAACCGCTGTAGATAGAGAGACTTTGTCTTTACTTTTGCATTGCCCCATTCTGTTGGCTTATAACGAGCCTTCAAACTGGATGCTAATATATAAAAAGTGACAGTTTTAATTTATTTTCGTGACATGTGATATGTTAAAGTACCAAATACTTTTTGTAAAGAGTTTAAATGAGAGACTAACTTGTTACAAGAGTTTATTGTTTTCTTTTCCAATTATAATAATAAAAAAAACACTAAAAATTGCCAAGAAATATTCGTCACGATCCTTCAAAAAACGGAATAAAAGCCGGCAGTTGCCCCAATTTCGGCCTCTCTCTCGAAACCGTCTTAATAACAGACTCCTCCCCTAATTCTTTAGTCTCCGCCTCCTTGTAGTATCGATTTTTTTCCGAATCATCTTTAACTTTCACAACTTTCTTCTTTTTCGAACATTTCTTGGCAAGCATATTTAAAACCTTAGTACTTTTTCTTACCACATTTCCGTGCGGGTACGAACACCTCCGTTTTCCGCACTTGTTGTTCTTCTCGAAATCAGGACACAAGAACTGATGGCGCTTATCGCACTGAAACAATTCGATTGATTACAAGACGTGGGTGAGATCATACGCACTTCTGCTCCCTTCTTGCAAAACCCTTCGAGGAAATCGCGACAGATGTCCGCTTTGGGGCTGATTTTCACATGAAGGTAGGGGCAGTTGTCTTTGGAGCACATCCCCTCCAAGAAGTACTTGCACGTGGGCATCTTCTCCAGGGAGACTTTGTGGGAGAGAAGGCAGTTTTCGTTGCGACAGGCGCCTTGCAAGAACCTTGAATCAAAATTGGTACAAACTCCTCCTTTACCAGTAGAGCCTCACCTGGTACACAGCACAATCTGGTCGGGATTGTGCACCTTGAAGCACTTTCCCGACGCTTTTCCTGGACACTTCCCGTATTTCCGAAAAATCGGACACGGGATGTTACACTTCCGCATTTTACTGAGACTGGGAGTCACTTTAGTTGATCTAAAACCACACGATCTAATTGTTGCACATTTGTGGGGGCAACAAGACCTGATAAGTTTGTGGCGCTTGACCAGACTTCGCCGAGTCAAATTAACTAGCTTGCTGTCTTTTCTCACCAATTTGTACTTTGAACTTCTGAAGGAACTCTGCGACTTGTTAAAGGACGCGTCCGACGCTCTTTTCAACGAATTTGGCGACTTTTTGTACAAAATTCCGTTGATGTTAACGAAGCCGGGTTTACACAAGTTGGAGTTCTTCTTCAGCAAGACGTTCTTGGCCATCACGTCCATGCTCAAGAATCGGTTAACATACACGTACTTCTTCTTTGCAGGCTTTAGAATTGATTTGTTTGCAGTCTTGTCCCTTTTATCTAATTTAAATTTATTTCTACTCCTATCTAACTTGAATTTGGTTGGGGTTTTAGCACCACTCGACGACCGGACAATTTTGTACTTTGTGTGCACGGAATTACGTCGTTTCCTAACTACTGAACTTGCATTACAAGGAATCCTAACTAATTTATTTCTAGTCGATATCACAGTTACAGGTTTTGTTTCAACCGCTGGTTCATTATCCGGCTTAGTTTTCGCGAATTTTTTCAAAACGTTCGGATTAACGTGGATTTTGGGCTTCACTGCTGGAAGAGTCTGAGGGAGTTTAAACTGGGGGTTAACAAAGACCTTCTTTTTAAAATGGGGGTTGACCAGGACTTTGGGGGCTGCAGTCGGAACTTGATTAAGAAAATTGTGTTTTACGTAAATGAAGCGATTCGTGGTGGCATAGGAAGGATTCGTGAACTCGGGAGGCGGATAATGGAATGGAATTTCAGGGGGCATATGGTGGTGGTTCACTGCTAAAAGTTTAGTTTTCTATTACAACTCAATAAGACGTGTAAAACTCACCTGGATAGTAATTCATTGCGATACAAAGTCGTTTAAACTGCGAACTGGTTTAATGCCTTTAAAAAGGGGAAAAATCGTGGAATTTCACTGCACTAATAGAGTTTTGACAGAAGTTTGACATTTGACAGCAACGAACAAAAGAGGATGATCTTGTGAAATGACTATTTAGATTTAGTTTCGAAAGGGTTTTTACTCCGCTTTTTAGAGAAGAGTGTGTACAAAAGAACACAAAAAATCAAGGTATAGATTATATAAAATACAATAAACTGCTTTATTGCCCGCAACTCAAAACAGGCTTTTGCGAAGTTGCTGTTTTGACTCACTTCTCCTCTGTCAAAATTCTATTTCCGGTAAGGTGGCGGCCATCACTCTTTTCGTTGTAGAGTGAAGCATGGTGAGTACGACTTTGTTGATTTTACCGAAAATACGCTCAAAACAAGTCAAACTTGTGTTAAATTAACTATTTCTAATTGTGATTAACTCTTGACAACCCACAGTTTACTCAAATCAACAACCATTGTTTAGTTAATTTAGTTCAAAGCTTTGGTGTCGTCCACATGGCACTTTTCAATTCGCCTCTAAAATTCTCCTTTTGCAGCCTTTCGAAAGGTTTGTCGAAACCGGCCGTGTGGCCTTCGTCGCCGATGGCCCCAACAAAGGCAAATTGGTCAGCATAGTGGATGTGATCGACCAAACAAGAGTGAGTAGAAATTTAGGTTATGTTGTAGTCATTTCACCAGTGATGATCCAGAATTGATAGGAATTGCCGACTGATCGTAAATGAAGTTAATCTTTAAACTGAGTAATTCGCCCCCTTTTACCAAAAATCACTGTGAAAATGGTGTATTTAAACAAATTTTTTTTCAGGTTTTGGTTGATGGGCCCTCCAGCAATGTCCCCAGGGGTCAACTCCGTTTAAATCAGTTGCATTTAACAAAATTCCGGCTGAAATTTCCTTTCACTGCGTCCACTCGTGTCGTCCGCAAAGCCTGGACTGAGGCTAAAATTGATGAGCAATGGCAAAATTCCGTTTGGGCCAAGAAAATGGCTGCCAAGGAAAAGGTACTTTCATCTCCAGTCCTCCACTGTTTCTTACTAATATGATGATCCAGTAATTGATAGGAATTGCCGGCTGATTTAAAGCTGAAGCCACTTTTTACACTGAATTGTTTAAACCAACTCTTTATATTATTAATTGAAGGGTTGTTTGTAATTAGTGTTAATTGCAGAGAGCCCAGTTGACGGACTTTGACCGCTTTAAGTTGAGGAGGGCGCGTTCACGTAGGAACCACATAAGGACCATTACGTTCAGGAATTTGAAGAAGGCCGCGTCTAGAAATGGAACTTTGTATGGCAAGAAGAGAATGGCGAAAGGTGGGGACAAGCCCAAACCCAAGAAGGCCGGGAAAGCTGCGAAGCCCAAAGCCAAGAAGTAAATAAGTTGTTACATATAACAAAATAAATTTTTTAAGGAAGAACTCTTTTTATTTAAACAAGAATTTAAGTTATGCGAGTTTGCGATATCTGCAAGGTCTCGTACGTGAAACAAAAATTATAAATTCCCCATAAAGCCGGAGATTAGGCCGCGAAAGCGCCAAGACCTGCTCTGCATTGTGCCGGAAAATCGATATTTTCCAGCATCTCTGTCAAGTGGTGTGCAGTTCATAGAGTGGTGAGGCAAGGCCCAGTTGACCGGGACAAGATGAGGCATAAAATCCATTTTTGTTGTGTTGGAAGAACGTGAATTCGTGAATTGTTTCACCCCTAATTTTAACAGGTAGGCATCAATTTTCATCCTCTTTTTACCTCATTTAGCACACCCCAATTTCAGAGTTTTCCATTAAACTAAATAGTAAGACACGTCGGACGTTTATTTATTCATTCGTTTCCATGCATGGATTATTGCGTAATTTTTTTGTAGGTTTCAGGTGTTTTTAAATGTTTAAAGAAATTGGATCGATTGTCGTGAAAGATTTAGATTGATTGTGAGGGCTAAAAAACATAAATTAGTGCCTTCCGGTCGCATTTCCTCCACTGCCAATCGATAGGGGAAGCACATTATGCGTTTATTATCGTCATTTCCAGACAGGGATCGTTTTCCATATTTTATTACGTGGGAATCGACAAAAGTTTGCAGTCAATTAATTGCTCTAATTACACCTGTTTTAGGTACTTTCCTAGCCACGGTTAATCCAAATAATAAAATCGCGAAAAAAATTGTCCATCATTTTTAACAATTGTGCGTGACACAACTCATTTCTTCAAATACAAAAAAGCTTCATGTAAATGCGTAAATATGTTTTGTTTTAAAATAAGCTCAAAAACAGTTTTTTTAAATGTGGAATGAAAAAGAAACAATAACAAACAGCCATAAAAATTAATGAACAATAAAAAACAATAAAAAAAAATTACAAATGTAATGCATTAAAAAATTTACTAGCGAGTTTGGGATGAAATTCAAGAATTTTGTATCTCACCTATACAGGTGTCCCAGAACTCGCGCCCCAGAGAGCAAGAGAGGGTGCCGACAGCAATACAGATGGTAAATTTCAAAACAAAAATTGACTAAGTATAATAATATTCGAGAACTGATAAAAATTTAACAACCAATCCCGAAAGCTTATTTGAGAAGGGGAGTAAATGGCTATCCCAATTTCCTAGGCAACGAGAGTGTAATGTTAAACTGACCAATGGATGATAGTATGTGTCCATAGTTACCAATTTTCAAATTCTGTTCAGCTGTGAAAAATGTGTGCTAATTCCTTGTTACAAATTAAGATTAAATTAAGAGAAAACATTTTTAGTTAAATTCTTTTTTTAGGCAACTTAAACTAAAAATGGATTTTTTAGGCCTCAAAAGCGGCCCAAAAGTAAGTCTTTTCTGGCCGCAATCATTTTTGGCCTATCTCTGGTGGCGCCATCTATCCATAGTTTTGCTTATTACAACAAGATACCGACATTACCCCCAATTTTTTCATTTTTTGGGTAAAATCAAATCGACAAACTGCTGTAAAGTGCAACAAAGACGTGTTGAATTATTGAAAATGAACAAGTCTAGCAGTGCTGCTGCAACAACATCAAAAAGCACATCAAATTGTGAAGCTACACATGCCGAAACTGCAAATGTAAATAAAGAAAATATGAACTTTTTTGAAGGATTCATAAATATTTACAATTATTCAGTTGTTATAATTGATGAAATCAATAAATCATAAATAATACTTAATTAACTTGTAAATTTAATGATGTCGCCTAAAAAATCTTGTGTGTATCACGGCCAAAAAGGGCCATTTTGCCCTCGCCTTCTGTCTGGCCTCGGCTAGCGTCTCGGCCATTAAAAAAAGGCTCGGCCAAAAAAGAATCACTTTTTGGCCTTGGTACACAAATAGCTATTGTGTTCGAGATAAAATTGCACAAAAATTTAAATGAATTTGCTTGGGCGCCACTGATTTAAAAGTGAATAATTAATCGAGTTGGAAAAAAGTCAAGCGCTTTTTGCCAGTGCTGTAGAAAGTACGTGGATTGGGGTTAATTTTATCTTGTCAGTTTATGATCTGAAAATTGGTTTTTCGTACTTCATTAAAAATCCTTCTCCTCCATCAATCGCAATTTTAAGATGACGAAATTGTTTATTTAAATTTTGTTCTTCGCATATAAATTTTTTAAGGGTCGGTAAATTAGTGTAATACACAAGATCTGGTATCACATAGAAACAAAATGTAATTTTTTTATGTTTTATGTCATTATTTTGCACATTAAGTCACCCATCTTTTCCGCATATTAGAAATTGTGGAGAATTTTTTTCTCATTTTTGAAACTGGACTAACCGTGTAGCTTTATTTTACTCATTCTACATCGTAGTTGCTAGGCCATAATCGTAGGTGCGACACTAAAATTTCCAATTGACCTCACTTTTGCGATAATTTTTTAAAACTAAACGAGCAATTCGCTCAAATATTCGTGCGATAAGTTATTCCCGCGAGAATCAAGGTCGGGGCCTCTTATTTCTCCCAATCGATCAATTGTTTCTTCGCTGTTTTATTTCGAGATCAGTTTGCTCTTCGATTAAAATACGCCCACAGCGCCTCATTAGTAAATTGGTGGTTGGGCCAACACCTAAATCTTTAATGCAAAGTCCTTAGATAAACGAACGGTTAGCGATATTCAATTAAACTAAGAATCGATTTTCTCGTGGATCGTGGATTAGTAGTGGTGAGTAAATCGCCCGGCGCGGAGTGAAAGATGACGGGGGATTTAAGTTGATAAATTCGAAGATCACCATGTCAACGGTGATCTAATGACGTGACGGCGCTAAAACTGAAGCATGAAAAACGTCTCGTATTATGCGGCCATGTATGTATGTAC
The DNA here is from genome assembly GCA_029298725.1 of Gnatocerus cornutus. Lineage (NCBI taxonomy): Eukaryota > Metazoa > Arthropoda > Insecta > Coleoptera > Tenebrionidae > Gnatocerus > Gnatocerus cornutus. Next base: position 21,447,865 of record CM055510.1, read on the forward strand.
GAACAAAACCCCCTAAAATCATTCCAATTCTTCCCAATTTCCACTGAATTTCTTCGTTTTGCAGCAATGTCTGCCGCCCTCTGAAGATGCTGGATAAGCGAGTGTGGCCCAACGTCATCTACGCGGTGATCATCTTCGTGGTTTGCGTCACACTATGGCAGTTTAGCGCCGATTCCGACCACTTCCCCGTGGCGGTTTACAGTTTATACTCCTCCAACTCCTCTTTGTACTCGTATCCGGTCAACACCCTCCCCGCCGATGACTACCACCAACTCGTCGATCTCAACAATTTTACCTTCACCATGTTGAACCTCCCCTGCAGCAACGACTCGAACGTCCTTCTTCTGATTCTCGTCCATTCGAACCCCAGCAACTTCGATCTGCGAAAACTGGTGAGGGCGACGTGGGGGCAGAACACTCTTCAAGTGAAAGTTCTGTTCTTCGTCGGACTGGTCAACTCGACCGTAAAGTCGAAGATCGAGCGAGAAAATGAAGAGTTCGAGGATTTGATCCAAGGTTCCTTCGTCGACGCTTATAGGAACTTGACGTACAAGCACGTGATGGTGATGAAGTACGTCGTCTATCATTGTCCACAAGCGAAATATATTCTCAAGACTGATGATGACGTCTTCGTCAATATGCCTCTTATGATGAACTTCTTGACTTCGGATTTGTCCCCGTTTGGGGGGTCAAGAATGCTGTTTTGTACGTTGAAAAAACGCAGCATGGTGTTGAGGACGTGGAGGTCCAAGTGGAGGGTTTCGTTCAAGGAGTATCCAGCCAAAATCTACCCTCCGTATTGCCCAGGATTCGCGATACTCTACTCGCCGGACGTCGTCTTCGAGTTGTATCGAGAGGCGCAGAAAACTGCGTATTTCTGGATCGACGACGTTTTCATGACGGGGATTCTGGCGGCCAAGTTACATTTAGCCCATGTTAATATAGATAATGTAGTTTTAACGAAAACAGCAATGGGCAAAGCTCTGCACAAACCACCAAAGATCAACCAGTTGTTCCTCTTCGGATCTCCGGATGTTAACGAGGAGGAGATTAATGCGTTGTGGGAATACGTGAACAACCACGATATGCGCAGTTCTTTACTCAGAGACATCACTTAAAACGTTACCTCGATGGATAATCAAAAAGTTTGGCGGATGGAAGACTGTCCATAAATCATAGGTACTAGAAATTGAAGACTGTCAAAAAACGGCCAAGTTTTTAGTAGAGCACTTTTTTGCAATTTTAGAATCTAGTTGAAGTGCCTATGGGTATTTAATTTTCATTCTTGCAATTCGTTTCAGAGTATTCTATTACTGTTATACTGTCTCTTGATGAATTGGTTTTGTCAAGACGCAGTCACGTCAAAGGGGTCCATGTAATTTAGTACCTAAGTAGCTAGATCAAAAGAATATATTTTTCTCCGTGTTACGTGGAAAGTGATAATTTCGTGCACATATCTGCCAAATTTATCACTATTCGTATCAAAAATGTGATTTCAAACTAGAATTTTAGTACAAATTGCGTTGAATTATGTTAATCTTAAGAAACAGAGTGCTAACGACTCTTTAAATATGTTACGTGAGTGAATAAAATATCATTTGTTAGGGACGAAGTTTAGCCGAGTAAAGTAGATTATTTTAATAACATAACTGATATAATTAAGAATTTAAAATACTTATTGTTGGAAAAATTACTAAATTAACACATGTTACCTGCTAGTATTACCATGTACCATTCTGAAAAAATATGAATCGTGCCAAGTTCAACATTAAACGCATTCAATGAAGTTGGTAGTTTTATTTTTGGATTTGTTTGTAGAATCTTATTTTCAATGCCTCTGGGTGCGACTTGGGGTTATTTAAAGCAGCGGTCTTTTACGATCGCTGGAAAATAACAACGCTTTTCACGTGAAAGCTAATTAATTGTTGGTTGCATATGAGTTAAAAAAAGAAGGAAATTACGTTTAATCTTTCTGCAGACAAGTTCTGTTTATTGGGGTGTTTTCCCCTGTATTTATGGATATGATTTATGTTCTGCAGTGCTCTCGATTATTATCGATTGGAAGCAACATTTTATTGAAGTTAAAGTGTTTTAGGAAAAAGGCAACAAGAAGTGCAGTTCAAAAGCATGTAATCCGTCAAGTTTTTGGGATATCATATCTGAGTCTGTTGTCTGAAAGTTTTGAAATTTAGTACAGTTAATAAAGGAGTTAAGGGTAATAACCGTCCCACATTTTATCGCTGTAGCGCTAACACAATCAGAAATACAATTTTTTTAGAAAATTTTGAAATTTTTTGGTTCGTTCTAGAAATAAAAATTTCTAAAATCTGAGTCTGTTGCCTGAAAATTTTGAAATTTGGTACAGTTAATAATAGAGTTAAGGGTAGCAACCTTCCTAATTTTCATAACTGAAGCAATAACACAACCAAAACTACAACTTTTTTAAAGAAATATTATAGAATTTTGAAACTGTTTAGCTAGTTTTAAAAATAAAATTTCTAAAATCTGAGTCTGTGGCATGAGAATTTTTAAATTTGGTACAGTTAATAAGTGAGTTAAGGGTAACAACCTCCCCTAAATTTTATCGTTGTAGCGGTAACACAACCTGAAATACAATTTTTTTTTATAGAATTTTGAAACTTTTTGCTTCGTATCCTAAAAATAAAAATTTCTAAAATCTAAGTCAGTTGACTGAGAATTTTGAAATCTTGCGCAGTTAATAAATGAGTTAAAAGTATCAACCTCCCCAAATTTTATCGCTGTGGCGCTAACAAAACCAAAAATATAATGTTTTTATAGAATCTTAAAACTTTTTTGTTCGTTTTAAAAATAAAAATTTCTAAAATCTGAGTCTGTTGCCTGAAAAATTTGAAATTTGGTACAGTTAATAAATAAATTAAGGGTAGCAACCTCCTCAAATTTCATCGCTGTGGCGCCAACACAACCAAAAATACAATTATTTTTTTAATTTTGAAACTTTTTGGTTTGTCCTAAAAATAAAAATTTCTAAAATCTGAGTGTGTTGTCTGAAAATTTTGAAATTTGGTACAGTAAGTAAGTGAGTTAAGGATAACAACCCTTCCAAATTTCATCGTTGTAGTGCTAACACAACCGATAAACAAAACAAAAGTTCGTTTCAGAGATGAAAAATGTTCAGTTCAAAGCGAAGAATTTAGCTTAAGTTACGATTATATAAAAAGTATCTTCGATAATAAAATCAGAAAATAAAAGCCGGCAATAAAATGTTATTTTTATGTGTACATTAGCGGGTTATTGCAAAGTTTGGCAGAGAATATTTTAGCTTTCAAACCAGTTGACATAATTTGCTCGAGCTATTGACTTGTGCGGATGTGGATGACTTGGCAGTTTTTTAATTTATAAGTAAGCAGTTTTTGTTTTGCATATTAATTTGTAAATACTAGAACTAACATTTTTCCTTAGTTATAACAAGCAAAATTTTAAAATATTCTTAAAAATATAATTCGCATTGATTAATAGATTTAAAATCTGTTAGTACTCAACTATTCTATATCAATCGAAAAAGGAACTCATAATCTAAAAGTGAACCAAACCTGATATCTATCAGTCAATTATTTTAGAAGTTATAGGCAAAAAAACCCCAAAAAATATCGTCTACTGTTTCCTTCAACTGATCTAACATTAAGCTGTTGAAACTTATTATTTCATCATTTCTTTTAATTATTATCTTTAATTATATTAATCTTAATACAATCCGAAGACAAACATAAAATATATAGTAACGATAATAAAACTAAAATACATCCATTGAACTATCATTTGGCTTCCAAATGTAGGCCGCGGATGTCGATAACGTGTCGGTAAAACAAATACGATGATGAAAAATGTATAAGTTAGGATATCGGTATAGCTCAAAAATTACACAAATTGGAAAAATTATATTCCCACAAGCTATGTCATAAATTATTTATTAATGAGGGATTGCTTGACATATTTTTTGCTCATTACTTTGAAAGGCGATTGATGGAAACTAGAGATTTTTTGTGGAAAATTTCAAGGCTTATTAAACGACCAGTGTGCTAATTTACAATGAGTTTTTTTCTGCGTAATAGGAAAAGTTTAAGATAATGAAATTTGTTTAGTTTTGTAGGCACTTTTTTTCCCACGCCAAAAGTGCATGTAATCCTCAGTCTCTGCACAACTTTTTTAATTTTCGACTTTCGGAAAATCTAAGCACGATTTCTTAGCTTAAAAATCGCGAGAAACACGATGGCGAAAACCGCATCTCAATATCTGAAATAGTTTTCGAGATATCGAGCACGAATTGTTTTGAACCTTCAAAAATTTGGCCTTCTGGCGACAACCCAAAATTTCAAACGGTCATAACTCGGTTATTTATTGACAAGTATTATAAAATTATCAGGTTTTTGGATTCAGCGTGAAATTCTACGTAAAATGAGACCCAAATTTGTTGAGTTTGCTTAATAAATAAACGAGGTATTGGCCAAAAACTGTTTTGGAAACATCAGGAGCTCGAAATCTATCTACTGGCCAAATTTGAGATCTATCAGACAACTCGTTTACGAGTTATGGCCAAAAATCAAAAAAATTAAAAATTTTCATCGTTTCAATCGTAATTTTTTTCGCGAAAAATCGACTGTCGAATTTTTGGGCTTTTGAGAACATTTTCTAACGTAAAATAAGCCGAAAAAAAGAATGGCGCAAACCGCATCTCAATATCTCGAATAGTTTCTGAGATATTTAACTTTAAAAATTACGAAAAATGAGAAAAAATGAAAATCAACTATTCAAAATTTTGATCGGCCATAACTTAGTTGTTTGTTGTCCGATCTGAATTTCAATTTCAGATTTGGAATCTGCGGAAAATTCTGCGTAAAATTATGTTTACTCTAAACAATAAGCGAGATATCGATGTCAGAAATTTAACATAGTTTTAGTCTTAAATTTTCGCGAAAAACTGCAACTTTCGACTTTTGGAAAATCTAAGAACTCATTTTGAGGAAAAAAATCGCGAGAAAAACGATAGCGCAAACGGTTTTCCAATATTTCTAATGGTTTCCAAGATATTGAGTATAGATTGTTTCGAACCTTAAAAAATAAGGCCTTTAGGCGAAAACCCAAAAATTTTAATTCCTGATTTAGAATCTACGTAAGATTCTGAGTAAAATGAGATATAATAACGTGATTTACCCAAAAAACTAAGCGAGAAATCGATCGTAGAAAGTTTAGGTATTTAAAGTCATAAAATTTTTGTGATTGCTAAATTCGTCGTAAAGAGCTTTGAAAAATGAAGTAAATAGTCGTCAAGCTTTATTAGACTCTAAACAAAACCTGCTAAATAATAGACGCAGGGTTAATCCACCGTCGCAGGAATCCGCCTCGCGCCCAAAAGGTCACTCACCCGTCGAATCACCCCAAAATATGTTGACCACCGTCATCCAATCCCTCACAAACCTCCCTCAACCCTTAATCCATCGTCCGAATTATGATTGTATCGAGTTACCATGGCACTAATTGGAACAAAGGAGCACACTAAGAGGCGTGGCGCCTCGAACATCTGCCAAAATCCCACATAACTTGATAATCTCATAAAAAATGCAATCTTGTCCTCCAGGCATCCGAGGACACGTGTACCTATCAAAACCCATTCCACCCATCGATTACCAACACTAAGAGATCACCGGAAAATTAGCGGTTACAAACATAATCGCGCTCGCCCAATCACACTCAAATGCTAAATCAATTACAATACATTAGGAGCTTTTAAAGTAATTTTTCAGTTTTGTAAGCTTTCGAAATTGTACCCAACTACACACGCGATCTATGCGCGAGCTTGCGCGCTGACTTCTTTCGAAACTGTGGCAAATACAAGTGCGGCAACGTTCATCACATTGACATCTATAAGCTCTGGTAAATAGTGCCACGTTATCCTGCTGGAAAAACGCACTCGATGTCAACGTCCTGAAGCGGTTTCTAATTACTCAAAATTGCGACCGTACTCGTTGTGAAACCCTATAACAAGGTGAGTTTGCGAATGTTCCACGGCCACAATTCCACTGATTTTAACAAAAATTTGAAAAGCTCCGTTCGGAATTTTTGTTTTATTTGATCACTCTCTGCTAATTCTTTTTACTTTCTTTCTTATTTATGTTACAAGCCGACTCAGTTTTAAGTAAATAGCCAGTCAAGGTCCCAGTATTTATAGTCGAAATACGAGCGCCGAAAATAGCGAGTGATTAAAAGACGTGCACAGTCAGAGAAAAGCTTCCTTCCTGCGGGAACTCCACTAGTAATGGAGGAACTAGCGTTGGAACTCTCCAATCAAATTCCAAATCCATCATTTGCTCAATAATAGAATGTTGTTGTGCCGAAGGAAATCCAAAAAAATTACCCTAAAGTTCGACCTTTATCGATTGAGTGTTGCCATGTGCGCTAAATGGAGACGTTAACAACAAACACGATTAACGAAAGTGCACGACAGAATTTTTAATTCCCACAATTGCGCATCTTAAACTCTATTTTAAGTCCATTAATTGATTTCCCGCATTAATGTGAAATATGCAAGAGGCTAATAGTTTCTAAGTAGTATCGAACGAGTTATTTTCTATAGTCTGACGATGCGATTAATTATTAAAAATGGTGTTGAGTTCCGAGGAAAAGTTCCCATGATGTTCTAAAAATATTTCGTGGTCGCGCGCGCCATTTTTTAATTTATGGGCGTATTTACAAAAATTCGAATTGGGTTTATGATTTTTCTAATTTTATTTTATTGATTTTGGGTGGGTAAATAATGTTGAGAAATACAGAAAGGTGAATATTAACGTCGAAAAGTGACATAAAATTCGGAGTTTTATCGTGTAAACTTTCCACAGTTTCGTGGATTTTAGCCCGCGGAGAGTTCTTTGATTTTTTATTACTGAGTGTGTTGCCAAGAAATTAACTTGTGTTTAAATCTTTTTTGGTGGCAAAGTTAGTCGTTTTCTTAAATCGGCGAATGAGCTAATCTGCAATCAGCTTTGCCGACTTTAGGGTCTCTCTGGCGGCAATTTGAAATTTTAATCGAATTTTACTTTTTTGGATTCTACGTGAAATTCTGCGTACAATGAGCATCAAAACGTTAATATAGCTTCAAAGATAAGCGACAAATCGATCGAATTATTTAAATTTCAGTCTAATGTGATTATATCGTGTAAAAATTCTCACATTTAGCTTGCAACTACAACAGTGCAAATATCTTTTATCCTGTCATTTCAAACATTTATTTTATTTCCTTTATAATAACCAAGAGGACGAGCGCTGTATATTTCAAACGGTCTCTGACAGCTTTTAACCCGCAAACAGCTACACTTTCCTGGTATAAAATTATTTCCAATTTTTTATGACCAAGTCTGGTGCCAACTATACTCCCAAATAAACTGTCTCATTCCCCAGTCACCTCTCTGTCCATATGTACGATAATCTAAGTTCCAAGGATTTAAAATTACACTTTTTTCTCCTGGAAACGAACTCAAAAAAAATTAAAAAGACAATGCCGGCTACTAAATAATTAATAAATTAAAAGAGAATGTCGTGTTTGTCGGTAGTAATTATTCAAAGTTTAATTGAAACAGCGAACCACTTTACCTGTAGCCCAGTGCTAATTTAACTTGCATTGTGGCCTCAAGGCGGAAAAATTACTTCAACGTTCTTAATTGGTAATTTAAAAATACATAAAATAAATTCAGAGGAGGGCAGCACGCGGAAGAATTATTCTCGTTCGGCGATTATCTCAGGACGGAGATCAAGCGGGATTAAGATTCGCTGGTGAATAATTTGTGCGTGCAACAGGGTGATGAATTAAAAAAAAAGTTCCTAGAGGTTTGATTTCTTTCTTGGCGGCAAATGGTTTTGGGGTCGTATTAGCATGCACTCACAAGGAGAATGACCTAGTTATGAACGATAAACATGAACTCAGGGAGTATTGAACAGCAAACGAGGAAAATGCAGACTGCAAACTCTAAAAAAAGGAGACAGCTCGCGGAATTTATTACCCCGAATAAACAGCCAAGTGCACACTGAATTACAATAAAGTTATGCTGGGCAGAAAAAGTACTGGAGTGGGGTGAAGTTACTTCTAGCGATGCTCCAAACTGAATAATCAGCGAATTTTCTCAAGTTACTGTGGGGAAATAATCAAATTTTCTCAAAGTGAGGAAGTGGGGCAGCTAATTTGCTAAAGTAGTTATGGCCATTGCATACTTTTGTTTCATGAGCTTAAAGGTTAAATTTTAATTTATTTGAATAAATTTAGGATTTTATGTCAGTTTTCCTGCAGGGAAAGTCAGCAGGATTTGAAATAGATAAGTTAGATACCTGTAATGCATGAATGGCAATTTTGATTAATAGATGGCGCCACAAGCAACTGACAAGTTTTTATCCTAAATTCATTACTATCGGTCCCCTTATTAAAAAGTTAAGTTAATTTTTATCGGTAATAGTTGGCAGCAAAAGCGTTTGACGTTTCTCCCTTAAAAATTAAAAGCCTGATTTACATCCAAGAATTTTCGAAAATTTACACAGGAGTGTAGTCTGTTAGCAATGATGAAAAATTTAAGGTCGGTTCACAGAATGATTTGATTGCGATTAAGTTAGTTTTTCAACTAATTTGCCGATTGCTGACATTTGATTGACGGAAACACAGCCACATGACACTTTAACACAGCGCTAAATAATTAATCTGAATTAATAACTAAAACAAGTCAATTCCTGATGCTTCTACAATTTGGTGACAAATCTTGTTTTACATTCTGCAGGAAAAATAAACATTATTGTGTATACAGGGTCCGGCAACACTTGTGTCCACCCCCAAAATCGTCTTTAATTTTAAAGATAAAATTTTGAAAATTTGCATACGCTCACAGTTGACAAAGCTCTAGAAGCTGACGCAAAAATTTGTTTTTTATCACCAATAGTTTTGGCGTCGCGACGCCTTAAAAATGTAATTTTTATTTAATTGTAAATGTTTGTGATATCAACCCCTAATTTAATTTTTTTTGAATATAAATGTGTTAAAAATATCTCAGTTGTTATTTTAGATTCAATGCAAATTGTCTTCAAAATTTGAGAAAAAAATGCTGTTTTATCAAGTTAGTTTTCAATTTCATTACGTCAAAGTTGGGAACTACGTTTACACCCATCTGTCAACATCTTGTGTCACAAATGACATCTGTCCTTTGGCCCGCTTTAGATTGTAACAAAAGTCTTAATTAGTGAAATTGTCGCTTTGTCGATGTTAATTAACGATTTCTGGTGTCCATAAAGTGCAACATGCCCGTGTTAATCAAAATTAACCTTTATAAAAGTGAATAAAGTGACTTGTGAAATTTTGGTGTAAACGTAGTTTGCCACTGCGCTGTCATAATTTTAAAAACTAACTTGATAAAACAGCGTTTTTTTCGCAAATTTTGAAGACAATTTGCATTAGATTTAAAATAAAAACTCAGATATTTATATCACTGTTATGTTGAAAAAAAATTGAATTCGCGAATATTTCCGCAAAAACTCAAAAGTCGCTAAAAATTATACTTCTTAGGCGTCGCGACGCCAACCAAACCGTGATAAAAGACAAATTTTTGCGTCAGCTTCTAGACCTTTGTCAACTATGCGCGCGTGCAAATTTTCAAAATTGTAACTTTAAAATTAAAGACTATTTTGGGGGTGGACACAAGTGTTGCCGGACCCTGTATAACTTGCTTTGGCGAACGACCAATCACAAAGTCGCGTTTTGAATTTGGGGTCTCCAAAAAGTCTCTTCAGGAAAAATAGCCTTTAGATGAGTCGGAAATTTGGTTGTAAGTGTTCACTTTGATAGTCATTATGTGAGATTGGAATTTTAATGAATTCATTAACTTGGGAAACTTGGGAACTATAAAGTTCATAATTTTCCAAAATCTCTATTTCTTGTTCGAAACTTTTGCATTTTTGCACAGTTATTGAACACGTTAAAAATAGCATTCTTCTTAAAGTTTATTGACAAAACTTAAAAACTAACAGAGATACAAATTTAACCAAAAAAAGTTAAAAATATTTGGTTAGTTCTAAAATAAAATTTTCTAAAATCTCTATTCTTGTTCTAAAATTCTGCACCTTTGCACAGTTAATGAATACGTTAAAGAAAGTAACCCCTTTAACTTTCATTGCTATAACTTTAAAACCAACAGAGATTTAACTAAAAAAATTAAAAATATTTGGTTAGTTCTAAAATAAAATTTTCTGATACCTCTATTTCTTGTTGATCTTTAAAGAGAAATTTGTAAAACTCTGTAATTTAAGTAAGAAGTTAATTTCCCTAAACAAGGATATTTTAAGCAGCTCTTTCATATTAATTACCATAATTAAAATCTTAAAATTATGAGGAACAATGTTACCGTTATTTGAGAACATTCAAAATTTGATCGCTCCTAACAGCCATCAGTTACAAAGTTAATTAACTAAACGTAGACAGTTTAATTTACCTAACTAATGTCTGATGTTTATTCTTAGTAAAACTGTGACCCGAATTGTGAAAACCCAAACATATTTTCGTTTTAACGTTAAGAAAGTCCAATCATTACTGGTATTAATAACAAAATAGTTAGTAAAGTTTCGTACGTAGCTTCTCAATAATTGTCACAATTACCGTCACGCGAACTCCTCATTGTTCAGTGTACATAAAACTTTAACAGAATCTAACTTGTCCAGTGAATAATTCAATGCATATTTTTACGTCACGACCTCTTTTTATAGATTTTAACAGAAATAGATCAAGATCGAGTTGAAATATGAGTTTAAGTGTTTGAAAGCTCGTAAACATAGCATCCCAACATTATGCCGTTCATCACCTGCGAATACCACGTTTATTTATAAAGCCCAGGGTTTAGTGCTGGTATTTAGGGATTAGGCGCACCACCTGTCGTAAATTACAAAGGGTGTGTCTAGAAAGTCGTTTATTAACCAACACTTTTTCCAGGTGGCGGCAACGGAAACGAAGATATCTCCGGATATGGCGACCACCGTCACGAATGGGCACCAGGCGAGCGCGGAGGACTTCGCCAAGCACGTCTTTGGAGGTACGAAATCATTTCCAGAATTCAATTCTGTCTATGATTCATTAAGTGTTGTTGTTGTCTAACCCAAGCGGTGGTGGCGGAAACGTACGATTGTCTTTATTTAAGTGTACTTTTGGTACTATTGGCGGTGAAGTACAATTTTTATTTTTTTTTGTAGCGCATGAACATGGACATGGTGAGTAAAGCTACTCTACTGTTTTGTATAATTCTGTAGGGCTTCTTAGAAACTCTGTTGAGGCTTACGTAGGTTTCCCATCAGCTGCAATTTGTGTTGTAACGGCTCAATTAGGGGACGTAGTTCGGGCAAAATAGACTCGAAAATTTTAGAAGCTCGAAATAATTCTCATAAACTGATTTTTGGTGTGGATCTTCTTTTAATTGTTCTAAACAAATTGTACCTTATCAAATTTGCCACAAAAAATATTTTTGAGATATGAAAGTATTTTTCTAAATTTCAGGAATACTTCATTTTAGTCTTCATACCTGTTTTCAGCAGCAATCAGCAATAAAATTGGTAATGCAAAACATTTTTAACTATTTTGTCACTGCAAAATCCTTTAGAGTTTTTTAAAAGCAAAAATGGTTTCACTTTTTGGAAGTCTGCTGCGAGGTTAATTAAATTTTCTAAAATTAGTATTTTTTGTTCTAAATTTTTGGCCTTTGGTACAGTTAAGAAACACTTTAGAAATAGTGACCTCCTTAAATTTGATTGTTCTACCTTAAAAACTAACAAAGATACGAATTTTACTAAAAAAATGGAAAATTTTTAATTCGCCCTTAAATAAAATTTTCTAAAATTTGTATTTTTTGTTCTACATTTTGGGCCTTGGGCACAATTAGTGCACACTTTAGAAATAGTAACCTCTTAAAATTTCATTGTTATAAATTAAAAACTAACAAAGATACGAATTTTACCAAACAAAAAGTTGAAAATATTATGGAAAGTATTTATTCTAGCAATAAGTTTTATAAATTCTTAAAAAGCTTATTAAATTGGCGTTCAAAAACACTATTAATCAGTCCCATAACTTCAAGTTTTCAAGAAAAAGTGAAAATTGTGGACTAGTGTAATTATGAAAATGGTGGATGCGCCGGGAAAATTAAAAAATTCGAGAAATTTGCCAACTTATTCTTTACTACAGTAGTGCACAATATTTTTAACCATTTTGTCACTGTAAAATCCTTTAGAGTTTTAGAACAAAAAATACAGGTTTAAGAAAATTTTATTTTAGAACGAATCAAAAATATTCAACTTTTTTTAATAAAATTTGTATTTTGTTAGTTTTTCAGTTATGACAATGAAATTTAGGCAGATTACTATTTCTGACCTGTTCATTCACTATGCCAAAGAACAAAATTTTAGAACAAAAATTACAGATTTTAGAAAATTTTATTTTAGAACGAATAAAAAATTTTCAACTTTTTCTAGTAAAATTCGTATCTTTGTTAGTTTTTTAGTTATGACAATGAAATTTAGGAAGGTTACTATTTCTTAAATGTTCATTAATTGTGCCAAAGACCAAAAATTTAGAACAAAAAATACAGATTTTAGAAAATTTTATTTTATGACAAATAATTTTTTTTTAACTTTTTTTAGTAAAATTCTTAAAATCATTGTGAGTTGTTAAGTTTTGACAATAAACTTTTGACAGATTACTACTTTTAAAGTGTTCATCAACTGTGCCAAAAGACAAAATTTTAAAACAAAAAATTGAGTTTTTAGAAAATTTTATTTTTGGACAAACCAAATAAATTTAAAAAAAACTCGACCAGCAACTTAACTACATAATTTTTATCTATGATCGTCTATTCTGACCAGGGATATTAAAAAAACACGAAATTTATCAAAAAAAACTACAATTTTATGAGTATTCAAATCAAAATTTTTAAAAAGTCTTTAAAAGTTAACAAAACATATTTTTTTTCTTTTTCATTTGCTGCAACAATGTTCAATGTAAATTGCTAATTGTTAAATTGTCATGGGTCTGTGAATTCTAAGAACAGTTCTAAGGTGTTTAAAATACTTTGTTTTACATTAAGAATTTTTCCAACAGTCAACGTTTTTGGACACGTGAAACACACTTCTGTCATTTGTGGACAAAGAATTGCTCAAATATTTTAAACTATCGTTCTAGATAACTAAATTACTATGTTCTTACAACTATAGAGGGCAGATTTTGGTATTGTTAAGTGTCAAACTTGCCTCTAAAGACGGTGATGGAGACTAAAATGTAAAAATTTTCATAATAAATGTTTTGCCATTGAAATCACCAGTGAGGAGATATTTGCAAAGAATTGTTTTTTTTACATTTTTAGCAGCACACCTATCGATGAGGACTTTTGACAATTTGTTTAGAACAATAAAATGCTAATCTACACAAAAAATCAGCCATATGCGAATTACTCCCAGGTTCATGTTTATTTTGCCTGGACTAACGAGGGGTTTTTCAAACGACAGAAAAACTCCGAGTCTCTTGTAGCAAGCACGTAGCACGACAATTATTACAAAGTCACATTTTCTTCTTTGCACTCCTTTTCCGTTGAATTTACAGTTAAAAAATTGATCCGTTCGAGAGCCAAAATCCAAACAGACAAACGCAATTACAAACTTCCTTCGAAAGTGATCGTTTAATTCGATTTATTTTTAGTCGTTCGACCCTAGCAATTAAAAATTAAAACGTAATTTGATTCAGGAAGTGGCTCCAAACTAATTATTACAAGGTCAATATCGGTTATCTACATCAGTGAGCAATGTGTTAAAGTATTGACTTCTTCAGTTTGACACGCAAAGTGTTAATAACTTTATTAATTATTCCGAGGCGACAAGAATCACACGCATGTGATGTTGTAGCTGTGTTGTGCTTGTTGTGTCGTCTTGAAGATGTTGAGGACCGCGAAGAAGAGGCCGTGACAGCCGTCATGTACGTACGTCAATGGTAATTTCACGAATTATTTCCAATTTTGTCTGAGCATGTTCTGTTTATAAATATTAAAAACACATTTCAACATACAATTGTCACGCAAACACAATTTCGTTTTATTTATGTAATTCGAAAGAAATTATCCGCTTTTCTCTGTACTCAAATTCAGTGATAAACGGGTGGTCACTACATTCGTGCTCGATTAACAAAGTTAAATTACGAGGTGGAATTGTCGATTATAATGTGCATTCGTCGTCTTAATTGATTCTGGGGTGCTTTCCTGTTATCTTGGTCCTTTCGAGGAGGTCCGACTTGCCGAGATTTACCTACTTGGGGCTATTTGAGAATGAGATTGAGAGAGGATTGAATTGGAGGTTTCTCTGCGGAAATTTGACGAATCTCACTGTTCTAATGTATAGAAATGGTAATTGCAGTTAAATATTAGTTTTAGAGCTATGATAAGCTGAGTGGTTACTGCCGCCACATATCAAGTGGTTTTAGTTTCGTGGTAGTTGTAACTATAATTTTGAAAGGAAATCTATAATAAATACATTTTGGAGAAAATATGCACTAGAGCAGTTCTAAAGTTGGATTGTCTACTTTTGTTTTTTCAGTTTTGCTTAACAACTTGCAAAGTCATATAACTCTATAATACATCATTGGGAAGGTAATTGAATAAACTTTCTAATGAACTATAGAACTTGCCGGTAGAGTTAGTTTTGGCCAAAATATTTGAGAAAAACTGATGAAAAACGAGCGGTTTTTAAAAATTTTTTGACACTTTTGGAGAGAACTTTTAAATTAGTACTTTGATTTTCTATTGTAATTCGTCATTATAAAGGTTGAAATCTCTGTTTTTGCAGAGGTGTTTAACAAGTTTTTATCTCTTGCCATTTCAAAATTTACATGAAGAATGCGGAAACATTTTTAGAAAAAAATCACGTTTTGTTAACTTTCAAAAATTTTGTAAAAATTTTGATTTAAATACTCACAAAATTGTAGTTTTTTTTATATATCTCGCGTTTCTTATTGATTTTACTGGATAGAATAAACGATCATAGATAAAAATTATGTAGTTAAGTTGCTGGTCGAGTTTTTTAATTTATTTCGATCCTTATAAAATAAAATTTTCTAAAATATCTATTTTTTGTTCAAAATTTTTGGCCTTTGGCACAGTTATTGCACACTTTAGAAGTAGCAATCTCCCCAAATTTTATTGTTCTAGCTATAAAGCTAACAATTTTACTTAAATTCTTGATTGGAACTTAAATATAAAATTTTCTAAAATTTGTAATTTTTGTTTTTAAATTCTACTTTTTGGCACAGTTAATGAACAGTTTAGAAATTCAAATTTATTTGTCATAACTAAAAAATTAACAAAGATACGAATTTTACTAAAAAAAGTTGAAAATTTTTGAGTTGTTTATAATAAAATTTTCTAAAATCTCCATTTTTTGTTCTAAAATTCTGCACTTTGGCAGAAAATTATAAAACACTTTAGCCAAATTTCATTGCCATAACTAAAAAACTAGCAAAATTACGAATTTTGTTAAGAAAAATTTGAAAACTATTTGGTTGTCTTAAAATAAAATTTTCTAAAACTTCCATTTTTTGTTGTAAAGTTTTGGAATTTAGCACAATTAATAAAAACTTAAAAAGTAAAAACTTCCCTAAATTTCATTGTCATAACTCAAAAACTAGCAAAGATATGAATTTTAATATAAAAAAGTTGAAAATTTTTGAGTTCTAAAATAAAATTTTCTAAAATCTCCATTTTTTGTTCTAAAATTTTGCACTTTGGCACAGTTAACAAACACTTTAGACATTATAAATTTCCCAAATTTCATTCCCATAACTAAAAAACTAGCAAAATTACAAATTTTGTTAAGAAAAATTTGAAAACTATTTGGTTGTCTTAAAATAAAATTTTCTAAAACTTCCATTTTTTTGTTGTAAAGTTTTGGAATTTAGCAGAATTAATAAAAACTTAAAAAGTAGAAACTTCCCTAAATTTCATTGTCATAACTCAAAAACTAGCAAAGATATGAATTTTAATATAAAAAAGTTGAAAATTTTTGAGTTGTTCTAAAATAAAATTTTCTAAAATTTCCATTTTTTGTTCTAAAATTCTGCACTTTGGCACAGTTAATAAACACTTTAGATATCATAAATTTCCCAAATTTCATTGCCATAACTAAAAAACTAGCAAAATTACGAATTTTGTTAAGAAAAATTTGAAAACTATTTGGTTGTCTTAAAATAAAATTTTCTAAAACTTCCATTTTTTGTTGTAAAGTTTTGAAATTTAGCACAATTAATAAAAACTTAAAAAGTAGAAACTTCCCTAAATTTCATTGTGATAACTCAAAAACTAGCAAAGATATGAATTTTAATATAAAAAAGTTGAAAATTTTTGAGTTGTTCAAAAATAAAATTTTCTAAAATCTCCATTTTTTGTTCTAAAATTTTGCACTTTGGCACAGTTAATAAACACTTTAGACATCATAAATTTCCCAAATTTCATTCCCATGACTAAAAAACTAGCAAAATTACGAATTTTGTTAAGAAAAATTTGAAAACTATTTGGTTGTCTTAAAATAAAATTTTCTAAAACTTCCATTTTTTGTTGTAAAGTTTTGAAATTTAGCACAATTAATAAAAACTTAAAAAGTAGAAACTTCCCTAAATTTCATTGTCATAACTCAAAAACTAGCAAAGATATGAATTTTAATATAAAAAAGTTGAAAATTTTTGAGTTCTAAAATAAAATTTTCTAAAATCTCCAT
This sequence comes from Gnatocerus cornutus, assembly GCA_029298725.1. Classification (NCBI taxonomy): domain Eukaryota; kingdom Metazoa; phylum Arthropoda; class Insecta; order Coleoptera; family Tenebrionidae; genus Gnatocerus; species Gnatocerus cornutus. The sequence continues at coordinate 21,464,659 of CM055510.1, forward strand.
TTTTTGTTCTAAAATTTTGCACTTTGGCACAGTTAATAAACACTTTAGACATCATAAATTTTCCAAATTTCATTCCCATGACTAAAAAACTAGCAAAATTACGAATTTTGTTAAGAAAAATTTGAAAACTATTTGGTTGTCTTAAAATAAAATTTTCTAAAACTTCCATTTTTTGTTGTAAAGTTTTGAAATTTAGCACAATTAATAAAAACTTAAAAAGTAGAAACTTCCCTAAATTTCATTGTCATAACTCAAAAACTAGCAAAGATATGAATTTTAATATGAAAAAGTTGAAAATTTTTGAGTTTTAAAATAAAATTTTCTAAAATCTCCATTTTTTGTTCTAAAATTCTGCACTTTGGCACAGTTAATAAATACTTTCGAAATAATGACCTTTTCAAATTTTATTGTCATAATTGCAAAACTAGCAAAAATTCGAATTCTTCTTTGAAAAATTTGAAAATTATTAAGTTCTCCTAAAATAAAATTTTCTAAAATCTCCATGTTTTTTTCTAAAATTTTAGAATTTAGCACAGTTAATGCACACTTTAGACGTAGTAATCTCCTAAAATTTCATTGGCATAACTAAAAAACTAACAAAGATACGAATTTTACTAACAAAAAAGTAAAAAGTGTTTGATTCGTCCTAAAATTATTTTTTCTAAAGTCTCCAATTTTTGTTCTAAATTTCTGATTTCTGGCACCGTTGTTGGACGCTTTAGAAGTAGTAACCTCCCCAAATTTCATTGTCATAACTAAAAAAATTAACAAAGATAAGAATTTTACTAAAAAAGTTGAAAATTTTTGATTCGTCCTAAAATAAAATTTTCTAAAATCTGTAATTTTGGTTCTAAATTTTTGGTCTTTTGCACAATTAATGCACACTTTAGAAATAATAACCTCCCAAAATTTCATTGCCATAACCTAAAAACTGACAGAGATACGAATTTTACCAAACAAAAAGTTGAAAATATTTGGTTAGTTCTGAAAGAAAATTAATATTATGGAAAGTATTTACTCTAGTAATGAGTTTTATAGATCGTTGGAAAGCTTATTAAATTAACTTTTTAAAACATTATTAAATAATCCTACACCTTTGCAAAATTTCAAGAAAAGTGAAAAATTATTGACAAGTGTTACTGTCGAAATGGTGGATGCGCCGGGAAAATTAAAAATTCTAAAAATTTGACAACTCATTTTCTAAAAACGGGTTCATATTAAAAGCGAGCCAAGTGCGAGGTCAATCAATACAATAAATTATGAATAAATTCCCGTCTTTAATCACCAACAATCAAAGAATTGGAAATGAATCAATGAATATTTTAAGTAACGACCAGCAATAACCACCGCCAAGGTAACGAGTTTTGTCCATTACCAATACGTGGCACAAGAAAAACCACCATTAAGATGTGAAAGTGTCTCTGTAGTCAACCAGTCGGTGTCATGCTAAACGGGTCCAAAAATAGTCCCAACGCTAATGGATCGTCCGGATCCGCAGCCTCCATATACCACAATGGTAAAGTTACAAATTATCTTTTTAATTAATCGCTCGGCTATTGTATTAATTCGTTTTTTCGCCAGTTTTGTAACATAAAACTGAAAGTTTTAGCTTTCATTGTTTCTCAGTTACCATGCAAAGTGCGTGCTTTTTGCTCGGAATATGCAAATAGGATGTCGGATCTAAGGGAAAAATGAGAGGATGATGGAATGAATAATAAATGGGCGGCGGTATCGTTAACGCGGGTAATTAATTCATTTGAAATAAAAGATAATGATTTTGACATTAATTCGCTGCGGACATGCATAATTGGTTTGAGTTCAGGCGAATTATTTATTAGATTTGGTGGGCATAATTCTGAAAGTGGCGCTCTTGAAACCAACAGGGATTTTATTAACAGTTTGTTTGGTAATTTTTACTTGATGGGTAAGATAATAATCGATGGAAAACTAAACTTTTTATTGTACCTTTTTTCTCCATTACCTCTGGGGACGTCCATTTTTTGTGGAATTCTCTAGAGAGTTTTGACCGGCTTATAAAATCGCCTCCCATTAAGCAATTTACTACAATCTGCGATTTCGCTGAATCTCAGTTAAGATTTCCTTCTCTTACTCGAAAAAGAATGATAACGGCAGAGTTCAAACCATAGATATAAAAAACAAACTAATCCCGAAATAAAAGGACGAAGTTTACAGTTCTAGATATAAATAGATTCATAAATTAACATTAAAACTTAACCCTGGTCATCATAATTTTGATCCGACAATAAGTTTAAAACTTGCGGCTTTCAGTGTGGTCATTTTCCTTTGAAGATTACCGCTAATCATTTCTGTGTTCAGGATATGTTTCAAAGCACTTTCTAGAGTCGAATTGAATTCCAACATTTAATTAAACTAAACGAAACAAGTTAAAAAGAAGTTTCAGAGCATTTTTTTTGTCGGGAGTGAAAAATTATTTTTGAGAGCAAATCAATAACACTAGCCAATACATTTTGGGCGAAAATTGGGGTAGAGATAATGGAGAATTGTTTTCTGATTCTGAATTCAAAGTCCGTTTTGCGACATCAAGTCAGGAGTCAGAGATATTTCTAAAATTTTATTGTTGTAATTTAAATACTAACAACGATACAAATTTGACTAAAAAAAAAGTTTAAAATGTTTTGTTCGTCCTAAAATATTTTTTTCTAAAATCTCTAATTCTTGTTCTAAAATTTTGCACTTTGGTACACAGTTAATATACACGTTAAAGGTAATAATCACTCCAAATTTCATTGTTATAACTGAAAAACTAACAATGATACAAATTTTACCAAAAAAAAAAGTTGAAAATATTTGGTTCGTCCTAAAGAAAATTTTCTAAAATCTCCATTTCTTGTTCTAAAATTCTAAATTTTGGCACAGTTAATAAACTTTTTCAAAGCAATAATCTCTCACAATTCTATTGTCATAACATAATTAAAAACTAACAAAAATACGAATTTTACTAAAAAAAAGTTAAAAATATTTGGTTCGTTCTAAAAGAAAATTTTCTAAAATTTCTATTTTTTATTCTAAAAGTTTACATTTTGGCACAATTTATAAACACTGTAAAAGTAGTACTTTCCCAAAAATCACTTAAAACCAACAAAGATACAAATTTTTCTAAAAAAAAGTTAAAAATTTTTTATTCTCTCTAAAAGAAAATTTTCTAAAAACTCTATTATTTGTTTTATTAAATTTTTGGCCTTGAGCACTGTTAATACACACTTTAGAAGTAATAACGTCCCAAAATTTGGACTTTGGCACAGTTAATAAACACTTTAGATATCATGAATTTTCCAAATTTTATTCCCATAACTAAAAAACTAGCAAAATTAAAAATTTTGTTAAGAAAAATTTGAAAACTATTTGGTTGTCTTAAAATAAAATTTTCTAAAACTTCCATTTTTTGTTGTAAAGTTTTGGAATTTAGCACAATTAATAAAAACTTAAAAAGTAGAAACTTGCCTAAATTTCATTGTCATAACTCAAAAACTAGCAAAGATATGAATTTTAATATAAAAAAGTTAAAAATTTTTGAGTTGTTCTAAAATTTTATTGTTGTAACTTAAATACTAACAACGATGCAAATTTTACTAAAAAAAAGTTTAAAATGTTTTGTTCGTCCTAAAATATTTTTTTCTAAAATCTCTAATTCTTGTTCTAAAATTTTGCACTTTGGTACACAGTTAATATACACGTTAAAGGTAATAATCACTCCAAATTTCATTGTTATAACTGAAAAACTAACAATGATACAAATTTTACCAAAAAAAAAAGTTGAAAATATTTGGTTCGTCCTAAAGAAAATTTTCTAAAATCTCCATTTCTTGTTCTAAAATTCAAAATTTTGGCACAGTTAATAAACTTTTTCAAAGTAATAATCTCTACAATTCTATTGTCATAACATAATTAAAAACTAACAAAAATACGAATTATACTAAAAAAACGTTAAAAATATTTGGTTCGTTCAAAAAGAAAATTTTCTAAAATTTCTATTTTTTGTTCTAAAAGTTTATATTTCGGCACAATTTATAAACACTGTAAAAGTAGTACTTTCCCAAAATTTCATTATCATCACTTAAAAACCAACAAAGATAAAAAAATTTCTAAAAAAAAGTTAAAAATTTTTAATTCCCTCTAAAAGAAAATTTTCTAAAAACTCTATTATTTGTTCTAAATTTTTGGCCTTGGACACACTTAATACACACTTTAAAAGTAATAACGTCCTAAAATTTCATAGCCATAACTTAAAAACTAACAGAGACACGAATTTTACCAAACAAAAAGTTAAAAATATTTGGTTTGTTCCAAAAGAAAATTAATATTATGGAAAGTACTTACTCTAGTAATGAGTTTTATAGATCGTTGGAAAGTTTATTAAATTAGCTTTTCAAAACATTATTAAACAATCCTATACCTTTGCAAGTTTTTAAGAAAAGCAAAAAATTGTTGACTACTGTAATGGTAGAAATGGTGGATGCGCCAGAAAAATTTAAAATTTAAGAAATTTGTCAACTTATTTTCCGAAAACGGGTTCATATTCTTTTTGCACAAATAATAAACCTTTTAAAGATAAAAATCTCTCAAAATTTCATTATCATAGCTTGAAAATTAACAAAGATACGAATTTTATTTAAAAAAAAGTTGAAAATATATGGTTCGTTCTAAAAGAAAATTTTCTAAAATCTCTATTTTCTGTTTTAAAATTCTGTGCTTTAGCACAAGTAATAAACCTTCAAAAATTAATAATCTCTGAAAATGTCATTGTCATAACTTAAAAATTAACAAAGATAGGAATTTTATTAAAAAAATGTTGAAAACATTTCGTTCGTTCTGAAAGAAAAATTTCTAAAATCTATATTTTTTGTTCTAAAGTTCTGAACTTTGGCACAAATAATAAATCGTCAAAAATTAATAATCTCTCCGAATTTCAGTGACATAACTTAAAAAGTAACAAAAATACGAATTTTAATAAAAAAGAGTTAAAAATCTTTGTTCGTTCTAAAAGAAAATTTTCTAAAATCTTTATTTTTTGTTCTAAAATTCTGAACTTTAGCACAAGTAATAAACCTTACAAAAGTAATTATGTGTTCAAATTTCATTGGCATATCTTGAATTAACATAAACTTAAAACTTCGGAATCAGGAGCCCACTCCACTTAAGAAACGATTTTTTTCCAAAAATTTATTGACTCATGTAATTTCCACCATTAGAAGCTATTATTTTCTCCTGAAAACCGATGCTTGTGCGACCTTGCCTTATGTTTTTCCACTTGATATCAACGTAATGACTAGAAGTTAAATGTATGAATTTTTAAAAGCGTTCAAAATAGATGTATCGATTTGTTTGTATTTGGCGCGATATTGTTGCTTGGGAATTAATAGCTAATAAAAACATTTAATTTCACCGCCAGTTGATCAACAAACTTCTTAAGTCTGCTATAAACATTTTTTGTACCCTAAAAAAATCTCATCTTTACGTTTAAAGTGATTGCATGAAAGAAATGCCCCCGAGCATTACCTAAATGAATATTTTATTTATTTCTGTGCAGGACCAGAGAAATAAAAGTTGATGTTGAATAAATAATATAATTCTGGAGTTGAAAGCAAAAGTGTCGAACGTTAAAATAGCAACAGATTTTTTTCAAAATATGAAATAGCTCGTGGAGAAAATAATTTTTAGTGTCTGAAGAAACGTCGAGCTTTCCAGGCGTTTTGGGTTTAAACTACACATGTCATTACCGGCAATTTACGCTGCAGTTTAAGAATTTATGCACGTGTCCAAAGTAACAGGTGTTTCCCCGGTTTTTATAGTTCCTGTCACGCAATTTTGTTGATGTTCCCATCACTTACCGGAATTAAATTTTTAACTAAAGAACGAACCCTCAAGACTGTTGCAATTTTGCGCCACTCGCACGTCTAAATTTCCCAAAACAAACATTCCACAATTTGAAAAATGGCGTTCTGCAACCGCCACTAATCTCCAACGTCACAAACCGAGAGAAGCTGTCTAATAATTCCCGATGATTAAATTCCCCCAAAGATCTCGGATTCCTAATAATCAATTTTTTGCGTAACGATGAAAAGAAATTCCGAAATTCCTCCGTTCTCAATAAACACGTGACGGATCGCCACCAATATTGGAAAAGATCATAGCGCCCAAAAGGCACTTCAATTTGCGAAAGAAAGCTCAAAGCTCGACTTTTGATCCCGTCTTTTACACTATCATTCCCGCTGATAAATCGGGAGGACCTGGTCGGGGGAACTCGGGAGCTTTCGAGTCGGGCGGAAGCTCGCAAGCTGCGAGCTTTAAGCTCACACAGTCCTGAAACGTGCGCCCACCAAGGCATGCTGCTCTTCGATTTGCACTGAAAACGATCTAGTTCATTATGACTGAAGGTCAGTTTTATTTGTTGCATGCGCTGTTTCCATGTCTGTTCCAATAAAGGCGGCTCTGAGCCCTAAAGCTCAAGTTTTCTGGTTTTACTACGTCATGACGTCATGCAATGACGTCACTCTTGCCCCACTTGCTGGGCACAATTCGCTTGTTTACTTTCCTGCGGTTGCAAATAAAACTGCGACTTTGATAAGTTTAATTGGAGATGTTTATTGCCGCCAAACAAAGTCCGGGAATAAAATGACTGTAGCGAATACTCCGGGGAATGATAATAATAACGGTAATACCGGAGGCGGTACAATGGGAATTTATGGCGAACAAAGAGGCGGTGACCAGCTCAGAACCGAATTAATTGAGGTGAACAAGTCATTTCTAACTGTTTTAAACGAACAGACTACTTTTTCTTAAATTGAATTTTAAATTTTCAACGACTGCAATTTGATGTGGCTGTGAAATTTATGTTGGCATTGTTCGTTATTGTAACTGGAAATTTTCATTCAAAGCACAAAAGGAGTGGAGCTTTGAGGTTGGTTGTACATGCGTAACTGAGGAGGAGACTTAAGGGATTTCGGAGTATTTTCGTCCAAGCCTGCCGGAAATAAAATAAAAAATTGTATTGATCTACAGGATAAGCACTGTCCGAGTTTGTCGTGTTATAAATAATCGAAATTGTTAGTTTAAATTTAGATGAGGTTATTTTTAATGCTAACTAAAATATCGTTGGCTGGTTGGGATCGGCAATACACTGGTCGGCAAGTTTTGGGAAAAATTGTTCTAGAAAAGTGGACTTTTGATTCCGAATTTGAAGTCCCTTTTGGTCGATCAGGTCCGGATTAAATGAAATTTGTCGCTAAACCTTAAAACGAAAAATGTAGATTTTTAGTTTTATAAGTTATGACACTAAAATTTTGAGAAATTATTATTACTAAAGTGCTCATTAACTGTACCAAAGTACAAAATTTTAAAGCAAAAATTAGAGATTTGAAAATTTTTTATTTTAGAACGAACCAATAATTTTCAACTTTTTTAAGTAAAATTCGTATCTTTGTTAGTTTTCAAGTTATATCACTGAAATTATCATTTCTAAAGTGTCCATTAACTGTGCCAATGTGCAAAATTTTAAAACAAAAAATAAAGTTTTTAGAAATTTTTTTTACAACGAACCAAAAATTTTCAACTTTTTTTGAGTCAAATTCGGATTTTTATTAGTTTTTTAACTTATGACAATGAAATTTTGGGAAATTATTACTTTTAAAGTACTTATTAACTGTGCCAAAGTACAAAATTTTAAAGCAAAAATTAGAGATTTAAAAATTTTATATTTTAGAACGAACCAAAAATTTTTAATTTTTTTTAAGTAAAATTTGTATCTTTGTTAGTTTTCAAGTTATGACACTAAAATAATCATTTCTAAAGTGTTCATTAACTGTGCCAATGTGCAAAATTTTAAAACAAAAATTAAAGTTTTTAGAAAATTCTTTTTAGAACGAACCAAAAATTTTCAACTTTTTTTGAGTCAAATTCGGATTTTTATTAGTTTTTTAACTTATGACAATGAAATTTTGGGAAATTATTACTTTTAAAGTACTTATTAACTGTGTCAAGGTACAAAATTTTAAAGCAAAAATTAGAGATTTGAAATTTTTTTATTTTAGAACGAACCAAAAATTTTCAACTTTTTTTAAGTAAAATTCGTATCTTTGTTAGTTTTTAAGTTATGACACTAAAATTATCATTTCTAAAGTGTTCATTAACTGTGTCAAAGTGCAAAATTTTAAAACAAAAATTAAAGTTTTTAGAAATTTTTTTTTAGAACGAACCAAAAATTTTCAACTTTTTTTGAGTAAAATTCGTATCTTTATTAGTTTTTCAACTTATGACAATGAAATTTTGGGAAATTATTGCCTTTAAAGTACTTATTAACTGTGCCAAAGTGCAAAATTTTAGAACTAAAATTAGAGATTTGAAAAAATTTTATTTGAGAACGAAACAAAATTTTTTAACTTTTTTAGTAAAATTCGTATCTTGGTTATTTTTTAAGTTATGAGAATAAAATTTTGGAAAATTACTACTTTTAGAGTGTTTATCAACTGTGCAAAATTGCAGAATTTTAGAACAAAAATTAGAGATTTCAATTTTTTTTTTAACGAACTAAATATTTTCAAGTTTTTTTTAGTAAAATTCGTATCTTTGTTGGTTTTCAAGTTATGACACTAAAATAATCATTTCTAAAGTGTTCATTAACTGTGCCAATGTGCAAAATTTTAAAACAAAAATTAAAGTTTTTAGAAAATTCTTTTTAGAAGGAACCAAAAATTTTCAACTTTTTTTGAGTGAAATTCGTATTTTTATTAGTTTTTTAACTTATGACAATGAAATTTTGGGAAATTATTACTTTTAAAGTACTTATTAACTGTGCCAAAGTACAAAATTTTGAAGCAAAAATTAGAGATTTAAAAATTTTTCATTTTAGAACGAACCAAAAATTTTTAACTTTTTTTAAGTAAAATTCGTATCTTTGTTAGTTTTTAAGTTATGACACTGAAATTATCATTTCTAAAGTGTTCATTAACTGTGTCAAAGTGCAAAATTTTAAAACAAAAATTAAAGTTTTTAGAAATTTTTTTTTAGAACGAACCAAAAATTTTCAACTTTTTTTGAGTAAAATTCGTATCTTTATTAGTTTTTCAACTTATGACAATGAAATTTTGGGAAATTATTGCCTTTAAAGTACTTATTAACTGTGCCAAAGTGCAAAATTTTAGAACTAAAATTAGAGATTTGAAAAAATTTTATTTGAGAACGAAACAAAATTTTTTAACTTTTTTAGTAAAATTCGTATCTTGGTTATTTTTTAAGTTATGAGAATAAAATTTTGGAAAATTACTACTTTTAGAGTGTTTATCAACTGTGCAAAATTGCAGAATTTTAGAACAAAAATTAGAGATTTCAATTTTTTTTTTAACGAACTAAATATTTTCAAGTTTTTTTTAGTAAAATTCGTATCTTTGTTGGTTTTCAAGTTATGACACTAAAATAATCATTTCTAAAGTGTTCATTAACTGTGCCAATGTGCAAAATTTTAAAACAAAAATTAAAGTTTTTAGAAAATTCTTTTTAGAAGGAACCAAAAATTTTCAACTTTTTTTGAGTGAAATTCGTATTTTTATTAGTTTTTTAACTTATGACAATGAAATTTTGGGAAATTATTACTTTTAAAGTACTTATTAACTGTGCCAAAGTACAAAATTTTGAAGCAAAAATTAGAGATTTAAAAATTTTTCATTTTAGAACGAACCAAAAATTTTTAACTTTTTTTAAGTAAAATTCGTATCTTTGTTAGTTTTTAAGTTATGACACTGAAATTATCATTTCTAAAGTGTTCATTAACTGTGCCAAAGTGCAAAATTTTAAAACAAAAATTAAAGTTTTTAGAAAATTTTTTTTAGAACGAACCAAAAATTTTCAACTTTTTTTGAGTAAAATTCGTATCTTTATTAGTTTTTTAACTTATGACAATAAAATTTTGGGAAATTATTACCTTTAAAGTACTTATTAACTGTGCCAAAGTGCAAAATTTTAGAACTAAAATTAAAGATTTGAAAAAATTTTATTTGAGAACGAAACAAATTTTTTTAACTTTTTTAGTAAAATTCGTATCTTGGTTATTTTTTAAGTCATGAGAATAAAATTTTGGAAAATTACTACTTTTAGAGTGTTTATCAACTGTGCAAAATTGCAGAATTTTAGAACAAAAATTAGAGATTTCAATTTTTTTTTTAACGAACTAAATATTTTCAAGTTTTTTTTAGTAAAATTCGTATCTTTGTTAGTTTTTAAGTCATGACAATAAAATTTTAGGAGGTTACTATCTTTTTAAGTGTTCATTAAATGTGCCAAAGTGCAAATATTTAGAATAAAAAACAGACATTAAAAAACTGTATTTCAAGACGAACCAAAAATTTTTTCCTCACCAAAAACTTATTAAGCCAATATCTCTGATGTCGCAAAACGACCTTCGAATTAAGAATTAGCAGACAATTCTACTTCAGAAACGACTTTTCGCTGCTTCAGTTCAAAATTTGTTGACCCAAAAACGAATTTTCGTCACAACTCCAAGTGCAACTAAAAATATCTCGTAAACAAACTTACATTATAAAACCACACATTTATTTTTAGAGTTAATCCAATTCTTTTTATCGCTTAAGGCTATCTAGCTGACGAATCCCACAATTACCGTAATAAGCGACGATATAAAACTTTTACGTCGTAATATATTCTTCGAAAGTTTTTCTATTCTAATATGATATATGATATTACATCGTAAAGACACAAATGATCTATTGAATTACTTCTTGTGAACATTATCGCGTCCAATTTTAGTAAAAAAATCTTAGGCAATTCCGGATCGATACAGGCGTAGTTGCCAGAACGAGATAATGAGCTCATGCATGCACAATTTCCCAGAAAAAATATAGTATTGTTGTTTGGACCGAACTTTTTTGTTTGTTTGTTTAATCCAGTTCTACCCTTTTGTTTGTTGCGCAAAAAATTAATTTAATACATTCTAGATTGGGAACAAAGTTACATAAAATAAAATCCAGTTTAAACTTCATACAAACAAATCAAAGTCTGACAGAAACTCAATTTTGCTCCACTACATTTCAAATTCGCATTTTTATTGGCTGTAATATTTTCGTTTATTGTCCATTACAATGTAATCTAACCGTCGAATTTCTCACAGCAAATTTAGTTTACATGATTTGTGGCTTCTGTGTAAAAAATGAATAAAAAGAGTTTCCTCGTCTTGCGGACACAAAATTCCACTCTTAACTAATAAACGTGGTCATAATGGAGCTCAAACACGCCGAAGATAATTAACTCCGATAATCTTTTTTATTTGTCTCCACCTATTTCAATTTGGCGCTCAAGAGAACTCATTTTTTTCCACGTGAAACACTGTTTTAATTCTTCCAATTGCCATCCGTCTTTCCATCTCGAATATCACGAGATTTGTGCAAATATTGAAACAGGACAGATTTGAATATGGTATTTCCATGAATCCACACACTTATTCCGCAATCACGTCAAGTTTCCTGCTGTGGAAACCTGCGATATCTATCAAGTTGATTGGTTTGATTAGAAGAGATTTAAGACTTTGCAGGGAGGATTCAAACAACGTAAAGTTCTGAGATTTCGCGTTCATAAATAGAATATTGTATTTTATGTGGCCTCATGAGCACAGTTATGGAAAACTGGTTATTATAACCGTGCAGAAATGGTGGATGCGCCAGGCAAACTTTACTTATTAATAAACGTCGATCTCATTTGTGTGAAATTTCGAGCACACATTGTCGTTTCTGAAAAAGAAAACTCTCTGCTACATGGCGCGTAAACCAGGAATTTCTCTCATAATACTAAAAGATAATTAGCGAAATTACTTGGCAACAACGATCGATCGTCGCAGAATTTCTAATTCTGCCCGTAAGGCAACATATGTTAATTAATCGAACAATATAATGATGTCGTTATAAATTAAATGTTGAGTCAAGACGGAAAATGTGGGCTTTGATGTTCTGTGGATTGTTTAGTACCGTCTGGTATTAATGGGGAATTATGAGAGATGTATTGTCGTGTTGGTAGGAATTATTGATGGTTGAAGAGTTGATGCGTTGGAGATTAGAGGAGAATGGAGTTACAACAGTCGGAATATGTTATAGTGTGCAATAAATTTGGTTCAAAGGGCGCAGGAGTTTGTTTGGCGTTTCATTGTGAATAATAGTGGGGCATGCATATTGTGAATTGGTTACAAGAATTAGAGGGACAAATTTGTAAAGGAAAATTTGGAGTTTTTTTTAAGGGAAAGTTGAAAAAATTACTGATATTTGTTCATAAAAATCGCGGAAAAATCCGTAGTATGTGTTTTTGAGACTACACATACTTTCGAACTTTCAAAAATTTGACCCCAAAAAGTTCAAACGACCATAACTCAATTATTTGTTGACATACACTAAAAAATAATTAGTTTTGGATTTTGCGTAAAGTTCTGCGTTAAATGAGCTTAATGAAACAAGTTTGCTCCAAAAACAAGCGAGATATCGACCTCAGAACTTTGACATAGTTTTAGTTATGAATTTTTCCGAAAAACTTTCAACTTTTGGAAAATCTAAGAACTATTTTATATGTAAATAATCGCGAGAAAAACGATGGCGCAAACCGCATCTTAATATCTGAAATAGTTTTCGAGATATCGAGCACGAATTGTTTTGAACCTGCAAAAATTTGGCCTTCTGGCGACAACCCAAAATTTCAAACGGTCATAACTCGGTTATTTGTTGACTAAAATTAAAAAATTCTTATGTTTTGGGATTCAGCGTAAAATTATACGTAAAATGAGACCCAAATTTGTTGAGTTTGCTTAATAAATAAACGAGGCATTGGCCAAAAACTGTATTGAAAACGTCATTTGAGGAGGGTGATTTTCAATCAATGTTTTCAAAATGAAAACGACGTTTAATAGCTTTGAATTATACATCAGTCGAAAGAGGAGCTCAAAATCTATCTACTGGCCAAATTTGAGATCTATAGGACAAATGGTTTACGAGTTATGCCCAAAAATAAAAAAAAATGAAAAATTTTCAGCGTTTGAGTCGTAATTTTTTTTCGCGAAAAATCGACTATCGAATTTTGGGCTTTTGAGAACATTTCCTAACGTAAAATGAGCCGAAAAAAAGAATGACACAAACCGCATCTCAACATCTCAAGTAGTTTCCGAAATATTTAACCTTAAAAATTACGAAAAATGAGAAAAATTGAAAAACAACTTTCCGAAATTTTGATTGGTCATACCTCGGTTATCTGTTGTCGGATCTGAATTTAAATCCCAGATTTGAAATCTGCGTAAAATTTTGCGTAAAATGATGTATAATAACGCAAGTTTACTCCAAAAAATAAGCGAGAAAGTGACATCCAAATTCAAATTATTTTTGCAAAAATGGTGGATGCGCCGGGAGAAACACATACCTAAAGTTCGTTATTTTTATTCTCATGTTTAATTTAAATGTCACGCTAAATAAATATTGAAATAATTAATTATAAAATTCCTTCGCAGATCTGCGCACTTATTTCAATAAAAACTTCCTCTTGATATGACGAGTTTGTTTCTATTGCTTTGTTAAGAAAATTAAGTTCCTTAATCAGTGGTATAATTAGGTTTTATAATGTAGACGTTGCAGTTCACGAAAGAAGCAGCAATTTTCCAATCTTGTAATTACCTCCACTAAGAACTCTTTTAATTAAGTCGAAAAAAATCAAATATAAAGTAGTGTTTTTCCCCAACTTAAAGCACTTAAACTGTCAATGGCATATCACAAAGGTGAAATTATCTGCTTTGTCAAACCTAAGTCTCTTGAGAGCAAATTAAGTGAAAAATGTCGCACCAATCCCAGCCAAGCTAAAATCACGTGTTCCCGACCCCGCTCGACATTTTCCGATTTGCACTTGTAGTCTCTACTGTACCATTAGCTCTGCTCTTAGTCCGGTGTTATCTGTGACGCAATCACGAACCACCACCAGGTGACACTCCCCTGTAGCATTGTCTCACCTCTCCAAAACTCCACCTAGGGTTTTCCTCAAAATAATTCGAACTGAAGCCACATTAATCTGAACCGATCAACTCAATAAAGCACATTCCCATTTAGTTGTGCACGTTTCTAATCACATTTCCAATAGCGCAGCGGCTCGATCTCCCTTCAGCTATTATTTAAACATTACGTGCCCACCTATTTTCTCATTTTTGGCATTATTTAGTCGGCGTTATTAAATACTTCCTTGCAAGAACTTTATTACATTTTTCGTCAAATTTTAATATTGCGCCGACTTGATACGCCGGAATACTTTAACAGTAACACGGCCCGTTTTATTGGTTTTCGCGATTCCACCTCGGAAAAATTTCACATTGTTTTATTGTCATACCTGCGCGAGGAAAATCTTCCTTGATCTCCCCCAACTGGCGTAATTACCTGCCGATAAAGTCGCGCTTTTCAGGGCCGATAACAACGTGTTGCGGGCGTGATGGATGGCTTTCGAAGCACCAAAAACATTTGCATAATTCACAGATTTATGAATTTTAATAGCACAGTATCGATTCTGTGTGGAAGAATTAAGCGGGAATTAATGATTCGCACAATTAGCGTCGAAGTTACGAGCGCCTGCATTAATGTATTGCTGTTTCCTCATCTGGTTTTGTCGGGGTCTTGCGTTCTTTCATCTGGTAATGCGTTTTTTCCGAGTTGTTTCCTCCGCACACACTAATGTGATTAGTACAATTTAAATTTCAGTTGTTTGACCCTGAGTTTTTCGCTGGTTAGTGTCTTTTTTGCGGTCAATTGGAGAGATAACATCTCTTTCTGCTGGAAGTTTACTAGCAACTTTAAGTAGTTCTAATTTGGTTGTTTATTATCGTACGTGGAAAAATGACACAGACTTGGATTCTGCGTAAAATTATGCGTAAAATGAGCACCAATACTTTAATATTGCTCCGTAAACAAGCGAGATATTGACAAAATTAGATTTAGAGTCTCTAAAACCGTAAAAGAGAGCTACTTTTGGTCTTAAAATTTATTTTCTCAAATTTTGAATTCAAGTTAAGATCGCACACTACAATTCAGCCAAATTAGAACAGAAACAATAAAGCCTTTCCTCCTCCAACAGAAAAATTAGTTCAATATTAAGTGTATTGTAACAAAATTTGGTCAAAGCATTTAGCTGTGTCGAGTTTGTCATTACGTAAAAGCTTTTTTATTACGCTTTTACAACCTACAAACCAACATCTCGTGAGATAAATGACACTTGCAGAAATATTTATTTAAGTGAGCGAATTTAAAATAATTTTCTCTTAAATTCCAACACTGGTTACAAATTACAACGACTCCCAATGAATTAAACTAATGGAAACATTTAATAAAAATAGAGATAATTGACGTGTTTACTTTGCCGTTCACGTGGCTGACCTTTCGACCAATTCAATTTTGTTACAAAATTAAGCAAGTACGCGATACCTTAACACTCGTCAAAACGATTTTGTCCCCGAGCTCGATTTCCGCTTTGTTTCAGAGTGCCTTATTGGAGCGTTGTGTTGCAGCACTGAACTGTACAAGTGTTGTTTTGCAGAAAAGGGACTCATCTATTGATTCAGTGTGGTATTATAGTGTTACAAAGTATTTTTAAGGTGGAACTAATCAAGTGTCTAAACTCTCATGTGAGCGCCGAGTCGATAATCCAAATATTTTGGTTGCTTTGTGAGATTATCGCACGTTTTTATTTCCAAAAACGAAAACAATTTAATGTGTGTTTGGTTAAGGCGAGTTTATCAATTTTTAAAGCAAATAATGAGGGCGAAATTTCGAATTTGTAATGCGTGACCGAGGGAAAATTGTATTTTCATGTTGGTGAAGTTTTAACCGATTTTGCGTGTTTTGAGAGACTGTTTTTTCAATTTATTTGGTTTCAACAGTTTGACATGGCGATTGGGTCTATTTTTCCGCTCTAAACAAGCGCCTATTGTGGACGTGCAACTGCGAAACAGAATTTGGGGGCAGAGACAGTTTTAAAAATTGAACGATTTTTTTTATCCGGGAAGAGAAATTGGTATTAAACTGTGGAGGCTCCGGGGAAATATATTACAAGACTTTTCGTTCGTTTTTAATATCTCTTTTACGATTTATTAAGAAGAGAAATATGTGTTGATATTGCCCTTGCAACACGTTCAAAAATAATTTATTACGATATTTTACTCCTATATACTGTAACGCGAAATGGTTTATCAAACGAAAATTTCAAGTCAAAAGCATAATTTTCTCTTTGCGCATAGCGTAAAGCCGGTGCGGTGCAGTGGAGTTTTAGTGTCGTAAAGAGGTTGGAACGAGTATTTGAGTGCAGATATTGAATAATGGTGGAAAATATATTCCATGTTGGTTTAACTTTGGTAGCTAAGTGGATAAATTTGCAAGACAAATATGCTAGACTTTAGTTTTAATGCATTTCTAATTTGATGAGAAAATGCATTGTGAATAATAAGGAAATATTAGTCGACAAATTTTCTAAAGTGTGATTATGAATCTGAAGTCCGTTTTGCTCAGAAATAAAAAATTTTTCTAGGACGAACCAAAATTTTATATTTTTTTATTAAAATTCGTATCTTTGGTGGTTTTTGAGTTATGACAATGAAATTTGAAGAATTTATTATTTCTAGTGTTTATTAACTGGACCAAAGTGAAGAACTTTAAAATAAAAAATAGAGATTTTAGATTTTAAGGCAGCTCAATAATTTTCAAATTTTTCTAAGCAAAATTACTATTTTTGCTAGTTTTGCAATTATGACAACGAAATTTGAGAAAGTTATTATTTCAAAAGTGTTTGTTAACTGTGCCAAAGTTCAGATTTTAGACCAAGAATTTTAGAAAATTTTATTTTAGGACAACCCAATGATTTTCAAATTTTTCAAAGTAAAATTCGTATCTTTGCTAGTTTTTGAGTTATGACAATGAAATGTTGGGAGGTTATTATTTATAAAATGTTCATTAACTGTGTCAAACTTCAAAATTTTAGAACAAAAAATAGAGATTTTAGAAAATTTTATTTCAGAACAGCTCAAAAATTGTCAAGAGTCAACTTTTTCAAGTAAAATTCGTATCTTTCTTAGTTTTTGCGTCATGACAATGAAATTTAAGGAAATTATTAATTTTTAAGTGTTCATTAACTGTGGTAAATTCCAAAATTTTATAACAAAAAATGGAGATTTTAGAGATTTTTATTTTAGAACAACTGAAAAATTTTCATAATAAAATTCGTATCTTTGGTAGTTTTTTAGTTATGGCAATACAATTTAGGGACGTTATGACTTCTTAAGTGTTTATTAACTGTGTAAAATTCCAAAATTTTAGAACACGAAATTGAGATTTTAGAAAATTTAATTTTAGGACGAACTAAAAATTTTTTTCTTTTTTACTAAAATTCGTATCTTTGTTAGTTTTCCAGTTATGACAATAAAATTTGGGAAAGTTATTATTTCTAAAGTGTGTGCCAAATTCCAAAATTTTAGAAAAAAAATAAAGATTTTAGAAAATTTTATTTCAGAACAGCTCAAAAATTGTCAAGAGTCAACTTTTTCAAGTAAAATTCGTATCTTTCTTAGTTTTTGCGTCATGACAATGAAATTTAAGGAAATTATTACTTTTTAAGTGTTCATTAACTGTGGTAAATTCCAAAATTTTAGAACAAAAATTGGAGATTTTAGAGAATTTTATTTTAGAACAACTGAAAAATTTTCATAATAAAATTCGTATCTTTGGTAGTTTTTTAGTTATGGCAATACAATTTAGGGACGTTATGACTTCTTAAGTGTTTATTAACTGTGTGAAATTCTAAAATTTTAAAACAAGAAATTGAGATTTTAGAAAATTTTATTATAGGACAACCCAATAATTTTCAAATTTTTCAAAATGAAATTCATATCTTTGCTAGTTGTCGAGTTATGACACTGAAATTTGGTGAAATTATTATTTTTAAAGTATTCATTAACTGTGTCAAATTCCAGAATTTTAGAACAAAAAAATGAGATTTTAGAAAATTTAATTTTAGGACGAACTAAAATTTTTTTTCTTTTTTACTAAAATTCGTATCTTTGTTAGTTTTCCAGTTACGACAATAAAATTTGGGAAAGTTAATATTTCTAAAGTGTGTGCCAGTTTCCAAAATTTAAAAAAAAAAAATATAGATTTTAGAAAATTTTTATTTCAGAACAGCTCAAAAATTATCAACTTTTTCAAGTAAAATTCGTATCTTTATTAGTTTTTGCGTCATGACAATAAAATTTAAGGAAATTATTACTTTTCAAGTGTTCATTAACTGTGGTAAATTCCAAAATTTTAGAACAAAAAATGGAAATTTTAGAGAATTTTATTTTAGAACAACTGAAAAATTTTCATAATAAAATTCGTATCTTTGGTAGTTTTTTAGTTATGGCAATACAATTTAGGGACGTTATGACTTCTTAAGTGTTTATTAACTGTGAGAAATTCTAAAATTTTAAAACAAAAAATTGAGATTTTAAAAAATTTTATTTTAGGACAACCCAATAATTTTCAAATTTTTCAAAGTAAAATTCATATCTTTGCTAGTTTTCGAGTTATGACACTGAAATTTGGAAAAATTATTATTTTTAAAGTGTTCATTAACTGTGTCAAATTCCAGAATTTTAGAACAAAAAAATGAGATTTTAGAAAATTTAATTTTAGGACGAACTAAAAAGTTTTTTTCTTTATTATTAAAATTCGTATCTTTGTTAGTTTTTCAGTTATGACAATAAAATTTGGGAAAGTTATTATCTCTAAAGTGTTTAGTAACTGTGCCAAATTCTAAAATTTTAGAAAAAAAAATAAAGATTTTAGAAAATTTTATTTCAGAACAGCTTAAAAATTGACAACTTTTTCAAGTAAAATTCGTATCTTTGTTAGTTTTTGCGTCATGACAATGAAATTTAAGGAAATTATTACTTTTTAAGTGTTCATTAAATGTGCCAAATTCTAGAATTTTAGAACAAAAAAATGAGATTTTAGAAAATTTAATTTTAGGACGAACTAAAAAGTTTTTTCTTTTTTATTAAAATTCGTACCTTTGTTAGTTTTTCAGTTATGGTAATGAAATTTATGGAAGTTATTATTTCTTTAGTGGTCATAAACTGTAGCAAATTTCAAAATTTTTTAAGACAAAAAATAAAAATTTTAGAATTTTTTTTTAAAACCATCCAATAATTTTCAATTTTTTCAATTAAAATTCGTATCTTTACTAGTTTTTTAGTTATGGCAATAAAATTTAAAAAAATTATTAGATCTAAAGTGTTCATTAAGAGTGCCTAAGTGCAAAATTTTCGAACAAAAAATGGAGATTGTAGAAAATTTTATTTCAATTTTTCATAATAACATTCGTATCCTTGCTAGTTTTTCAGTTATGGCAATGAAATTTTATTATTTCTACAGTGGTCATAAACTGCGCTAAAGTGCCGAATTTTAGAACAACAAATGAAGATTTTTAAAATTTTATTTTAACACAATCCAATAATTTTTATATTTCTCATAGTAAAATTCGTATCTTTGCTAGTTTTTTAGTTATGGCAATGAAATTTAGGGAAATTATTATTTCTAAAGTGTTCATTAAGGGTGCTAAAGTGCAGAATTTTAGAACAAAAAATAAAAATTTAAAAATTTTTATTTCAGAACAACTCAACAATTTTCAACTTTTTATAGAAAAATTTCGTATCTTTAATTGTTTTTTCGTAAGAATGAAATTTTGAAGAGAGGTTACTACTTTTGAAGTAGTTATTAATTGTGCCAAATTCCAAAATTTTAGAAAAAAAAAATTAAGATTTTAGAAAATTTTATTTCAGAACAGCTCAAAAATTGTCAACGTTTTCAAGTAAAATTTGTATCTTTGTTAGTTTCAGCGTCATGACAATGAAATTTATTACTAAGTGTTCATTTACTGTAGTAAATTCCAAAATTTTTGAACAAAAAATGGAGATTTTAGAGAATTTTATTTTAACTACAAAAATCGTATTTTTGCTAGTGTTGCAATTATGACAATGAAATTTGAGAAAGTCATTATTTTGAAAGTGTTTATTAACTGTGCCAAAGTCCAGAATTTCAAAACAAGAAATAATGATTTTAGAAAATTTTATTTTAGAACAACTCAATAATTTTCAAATTTTTCATAATAAAATTCGTATCTTTGGTAGTTTTTTCGTTATAAAAATGAAATTTTGAGAGATTATTATTTACAAGGTGTTTATTAATTCTGCTAAAGTGCAAAATTTTAGGAAATTTTTAAAATAAAAAAAAAGTTAAAAAGGTGAAAGAACTTTTTCCAGTTGAAAAAAAATCAGAGTGCTCGACCTCACTTAACACGCCGTTCATGTGCGTCCACGAACCGAATGCCATTAAATGAGGACATTAAAACAACTAAATCAACGGTTTTAATAACGTCTGAAAAATATCAGAGCACCTATTTCAATTTAAAAATTGTTCGTTGAGCAATTTCAGCGCAAAGCTCCGTAAAAAGACGTTTCATTATTTCGCTGATACGACTATAATGGCGTCCAATAAACTCATTTCAGTCTTCGATTTAACTATTAAACTCTCAAGTGTCGTAACTTATTGCCCGATAAAAAAATTGCAGTTGTAATAATTTCAATTTTTTTTGCAGCAGAGCTAGTAGAGGAGGACACGAAGATGTGCGGCAGAATTCTGACAGGCCTATCATGGGTGATTGTCATTCTGACCATGCCGTTCTCCCTCTTCGTCTGCTTTAAGGTGAGTCCGTCATTGTGCTAAATGGAGTAAACCGGCGAACTCCATAGAAATTAAATTGGAGTTGCTTACCTTTTCGTGGCTACCACTCTGAATTGTAAATAACAGTCTAAATTGAATTTGGGAATTTATAGAAACGCGGGACTCTCCAGATATCAAGCCTGGAATAGTTTAGCGGCCGCGGGAGAATAACGAAATTTATACAGCTCGGAGAGGAATTTCCCCGAAAACTTCGCCACTGAGGGGGATAATTGGGCTAATTACGCAACATCTCGATTAAAAGCGCGAAAATCGAAAAGAAGTTCGCTCGTTGTAGCTTACGTTTTCGAGTACAATGCAAATTTACTTTTCCACGTGAATGGACTGTTATAATTATTCTCTTTTTAATTGCGCATTGATGCGGTCGGGAAATTCGCCATTCTTTGAAAATCACGTTTAATGTAATTTTTCTCTTTGCTAATTTAGCCCAGATCGAGGCAAGTTCGTTGAAAGCTTTTAATTATGAATTCCGAAAGTTTGTAACCTTTGGGGGTTGTACCGGATCTTGTTCTCGATTTCGCTAATCTTGTGGAATATATTGGAATGCAGAAGGTGTGGCGGAGCTCGAGAGGATTCTCGGTTTTTCGCCTTTGGGTTTTGTTTTAATTACTCTCCTGTTATTGATTATACTTTTGAACAAAATTTGGAATATCAGGGTTGGACTGTGAGATATTTGTAAAATAAGTTTTTAAAAAATATTTTCGCCCGGCGCATCCACCAATTTTTTAATTTAATGATACGAATAAACTACAATTAGAACTAAACGAACATTGTATTGGAGCAGTGGAAAAACATTTTTAAAGTAGAATTGCTTCCTGATTCTAAATCCGACGACCGTTTTGCTCCATCAGGTCAGGACTCAGAGATATTGGCAAAATAAGTTTTTCTCTGAGTATCCCGCGTTCACTTTTGCGTTTTTTTCAGTTATGCTTAACAACTTGCAAAATCATAAAACTCTATAATACATCATTGGAAAGGTAATTAAATAAGCTTTCTAACGAACTATAGAAGTCACCGGCAGAGTTAGTTTTAGCCAAGATATTTGGGAAAAACTGATGACACTTTCGAAAATCGAATGGTTTTTAAAAACTTTTTGACACTTTTGCAAAGAACTCCTAAATTGGTACTTTGATTTTTTATTGTAATACATATAAAGGTTGAGATCTCTGTTTTCTAATTCTGTGATAAACAAGTTATTATCTCTAGCCATTTTAAAGTTACAGGACAAAGAATATGAAGATATTTTTAGAAAAAACTTGTGTTTTCTTAACTTAACGAATATTTTGTGAAATTTTTAACTTGAATGCCCACAAAATTGTAGTTAAAATTATTGGATGGTCCTAAAAAAAATGTTTCTAAAATCTATGTTTTTTGTCCGAAAATTTTGCAATTTGACAGTTTATGACCCTTTTTCAAGTAATAATTTTCTTAAATTTTGCTGTTATAATTAAAAAACTAGCAAAAATACGAATTTTACTATGAACAAGTTGAAAATTATTGAATGGATCAAAAAAAAAATTCAGAAATCTTTATTTTTTGTCCGAAGATTTTGCAATTTGATGCAGTTTATGACCCTTTTTGAAGTAATAACTTCTTAAAATTTTATCGTTATAACTGAAAAACTAGCAAAGATACAAATTTCAATATGAAAAAGTTAAAAATTATTTGATGAATCTAAAAAAAAAAATGTAAAATATTTATTTTTTGGCCGAAAATTTTGCAATTTGACACAGCTTATAACCCTCTTACAAGTAATATCTTCCCTAAATATCATTGTCATAACTGAAAAACTAGCAAAACTACGAATTTTACTATGGAAAATTTGAAAATTATTGGATGATCCTAAAAATTTTTTTTCTAAAATCTCTATTTTTTTGTCCAAAAATTTTGCAATTTGACATAGCTTATGACCCTTTAAAAAGTAATACCTTTTCTAAATTTCATCGTTATAGCTAAAAAACAAGCAAAGATACGAATTTTACTACGAAAAAGATGAAAATTATTGGATGGACCTAAAAAAAATTTCTAAAATTTTTATTTTTAGTCCAAAAATTTTGCAATTTGATACAGCTTATGTCCCTCTAGGAAATAATATCTTCCCTAAATATTATTGTCATAACTAAAAAATTAGCAAAACTACGAATTTAACTATGAAAAAGATGAAATTTATTGGATGATCCTAACATTTTTTTTTTCTAAAATCTCTATTTTTTTGTCCAAAAATTTTGCAATTAGACACTGTTTATGCCCCTTTAAGAAGTGATAATTTTGCCAATTTTCATTGTCATAACTAAAAAACTAGCAGAGATACGAATTTTATTAAAAAAAATTGGAAAATATTTGGTTCGTCTTAAACGAAAATTTTCTAAAATCTCTATTTTTCGTTCTAATTTTTTGCACTTTGGCAAAAATATTTTAAAACTCAATAGTAGTCTAGAAATTAAAATTTTTAATACAATATAACGTTGATTTTTTATGAAATCGCCAAAAAATAAAAAAGTTTAAATTATTGAAAAACCGTCCAACTTTTTTAGTCCTGTAACTTTTAATCGATAAGAGAGAATAATGAATTTGCCATAAAAGCAAGATCTCAATCTTTTCAATGATGAATTACAATAGAAAATCGATTTGAAAACTCTTGAGTTATATGAAAATTGCTTATGAAAATTAGTGAAAATTGCTTTTTTTTAACATAAGATCTATTTTTTGAAAATTTCACGGAAAATACATACCCTAGCAATAAGTTTTATAGGTCGTTGGAAAGCTAATTAAATTACCTTCTTAAAACACCGTCAAGCAATCCATAATTTTGCACGTTTTCAAGAAAAACTGACGTAAACTAACTTTTGTAATTACAGTAGTAGAACTTCAAAAAATAATTTTTCAAGAATCTCTCTGAATTCGAACCTGACAGACATGGCATTTTAAAACAATGTTTATTTTAATTCTACCTTTCGAATTTTATTGGTTTATTTATGGAATTTGAAAAAGCACTTATTACACAGACAAAATCCATACAACTTCAATTTTAAACAGTTAGAAAAACAAAAAGTTGGGCGGCCAACACAACACACCTTAATTGGTAACAAAATCAATATTTGATTGATTTGAAATCAATAAATTATTGCACCTTACAGCACCAATTACACAAACTCGCAGCCTCATATCACAAATGAAATTTAATAACGCAAAACCAAATTCTCGTGAAAGGTGACCTAACTTCGCCCCTCACAAATTGAAACGCGAACAGGCCATTTCCACGACAATACGCTTGTTTGCGTTTTCTTCCGTGAAAAAATACGCCTCTCGAAACGTAACGGAAAAATTGTATCCTTCGCATTTTTCACCGTTGATGCGACTAATTTATTTACAAAAAATCTCAAAAAGCACGTCGCCTCTTACACTTTTATTTTATATACCTGCTATTCGGTGGATTACTCGAAATAAATCTAACCACGTCTCTGTCTGCAGATTCTGCACAATAAAACTCCATCTTGACTCCTGAAATTGATGCGAGAATCATCAAATTTTCAGCGGCAGCAGAAAGCCATCGCGTTTATTTAATAAAATCCGTTCATATTGAAGCTGCAATGTTTTTTCCGTAACAATGAAAGGTTCTGCGAAAGGAGTTAAATTATTGAAGTTCGCGTGCTTCAATTAAAAGTTGCGGGAAAAATTCGAGATTTGCAGGAATGGTGAATAGACAACAATTAATTAAAAATATCGATTGCAAACGACCTAACCTTTGAGTGTTCTCGTGAAATTGTGTGAGACACTTGTAAAGTTTCGTTTCCTCCAACAAAAGCTCGAAATATTTTGTTTGCAAAGTTATTTGTCCCGGAGCAACAGGAGTTATTATGAAATGCCCTCACCACGCTTCGTACCTAATTTCCATCTGGAAAATAACCCAATTTTCATTGTCGTTGAAGTCGTATAATCCTGATTCATTTCGGCGCCGAAGAATTGAGGTTCTAATTGGAAAATTTCGAGTTTAGGCTCGTTTCTTTGGAAAATTCGAATCCTCGCAACTCGTGTGATATTTTGAGCAGAAATGAAATTTAATTTAAAGCCTCTTAGAGGAAATATGCCAAACCAACTGGAGCTTGATTTCATTCGCAAATTAAGCGCTTTGCCGGACAGCGCGTCTGGTAATTTTAGGAATTCTTCATTAAAATACCGAATTAACATCATTTTCATCTTTCTCACAGTAAATTTTTTATCTTTGCTTGTTTTTTAGTTATGACAATGAAATTTAGGAAAGTTATTATTTCTAAAGTGGTCATGAACTGTGCAAAATTGCAAAATTTTAGGACAAAAAATAAAAATTTTAGAAATTTTTTTTAGGACCATCCAATAATTTTCAACTTTTTCAATAAAAATTCAAATCTTTGCTAGTTTTTTAGTTATGGCAATAAAATTTGAGGAACTTATTAGTTCTAAAATGTTTATTAAATTTGCCTAAGTGCAGAACTTTTGAACAAAAAATGGAGATTTCAGAATGACTCAAAAATTTTCAACTTTTTCATAATAAAATTCGTATCTTTAGTAGTTTTTTCGTTATGACAATAAAATTTCGAAAGGTTACTACTTCTAAAGTGTTTATTAATTATGCCAAAGTGCAAAATTTTAGAACAAGAAATAGAAATTTTAGAAAATTGCATTTCAAAACAACTCCATATTTTTCAAATTTTTTATAATAAAATTCGTATCTTCGCTAGTTTTTCAGTTATGGCAATGAAATTTGGAGAAGTTATTATTTCTAAAGTGGTCATAAACTGCGCCAAAGTGCCGAATTTTAGAACAACAAATGACAATTTTTAAAAATTTTATTTTAGGACAATTCAATAATTTTTATATTTTTCATAATAAAATTCGTATCTTTGCTAGTTTTTTAGTTATGACAATGAAATTTATGGAAGTTATTATTTCTTAAGTGGTCATAAATTGTGCCAAATTTCAAAATTTTAAGACAAAAAATAAAAATTTTTGAATTTTTTTTTAAAATCATCCAATAATTTTCAATTTTTTCAATAAAAATTCGTATCTTTACTAGTTTTTTAGTTATGGCAATAAAATTTAAGAAATTTATTAGATCAAAAGTGTTCATTGAGAGTGCTTAAGTGCAAAATTTTCGAACAAAAAATGGAGATTTTGGAAAATTTTATTTCAATTTTTCATGATAACATTCGTATCCTTGCTAGTTTTTTAGTTATAGCAATGAAATTTGGGAAATTATTATTTCTAAAGTGTTCATTAAGGGTGCTAAAGTGCAGAATTTTAGAACAAAAAATAAAGATTTAAAAAATTTTTATTTCAGAACAACTCAACAATTTTCAACTTTTTATAAAAAAATTTCGTATCTTTAATAGTTTTTTCGTAAGAATGAAATTTTGAAGAGAGGTTACTACTTCTGAAATGGTTATTAATTGTGCCAAAATGCAAAATTTTAGAACACGAAATAGAGATTTTAGAAAATTTTATTTTAAGACAATCCAATAATTATTTTTTATATTTTTTATAGTAAAATTCGTATCTGTTTTTAGTTTTTTAGTTATAGCAATGAAATTTGGGAAAATTGTTTCTAAAGTGTTCATTAAGGGTGTTAAAATGCAGAATTTTAGAACAAAAAATGGAGATTTTAGAAAATTTTATTTCAAAACAACTCGATAATTTTCAAACTTTTCATAATAAAATTCGTATCGTTGCTAGTTTTTCAGTTATGGCAATGAAAATTGGGGAAGTTATTATGTCTAAAGTG
The DNA here is from genome assembly GCA_029298725.1 of Gnatocerus cornutus. Lineage (NCBI taxonomy): Eukaryota > Metazoa > Arthropoda > Insecta > Coleoptera > Tenebrionidae > Gnatocerus > Gnatocerus cornutus. The sequence continues at coordinate 21,491,233 of CM055510.1, forward strand.
GTCATAAACTGTGCCAAATTGCAAAATTTAAGAACAAAAAAATAGGAATTTCAGAAATTTTATTTTAGCACCATTCAAAAATTTTCAACATTTTATAGTAAAATTCGTATCTTTGCTAGCTTTATAGTTATGACAATAAAATTTGAAAAAATCATTATTTCTAACGTGGTCATAAAATGTGCCAAATTGCAAAATTTTTGGACAAAAAATAGGAATTTCAGAATTTTTTTTTTTTAGGACCATTCATTTTCAACTTTTTCATAGTAAAATTCGTATCGTTGCTAGTTTTTTAGTTATGACAATAAAATTTGGTTTAAAGTGCTTATTAACTGTGCCAAAGACCAGAGTTTTAGAGCAAAAAATGGAGATTATAGAAATTTCATTTTAACTAAATAAATTATGAAAATTCGTCTACTCAACAAAAACTTTGTTTATAAATATCTCTGAATCTCGACCTGATGTCGCAAAACGGGCTTCGGATTTAGAATCAGAAAGCAATTTTTCTATAAAAATGCCATTCCCCAGCTCCAGTACAAAGTTCGTTGAGTTCTAATTTTACTTTATCCATATTATCAACCTTTAAAATTGGTGGAGGCGCCGGACGAAAAAAATCCAACTTAATTAAATAAATAAACAAAAACGTTAATAAATTCATTCACCTTCTTTTCGCCTTCAGAGTCTTTGATTCCACTGAAATTTACTTTCTCACATGCATACACCCCCCAATCACGCCGTATGATAACCTGCAAAGACCGCAAATGAACAGTATTGAAGTTCGAGCTTATCCAACCGTCTGAAATTAGTTGTTTATGATGTTGCCAAACGCACAAGTCTGATGAGGGTTCATGGAGGTCGCCGTACAGAAATATCGCTTAATATCAAGAAGAACGTCACCACCAACTGGGAAGCAATTTCAACGAATTCTCTGACGGGGCTGACGTCAAACTATGACGTGACGTGATCTCTGATTTGGTTACCATGTTTGCATTTATTGCCGAAAACTGAGACATGTGTGGGGGCTGCGGTTTCCGCCAGATTAATCTAGGGAAGCGAGGTGGTGGCTCTTGCAAATTAGTCGTTGTCGCATAGATTATTCTCATTTCTACTGCGAAATCCGAAGCTATTTTCTTTATCGCCGGTCCTCGATTTCGCAGTTTCGTTTTCGCTCCGTTTACTCGTTAGTCCGATTTTATCCCATATTTCAATAGAGTCGGATCTGACACGATTTCACGGAGATTTAATAACACGAGATATTCGAACATCTCTTTCATGATTTACTGAAATTTATGTCGAGTTTTGGGGTGAACGTATCCAGGTAGTTTGTTGAAAAACAAAGATAAGGTAAAAAGGACGCGAGAGAACGCCGCCGCCGCCGAGGCGGAAATTTTGAAAGTGGCGGCGCAAAGTGAAATTTATGCACGAAAAATATGAATTTATATTTATAGACTCTACCTATCGAAACAAGAGACTGGGAGTTTAAAAATCTAAGAATTTCGTTCGTCAAAGAGCTTCGACCGGAACGTCTAATTAAAATTGAAATGTCAGGAGAAAAGCGGGTGGTATTTTCCGGCATTGCACAAGAAGGAAAATCTCGAACGAGCACACGCAATTATTTTAAATCCTGAATGTTTTTATTATGCAGGATTTCCGTTTTAAACCCTGGGAGCTTTATTGTTATTATTAAAGTCCGAGTTTGTTGCGAGTCAAACTCCTCGTATTGCAAAATTCAAAATCTGCAACATGCCTTTGCAGTAATCCGGAAATTGACAAACTGAATCGAAGCGCATTTTTTGGAGCTCTCATGAATGAAACGGAATAATATATCAGACGATTAAAATTTCAGACAGTCGAGTGGCCTCCCGAAGCACTTTTCTGGAGTTGCCATTAAAATTTACCTATGAGCTTCTTTTAAAGATGAGAACTACAAGGTGTTTATAAATGTTTCTAGCATCAAGGGTGGCTATGAAATGTCAAATAAATTTGCCGCTCATTACAAATGTGGGTTTCGATTTTTCAACTGACATTTTCAGTTAACCTCAAACATGGAGCAAAGTAAATTTTGAGAAATAAACGGGTCTAATTGTGGTTTAAAACCTGAAAATCAAAAACTTGGACACAAAACTGTCATGGCCGTAAGTAACATTATCTCTATTATAAATAATTTTCAAGATAGTTATATTCACTATGAAAACAAAGCGGCAAAATAGTGCACGGCAGGAATTCCAGAGCTACCCTTGATGCTAGAAACATTTATAAACACCTTGTATAAAATGACGTCTAAAATTTGAAAAATGCAATTGGGTCGTTTTTAGGTACTGGTATATTTGGGATAAAAAATTCAAAAATAAAAAACAACATTCCGAAATTTTTATTGATCATAATTCCGTTATTTGTTGTCGTACGTAAATTTTAAAACCGGATTTAGAATCTGCGTGAGATTCTGCGTAATATAAGCTCAAATAAGCAGGCAAGAAATATGAGGAAGAATGAAAATCAACTTTCCGAAACTTTGATCGGCCGTAACTAAGTTATCTGTTGTCGGATCTGAATTTAAATCCCAGATTTGAAATCTGCGGAAAATTCTGCGTACACTGATGTAAATAACTTAAGTTTACTCTAAAAAACAAGCGAGATATCGATATCAGAAATTTGGCATAATTCTAGTCATGAATTTCGCAAAAATCTGCAACTTTCGCCTTTTGGAAAATCTAAGAACCATTTTATATGTAAAAAATCGCGAGAAAAACGATTTCGCGAACGTTTTCCCAATATTTCTAATAGTTTCCGAGATACTGAACACGGATTGTTTCGAACCGACCGAATCCTTCACTAAAAATCGCAAAAAATCGACGACGCGTGTCGTCTTAATTACCAACAACTTCTAAAAGCGTTTTTTAAAACGGGCACAGCGGGAACCCCTAACCCACCCCCACATCCGTCGTTTAAAAACATTGATAAAATGTCGAGAACAGGAGAGCCTCCGTCCCAATCAGTCATCTTTAAACCGCCTTTCAAACCGTAAATGATTCACTGGCATTATTTATGGTGGACGTATCACATTTCCTTTATTTTTCACACGAAATTCAGAAAAATCGCCCCATTTGTCCGTGTTGCGTTGCACGGAATTTATCGAAATAATTACACGAAAGCGGAAGGAGAATACGCAATAATTAAAATAAAACACCTCTGTTTATTAAATTACGCCGCGGCGCAACAATGTAATCTAATTTTTTATCCCACGAGCAGATTTACTCGCCGATTGTAATATTGTACCTAAAAAACTAACTGTACGTTTCGTGCGCTTATTATCCTACCATTGAAGAGTGGATATTAGGGGCAAACAATGTCACTGAGGGGTGTTTCCGCTCGCAGAACATTAATTCGCAGCTTAACAAACGTTAGTTTGTTTCTGCGGATTAATACTTGCAATACCGACTTTAATTAATCATTTGCCATTGTTTTAACGAGATTAGAAGTGAATAATCGAATGGCAGCTCTCCCTCTGCGTTAAATTGTTCGAAATTGCGCTGTCAATGCGAAGTGACAAAATAATGAAATTTCACGAATTTCGGCCAATTATAAAACTGTTAATTAATTCGGAAACAAAGCGTGTTTCGGCCGAGCTTATGATTTAGAAGTTGCAATCGTAAAGTGTGTTTAAATGAAGTTAGTGGAAATGCTGAAAACACATTTGGGGATGACCTAATTGCAGATCTAAAGGACTCGTCCACAAATTATGCGATTCAGGTTAAATTTACTAACTAGGGAACTGCAGAGTGCGTATTGTGAAGGCTATTAAGGCGTTATTTAGGAATAAGTTTCGATTAATTTTGAGGAGGGTACGAGAGACAAGTTGGAAACAGACATTAGCTTTGACGGTGTACATTGCTCATGTGAATGAATAGACAGACAATTTGGCTCGTTAGCCTGCTCACTGATATTTTATTAGACGCACTGATATTAATCAACTATTGTTATTTATTAGCTGAAGAAACAAGTTTTTTGGCGAAACGCGAAATAATTCCTTCAAATATTGCGCTTCTTCGTCGTTTCTTGATTTCAAATTATCTAGCTTGTTACGTGTCGTTGCTGCGGGGATGTTATTTATTTCCACTTTTCCGCTTTCTACGTTTGCTTTTCTATTCGTTAATGATCGTTTGGTTCATTTCTTTTTGGCCTCATGAATTGTAAACGTCAAATTAACATTCAATTGACATCTTCGGAAACACTAGATTTACACACGCCGTGCGGTAAAAATTGCCCAAATCGTCTGCTCTTCAGATGCGTTTATAAATAAAAATCACTTTACCATAATGAAGATTGATCACCCAAAGTGGAATCTACCTAAATTATTATCTCAATTAAGACAATATTTCTATTTTTAAAGTAATATTAAAACGTTTTTATACAGCGCCATCTTGTGTACTTTTTGTGCACCAACTACAAAATTGACAGAATTGACAGATGATGAAATTTACAAATGTCAGATGTGACAGTTCTCATGAACTTTGAAAAAACCAATTATTTACATTAAAATTTTTTGGCCAAAAAGTTTAATACAACTCTTGTGCGTTAACCATTTTACAGCGCGAAATCATTAAAGCATTCCGGCTACGCCGTCGTGCTTCAAACTGATTTCGCGCTGTAAAATGTAAGTTACCACACGCGACTGTAAATAACTATTTTCGGTTTAATTTCGCCAGTGACTTCACTCAATTTTGATTCTTATATTCTGTGTGTACTTTGTGTTCTTAAATAACTAGATAGTTTACTCCTTATCAAAAGTCTTACTTGAATTTTGACTGGTCATAACTCAGTTATTTGTTACTTTCGACTTTTGGAAAATGTAAGAACAATTTTTTATCTAAAAAATTGCGAGAAAAACGATGGCCCAAACGGTTTCCCAAGATTTCCAATAGTTTCTTAGATATTGAGCACGGATTTTTTCGAACCCTCTAAAATTTGGCCCTCTGGTGACAACCCAAAAATTTTAAAGCATCGCGAGGTCCATCGTCGTTCAATTCCCGTCACCCAAAAGGAAAAAATCCTACCTTGTTGGATCCAACGTCGCCATCATCTTCGTACACGGACTTACTGCAAGAGAAATTTTTATTAGAAATTTGAACTAACATTTTAAAGTTAGCAGTTAACTCACCCTTTAATCCTGATCCCAAAGCTGCTTCGACAGGCTCCTACCACTGCAGCCCCCTCTAGGAATCAGGAATCAGGAACCAGGAACCACTCACTCACTCACTCACTCACTGTTTTAAAAACGATTTTAATATATTTATTTTAGTATAAAAAAGATAAAATTGGTAAATGAAGAAATGATGCAAAAATGCAACAAGAACAAGGAACTAGAAAGATGCAACTAAACTGTCCTACCCTAATCCTTCGTCTAAATTAGGATGATATCTGTAACAAATAAATACGAATAAGTAAAAAAGTCGAATATGTACGGAAAAAAACTAAACTACACTAAAATAAATTTCGAGCCACCGTAGCACCACATCTTTCTTACTCAAAACTCGGAGCACAACTGAATAATAATGGCTTTACGGACGTTATTAGATAACGATGATTTAACTCTTTTTTCTTGAAAAAAATGACTATGAAATTTATTTGTGATTGCACTGACCTTTTACTAATTAGGAACAATGCAGCTCTATCAATTACGTAATGTGCGTTAAAAAACAAGACTAAAATGGACGGAAAAATGCCCCAAATATTATAGCTGTAGCAGTAAAATTACCAAAATAACGAATTTTAGTGAGGGATGAGAGAACATTTTGCTTAGTCTCAAAACTTAAAATTCCTAAAATCTGTGTCCTTTGTTCTACAATTTTGCAATTTGGTAGAATTAATAAACGACTCTAAGCCAGTAACTTCCCCAAATTTCATAACTGTAGCACTAAAATTACCAAAATTACGAATTTTACTATTTTAAAGCTTGTGACCATCATTGCACTCGTGTAAAGTTGGTAGCGACCCATGCAAATTTTTAAGTTTGCCAAAATTCATATTTAAATCTAAATCTCTCTTTTGAAACAAATTTTTAGTTGATTCGTGTGAGACGATGATACACCCAACATCACCTACGCCTTAACCTCAAAAATCGCAACATTCAATTTTCCCTTAATCTTCTCCTTAATAAAGAATTGAATTGATTTACCCCCAATAAACTTCGAAAATTAACACAAAAGACTGAAAAAAACATTTTTTGCTGCAACACAACTCCCCTTTGTTGGTGAAAATGAACCAACCCGATTTTGTTAGAAAAATCGTGAAATTTACCTTAATTTCCACTATTTTGGCTGGAAAACACGAGCAGAACACTTCTATGAATGTTTTAGAACGCTAAATTTCACGCGGGAACACTAAACACTGTGTTTTTACATGGAATTGAAGAGCCGGCATTTTGAATCACAACACTTGCGAATTTTCCGAAAGTTCCACAGCCGTCTCCGTCAAGCTCTAGCGCGCGATTTTTGAAATTTGAATTTCGTGGAGTTGGAGTTGGAAAATAAAAATCTACGGTTGGTTTAGGTTGCAAATGGGCACAAAAATCACAATTCTTTTTTTAAATCTCTCTTATTATTAATCAATTTGAGATGTTGATATGTACACAACGTGGTAACCTCAAAACTCGAGCTATAATCAGTTTTTTTTTCAATTTTTTTTAAGAATTGAAAGTCTGATTTACACGAAAGAATTTTCGAAAATTTACACAGGAGAATAGACTGACAGCAATGAGCTCTACTTTATAGGTTGTCAGCAATTTTTGCTTGGTCTCAAAAATAAAAATTTCTAAAATCTGTGTTTTTTGCTTTACAATTTTGCAATTTGGTAAAGTTAATACACAACTCAAAAATAGTAAAATATTCAAATTTTATAACGATGGCACTAAAATTACCAAAATTACGAATTTTAGTGGGATGTGAGAATTATTTGCTTAGTCTCAAAACTAAAAATTCCTAAAATCTGTGTCCTTTGCTCTACAATTTTGCAATTTGGTAAAATTAAAAAACGACTCAAAGATAGTAATTTCCCTAAATTTCAGAACTGTAGCACTAAAATTACCAAAATTACGAAGTTATTTGGAGGTTGAGGAAACTTTTTGCTTGGTCTTAAAAACAAAAATTTCCAAAGTCTGTGTCTTTGCTCTACAATTTTGCAATTTGGTAGAGTTAATAAACGACTCAAGAATAGTAACGTCCCAAAATTTCATAACTGTAGGACTAAAATTACCGAAATTACGAATTTTACTATGGTAGAGCTCGTGACCATCAATGCACTTGTGTAAAGTTGGTAGCGGCCCATGGAAATTTTTATAGTTTGCCAAAATTCATATTTAAATCTAAATCTCTCTTTTGGAACAAATTTTCAGTTGATTCTTTATCAGTGTGAGACGTTAATACACCCACCAATGTCTTAACCTTAAAAATCGCAACATTCAATTTTCCCTTAATCTTCTCCCTAATAAAGAATTAAATTGATTTATACCCAATAAACTTTAAAAATTAACACAAGAGACTGAAAAAGGCATTTTTTGCTACAACACAACTCCCAATTATTGGTAAAAATGGACCAACCCGATTTTGTTGGAAAAATCGTGAAATTTACCTTAATTTCCACTGTTTTGGCTAGAAAACACGAGCAAAACACTTGGAACATTTCTATGAATGTTTTAGAACACTAAATTTCACGCGAGAACACTAAACATTGTGTTTTTACGTGAAATTGGAGAGCCGGCATTTTGAATCACATCACTTGCGAATTTTCCGAAAGTTCCACAGCCGTCTCAGTCAAGTTTTAGCGCGCGACTTTTGAAATTTGAATTTGGAGGAGTAGAGTTGGAAAATAATAATCTACTGTTGGTTTAAGTTGCAAATGGACACAAATCTCACAGATCTTTATTTAAATCTCTCTTGTTATTATTCAATTTGAGATGTTGATAAGTACACAACGTGTTAACCTCAATACTCGCTATATTCGGTTTTTCTCCAATTTTTTCTGTAAAAAATTTAAAGTCTGATTTACACGAAAGAATTTACAAAAACTTACACAGGAGAATAGACTGATAGCAATGAGCTTTACTTTCATAGTTGTAGCATTGAAATAACCAAAATTACGAATATTTTTGGAAGATGGGGGAATTTTTTGCTTGGAATCAAAAATAAAAAATTCTAAAATGTGTGTTTTTTGTTTTACAATTTTGCAATTTGGCGGAGTTAATACACAACTCTAAAATAATAACTTCCTTAAATATTATAGCTGTAGCACTAAAATTACCATAAATACGAATTTTTTTGTAGTATTTATCATATTTCGGCTTCTTCTTGGAAATAATAATTTCAAAAAATTTGTATCTTTTGATTTAAAATTTTGTCTGAAACTTTAATCGCGCCTAATTTGTGAAATTCTGCGCAAAATGAGCATTAATACTTGAAGTATTAAAATACTTGAAGATTTCTAAGTGAGATTTCTTGATGCGGAAGAAACCATTGTTGGTTTAATTCTAGTCCATCTTATAATCTGACTGTATAATCCCAAACTGCATTCAGATGCAACAGCTGCGCCCCACAATCCCAGTTTCGCTCTACCGAAGCAGCAAAGAACGCACGCTCTTGTTGCATTATTCACACCCAAAATAATAAACTTTTAACGCCAAAATCCCAAGTTGAAGCAACTCGCGACTTTTATTTTCCCTTTCCGGCTGAAAACTAATTGTGCCGTTCCGCTTATTTCCAGGTCGTCCAGGAATACGAACGCGCCGTGATATTCCGCCTAGGCCGGCTTTTGTCTGGAGGCGCCAAAGGACCAGGTAAGCATTTCAATCTTGGAGTTCCTTTGAGATGAAACTTGTCTGTTTTTGTGTACATTTTCTTAATAATTCATGTTCGGCTTGGCAGTTGGGCCAAAGTTGCGAGAATGGGGCTAAATAATTAATTACTTGATTGACATTTTCATGATCATAAAGCTGGTTTACGCGTTGGGGTTAACTCCTTTGGTAAAATGTCGGAGGTGAGGCCCCGACATTCCGTGGGCTGTAATTACGAAATTATTAGTGTTATATTACCAACCATCGCACCGGAAAAGTTTCCAATAAGTGCAAGGGACGTTGCTGGAATAAAACAGAGATTTTATGGGCGCACCACAATCGATCCGCAAGGCGATTGGAAATTTCGTGTTTGTTTTATTACAATGCTGCCTGCATAGAATCAGAGTTAATTTTTAAATAGGGCGCGAATATCGCATCGCATTTTCTTAACTCAAACAGAACAGGAAAAGTTATAATTCGATTTATTCCCGAGCCGAAACTTTGTGTGTTTTGGTGACCGTTTAATTGGGTTTTACTTGGCTTGTACAGTCGCGAGGGGATTCTTTAATTACGTCATTAATGCGTTCTTTGTCTGTTTGTCTTCTGGTGTGGCTTGGAGGGGCTGATAATGGCACTTTGGACGGTTTTCGTGTTTTTGTATTCGGGTTTAGACAGTCGAAAGATAATATTGACTCTGAAATAGTTTCTGAATTAAAGGCGCGATCTTTGAGTAATTGGTTTGGTAATGTTAAATTATTAACTAGATACGCAAAATTGTGCAGATTATTAACAAAATAGTGATAATTCAATTATATAGTTATCGGCGTGCACGTTATTACAAAGAGCCTCATTTAAAGTCAACCATTATAAATTTTTAATTAAATTTTATATTATGCTAGTTAATTTTTCATGGCTAAACTAAAATTTTGCCACTTCCAATAGCTCGAATTTAATTTTTCTGGTAATATTATTTATGAATTTTATGTGGAAAACTATGTTTGTGATAATTTTTCAATACGCGAGATAATGACACGAAAATTGGAATTTAATATTAATAAATTTTAAATGCATGTCCACAAGCAAATTTTGATGAAGTCTGACACCTATAAAATTGCAATGGTTAACAAACTTTGGAATAATAAATAAATTGAAGGCCTTCTGATTTCGAGTCTGAAAGTTTTGCTCCATAAGGTTCGAATTTGGAAATTTTATTTTTAATTTAAAACAAGAAATAGAAATTTAAGGAAAGTTTTTTTAGGACAAACTAGAAATTTTCATTTTTTTTTTTAATAAAATTGGTACCTTTGTGGGTTTTTTTGTTATGACAATGAAACTTGTGAAAGTTTTTATCTCTAAAGGGTTTATAAATTGTGCCAAAATGCAAAAATTTAGAACTAAAAATAAAGATTACAGATTTTTTTTAGGACAACCCAATAATTTACAACTTTTTCTTCGTAAAATTCGTATCTTTGTTGGTCTTTAAGTTATGACAATGAAATTTGGGGAGATTACTTCATCTGAAGTGTTTATTAACTGTGCAAAAGTGCAAAATTTTAGGACAGAAAATAGAGATTTTAGAAATTTGTTTTTGGATCATTCTTTAATTTTCTTAATTTCCTAGGAAAATTCGTATCTTTGCTAGTTTTTTATTTATGACGATGAAATTTGGCCAAGTTAATACTTCTAAAGTGATCATAAACTGTCTTAAATCGCAAAATTTTAGGACAAAAAATTAAGATTTTAGTAATTTTTATTTAGGACTATTCAATAATTTTCAACTTATTCATAAAAAAATTCGTATCCTTGCTAGTTTTTAATTTATGACGATGAAATTTGGGGAATTTAATACTTATAAAGTGGTTATAAACTGTCTTAAATCGCAAAATTTTAGGACAAAAAATTAAGAGTTTAGTAATTTTTATTTTAGGACTATTCAATAGATTTTAACTTTTTCATAATAAAATTGGTATCTTTGCTAGTTTTTTAGTTATAACAATGAAATTTGGGAAAATTAATATTTCTAAAGTAGTCATAAACTGTGTTAAATTGCAAAATTTTTGGACATAAAATAGAGATTTTAGAAATTATATTTTTAGATCATTTAATAATATCAACTTTTTTTAGCAAAATTCGTATCTTTGCTAGTTTTTCCGTTATAACAATGAAATTTAAGGAAGTTATTAGATTACTAATAAAGAGGTCATAAACTATGTTAAATTGCATTTTAGAAATCTTTATTTTAGGACTATTCAATAATTTTCAACTTTTTCATAGTAAAATTCGAATCATTGCTTTTTCAGTTACGACACTGAAGTTTTTACTTTTAAAGTGGTTATAAACTATGCCAGATTTCAAAATTTTAGGACAAAAAATAGAGATTCAAAATTTTTTTAGTGTAGGACTATTCAATAATAATTTTCAACTTTTTCGTCTTAAAATTTGTATCTTTGTTATTGTTTTAGTTATGACAATGAAATTTTAGTGAATTATTACTTCTAAGGTAGTCATAAACTGTGCTAAATTTCAAAAATTTAGGTCAAAAAATAGAGATTTTAGAAAATTTTATTTTAGGATAGACCAAAAATTGTTAACTTCTTCATAATAAAATTCATATCTTTGCTAGTTTTCTAGTTATGACAATGAGATTTAGGGAAGTTTTTATTTTTATAGTGTTCATTAATTGTGCTAAAGTACAAAATTTTAAAGCAAGAAATAGACATTTTAGAAATTTTTTTTAGGAGGAACGAAATAAATTATAAAAAATTTGACCAACAACTCTCTCGGGGACTTCTATAGTTCGTTTAAAAGCTTATTTAATTTTCTTTCTAATGATGTAAACATAATTTTATAATTTTGCAAGTTGTTGCACAAAACTAAAAAGAAGCAAAAGTGAACACGGGGTACCCAAAATAAACTAATTCTACAAATATCTCCGAGTCCTGGCCTGATGAAGCAAAACGGACTTTGAATTTAGAAATAGAAGGTAATTTTACTATAGAAAAAATTTTCCACAGCTCCGTAAAAATGCATGTATTTTAAAAATGCTAATTTTAAACCCGGCGCATCCACCAATTCTATAAATTTCACAAACTATTCTCATTTAATTTATTCCGCAAACTTTTATTGTAAAGTTGTGTTATTATAATTACTTTTGTGTTTTGCATTTAAGCGCACTACAATTTATGACTCTCTCAAATAATCCACAACAATATTTAAATTAGCTCTGTTGTTATTTCTCCGACGAAACCATCAGTGCACTCGTGCAAATCTCCACTTTTCTCTTCCTTTTTTTCCACCCCACAACCTCTAAATGCATCCGACATGTTTCGAATCAATCACTGCTTTTTCCGTTCCATCAATTTAAGCGTCAATATTGGATTCCAATTAATGCACACCGAACAATCCGCAACCCTTGTTCCATTCCCTGCGGAGCTGAATTCCAATCTGTATAAGACTTGAAAAGTTTCCTATTTTACCACCTAGCGCCGAAGTTTATCGCACACAAAGACAAAGTTTTATGATTGTTTTCCTCCATAGGCACGCGTCTTCAGAGACGGGCTTAATGTTACAAACCTCCGAACGTTCATTATGGAGATTCACCTGAATTTCGGTCAAGATAGGTGTGGGGAAAAACTTGGATTTGAATTTATAAACTGTTTAAAAGCGTTTCGGTGTAACACCTTCTGGTCGAACATTTGTTGGTCTGGCGGGCTGAAATTCCAACTTTTTCCAGGCAAAATAGACACAAATACTTCAAAAACTCGGATTATTCCCATAAGGCATATTTATTTTTCCTGGACTATAAGTGGACAGCGGAGTTTGAAATGATACAGTGAAAAATTGTGTAGGAAACTTTGAATAAATGTTGCAGTTTGTCGGGCTGGAAACTTCATCTCCAGACACGCCTGCGTTTCCAAAATTCAACTTCAAATCGGCTTGTTCCGTTAATTCTCCTCTTCTTCGAAAGTTGCTAATGTTGATTTTTCCTCTTTGACAGGTATTTTCTTCATCCTGCCTTGCATCGACGCCTATGCTAGAGTGGATTTACGAACAAGAACTTACGACATCCCCCCACAAGAGGTAAGTCGAAGTTTCTCCTCCATCGATTAAGGAACGCGCTCCTTTTGTCCTTTTCCCGTTCATCCTTCTAAACAACGTCAACTTCTTTGTGTGCGCGACTTTAAAACAATGATATATGACCTAAAAGGGGCAAGTACAAGATATTTCTTTTTTCGTTTTTCTCCGGGAAAGCTCAAGAAAATCTACGTCAAAACCGCGACAATTTCCACATGATGGATGTGGCGGGAAGGCTTTTTATGGGGCGCTTAGTGATAAGAAATATCGGGGAAAACTCATTTATGCAATTTCTAATAACTTTATGTTTAAATGGAATACACGTCTTTGTGGCCTAAAAGGTAGCTTAATGAGTAAGTTTCCACCTTGTTACGGCACAGTAAGTGCACGTCAAGTTCTATTTATAAGTGAATTTAAATGCGAAGAACGTCGTATGAGTTGCGAAAGTTGGATTTTGCCGGGAAATGGAATAAAAAAATGCAAAAAAATGAAGCGGAGGTCGTTTGCCAGGCAGGAAAACGGGTGGAAGAAATCGGTTTAAAAAAAAGATTGTTTTCTTTAAGATACAGTGGTCGTAATTGGAATATAATTTAATTTATTCGAAACGGTGGAAATTTTTTTGGTTCGTGCCAATGTGAAAATTCATCAAAATTGGTTTTTTTGCTCTAAAATGTGAACATTCAGCACACGGAAGAAGCTAATTTTAATTAGTAATTTTGACAAATTCCATTGTTTTAAAATTAAAATTGGCCAAGTTACGAATTTTTAAAAGAGATGGTTAAACATTTTTTATTTGTACAAATATAAAATAAAATTTATAGAAACTCTTCTTTTAAAATTTTAAAATTTAGCGCATTTAATAAACTGATCTTAGATAATAGATTCCCAAAATTTTCTTGTTTTAGAAGTAAAATTGCCCATTTTACGAATTTTTTCACAAAACGGTAAAAACTTTTGATTTCTACGAAAATAACAATTTCTAAAAACTCTCTCTTGCTCTAAAATTTTTGAAATTTAACATCCTTAATAAACTAATTTGAAATAATAAATTCCCCAAATTTTATTCTTTTAGAGGTAAAATTGCCAAAGTTACGATTTTTTATTGAAAACGGTGGAAATTTTGATTGGCACGAAAATAAAAATTTCTAAAATTTTTTTCTTTTGCTCTAAAGTTTTGAAATTTAACACACTTAATAAACTAATTTTAGGTAATAAAGTCCTTAAATTTTATTAATTTAGGATTTAAATTAAACAAGTTACGATTTTTTATTCAAAATAGTGAAAATGTGATTTGTACGAAAATAAAAATTTCTAAAAACTTTCTTTCTTGCTCTAAAATTTTGAAATTGAGCACACTTAATAAACAGAGTTGACTCAATAAATTTCCAAAATTTTATTGTTTTAGAAGTAAAATTGCCCAAATTACAAATTTTTATTTAAAACGGTAAAATTTTTTGATTTGTACGAAAATAAAAATTTCTTAAAATTTTCTCTCTTGCTCTAAAATTTTGAAATTTGATACTCTTAATAAACTAATTTTAGATAAAAAATTTCCCAAATTTCATTGTTCTTGAAGTAAAATTGCACAAGTTACGATTTTTTGTACAAAACGGTGAAAATTTTTGATTTGTACGATTTTTTATTGAAAACGGTGGAAATTTTGTTTGGCACGAAAATAGAAATTTCTAAAATTTTTCTCTTTTGCTCTAAAGTTTTGAAATTTAACACACTTAATAAACTAATTTTAGCTAATAATGTCCTTAAATTTAGTTGATTTAGGATTAAAATTAAACAAGTTACGATTTTTTATTCAAAATAGTGGAAATGTTTGATTTGTACGAAAATAAAAATTTCTAAAAATTTTCTTTCTTGCTCTAAAATTTTGAAATATAGCACACTTAATAAGCAGATTTGACTCAATAAATTTCCAAAATTTTATTGTTTTAGAAGTAAAATTGCCCAAGTTACAAATTTTTATTTAAAACGGTAAAAATTTTTAATTTGTACGAAAATAAAAATTTCTAAAAATTTTCTTTCTTGCTCTAAAATTCTGAAATTTGGTACACTTAATAAACCAATTTTAGATAAAAAATTCCCCAAACTTCATTGTTTTAGAAGTAAAATTGCACAAGTTATTATTTTTTGTACAAAACGGTGAAAATTTTTGATTTGTACGAAAATACAAATTTCTAAAAAATTTCTGTCTTGCTCAAAATTTTTGAAATTTAACATCCTTAATAAACTAATTTGAAATAATAAATTCCCCAAATTTTATTCTTTTAGAGGTAAAATTGCCAAAGTTACGATTTTTTATTGAAAACGGTGGAAATTTTGATTGGCACGAAAATAAAAATTTCTAAAATTTTTCTCTTTTGCTCTAAAGTTTTGAAATTTAACAAACTTAATAAACTAATTTTAGCTAATAGAGTCCTCAAGTTTTGTTGATTTAGGATGAAAATTGCAGGAGTTACGATTTTTTATTCAAAATAGTGAAAATGTTTGATTTGTACAAAAATAAAAATTTCTAAAAACTTTCTTTCTTGCTCTAAAATTTTGAAATTTAGCACACTTAATAAACAGATTTGACTCAATAAATTTCCAAAATTTTATTGTTTTAGAAGTAAAATTGCCCAAGTTACAAATTTTTATTTAAAACAGTAAAAATTTTTAATTTGTACGAAAATAAAAATTTCTAAAAACTTTCTCTCTTGCTGTAAAAATTTTGAAATTTGATACACTTATATTAAACTAATTTTAAATAAAAAAATTTCCAAATTTCATTGTTTTAGAAGTAAAATTGCACAAGTTACGATTTTTTGTACAAAATGGTGAAAATTTTTGATTTGTACGAAAATAAAAATTTCTAAAAATTTCTTTTATTGCTCAAAACTTTTGAAATTTAACACTTTTAATAAACTAGTTTCAAATAATAAATTCCCCAAATTTTATCCCTTTTGAGGTAAAATTGCCAAAGTTACGATTTTTTATTGAAAACGGTGGAAATTTTGATTGGCACGAAAATAAAAATTTCTAAAATTTTTCACTTTTGCTCTAAACTTTTGAAATTTAACAAACTTAATAAACTAATTTTAGCTAATAGAGTCCTCTAGTTTTGTTGATTTAGGATGAAAATTGCAGGAGTTACGATTTTTTATTCAAAATAGTGAAAATGTTTGATTTGTACAAAAATAAAAATTTCTAAAAACTTTCTTTCTTGCTCTAAAATTTTGAAATTTAGCACACTTAATAAACAGATTTGACTCAATAAATTTCCAAAATTTTATTGTTTTAGAAGTAAAATTGCCCAAGTTACAAATTTTTATTTAAAACAGTAAAAATTTTTGATTTGTACGAAAATAAAAATTTCTAAAAACTTTCTCTCTTGCTGTAAAAATTTTGAAATTTGATACACTTATAATAAACTAATTTTAAATAAAAAAATTTCCAAATTTCATTGTTTTAGAAGTAAAATTGCACAAGTTACGATTTTTTGTACAAAACGGTGAAAATTTTTGATTTGTACGAAAATAAAAATTTCTAAAAACTTTCTTTCATGCTCTAAAATTTTGAAATTTAGCACACTTAATAAAAAAATTGTAAGAAATAACTTTCTAAAATTTCATAATTTTAGAGCTAAAATTACCCAAGTTACGATTTTTTGTTCAAAACGGTGGAAATTTTCGATTTGTACGAACATAAAAGTTAAAAACTTTGTCTTTTGCTCTAAAATTTTGAAATTCAGCCCACTTTATAAGCAGATTTTAAATGATAAATCTTCAAAATTTCATTGATTTAGGAGTAAAATTGCCAAAGTTACAAATTTTTTATTCAAGACGGTGAAAATAAAAATATCGAAAAACTTTCTTTCCTGTTCTAAAATTTCGAAATTTTTTCCATCCAGGTCCTAACGAAAGACAGCGTCACCGTATCCGTCGACGCCGTCGTCTACTACCGCGTCTCCAACGCCACGGTGTCCATCGCAAACGTCGAGAACGCCCACCATTCAACCCGTCTCTTGGCTCAAACGACCCTCCGAAACATCATGGGCCAACGCCCGCTCCACGAGATCCTCAGCGAACGCGAAAGCATTTCCCAGCACATGAAGGCCCTCCTCGACGAAGCCACCGACTCCTGGGGGATCAACGTCGAGCGAGTTGAAATGTAAGATTAATTTAATTTTCATTATTTTTATTTAAACATTTTGATTTGCAGCAAAGACGTCAGGTTGCCCGTGCAGCTCCAGAGAGCCATGGCTGCCGAAGCCGAAGCTGCTCGTGAAGCCCGCGCTAAAGTTATCGCCGCCGAAGGCGAGCAGAAAGCCTCCAGAGCTCTGAGGGAGGCTTCTGAGGTGATTGGAGACTCTCCTGCTGCCCTGCAACTGCGATACTTACAGGTGAGTTTTTCTTTATTGTTGTGCATGAGATCTGAAGCTTTTTCCACGCTTGAATGCTCTTGGATTGTATCGTACGCTAGCACCGACTTGACGACTTTGATGACACTGTTTCAAAAGACACGATCTTTTACTTGTAGCGTTAACATTATTTATTCCGTGGCGTTGAGGTTCTCTGCAAATCTTCAGGGTTTTTGCAGAGGGTTTCTCTTGTTGTTGACACTCTCGTTAGTGCCTTGTTCCAAACCGAAATCTTAGTAAATTAGACCCTTTAGGATAGTCATAGTAGATAGTTTTTAGGGTGGGAAGTATAAGGAAGATTATATTAACACTAGTTGCTTGTAACTAACCGCCAGTACTCAACTTACAATTTAACATTTTATGTTTGTCACGTCTAATTTCTTTGAAGTTTGATGACTTCCCGTCGTCTTTAAGTACACTCTCCTGTCCACTTTCCACGGCATTAAAAACTTAAGCCATCAGGAGTGAGCTTAAACCTCATTTTCATGCAACAGCGCTCGGAAAGTTTAGTGGTAAAATGGGTCGGCTGAATGGTATTGATGGTGGCTCGGATGGAAACAGCGATGAATCACAATTTGGCTTCCAGGGATGACAGGGTAAAATTCTCGCCCTTGCCTTAATTAACTGGTTTTCCTCTTCTTCTATGACAACAGAATTTCATAATCTTCCTTGTATAAGGCCCACTTTAGCTTAGAACCTGTCACGTGTCGTAAACTGATTGGTTGCTTCTGTTAGACGTTGAACACGATTTCGTCGGAGAAGAATTCGACCATCGTTTTTCCGCTGCCGATCGATATTCTTTCGTACTTCATCAAGTGCAAAGGGGCCGATATTAAGAGTCCTTTTTAAGGATTCGAGGATTTCGTGATGGGCCTAGTTTGCGAGACGCCATCGAATTTTATGTCCTATTTATATGTGTGTCCTCGTCGCCGTTAGTGTCTTTCCTATATAATATGTGTGGATTCGATTTTTTTTATTCTGAGCTTCAGTTTGACGTTTTAATGAGGCACATTGTACACTCGTCTTTCAGTATTATATGTATGACGTCACCGTTTAATTATTCCGGATAAGAGGAATAATTGGCGTTTTGCACGTTCAGGTTAAGATAGCAAGTAGAAGTTTTAGGGCAAATTTTAAATATTTCAATGCAGTGCACTAAGGCAATCGATTAAAGTAATTTGTAGCAGGGGTGTAATCGTCTTTATTGGAGCCCTGCGTATCTCAAACTAGACATTACTATAGTGTTGTTATCAATTTTTATATGATGTAACATCAAAAACACCAGAATTTGAGGTTTTTAAGAGCTCTTCTCTAGTCTGTCGCATTTAAATTCAAAGTTTAAGTAAAATAAATTAGTGTAATTTAAAGTAGTAAAAACCCTCGAGAAATTTTGGATGAAATTTGTACTGGAGCTGTGGAACATCATTTCTGAAGTAGTATTGCCATTTCTGATTCTAAATCCGATGGTCGTTTTGTGTCATCAGGTCAGGACTTAGAGATATTGGTAAAATACGTTGTTTTGAGTACTCCGCATTCAAAAAAAATTCTAACTTTTCGAATTTTTACGCCACGTCAACTAAATTTGGAGTGGTTACTAATTAATTTAAGCTATTCTATTAATTGTGCAAAATTGCAAAATTTTAGACGAAAAGAGACAAATTTTGGAATGTTTTATTTCGGGAAAGAATCAAAAACTTTTGAATAGAAATGTTAAGGGATGTAACTCTAATTGTAAAAATGTGAGTCAAGCAAAACAAATTTTGGAAATTTTTAGTCTGAAGATGAACAGAAATTCCCCAAAAAAAATTAGATTTTCTAATTCTGACAATTTTTTGCCACTTGAACTAAATTTGGAACTCATTTGGAGTTGCTTATTAACTGACTTAAATTGCAAAAATGTGAGTCAAGCAAGACAAATTTTGGAAATTTTTAGTCTGAAAATGAACAAAAATTCCCACAAGAAAAAATTAGAACTTCTAACTCCGACATTTTTTTTGCCACGTCAACTAAATTTGGGGAGATTACTAATTCATACTTTCTTATTAATTGTGCCAAATTGCAAAATTATAGACCAAAAGAAACAAATATTGAATTGTTTTATTTTAGGAACAAACCGAAAACTTTAGAAAAAAATAGTAATGGCTCTAACGCTGGTAATTTTAGCGCCACAGTAATCAAATTTGGGGAGGTAACTTATTTGGAATTACTTATTAACTGTTTTAAATTTCAAAATTGTGGGTCAAACAGAACAAATTTTACAATTTTTAATCTAAAGATGAACAAAAAATTATCAAAAAAAATATTAAAATTTCTGACTCTAGTACTTTTTGCTCCACGTCGACTAAATTTGGGAAGGTTAATAATTCAAACTTTTTTATTAGTTGTGCTGAAGTGCAAAATTGTAAACCAAAAGACACAAATTTTAGAATTTTTTATTTTGAGGATGAACCAAAAACTCTTGGAAAAGTATGTCAAAGGCTGTAACTCTGGTAATTTTGGCGCTATAGTAATCAAATTTGGGCACGTTACTGATTTGGAATTGCTTATTAACTGTCTAAAATTGCAAAATTGTTGGTCAAACAAGACAAATTTTAGAAATTTTTGATCTAAAGATGAACAAAAAATTACTAAAAATAATATTAAAATTTCTAACTCTGGTACTTTTTACCCCACGAGGACCAAATTTGAGGAGGTTACTAATTCGAATTGTTTTATTAGTTGTGTTAAATTGCAAAATTATAGACCAAAAGACACAAATTTTAGATTTTTTTATTTTGAGAATGAACCAAAAACTCTTGGAAAAGTATGTCAAAGGCTGTAACTCTGGTAATTTTAGCGCTATAGTAATCAAATTGGGAAAGGTTACTCATTTATAGCTGCTTATTAACTGTCTTTAATTACAAAATTGTAGATCTAATAAGGATAAATTTTAGAAATTTTTAATCTGAAGAAAAACAGAAAATTACCAAAAAAATATTAAAATTTCTAACTCTTTTAATTTTCATGCTACGTCAACTAAATTTAGAAAGGTTACTAATTTAAACTTGTTTAATAATTGTGCCAAATTGCAAAATTATAGACCAAAAGAAACAAATTTTGAAATTTTTTATTATGGGATAAACCAAAAATTTTTGAAAAAATATGTTAAGAGCTGTAGCTCCGGTAATTTAGGCGCCATAACAATTAAATTTGGAGAGGTTATTCATTTAGGGTTGCTTATTAACTGTCTCAAATTACAAAATTGTAGATCTAATAAGATAAATTTTAAAAAATTTTAATTTGAAGAAGAACAGAAAATTACCAAAAAAATATTAAAATTTCTAACTCTTATAATTTTTACGCTACGTCAACTAAATTTAGAGAGGTTACTAATTTAAACTTGTCTAATAATTGTGCCAAATTGCAAAATTATAGACCAAAAGAAACAAATTTTGAAATTTTTATTTTGGGATAAACCGAAAATTTTTGAAAAAATATGTTAAGAGCTGTAACTCCGGTAATTTAGGCGCCATAACAATTAAATTTGGGGAGGTTATTCATTTAGGGTTGCTTATTAACTGTCTAAAATCACAAAATTGTAGATCTAATAAGACAAATTTTAGAAATTTTTAATCTGACAAGAACAGAAAATTACCAAAAAAATATTAAAATTTCTAACTCTTTCAATTTTTACGCTACGTCAACTAAATTTAGAGAGGTTACTAATTTAGATTTTCCTAATAATTGTGCCAAATTGCAAAAATATAGACCAAAAAAAAAAACAAATTTTGAAATTTTTTATTTTGGGATAAACCAAAAATTTTTGAAAAAATATTTTAAGAGCTGTAACTCTGTTAATTTAGGCGCCACAACAATTAAATTTGGGGAGGTTACTCATTTAGGGTTGCTTATTAACTGCCTCAAATTACAAAATTGTAGATCTAATAAGATAAATTTTAGAAATTTTTAAATTGAAGAAGAACAGAAAATTACCAAAAAAATATTAAAATTTCTAACTCTTATAATTTTTACGCTACGTCAACTAAATTTAGTGAGGTTACTAATTTAAACTTTCTTAATAATTGTGCCAAATTGTAAAATTGTAGACCAAAAGAAACAAATTTTGAAATTTTTTATTTTGGGATAATCCGAAAAATTTTAAAAAAATATGTGATGAGCTGTAACTCCGGTAATTTAGGCGCCACAACAATCAAATTTGGGGAGGTTACTCATTTAGGGTTGCTTATTAATTGTCTCAAATTACAAAATTGTAGATCTAATAAGACAAATTTTAGAAATTTTTAATCTGAAGATGAACAGAAAATTACCAAAAAAATATTAAAATTTCTCACTCTTTAGAGAGGTTACTAATTTAAACTTTCTTAATAATTGTACCAAATTGCAAAATTATAGACCAAACGACTACTTTAGAAGTGACTTTTCACTGCTCCATTACTAGTAGAATGTCTCAAAAATTCACAGATTTTTTTTTTATTTTGCCACTGAGTGTTAATATCACTGTTACCAACTCACAATTTCATTCTATATTTTAATCAAAAGACGACAATAGAATAAGAGGAAAGTTTATCAAAAATTGTAATTGTATAATTAATTGTTACTGTTAAATCATAAAAGTGTTATTTTATTAACATTTTAAAAATTTTATTAACTGTAATACCCAAAATAAACAATTTTTGATTACTTTATTTTATAATAAAATGTTACTAAATGTCTAAATAGTTATAAAGGAACAACCGAACAAAAACTAGTAATTTTCAGAGTCTATCGGTTGTAATTACTGAGTGTTTAATAAAAAGTTGCAACCTCCTGTGTTCCCGCTTCTGCAGTTTCACAGAAACTCACATTTCGTGATCTGATGTCGCGAATTAAATTAAATTTTTAAACTTTTATAAGGTAAAAGGGTCCACCCCGTTCTTAAAAGATATCAAGGTGTTTTATATTATTAAAGGAATAGTATTATTAGATCACTCTGTATAGTCTTCCAAACTTAATTGTACCATAACTTGGATGCGTATTTGCAGGCTATGCGTCCATTAGTGCCAAACAGTACTTCGCCGAGCATTTGGAAATACAGGGTGGTCAGTACAGTAAACCAAAACCTAACTTCACTCTATAAAATCGGCTGTGCGAACAAAGCCATCAAATATTCTGTGTTATAATTAAGAC
This sequence comes from Gnatocerus cornutus, assembly GCA_029298725.1. Lineage (NCBI taxonomy): Eukaryota > Metazoa > Arthropoda > Insecta > Coleoptera > Tenebrionidae > Gnatocerus > Gnatocerus cornutus. Next base: position 21,513,705 of record CM055510.1, read on the forward strand.
GACGGGCTATATTACCACTTGTTAGCCTAATTAGTTATAAATAATTGTGTGGGTTAGTACCCGTTCATATGCACACGCTTGAAATTGAGTCACTGTATATAATCAACCCATATAATAAATGTAGTGTGACCATAGGCTTCTTGTCACCGTTTTGAAGCCACCTTCACTCCTGTCTGTATTTTTTGATCACAGTTTTCTCTCGATCCACTGTATTGACTCAATAAACAAGACTTGACCGAGCATTCCATGTTTTGCTTCAAACCTTCAAACTCACTGTCACTAGCTTAAGTACCCGGAATCAACCCAAAATGCTTTCCAGACTCTAAACACAATCTCAGCCGAGAAGAATTCGACTATCGTGTTTCCGCTCCCTATCGATATGTTGACGTACTTCATGAAAGCCCACGAGGCCTCTTCATAAAGAGGGTAAGAAGTGTTAACTTGTTGATCTCTAGATCCATCGAGGGACGTTTTACCGCACCGTAAGTTTTCAAACACGTTTTCGCGCACATTTTCTCATGTATGCTACCTTTACATTGTTGTTCTTGATGTTATTGTAAAAATGTATTGTATAAAGTTACGTAATAAAGTTCTTTAATAATTGGCGTGTTTTTGGGGCGGAGGTATAATCTTCCTTGTTGACCACCGATTTTGTGGATTGTTTGACGTCAATATGATTTCTGTTAGACGTTGAACTCGATATCGACCGGAAAGAATTCGACGATTGTGTTTCCGCTTCCGATCGACGTGCTTTCGTACTTCGTCAAGGTCCAAGAAGCGCTGGATGATGAGAATCAAATTCGTGTCTAATTGTGTCCTTGCACCAAAGGTGTCCAAAGTAGTGTGTACACTTAGTGGAGGTGGAAATGCATGTTAGTTTGATGTGGACACGCTGTAGATTTTACAAGGAATTAGCAAAACACGCTGTATTATGTACAGATAATTGAGTAAAACGCAAGTCGGCGTAGATTTATTACTTTTATAATTTTTACAAATTAAATAAGACACGTCCGAAATGTCGATTCAACGAAATATTAATTTTTATTTATTGTGTAATTTCGAACGCTGTTTACCAGCTCTAATCCGTGATCTAAATTAATAGGAGGGTTACAAAACAAACATTTCCATACCACGGAATAGATAATGAACTCTCTTAAATTCATGCATAAATTTTAATTACAAATGTGGCCAAATAACAAGTGATGTTACTAACTGTTTTTCAATTTTGTTAGATTAGTTATTTAGCTAGCCAAAAGTAGTGCCAAAAACTGGGAATTTACAGGGTGATTTTTTATAAATTTTATTAAATTATTTATGTAAAAAGAAGAGAAGCCACTATATCTAAAGTTGAATCAAAATAATTAATAGCACTAGTTAAGTAATTGTGAGGAAAATTGTACTGGAGACGTGGAATGGTGTTTCGATTCATCAGGTCCGGATTCAGCGATATTTTTTTAGGTTCAATTGTACAAAAATTATTTTTTAATGTTTTTTTTTTAAATTTGGAAAGTTGTGGGATTGGTCGACGGTGTTTTCGTACTTCATAAGCTTTTTAACGACCTATAAAACTTGTTGCTAGAAGTACTTGCTGTAATATTTTTAAAACTGATTGGATATCGTTGTGATTTTTATCCGCAATTTTGGATATAACTCAAAAATTATTACATCGATTTTTAATTGTGATGCATCGTTGTAAAGATTGAGATTTTGTTTATTTAACACGCTGACAAAAACATTTCTGTTTCTTATCGTTTAGAAGCTACAGAATAAAAAGCATTAAGTTTTTCAATTTATTTTTTGGTAATTTCATAAAAAAATTAATTTCATTGCTTTAAAAATTCTACATTTTAGACACATTTTGAGTTTTAAAATAACTTTGTCTAAGTACAAAAATTTAGAACAAAAAATAATTGACACTTTTAGAAAATTTTATTTTAGGACGAACTAAATATTTTCAATTTTTTTTTTAATAAAATTCGTATCTTTGTTAGTTTTTTAGTTATGACAATGAAATTTGGGCAGGTTATTACCTCTAAAGCGTTTATTAACCGTCTCAAAATGATAAATTTTAGAACAAGAAATGGAGACTTTAGAATTTTTTTTTTAAACGAATCAAAAATTTTCTCCATTTTTATTGTAAAATTCGTATCTTTGTTAGTTTTTTAGTTACGACTATGAAATTTTAGGCAGTTATTACTTTTAATATGCTTATTAACGATGCCAAATTGTAGAATTTTAGAACAAGGAATAGAAATTTTAAAAAATTTTTGTTTTAGGACCATCCAATAATTTTGAACTTTTTTTTAGGAAAATTTGTATCTTTGTTAGTTTTATAGTTACGACAATGAAATTTGGGAAAATTATTATTCTTAAAGCGTTCATTTTCTGTGCCAAAGTGCAAAATTTTAGAACAAGAAATAGAGATTTTAGAAAATTTTATTTTAGGACAAATCAAAAATTTTCAGTATTTTTATAATAAAATTCGTATCTTTGTTAGTTCTTTAGCTATAACAATGAAATTTGGGCAGGTCATTATCTCTAAAGCGTTTATTAACTGTGTCAAAATTCAAAATTTTTAAACAAGAAATGGAGACTTTAGAATTTTTTTTTAAAAACGAATCAAAAATTTTCTCCATTTTTATTGTAAAATTCGTATCTTTGTTAGTTTTTTAGTTACGACTATGAAATTTTAAGCAGTTATTACTTATAATGTGTTTATTAACTGTGCCAAATTGTAGAATTTTAGAACAAAAAATAAAAATTTTAGATATTTTTTGTTTTAGGACTATCCAATAATTTTGAACTTTTCTTTAGGAAAATTTGTATCTTTGTTAGTTTGATAGTTACGATAATGAAGTTTGGGAAAATTATTATTCTTAAAGCGTTCATCTTCTGTGCCAAAGTGCAAAATTTTAGAACAAGAAATAGAGATTTTAGAAAATTTTATTTTAGAACAAATCAAAAATTTTCAGTATTTTTATAATAAAATTCGTATCTTTGTTAGTTTTTTAGCTATAACAATGAAATTTGGGCAGGTCATTATCTCTAAAGCGTTTATTAACTGTGTCAAAATGCAAAATTTTAGAACAAGAAATGGAAATTTTAGAATTTTTTTTTTAAACGAATAAAAAATTTTCTCCATTTTTATTGTAAAATTCGTATCTATATTAGTTTTTTAGTTACGATTATAAAATTTTAGGCAGTTATTACTCTTTATGTGTTTATTAACTGTGCCAAATTGTAGAATTTTAGAACAAAAAATAAAAATTTTAGATATTTTTTGTTTTAGGACCATCCAATAATTTTGAACTTTTCTTTAGGAAAATTTGTATCTTTGTTAGTTTTATAGTTACGACGATGAAATTTGGGAAAATTATTATTCTTAAAGCGTTCATCTTCTGTGCCAAAGTGCAAAATTTTAGAACAAGAAATAGAGATTTTAGAAAATTTTATTTTAGGTCAAATCAAAAATTTTTAGCATTTTTATAATAAAATTCGTATCTTTGTTAGTTTTTTAGTTATGACAATAAAATTTGGGCAGATCATTATATCTAAAGCGTTTATTAACTGTGTCAAAGTGCAAAATTTTAGAACAAGAAATGGAATTTTTTTTTTAAAACGAATCAAAAATTTTCTCAATTTTTATTATAAAATTCGTATCTTTGTTACTTTTTTAGTTACGACTATAATATTTTAGGCTGTTATTATTTCTAATGTCTTTATTAACTGTGCCAAATTATAGGATTTTAGAACAAGAAATAGAAATTTAAAAAAAAAATTTCTTAAGACAAACCAAATATTTTCAGCGTTTTTATATTAAAATTATATTCATTGTTCTGTAACTTCTAAATGGCAAGAGACAATATTGCGTTTAACACTTCTTTGAAAAGCAGAGATCTCAGCTTTTATAATTCTCAAATTTCTTGGAAAAAACTAACTTCATCAGCGACTTCTGCAGTTCTTTAGAAAGCTTATTTAATTGCCTTTCCAACGATATATTATAGAGTTTCATGACTTTGCAAGTTAAGACAACAAAATTGAACGTGGGATCTTCACGAAAAACTAATTTTACCAATATCTCTGAGTCCTGACCTGAAGGAGCAAAACGGACAACTTTCCACTGCTCCAGTACAAACTTCGTTCAAAAGTTCTTGACTACTTAATGTTAAGAAACTCGTAAAAACACGTGCAATAAAAATGTTTTCGTACACTTTATCTTCTATGAAATTGATAAAAATCGCTCAATTATCAGAAATATCAATTGTTGTACTCGTATTTGTTATTTTATTATGAATGAATAATTCGAAAAATTGCCTATAAATTACAAATGGGCTACAAGGAGCAAAGAAAAAAAATCCGATTATATTGATTTTTCGAATTATTCCTGAAAATTCGTAGTTCTCCAAAATTGTACTTTTCCCATTCTGTCCCAAAAATGTATTGGATCTGAACATATTAATAAACTCTCTAGCACCCAAATTCGTATTTGTTACAAGGCACGTCCACTCCGCCGTGAAATTAGCATGTATGTTAATATTGCATAATTAAAACTAATTAAAATCCAATTCACTCAATGCGTCCATAATTGATGTCATTTGAAACAACCTGTGATCGCTTCCTCCACGTCTTGCGACTTTAATATTAACATCTTTCGTTCTCCTCCTTTCATATAATTAGTGGAAGTTACGGTGTGCATGGTTCTTATAAGGTTTAAGTAATTAGCAGTTGTAGTGGCTTGCCTTAGAAGCTGAGTCTACTAATTAATTTACCTGAATACTGCAAATTTGCTGTATTGTTGCAATCTAGGTCGTAGTAATTGAATGCGAATTTAGCTGCTCTAACATTTGCTGTGGAAATAGTTAACACGAATTGATTAATTTGCAGACTTTAAACTCAATCTCGGCTGAAAGAAACTCTACCATAGTTTTTCCTCTTCCTATCGACATTCTGGCGTACTTCCTCAAACCCAAAACTTCAGACTCTTCGTAATTAGGTCGACGTGGGATTATCAGACTTGTACTTATTTTATCGATGTATAAATTAGACTAAGGAGTTAATACTAATAAAGATTTATATACGTGTGTATTTGGGGGTTTTAATGATTATCGGACTACTAAAGGTAAGTAAAAGTTTGTTTTTTGCACGATTAACATTACAAGATAGGTTTGTACTTAGAGACAAGTCAGGTAAAACCAGTAAATCGTTGACAATATTCAGTTCACTCCAAAAATTTTTTTCTATAATCTCTATTTCTTGCTCTAAAATTTTGCACTTTGGCACAGTTAATATACACGTTCAAAATAATATCTAAAATTCATTGTCTTCACTTAAGGATAGCAAAGATTCAAATTTTACTAATAAAAAGTTGGAAATATTTGGTTTGTCCTAAAAAAAATCTAAAATTTGTATTTCTTGATTTAAAATACTACAATTTGGCACTGTTAATAAACACTTTAACAGTAGTAACCTCCTAAATTTCATTGTTATAGCCTTAAAACTAACAGAGATTCAAAATTTAGTAAAAAAAAATGAAAATATGTGGAACATCGATAAAAAAAAAATTCTAAAATTTTTATTTTATGTTTTAAAATTTTGTATATTGGCACGAATAATAAACACGTCAAAAGTAGTAACCTTCCAAAATTTCGTTGTCGTAACTTAAAAACTAACAAAGATACGAATTTTACTAAAAAACTTGGAAAAATTTTTATTATTTCAAAAATATTTTTTTAAATCTCTGTTTCTTGTTCTAAAATTTTGTATTTTGGCAAGGATAATAAACATATTAAAAATAGCTATCTCCTAAAATTTTACTGTTGTAACTTGAAATCTAACAAAGATGCAAATTTTACTAAAAAAAGTTGGAAATATTTGGTTTGTTCTAAAAAAATCTAAAATTTGTATTTCTTGATTTAAAATACTCCAATTTGGCACAGTTAATAAACATTTTAACAGTAATAACCTTCAAAATTTTATTGTTATAGCTTTAAAACTAACAGAGATTCAAAATTTACTAAAAAAAATGAAAATATGTGAAGCATCGATAAAAAAAAAATCTAAAATTTTTATTTTATGTTCTAAAATTTTGCATTTTGGCACGAATAATAAACACGTCAAAAGTAGTAACCTTCCAAAATTTCGTGGTCGTAACTTAAAAACTAACAAAGATACAAATTTTACTAAAAAAACTTTGAACTATTTTGATTATTTAAAAAATATTTTTTTAAATCTCTGTTTCTTGTTCTAAAATTTTGTATTTTGGCACGGATAATGAACACATTAAAAATAGTAATCTCCTAAAATTTTATTGTTGTAACTAGAAATCTAACAAAGATGCAAGTTTTACTAAAAAAAGTTAGAAATATTTGGTTTGTCCTAAAAAAAAAATCTAAAATTTGTATTTCTTGATTTAAAATACTCTAATTTGGTACAGTTAATAAACATTTTAACAGTAGTAACCTTCAAAATTTTATTGTTATAGCTTTAAAACTAACAGAGATTCAAAATTTACTAAAAAAAATGAAAATATGTGAAGCATCGATAAAAAAAAAATCTAAAATTTTTATTTTATGTTCTAAAATTTTGCATTTTGGCACGAATAATAAACACGTCAAAAGTAGTAACCTTCCAAAATTTCGTGGTCGTAACTTAAAAACTAACAAATATACAAATTTTACTAAAAAAACTTGGAACTATTTTGATTATTTAAAAAATATTTTTTTAAATCTTTGTTTCTTGTTCTAAAATTTTGTATTTTGGCACGGATAATAAACACATTAAAAATAGTAATCTCCTAAAATTTTATTGTTGTAACTAGAAATCTAACAAAGATGCAAGTTTTACTAAAAAAAGTTGGAAATATTTGGTTTGTCCTAAAAAAAAATCTAAAATTTGTATTTCTTGATTTAAAATACTCTAATTTGGTACAGTTAATAAACATTTTAACAGTAGTAACCTTCAAAATTTTATTGTTATAGCTTTAAAACTAACAGAGATTCAAAATTTACTAAAAAAAATGAAAATATGTGAAGCATCGATAAAAAAAAAATCTAAAATTTTTATTTTATGTTCTAAAATTTTGCATTTTGGCACGAATAATAAACACGTCAAAAGTAGTAACCTTCCAAAATTTCGTGGTCGTAACTTAAAAACTAACAAATATACAAATTTTACTAAAAAAACTTGGAAATATTTTGATTATTTCAAAAATATTTTTTTAAATCTCTGTTTCTTGTTCTAAAATTTTGTATTTTGGCACGGATAATGAACACATTAAAAATAGTAATCTCCTAAAAGTTTATTGTTGTAACTAGAAATCTAACAAAGATGCAAATTTTACTAAAAACAATTAGAAATATTTGTTATGTCAAAAAAAATTCTAAAATTTTTATTTCTTAATTTAAAATTCTGCAATTTAACACTTTAGGTGTAGTAACCTTCCAAAATTTTATTGTCATAACTTAAAAACGAACAGATACGAATTTTAATAATAAAAATGAAAAATATTTTGTTAATTCTAAAAGAAAATTTTCTAAAATTTTTATTTCGTGTTCTAAAATTCTGCATTTTGGCTTAGTTATTGAATGCTTTAAAAATAATATTTTTTTCAAATTTTGTTGTCATAATTTAAAAACTAACATAAATACTAATTTTACAAATAAAAAGTTGGAAATATTTGGTTTGTTGAAAAAAAATCTAAAATTTGTATCTCTTGCTTTAAAATACTCCAATTTTTCACAGTTAATAAACACTTTAACAGTAGTAACCTTCCAAATTTCATTGTTATAGCTTTAAAACAGATTCAAAATTTACTAAAAAAAATGAAAATATGTGGAACATTGATAAAAAAAAAATCTAAAATTTTTATATTATTTTCTAAAATTTTGCATTTTGGCACGAATAATAAACACGTCAAAAATTGTAACCTTCCAAAATTTCGTTGTCGTAACTTAAAAACTAACAAAGTTACGAATTTTACTAAAAAAACTTGGAAATATTTTGATTATTTCAAAAATATTTTTTTAAATCTCTGTTTCTTGTTCTAAAATTTTGTATTTTGGCACGGATAATGAACACATTAAAAATAGTAATCTCCTAAAATTTTATTGTTGTAACTAGAAATCTAACAAAGATCCAAATTTTACTAAAAAAAATTAGAAATATTTGGTATGTCAAAAAAAAAATTCTAAAATTTTTATTTCTTAATTTAAAATTCTGCAATTTAACACTTTAGGTGTAGTAACCTTCCAAAATTTTATTGTCATAACTTAAAAACGAACAGATACGAATTTTACTAATAAAAATGAAAAATATTTTGTTAATTCTAAAAGAAAATTTTCTAAAATTTTTATTTCGTGTTCTAAAATTCTGCATTTTGGCTTAGTTATTGAATGCTTTAAAAATAATATTTTTTTCAAATTTTGTTGTCATAATTTAAAAACTAACATAAATACTAATTTTACGAATAAAAAGTTGGAAATATTTGATTTGTTGAAAAAAAAATTCTCCAATTTTTATTTCTTGATTTAAATTTCTGCAATTTTGCACAGTTAGTAAACACTTTACTTGTAGTAACATGCAAAAAATTTTATTGTCATAACTTTAAAACTCATAGAGATACGAATTTTACTAAAAATATAAAAATATTTGGAACATCGATCGAAAAATTCCAAAATTTAAAATTTTGTATTTTGGCACAATTTTTGAATTTTTTAGAAAAAGTAATTTGTCGTAACTTTAAAATTAATGGAGATACAAATTTTACTAAAAAGTTTTAAAATATTTGGTTCACTCCAACAAAAATGTTTCTAAAAACTCTATTTTTTGCTCTAAATTTTTGCACTTTGGCATAGTTAATAAACACGTTAAAAATAGTAATCTTTTTAAATTCCATTGTCATAACTTAAAAACTAACAGAGAAACAAATTTTACTAAAAAAAATTAAAAATATTTGATACATCAAAAATAAAAAATTTCTAAAATTTTTATTTTGTGTTCTAAATACTCTACCTTAGTTTTCCCTTTTCCTACCAACATTCTGGCTAGGTCGGCGTGGACTTATCATTTCATCGATGTATAAATTAGACTAATAAAGATTGGAGGGTTTTAATGATTATCAGACAACTAAAGGTAAGTAAAAGTTTATTTTTCGTACGGCTAACATTACAAGATAAATTTGTACTAAAAGACAAGTCAGGTAAAACCTGTAAATCGAGCCATTTCGTCAACTTTATTGCACCTGTAAAAAACAAAGCCTTTATTATAGCCCGCCATTTTCAAACCGCAGTAAATTTTTTACGATAAACCAGGATTAGTGTAGAATTAACTACTGTGAAGTAAAACGGTGCACATTTCAGGCCAGATTGTTTGTGCATGGCTGCTGTACGTAATTCAGACAGAATCCTTTGTTGGCGATATCATTGGGAGCCTCGGTGCTGTCAGTATGAAACCACAGTCTGAAAGGCTTCACTGTACCTGTAATGAACAAATATTTGAATTCTCACTCGAATTACAATCTCTCTAGGCAGTTAACCGTTGAATTATCGCAATTTGTGATTTCATCGCCATACGGGCTTCAAACAGTTTCATAATGAGACGCTTAGTTTAATCCTTTACAAATGATTTCAGCCGGTGAAAATAAGGACGTTATGAGGCCGCTGTCATGAAAGTCGATCCGGCTTTGATGTCGATAACGCGGCAATTAACAACAAACATTTGCGCTCGATCTGGGGCTTTGTTTCGTTGTTGTGGCTATACTGTAATTACTTCATTTTTCGGTTGGTACCACAACTCGTAATTAACTCTATTCAGATATTTATGAACTACGAGCCGAAAAAGTTTCGATTCAATTTGTTCTATTGAACCGGCGCCTCCACCAAAAGTATCAAAGAAATTTTGTTATTTGTTAAATACCGAAAATTTGAATTAGTATACAGTTAACGTCAGCTGCAATTATTTGTACGAAATATTAATTTATCACGTTGTGACGTGAATGCAAATGTAGCATCGGAGTGTTTAAATTCTGATTATTGCCGCAACCGCAGTTTTAAAACGAACTTTAATAAAATGCTATTTAGATTAGTTTCGTTTCGGTGGAGGCCTACAGTTATGTATGTAAATATATTGATGGCAGTCCGTTTGTACTGTAATAGGTTAAAATATAAACAAGTTGTTTGTTTGCGGTCAATGCACAGAAAGCTGAAAACATTTACTTAATTGTACGTGGAAATAAATCAGTGTGGACTTTATATCATTGGAAATGGAAAATTGGCGTTTTATTTGAAAAGTTATTTAACACAGTTATTAAATGGTTTAGAAATAGTAACCTCTTAAAATTTTATTGACATAACTCAAAAGCTAACAAAGATACGAATTTTATTAAAAAAATTGGAAATATTTTGTTCATTTCTAAAGAAAAATTTCTAAAATTTCAGTTTCGTGCTCTAAAATTTTGCACTTTGGAATAAATAATAAACACATTAAAGATAGTTTTCTTCCAAAATTTCATTCTCGTAACTTAAATACTAACAAAGATACGAATTTTAGTAAGAAAAATGGAAATATTTTGTTCATTCCAAAAGAAAATTTTCTAAAATTTTGGTTTTTTGTTCTAAAATTTTGAACTTTGGTACAAATAATAAACACATTAAGGATAGTAATTCCCTTAAAGTTTTATTGTCGTAACTTAAAAACTAACAAAGAAACGAATTTTACTAAAAAAATGAAAATATTTTGTTCATTCCAAAAGAAAATTTTCTAAAATCTTTGTTTCTTGTTTTAAACATTTTTATTTTTGCACGAATAATGAACACACTAAAGATAGTAACCTTCCTATATTTCATTGTTGTAACTTAAAAACTAGCAAAGATACGAATTTTACTAAAAACAATGAAAATATTTTGTTCATTCCAAAAGAAAATTTTCTAAAGTCTTTGTTTCTTGTTCTAAAATTTTGCATTTTAGTACAAATAATAAACACATTATAGATAGTTTTCTTCCAATATTTAATTGTCGTAACTTAAATACTAATAAAGATACGAATTTTAGTAAAAAAAATAGAAATATTTTGTTCATTCCAAAAGAACATTTTCTAAAATCTTTGTTTCTTGTTTTAAACATTTTTATTTTTGCACGAATAATGAACACACTAAAGATAGTAACCTTCCTATATTTCATTGTTGTAACTTAAAAACTAGCAAAGATACGAATTTTACTAAAAACAATAAAAATATTTTGTTCATTCCAAAAGAAAATTTTCTAAAGTCTTTGTTTCTTGTTCTAAAATTTTGCATTTTAGTACAAATAATAAACACATTATAGATAGTTTTCTTCCAATATTTAATTGTCGTAACTTAAATACTAATAAAGATACGAATTTTAGTAAAAAAAATAGAAATATTTTGTTCATTCCAAAAGAACATTTTCTAAAATTTCGGCTTTTTGTTCTAAAATTTTGCAGTTTGGCAAAAATAATAAACACATTAAGAATAGTAATTTTTCTAAAGTTTTATTGTCGTAACTTGAAAACTAACAAAGATACGAATTTTACAAAAAAAAATGAAAATATTTTGTTCATTCCAAAAGAAAATTTTCTAAAATCTTTGTTTCTTGTTCTAAAATTTTGCATTTTAGTACAAATAATAAACACATTATAGATAGTTTTTTTCCAATATTTAATTGTTGTAACTTAAATACTAATAAAGATACGAATTTTAGTAAAAAAAATAAAAATATTTTGTTCATTCCAAAAGAACATTTTCTAAAATTTCGGCTTTTTGTTCTAAAATTTTGCAGTTTGGCAAAAATAATAAACACATTAAGAATAGTAATTTCTCTAAAGTTTTATTGTCGTAACTTAAAAACTAACAAAGATACGAATTTTACTAAAAAAATAGAAATATTTTGTTCATTTCTAAAGAAATTTTTCTAAAATCTTTGTTTCTTGTTTTAAAATTTTGCACTTTGGCACAAATAAAGAATACTTTAAAGATAAAAACTCCTTAAAATTTCGATCTTCTAACTTAAAAACCAATAAAGATGCAAATTTTTCAAAAAAAAATTGAAAATATTTTGTTCATTTTAAAAGATTTTTTTTAATCTCTGTTGTTTGTTCTAACAATTTTGCATTTTAGTATAAATAAAGAACTTTTTGAAAATAGTAACCTCTCTTAATTGCATTGTCGTAAAAACTAACTAAGATACGAATTTTACTACAAAAAATTGGAAATATTTTCATCATTCCAAAAGAAAATTTTCTAAAATCTTTCTTTTTCTATATTTTTACATTTTGGCAGGAATAATAAACACATTAAAACTAGTAACCTTTCAAAATTTGATTGTTATAACTTGAAAACTAACAAAGATACGAATTTTACTAAAAAAATTAGAAATAAATATTTTGTTCATTTCAATTTTTTTTTTTAAATTTCTTCTTGTTAAACTTCTTCTTCTTGTTCTAAAATTTTGCACTTTGGCACAGATAATGAACACTTTAAAAATAGTAACCTTCCAAAATTTCATTGTCATAATGTGCAAACTAACAAAGATACAAATTTTACTAAAAAAATTGGAAATAAATATTTTGTTCATTTCAAATTTTTTTTTTAATTTTTGTTTCTTGTTTTAAAATTTTGCACTTTGGCACAAATAAAGAATACTTTAAAAATAAAAACTTCCCAAAATTTTGATGTCGTAACTTAAAAACCAACAATGATGCAAATTTAAAAAAAAAAAATTGAAAATATTTTGTTTATTTTAAAAGATTTTTTTTTAATCTGTTTGTTCTAGCAATTTTGCATTTTAGTATAAATAATAAACTTTTTGAAAATTGTAACCTCTCATTGCAATTGCATTGTTGTTTCTAAGAAAATTGGAAATAAATATTTTGTTCATTTCAAATTTTTTTTTTTAAATTCTGTTTTTTGTTCTAAAATTTTGCACTTTGGCACAGATAATGAACACTTTAAAAATAGTAACCTTCCAAAATTTCATTGTCATAATGTGCAAACTAACAAAGATACAAATTTTACTGAAATAATTGGAAATATGTTGTTTTTTTTTTTAACAAAATTTCTAAAATCTTGGTTTTTTGTTCTAAAGTTTTTTATTTTGACACAGATAATGAACACATCAAAGGTAGTAACCTCCAAGAATATCGTTGTTATAACTTTAAAACTAATAAATTTACGAATTTTACTAAAAAAAAATTGGAAATATCTTGTTCATTCCAAAAGAAAATTTTCTTAAATTTCTGTTTCTTGTTCTAAAATTCTGCATATAAACCCAGATATTGAATGCTTTAAAAATAATTACCTCCCAAAATTTCATAGTCATAATGTGAAAACTAACAAAGAAACGAATTTTACTAAAAAAAATTGGAAACGTTTTCGATCAATTAAAAAAAAATTCTAAAATTTTTGTTTCATGTTATAAAAATTTGCATTTTGGCATAAATAATACATACATTAAAGATAGTAACCTTCGAAAATTTCATTGTCGTAAGTTGAAAACTAACAAAGATAGAAATTTTATTTAAAATAACTTTTATTTGGAACATAAGATCAGTTTTCAAAAATATCATGAAAATTACTTAGCCTAGGGACAAATTTTATAGATCGTTGGAAAGCTTATTAAATTTCCTTTTTAAGAAAAAAAAGGAAAATAAATTTTTGCACAATAGAACGCAAAAATAGTATATTAAAAAATGTGTTTTATAATGGCCAATTTGTACTACAACTTTATACTATTTTTTCGAATTTGCGCCCTTTTTTTTAATAAAAAATTTAAATTTTCCAATTCTAAGAGTTTTCGTGTTACACGATTGGTAATGGTTTTGTAACCACGACTTGCCATTTGATTTTCAAATTTAATTTAAAATTTGACATTTGTTGAGTTTCACTGTCACTAAATTTTGACATAACGTAACCTAACTTCACAGCCAGTATTCATATCTATTAAATTTAGGTACAATTATTGTTGTTTTATTCACGCAGCAATTTATTAAACACGAATCGTAAAAACCAAATTGATCAAGAACTTGACAGAAAACAGGTGACAGCCAAACTAATTAGTTCTGCCAATTTTAAAAAAACAAAATTTCCTACTTTGAGTTTTTTTATAGATACCGATTTATAGAACGACTCCAAATTGAGTACTTTAATAAACCTATTAAAGCGGCAAATTCGAAAAAATAATTTTTCAAGAAATTTTCTGAACCCGGACCTGATAAAACAAAACCGTACTTCCTTTTTTATTAGTTAATGTTAATAGTACAGGAGGAACCAGAACTTCGCATGAGACTTAATGAAGCCTGTTAAGCTCACAATTAGAATTTACAACTTCTATAGTCATGCTTGAACATTAGCGAAGGTCAGCTCAGATACACGACAAATGTTGGCGCTCATTTCAGCTGAAACTGACCAACATTTAATCAACATTTGTCCCTTTGTCCCTAAATGATACTTGCGATTATTAAATTACTTTCAAGTCTTACTTCTGACTGTCGTGGGCTGCAAAGTGACATCCGCGCTGAGCACTCCTCCACAAATCCTGTCGACGTTAGCAGATGGTCCTGTGATGGGCCTGCCGACATTTGTGGCCATCGGAATAATAATATAATCCGCTTGGCAGAAATTCGAGGATCCCGTGCTGCCCACCATCGCTTGCACGGCGTTATTTGAATTTCCAGAGAGGGTGAACGACTGGCTTCGATTATGAGCTGGAAAAAGTCATCGGTTTCGTTTATCCAGACGTCTAAATTAGCTTTGAAATGGAAGTAGTCCCGGATAAAAAGACGTTCGTTTTGTTATTTTAAAGGAGTTTTCTCGTCGGGCGAAATTTACATATAAATGCGTGTGTAATGTTCCTGTATTTTCAATTTTTCCTCGGGCTTTAGGTGTAGTTCCACAAACTTCGTCGTTAAACAATAACTTCTTGTTTTAAAATTCTGCATTTTGGCAGAGTTATTGAGTGCTTTAGAACTAGTAACTTTCTAAAATTTTATTGACATGACTTGAAAATTAACAAAGATACGAATTTCACTAAAAAAATTAGAAATATTTTATTCATTACAAAAGAAAATTTTCTAAAATCTTTGTTTTTTGTTCTAAAATTTTGCATTTTGGTACAAATAATAAACACACTACAGGTAGTACCCTCTAAAAATTTCAATGTTGTAACTTAAAAACTAACAAAGATACGAATTTTACTAAAAAAATTGGAAATATTTTGTTCATTTCTAAAGAAAAATTTCTAAAATTTCAGTTTCGTGCTCTAAAATTTTGCACTTTGGCACAAATAATAAACACATTAAAGATAGTTTTTTTGTAAGATTTCATTGTCGTAGCTTAAATACTAACAAAGATACGAATTTTAGTAAAAAAAATGGAAATATTTTGTTCATTAAAAAAGAAAATTTTCTAAAATCTTTGTTTCTTGTTCTAAAATTTTGCATTTTAGTACAAATAATAAACACATTAAAGATAGTTTTTTTTCTAAGATTTTATTGTCGTAACTTAAACACTAACAAAGATACGAATTTTAGTAAAAAAAAATGGAAATATTTTGTTCATTCCAAAATAAAATTTTCTAAAATTTTTGTTTCTTGTTCTAAAATTTTGCATTTTAGTACAAATAATAAACACATTAAAGATAGTAACCTCTCAAAATTTCATTGTTGTAACTTAAAAACTAACAAAGATACGAATTTTGCTAAAAAAATCAGAAATATTTTGTTCATTTCTAAAGAAAAATTTCTAAAATTTCAGGTTCGTGCTCTAAAATTTTGCACTTTGGCACAAATAATAAATACATTAAAGATAGTTTTCTTCCAAGATTTCATTGTCGTAACTTAAATACTAACAAAGATACGAATTTTAGTAAGAAAAATGGAAATATTTTGTTCATTCCAAAAGAAAATTTTCTAAAATTTCGGTTTTTTGTTCTTAAATTTTGCACATTGGCACAAATAATGAACACATTACGGATAGTAATTCTTTTAAAGTTTTATTGTCGTAACTTAAGAACTAACAAAGAAATGAATTTTACTAAACAAAATCAAAATATTTTGTTCATTCAAAAAAAAATTTTTCTTAAATTTTTGTTTTTTGTTTAAAACATTTTCGTTTTAGCACAAATAATGAACACACTAAAGATAGTAACCTCCCAAAATTTCATTGTTGTAACTTAAAAACTAACAAAGATACGAATTTTACTAAAAAAATTCGAAATATTTTGTTCATTTTTAAAGAAAAATTTCTAAAATTTTAGTTTCGTGCTCTAAAATTTTGCACTTTAACACAAATAATAATCACATTAAAGATAGTTTTCTTCCAAGATTTCATTGTCGTAACTTATATACTAACAAAGATACGAATTTTAGTAAGAAAAATGGAAATATTTCGTTCATTCCAAAAGAAAATTTTCTAAAATCTTTGTTTCATGTTGTAAAATTTTGCATTTTGGTACAAAAAATAAGCACATTAAAGATAGTAGCTTCCCAAAATTTCATTGTTGTAACTTTAAAACTAACAAAGATACGAATTTTAGTAAAAAAAAATGGAAATATTTTGTTCATTCTAAAAGAAAATTTTCTAAAATTTCAGTTTCGTGTTCTAAAATTTTGCACTTTGGCACAAATAATAAACACATTAAAGATAGTTTTTTTCCAAGATTTCATTGTCGTAACTTATATACTAACAAAGATACGAATTTTAGTAAGAAAAATGGAAATATTTTGTTCATTCCAAAAGAAAAATTTCTAAAATTTTAGTTTCGTGCTCTAAAATTTTGCATTTTAGCACAAATAATAAATACATTAAGGATAGTAATTTCCCTAAAGTTTTATTGTCGTAACTTGAAAACTAACAAAGAAACGAATTTTACTAATATAAATGAAAATATTTTGTTCATTCCAAAAGAAATTTTTCTAAAATCTTTGTTTTTTGATTTAAACATTTTTATTTTAGCACAAATAATAAACACATTAAAGATAATTTCCTTCTAAAATTTCATTGTTGTAACTTAAAAACTAACAAAGATACGAATTTTAATAAAAAAAATTGGAAATATTTTGTTCATTTTTAAAGAAAAATTTCTAAAATTTTAGTTTCGTGCTCTAAAATTTTGCACTTTAACACAAATAATAATCACATTAAAGATAGTTTTCTTCCAAGATTTCATTGTCGTAACTTATATAATAACAAAGATACGAATTTTAGTAAGAAAAATGGAAATATTTTGTTCATTCCAAAAAAAAAAATTTCTAAAATCTTTGTTTCTTGTTGTAAGATTTTGCATTTTGGTACAAATAATAAGCACATTAAAGATAGTAGCTTCCCAAAATTTCATTGTTGTAACTTAAAAACTAACAATGATACGAGTTTTGCTAAAAAAATTGGAAATATCTTGTTCATTTCTAAAGAAAAATTTCTAAAATTTTAGTTTCGTGCTCTAAAATTTTGCACTTTGGCACAAATAATAAACACATTAAAGATAGTTTTTTTCCAAGATTTCATTGTCGTAACTTATATACTAACAAAGATACGAATTTTAGTAAGAAAAATGGAAATATTTCGTTCATTCCAAAAGAAAATTTTCTAAAATCTTTGTTTCATGTTGTAAAATTTTGCATTTTGGTACAAAAAATAAGCACATTAAAGATAGTAGCTTCCCAAAATTTCATTGTTGTAACTTTAAAACTAACAAAGATACGAATTTTAGTAAAAAAAAATGGAAATATTTTGTTCATTCTAAAAGAAAATTTTCTAAAATTTCAGTTTCGTGTTCTAAAATTTTGCACTTTGGCACAAATAATAAACACATTAAAGATAGTTTTTTTCCAAGATTTCATTGTCGTAACTTATATACTAACAAAGATACGAATTTTAGTAAGAAAAATGGAAATATTTTGTTCATTCCAAAAGAAAAATTTCTAAAATTTTAGTTTCGTGCTCTAAAATTTTGCATTTTAGCACAAATAATAAATACATTAAGGATAGTAATTTCCCTAAAGTTTTATTGTCGTAACTTGAAAACTAACAAAGAAACGAATTTTACTAATATAAATGAAAATATTTTGTTCATTCCAAAAGAAATTTTTCTAAAATCTTTGTTTTTTGATTTAAACATTTTTATTTTAGCACAAATAATAAACACATTAAAGATAATTTCCTTCTAAAATTTCATTGTTGTAACTTAAAAACTAACAAAGATACGAATTTTAATAAAAAAAATTGGAAATATTTTGTTCATTTTTAAAGAAAAATTTCTAAAATTTTAGTTTCGTGCTCTAAAATTTTGCACTTTAACACAAATAATAATCACATTAAAGATAGTTTTCTTCCAAGATTTCATTGTCGTAACTTATATAATAACAAAGATACGAATTTTAGTAAGAAAAATGGAAATATTTTGTTCATTCCAAAAAAAAATTTTCTAAAATCTTTGTTTCATGTTGTAAAATTTTGCATTTTGGTACAAATAATAAACATACTAAAGATAGTAACCTCCCAAAATTTTATTGTTGTAACTTTAAAACTAACAAAAATACGAATTTTGGTAAGAAAAATGGAAATATTTTGTTCATTTCAAAAGAAAATTTTCTAAAATTTCGGTCTTTTGTTCTAAAATTTTGCACTTTGGCACGAATAATAAGCACATTAAGGATAATAATTTACTTAAAGTTTTATTGTCGAAACTTGAAAACTAACAAAGAAACGAATTTTACTGAAAAAAAAATGAAAATATTTTGTTCATTTCTTAAGAAAAATTTCTAAAATTTCAGTTTCGTGCTCTAAAATTTTGCACTTTGGCAAAAATAATAAACACATTAAAAATAATTTTCTTCCAAAATTTCATTGTTGTAACTAACAACTAACTAACAAAGTTACGAATTTTAATAAACTGGAAATATTTTGTTCATTCCAAAAGAAAATTTTCTAAAATTATTTTTTGTTGTTCTAAAATGTTGCATTTTGGCATGGAAAACAAACACATTAGAAATAGTAACCTCCAAAAATGTGATTTTCGTAACGTAAAAACTAATAAATATACGAATTTTAATATAAAAAATAAGGTGAAGTTTCCACAAACTTCGTCGCAACAGACAAACACGAACTTTAATTATTACTGCATTTTCTATCGTCTATTTCCCGGGGAATTTTTCCGGATCTCACCTGGATCGTCGCATTGCGTATACTGGATCCCGCAGAAATTCCTCTCGTTCCTTATACATATACTGTAATCCTGATTTGACAACTGCAATCCCGTTGTTGGATCATAATTGAACGATCGCACTTGACCGGCAACCCCTGTAAAGTACTGCAAACAGCCCTCTTCAGCTAAAGGGCAAATTGGTTAGTAATTGTCTGCGGTAAATTCCAACATACCTCGGTACATCGAGCTGCACGGTATTTGTGTAACGCGGATTTTCCAATTTCGGGAGAACATGGGGCCACTGGTTACCACTGAGAGCGTGACGGGGTTGGACGCTCCGGTTCCTGCATCTACGTACACTGGAAGAGAGAAATTATAAGAAGATGGAAAAGAGTGGAGTTGAGTTCAGTACAGTGATTACCAACGTTAGAACCGCAAATTGGTGGGACTGGGTTACCGCCGGAAACTATGAATTGGTCGTTGTTGCAGATGTGGTTGGTGGTTTCGGGGCCCATTAGGGCGAATTGGTCGAAATCTAATCTAGAATAATAATGGTTAAATAAAGATTTAATCTGGAGAAGTCGGCTGAAATGGGCGTAAAATCCGCAAAATTTGTCAAAATCTATCAAATTTGAAACTAAATGACATTTTTTTTTATGTACAACCGTTTTTGAGGAAAATGAAACGTAAAATTTCAAATTTGGGAAGGTTGATATTCTTAATTCATTTATTAACTGTACCAAGTTTTAAAATTCTATTAAAAAATCGAACTTTTGGTTGTGTTAGTGCTACAGCGATGAAATTTGGAGAAGTTGCTATTCTTGACCATTTTTTAACTGTGCTAAATTTCAGAATTTTAGAGCAACAGACTTAGATTTTAAAAATTTTTACTTTTGGGACGAAGCAAACAGTTTCAAAATTGAAAATAAAAATTTGTATCTTTGGTTGTGTTAGTGCTATAGCGATGAAATTTAGGCAGGTTGATGTTCTAAACGAATTTATTAACTGTGTTAAATTTCAAAATTTTAGAGCAATAGATTCAAATTTTGGAAATTTTTACTTTTAGGACGAAGCAAACAGTTTCAGAATTGTAAATAAAAATTTTTATCTTTGGTTGTGTTAGTGCTATAGCAATGAAATTTAGGGAGGTTACTGTTCTAAACTCATTTATTAATTGTGCTAAATTTTAAAATTCTAGAGCAACAGACTCAAATTTTAGAAATTTTTACTTTTAGGACAAAGCAAACAATTTGAAAATTGAAAATAAAAATTTGAATCTTGGGTTGTGTTAGTGCTATAGCGATAAAATTTAGGGAGGTTGCTATTTTTGATTTATTTATTGACTGTGATAAACTTCAAAATTCTAAAGCAACAGACTCAGATTTTAAAAATTTTTACTTTTAGAACGAAGCAAACAGTTTCAAAATTGAAAATAAAAATTTGTATCTTTGGTTGTGTTAGTACTATAGCAATAAAATTTAGGGAGGTTGCTGTTCTAAACAAATTTATTAACTGTGCTAAATTTCAAAATTCTAGAGCAATAGACTCAGAGTTTAAAAATTTTTACTTTTAGGACGAAGCAAACAGTTTCAAAATTAAAAATAAAAATTTGTATCTTTGGTTGTGTTAGTGCTATAGCGATGAAATTTAGGCAGGTTGCTGCTCTAAGCTTATTTATTAACAGTGCTAAATTTCAAAATTTTAGAGCAATACACTCAGATTTTAAAAATTTTTACTTTTAGGACGAAGCAGACAGTTTCAAAATTAAAAATAAAAATTTGTATCTTTGGTTGTGTTAGTGCTAAAGCGATGAAATTTAGGAATGTTGCTGCTCTAAGCTTATTTATTAACAGTGCTGAATTTCAAAATTCTAGAGCAATAGACTCAAATTTTAAAAATTTTTACTTTTAGGACAAAGCACAGTTTCAAAATTAAAAATAAAAATTTGTATCTTTGGTTGTGTTAGTGTTACAGCGATGAAATTTAGGAAGGTTGCTGCTCTAATAATTAACAATGCTAGATTTCAAAATTCTAGAGCAATAGAGTCAGATTTTAAAAATTTTTACTTTTAGGACGAAGCAAACAGTTTCAAAATTAAAAATAAAAATTTGTATCTTTGGTTGTGTTAGTGCAATAGCGATGAAATTTAAGGAGATTGCTGTCCTAAACTCATTTATTGACTGTGCTAAATTTTAAAATTCCAGAACAACAAACTCAAATTTTAGAAATTTTTACTTTTAGGACAAAGCAAACAATTTCAAACTTGAAAATAATTTGTATCTTGGGTTGTGTTAGTGCTATAGCGAAGAAATTTAGGGAGATTGCTGTTCTAAGCTTATTTATTAACCGTGCTAAATTTCAAAATACTAGAGCAATAGACTCAAATTTTAGAAATTTTTACTTTTAGGTCAAAGCAAACAGTTTCAAAATTGAAAATAAAAATTTGTATTTTTGGTTGTGTTAGTGCTATGGCAAAGAAATTTAGGGAGGTTGCTGTTCTAAAGTTATTTATTAACTGTCCTAAATTTTAAAATTCTAGAGCAACAGACTCAAATTTTAGAAATTTTTACTTTTAGGACAAAGCAAACAGTTTCAAAATTGAAAATAAAAATTTGTATCTTTGATTGTGGTAGCGCTACAGCGATGAAATTTGGGAGAATTGCTATTTTTGATTCATTTATTAACTGCGCCAAATTTCAAAATTTTAAAGCAACAGACTCAGATTTTAGAAATTTTTACTTTTAGGACGAACCAAAATGTTTTAAAATTCTATAAAAAAATCGTACTTTGGCTCTCAGGTTAAAAAGTCTTTAGAACACAATTTGCCATTAACTAAATTAAATTTAAAAATTAGAAACGTCAACCACCCATTTAGTTACCACTTTCGCCAACTGTCACATTTAGAACATTTAATTTCAGTTGTCAAAAATGGTGGAGGCGCTGGGATAATAACGTTATTTAACCTTCCCAGCCTCCTTGTATAATAAAAAAAGTCTTATTTTCCGTGATATTGAACAAGTTTGTTTGACATGTTACCTACATTAAACTGACATGTGATATTTTTGTTTCCCTTCGATAACTTGTCTGTTTCTGTTCGGTTATTACAGAGCGATTCTTTTTAATATTAATCAAAGGCGGCTTTGCATTGAGCACGTAGGTCTTAGCACACTCCCACACTGATTGAAGGGTTGACACATGAGCGTAGAATCAAGTGGTGTCAGGGGGCATCATTTTATTATTTGTCTGTCGGAAACAGAAAACAGCGAGCGAGTTTCGTTTGCTTTTGCGTCTTAAATGACAGCAGGCAATGTGAATTAAAGCCACATTTTACACAATGGAAAGGAAGTTTAGTGGCGGAAAGTTGTTGCATGATGCGCCACTGCCCCCAAGGTAGCTGTCATGAATCTGTCATCTGTCAAATGTCAAATTTAATTTTTATTTTTAATTTGACGGAATTGTGGCTATCTGAAGAAGTTTTAGCCGGATTTGCAGGAATGATCTTGTATTGTGGTTCACGACAAACATCTGGATGACTTTAATCCGTGCGAAAAACACAACTTTCTCCAATTCGTCCGGTGTAAGAAACGACACACGTAAAAACGTTTTAATAAAGATGAAATTCGCCTTTAATTTGTCATTATCCCCAAATCCCATCAAAGCAAAACTAAAACGATTCCTCGTTTAAGCCGATGGAATCAATAAACCCTGTTTAAACATCTGTCCATTCCCAACCAACTTTCTCTTTACCCCCTGGGGCATTTGCATCGAATCCCCTCTTTCCTTTTAGCCCATCACATTGACATTTCCGCCTCACCTCACTTCAAAGTTGATCTTTACCAATTACCAGTTTCATTCGCTGCTTTTTACCTGTACTGGCAGACGTCAGGATGCGACTTGACCAGCGTCACCTGGCAAGACCCCGTGCCATCGTACTGGTTCGGGTAGCCCCCTTGGACGAAGTAAGTCCCGTTTTCGCGGATCGTCGCCCCGCAAGTCGCCATAACTGAAATCGAAAGACTATTTTCAGCGGGGGCACCAAATAAACTTGTTTACTCACACATGCAGCAGGTTCCGAAGCCGCCAGCGCAGGGGCCGTTCGGCGTGCCGCCTCTTTGGGAGCATTCGGGGGCGGTCACGCAGGTGCCGTTGTCTCCGGTGGCTCCGATGCAAATTTGGTTGCTGAACTGCACGAATGTGAAGAGGGACAAAACTGGAAATTGGGGAAAATATGAGAGAATTTTAATTAGCTGGTCTCAGGTGAGGGAAAATCAAGCGGAAAAGGGAAAAGACGGTTTAATTCCACGATTATTGTCTTTTTCGTGTGGAAATTGGCAGACTGAATGATTTTTGGAGTGTTTGTTTGCATCGCTGTCGTATTAGAATCATATACCAAAGTAACAAGCTTTAATAAAAAAAATGAAAATTTTCGGTTTTTTTTTTTCAGAATAAAAAATTCCAAAATTTGTTTCTCTTGGGCTATAATATTGAAATTTCGTACAGTCGATCAGCAGGTCTAAATTAGTAATCTCTCGAAATTTTATTGCTGTAGCATTAGAATTACAAAAGTTACAAGCTTTAATAAAAAAATCTGAAAATTTTCGGTTCATCTTCAGAATAAACAATTCTAAAATTTGTCTCTCTTAGGCGATAATTTTGAAATTTAACACAGTTAATAAACAAAATTAAGTTAATAATGTTTTAAAATTTTAATGCAGTAGCATTAGAATTGCTAGAGTTAAAAGCTTTAATATACAAAATAAAAATTTTCGGTTCATTTTCAGATTAAAAAATTCCAAAATTTGTTTCTCTTGGGCTCTAATATGGAAAATTTGTACAGTCAATCAGCAAGTCTTAATTAGTAATCTCTCAAAATTTCATTGCTGTAGCATTAGAATTACTAAAGTTACAAGCTGTAATAAAAAAATCGAAAATTTTCGGTTCATCTTCAGAATAAACAAGCTCGAAATCTACAAAACCATCACTTTTTATGAAGATTCAACAACTGAGTTGCAAGAAAACTGCAGAAATCAGCACAAAATCATCAAAATTCTTAGAGAAATTCGCATATTTCGATGGAAAACGACGATTTCTTGCTGATTTTCGATGTTTTCTGACATGAATTTGCAAAGAAAGGCACGAAATTTACAAAACCATCACTTTTTATTAAGATTCAACAGCTGAATTAAAAAACCAGCAGAAATTTGCAAGAAATCATCAAAATTTTAAGAAAAATCCGCTTATTTTGATGAAAAACGACGATTTCTCGCTGACTTTCGATGTTTCCGAGCTTGAATTTGCAAAGAAAAGCTCGAAATCTAAAAAATCATCACTTTTTATCAAGATTTAACGGCTGAATTGCAATAAAACTGCAGAAATCTGCACGAAATCATCAAAATTCTTAGAGAAATTCGCATATTTCGATAAAAAACGACGATTTCTCGCTGATTGTCGATGTTTTCTGGCTTGAATTTGCAAAGAAAGGCTAGAAATCGACAAAACCATCACTTTTTATCAAAATTCAACAGCTGAATTGCAAGAAAACAGCAGAAATTTGCAAGAAATCATCAAAATTTTAAAATTTTAAAATTTATCTTTTTTAGGCTATAATTTTAAAATTTAACACAGTTAACAAACAAAATTAAGTTAGTAATGTTTCAAAATTTCATCGCAGTAGCATTAGAATTGCTAGAGTTAAAAGCTTTAATATAGAAAATAAAAATTTTCGGTTCATTTTCAGATTAAAAAATTCCAAAATTTGTTTCTCTTGGGCTATAATATTAAAATTTTGTACAGTTAATCAGCAAATTTTAATTAGTAATCTCTCAAAATTTCATTGCTGTAGCATTAGAATTACAAAAAGTTACAAGCTTTAATAAAAAAACTGAAAATTTTCGGTTCATCTTCAGAATAAACAATTTCAAAATTTGTCTCTCGTAGGCTATAATTTTGAAATTTATCACAGTTAATAAACAAAATTAAGTTAGAAATGTTTCAAAATTTCATCGCAGTAGCATTAGAATTGCTAATTCTTTAATTCTTCTTTAATTTAATTCTTTAATTAATAAAATTCCAAAATTTGTTTCTCTTGGGCAATAATATTGAAATTAAAATTAAAATTTAGCACAGTTAATTAGCAAATCCAAATTAATAGTTTCTTAAAATTACATTGCGGTAGCATTAGATTTACTAAAATTACAAGTTTTAATAAAAAAATCTGAAAATTTTTGTTCATCTTTAGAATAAAAAATTACAAAACCTGAATTTCTTGATTTCTTGCTATAATTTTGAAATTTAGCATAGTTCATAAACAAGACTAAGTTAGTAATCTTCTAAAATTTAGCGCAGTAGCATTAGATTAATAGAGTTACAAGCTTTAATATAAACAAAATTAAGCTGTGTAAAACTGTATATAAAAAGTATTTTAAGTAGGCTATCAATTAGCTGTATTTTACTTTGCAAATGTCACTTTGACAATTACAATTTATTTAAAGTTGGAATCTTGATGAATTAATTAGCTTTGGAGATTTTAAGGCAACATTGTCCTCCAGAATTAAACATGACAGTTTGCTGCGCCTCAAAATTACGTAATCAATCAGTGATGAAAACTTGACAAATCTGAAAATTTTGATTTTGAATTTTGACATTCCGCAGAAGTTTAAAAAGTCAGTATTAACTGTAACTCGGTAAGCGGAAAACGAAAAAGACGGTTTAATTCCACGATTATTGTCTTTTCGTGTGGAAATTGGCAGACCTGAATGATTTTTGTAGTGTTTGCTTACATCGCCCTTGCCTGGAGTTGGAGAGAAACGGTTTCACCACGTTGCTCCTCATCACGTCCAACAAATTCCGCTGCTTAATTTTCGGCGAATTTTGCAAAATTTCGCCTCGAGCCACCGCAAACACCACTAGCCAAACAAAAACATTAACCAAATACATATCGCAAAATCAACACGCAAATACAAATTGAAACTCTGCGCTCTTTTAACCGAAATGAACATGTTTAGAAAAGTCCGTCTTTTATAACTTGCTCATTTTCCGGTTGCTTGCTTTAATCGTGTCTCCGAGCAGTGGCGTACATAATTGTGTGTTTACACTAAATGAAAGAAGTAAGTACAGTAAGAAAATTGCACCAACTCGTTTTATGTACAACTCGATGTTTATTTCCCAGTTTCCACACGGCGATTTTCTCCACTCCAAGACTACGAGACTAGTTTTTCAGATTTGTGGAAAAGTGCACCGCCACTGCGCGTTTTCGGCATACATGGCCGCCCAAGAAACGTGTTCTTTGAGAAATATTACTCGGATGAGCGAGCTAAAAGAGCTTTGTTTCGCAGTGAAAGTGAAATGTTTAATTGTAACAATGGGGCGCTCATCACGTAAGAATTGTGATAATATAACAATAATTTGTTCTTTTCTGAGGCGCAGAACAGGGATTTTCCTTTTGTTGTAACTTTGCATGCGTTTATGGTTTCTGGTAAAATTAACGAGGGAATTTTGATGCACCGACCGAAAATCGCGATTAAATGGGTCGCGTACCGTGAAACAATGGACAGTTTGATGGTGGATGAACGTGGCGAATTTGTTGAATTATCAAGTCGGTAAATGACATGCGAGGAAATAAAACGCGGACGCGGTGGGCTGTGAAATTGGGGGGAATGTCTTTGATTAATCGAACAGTTTTGCTAATAAATTGACAATTTCAAAATTTTCTTTCCTAAAGAATTGAAAGTCTGATTCACACCCAAGAATTTTAAAAAATGTGCATAGCAGGCTGACGCTGAGTTTAAAAAAATCCGAAATTATAATAAACAACTGTAAATTAGTAATCTTTCAAAATTTCATCACAGTAGCATTAAAGTTAGTACTAGAATTACTAAAGTTACAAGTTCTAATAAAAACAAAATTGAGCTGTGTAAAACTGGCTTCCAAAGTATTTTCAAAACTTTGCACAGTAGGCTGATGTCAATTAACTTTATTTTACGTTGCAAATGTCCATTTTGACAGTTATTTTTTATTAAAAGTTGGAATCTTGATGAATTAGCTTTGGAGACTTTAAGATGACTAGGTTGGTATTATTGTCCACCAGAATTTGACGCTGCGCCTCAAAATTACGTAATCAACCAGTGATGACAACTTAAAAAATGTGGCAATTTTTGTTTAACATTCCGCAAAAGTTTAAAAAATTGGCACTGAGTAAATCGCTCGCTACTGGACGACCAATGGCAGAGCCGCATATTGAGTTTGGAAAAACAGCTTTTAGACAGTTATTTTTGATGAGTTTTAGAGATTTTAAGATGAGAAGGTTGGCATTTTTATGCCCCAGAATTTGACATTTGTCAATTTTGGCAGGAAAATTGCCATGCCAGTCCTTAAATTGTCCCAAGTAAAGTAAAATTTTCCTCCAGATTCAATCGTTGTCTAAAAACGGTAAGGAAAAAGTTAAATTTTGACATATTTAAGTGACAGAGTTTGGACGATCGTCTTTTGTACCCTAAAACCCAATTCGCATGACATTGCCATTGCAACAATCGCAACCGAACGAATTACACGATGAAAATTGTAAAATTTGTAACCTTGGGTGGACAGTTGCAACTTAAATCAACTGTTATTCAGCAGACTTGAAAATTTGAGGTGTTTTAATAAATTAATCAATCGTTATATTGAGAGCAACGATCTTGAAATGGGCAGTTCTGAAAAAAGTCCATTATTTGGCTTGGTGGTTGGTGGCGCCATCTAGGACTGCAAGTTCAAACTAAACGTCGACTCAACAAAGTAGAAAACTGTAGCCCAGTTTTTATAAAAAAATATGTACGCAACGACACAAAATGGCGTTAAAGAAACCATCAAAAACCTTTAAATAGGGCAACATAAAGTCGGAGAAAAACAGCAGACTTCTTTGGCTTTGAGGATAATTCCGCCAGATGACGCTTTTGGCCCTCTGATGGAAAAAGCCTGAACTAATTACTTCGCGCTCTTGCCACCCCAACCCCATCCTGTAATCCGACTAATAAAGCTAGTTTTAGGGTGGATCTGTAAACTTACAACTACAATCCGAAATCACGTAAGAATGTCATAAAAAACGGAGTGTTGCGGCTACGCCAACCGCTGATTCAGGTTTTTTAAGTCTCTCATCCTTTTATTTTTTCCTCCAAAACTGCTTAACATTCAATGCAAATGTAACAAACAGAAGCTTAATCTTTATTTCGTTTTTTTGTTTTATTTGTTGGTTTTTATTGTTTTATCTTTTAATTTCGGCGGACGCAATTCTTCTGAAGTGTAAACCCAACAATAACTTGTGAATTTCGTTGTTATGGTAATCCGTACCATGTGAATATGATGATGAGCATAAAATGATTGTGAAATATTAAAAAATGGGTTTATTAATATTTAAATAACTTTATTAAGTTCGTTACCTTGCTGTCGCGGTTACAGAAGAATGACCGTGAAATTTGCTTTTTTCCGACGTATTTTACTGAATGAGAGAATTTAAGCAGAATTATAATAATTAAAGGTTGAATTTTTAATGTCTGTCATTCATAAATACGTAAACTACGGAAACAAACAAAATTCTTTTTGGCCTCATGAATTGTAAACGTCAAATTAACATTCAATTGACATCTTTTACACACGCCGTGCGGTAAAAATTGCCCAAATCGTCTGCTCTTCAGATGCGTTTATAAATTAAAATCACTTGACCATAATGAAGATTGATCACCAAAGTGGAATCTACCTAAATTCTTATCTCAATTAAGACAATATTTCTATTTTTAAAGTAAGATTAAAACGTTTTTTATACAGCGCCATCTTGTGTACTTTTTGTGCACCAACTACAAAATTGACAGAATTGACAGATGATGAAATTTACAAATGTCAGATGTGACAGTTCTCATGAATTTCGAAAAACCCAATTATTTAAATTAAATTTTTCGGCCAAAAAGTTTAATACAACTCTTGTGCGTTAACCATTTTACAACATACATTTACTTACATGTAAAATGTAAGTTACCACACGCGACTGTAAATGACTATAAATTGTGATTCGTCTATGTCAATGAAAGAAATTTCAAGCTTGGAGAAACACGATGCAGGGATACTAAAAATAGGTTTGTTTATAAATTATTTACATTTATTCATCGTCGACATACAAGTAGGTACATGTATGACATTTGCACAACCATACAAAATTAAAAATATTCCTGGAATATCGACGTATAATTTTATGTACAAACAACGAATATCTACATCATTAAAACAGCGTGCGACCTACATCTAGCTCCTCTCCTCAACAAAAAACATCATAAAATCATCCAATTATCACTAATCATAAGGAACATTGCGTGTACTAACTACCCTACACAGTGTCACCCTAATAAATATCACTGAAAGTCAAAGTCTGCGAATTCTGCGAATGCAAGTGATGATGCAACTCATCTAACGACTGATGCGACATGCTATTCTCCCCCAACACCCCCGACCCCACCGACGGCGGCCCCTGCCCCCCGTTCTGCCCCCCCTGCTGAC
Organism: Gnatocerus cornutus; assembly: GCA_029298725.1. Classification (NCBI taxonomy): domain Eukaryota; kingdom Metazoa; phylum Arthropoda; class Insecta; order Coleoptera; family Tenebrionidae; genus Gnatocerus; species Gnatocerus cornutus. The sequence continues at coordinate 21,543,378 of CM055510.1, forward strand.
CTCCCTCCTGCCTCATGATGTTCCGCCGCCATTTAGCCCTTGCGTTCTGAAACCACACCTGCAGGACCCTCTTCGACAGGCCCGTCTTCTGCGCGAGCTGCTTGAGGTCTTTGGCGTCGGGGTTCTGGTTTATCGCGAAGTACGTCTTCATGGTGCGGAGTTGGTGGTGCTTGAAGGAGGTCCGCATGCGTTTGGTGCGCTGGGTTTGGTGGCCGTTGCTGGACGCTGGGGACGTCACCGACGAGTCGTAAGACAAAGATTCCATGGACGAGGACAAGTCGCCTTGCTGGAGCATTTCTGCAATAAGAGCAAGAGTTGATGGATGGCTGACGAAGGCGAGTTTTTGTCGAGGCTGGTTTTATGTAATAAGCAGAACTGGGAGTTGAGAAAAATTCAGTTCTGGAGATTGACGCTGAATGCACGGTTGAATGCCGATAAAAAAATCTGTACACGTAATGACAAGAAGTTGGGTTTTTTCAAGGGCAGGATGCAACAAGAAATTATAAATTATTTACCAGGAAACGGAGTTGTCGGCGGAAAAATCGGTTCACATGCCGAAGCTGCCACGGGGATAATAAAATATTCGTCTTTCTGGTACAGTCGCGGTCAAAATAAAGTTTCTAGAATTGAGCTGTGTAAAACTGACTTTCAAAGTAGGCATAATCATAATTTTGTAGGCTTTACAACGACATTCATGAAACAAAAGAAAACACATCGCGGCACTCGTGACTAAAGTGGTTTCGAATTTAAGGTCGTAGAAAAAATATTATATGTAACACGTTTATAAATTACTCTAGATGCTCGTATTTTAAACACTCGCAGCGAGCTAGCGGTAATTAATATTAAAAGAATCACTCTGTACATTTTTAATAAGCACAATACGCAGATTTCGGTTCGATCAAAAAAATTAAAAATTATAAAATTGGTCGCTACAGGTCTACAATTTTTAAATTTGGCACAGTTAGTGAGTGAGTTTAAATTATTAGTAATCTCCCGAAATTTTATTGCTGTAGCAGTAAAATTACAAGAGTTGCAAGCTTTAATATAAAATTTTGAAAATTGTTGGTTTATCTACAGAATAAAAAATTTCAAAATTTTTCTCTCTAAAGCTATAATTTTGAAATTTAGCCCAGTTGATAAAGCAAGTCCAAATTAGTAATCCTTCAAAATTTTATCGCGTAGCATGAGCATTACTAGAGTTACAAGGTATAATAAAAAAATTAAAAATTTTTGGTTTATCTTTAAAATAAAAAATTTCAAAATTTGTTTCTCACGGGCTATAATTTTGAAATTTAGCACAGTTAATAAGCAAGTCTAACTTAGTAATCTTTTAAAATTTCATTGCAGTAGTGCTAAAATTACAAGAGTTACAAGATTTAATAAAAAAAATGAATATTTTCGGTTCATCTTTAGAAAAAAAAATCCAAAATTTGTCTCTTTTGGGTTATAATTTTAAAATTTAGCACAATTAATAAGCAAGTCTAAATTAATAATCTCCCAAAATTTTATCGTTGTAGCATTAGAACTACTAGAGCTACAAGCTATAATAAAAAAAATTAAAAATTTTTGGTTTATCTTTAAAATAAAAAATTTCAAAATTTGTTTCTCATGGGCTATAATTTTGAAATTTAGCACAGTTAATAAGCAAGTCTAACTTAGTAATCTTTTAAAATTTCATTGCAGTAGTGCTAAAATTACAATAGTTACAAGATTTAATAAAAAAAATGAATATTTTCGGTTCATCTTTAGAAAAAAAAAATCCAAAATTTGTCTCTTTTGGGTTATAATTTTGAAATTTAGCACAATTAATAAGCAAGTCTAAATTAATAATCTCCCAAAATTTTATCGTTGTAGCATTAGAACTACTAGAGCTACAAGCTATAATAAAAAAAATTAAAAATTTTTGGTTTATCTTTAAAATAAAAAATTTCAAAATTTGTTTCTCATGGGCTATAATTTTGAAATTTAGCACAGTTAATAAGCAAGTCTAACTTAGTAATCTTTTAAAATTTCATTGCAGTAGTGCTAAAATTACAAGAGTTACAAGATTTAATAAAAAAAATGAATATTTTCGGTTTATCTTTAGAAAAAAAAAATCCAAAATTTGTCTCTTTTGGGTTATAATTTTGAAATTTAGCACAATTAATAAGCAAGTCTAAATTAATAATCTCCCAAAATTTTATTGTTGTAGCATTAGAACTACTAGAGTTACAAGCTATAATAAAAAAAATTAAAAATTTTTGGTTTATCTTTAAAATAAAAAATTTCAAAATTTGTTTCTCATGGGCTATAATTTTGAAATTTAGCATAGTTAATAAGCAAGTCTAACTTAGTAATCTTTCAAAATTTCATTGCAGTAGCGCTAAAATTACAAGAGTTACAAGATTTAATAAAAAAAATGAATATTTTCGGTTCATTTTTAGAAAAAAAATCCAAAATTTGTCTCTTTTGGGTTATAATTTTGAAATTTAGCACAATTAATAAGGAAGTCTAAATTAATAATCTCCCTAAATTTTATCGTTGTAGCATTAGAACTGCTAGAGTTACAAGCTATAATAAAAAAAATTAAAAATGGTTTATCTTTAAAATAAAAAATTTCAAAATTTGTTTCTCATGGGCTATAATTTTGAAATTTAGCACAGTTAATAAGCAAGTCTAAACTAGTAATCTTTCAAAAATTCGTTGCAGTAACGCTAAAATTACAAGAGTTACAAGATTTAATAAAAAAAATGAATATTTTCGGTTCATCTTTAGAAAAAAAAATCCAAAATTTGTCTCTTTTGGGTTATAATTTTAAAATTTAGCACAATTAATAAGCAAATCTAAATTAATATTTTCCCAAAATTTTATCGTTGTAGCATTAGAACTACTAGAGTTACAAGCTATAATAAAAAAAACTAAAAATTTTTGGTTTATCTTTAAAATAAAAAATTTCAAAATTTGTTTCTTATGAGCTATAATTTTAAAATTTAGCACAGGTTAATAAGCAAGTCAAAATAATGATTTTTTAAAATTTGATTGCAGAAGCGCTAAAATTACAAGAGTTACAAGCTTTAATAAACAAAAATGAATATTTTCGGTTTATCTTTAGAACAAAAAATTCCAAAATTTGTCTCTCTTGGGCAATAACTTTGAAATTTAGCACAGTTAATAAACAAGTTTAAATTAGTGATCTTTTAAAATTTCATTGCTGTAGCACTAAAATTACTAGAGTTACAAGCTTTAATATAAGAAAAAATTGAAAATTTTTGGTTCATCTTAGAATAAGAAATTCCAAAATCTGTCTCTTTTGAACTATGGTTTTGAAATTTAGCACAGTTAATAAGCTATCATTTACAAGAGTTAAATGCGCCTCTGACCCGTAAATGCTGGCAATTCTCCATATTTTTGAACTATCAAAATGAAAAGTGCACTCGTCAAGTGGTAGGCACTAGCAAGGTAACCAAAAATCATTGCTAAATTTGAAAATTAAGTAGATGGAGTACGCAACTCGTACGCATTTAAAAATGGCTCTTATTGACAAAATCTCAACCGATTCGAGGGTCGCGACGCTCCAACTCCATTCCTCCCTCTTTGGAAATGTTTGTGCTCCCACAAAGCACTCGAGCACGTCTCTGAGGGTTGTTATAGCGAACGTTGCACCGACAACTCCATCCACCCCCTATATACACGATTCAAGCATTCTCCATATCGCACTCCAACATTCTGAACAAATATAATTAGTAGACGCTTCCAAAAATAAAAAACTGCGTTTCTGGAAGAGACGAACAAGTGGAAGATCACCAAACCTCGCAATTTTCAACCCAAGTTGCGTCTTTTTATCGATTTGCAGACAATATCTGAATCCACCCCAAATCCATTCATTTACGTTTCGACAAAGCGAAAGGGTTGCTTTCATTGTGTCCGCTTGTATTTTCTAGAGTGAACAAATACAATAAAGTTAGTATGAATTTCAAGCATTGTTTACTCTCGAATTCGCCCTCTCTAATTCCGGGTGGCACTGTAATGATCCGGGGAGAGTCCGGCTCTGTGCACTACCTGAAACCGCGTTCGATTCCGTTGTGCCGTTAATTGGGTGTTGATCTTCTGTTTTACGGCCTTTTAAGGTTCGGCAGTTCCAAGAATGGAATTGGATTGTAAAAGCAAAATTCGCTTCTTTGTTTTGAGAGTTGGTGGCGTGTCAAGAGTAATTTTTAATTGTTGGTATCCGGAATTAATTTTTTTATGCAATTCACTTATTTATGTGGAGTATGTTAACATATTTTATGTCGGACGATTGATGGAGAGATTATTTTGTCTCTCTTGGGCTATAATGAGTTACAAGTTTTAATAAACAAAAATTTAAATTTTCGGTTCTTCTTCAGAATAAAAATATTCCAAAATTTGTCTCGCTTAGGTTATAATTTTGAAATTTAGGCCAGTCAATAAACAAGTTTAAGTTAGGAATCTCACGAAATTTCATTGCTGCATCATTAGAATTGCTAGAGTTACAAGCTTTAATAAAAAAATTGAAAATTTTTGGTTTGTCTTTGGAATAAAAAATTCCAAAATTTGTCTCTTTTGGGCGATAATTTTACAATTTAGCACAGTTAATAAACAGATTCAAGTTAGTAATCTTTTAAAATTTTGTTGTTGTAGCATTAGAATTACTAGAGTTACAAGCTATTACAAAGAAATTTAATTTTTTTTGTCTATTTTTAGAATAAAAAATTCCAAATTTTTTTTTTGGGCTATAATTTTAAAATTTAGCTCAATTAATAAGAAAGTCCAAATTAGTAATGCTCCAAAATTTTATGACAGTAGCTCTAAGATTACTAGAGTTACAAGCTTTAATGTAAAAAATTAAAAATTTTCGATTGATATTTGGAATAAAAAATTCCAAAATTTGTCTCTTTTGGACTATAATTTTAAAATTTAGCACAGTTAATAAGCAAGTCTAAATTAGTAATCTACTAAAATTTCATCGCCGTAGCATTAGAATTACTAGAATTACAAGCTTTAATAAAAGAATTGAAACTTTTTGGCTTATCTTCAGAATAAAAAATTCCAAAATTTGTCTCTTTTGAGTTAGAATTTTGCATTTTAACCCAGTTAATAAGTAAATTTAAATTACTAATCTCCCAAAATTTCATCGCTGTAGCACTAGAATTACTAGAGTTACAAGCTTTATTAAGAAAAAATGAAAATTTTTGATTCCTTTTCAGAATAAAAAATTCCAAAATTTGTCTCTCTTAGGTTATAATTTTGAAATTTAGAACAGTTAGTGACCAGGTCCAAATTAATAATTTCTCAAAATTTTATTGCCATAGCAATTAAATTACTTAAGTTACAAGCTTTAATAAACAAAATGAAAATTTTCGGTTCATTTTTAAAATAAAAAATTCTAAAATTCGTCTCTCTTAGGTTATAATTTTGAAATGTAACACAGCTAATGAACAGGTTCAAATTAGTAATTTCTCAAAATTTCATCCCTGTAACCGTAGAATTACTAGAATTACAAGCTTAAATAAAAAAATTGAAAATCTTCGGTTTATCTTCAGAATATAAAATTCAAAAATTTGTTTCTCTTGGGGTATAATTTTCAAATTTAGCACAGTTAATAGGCTGGTCCAAGTTAGTAATCTCCCAAAATTTTATTCCTGTAGCACTAAAATTACTAGAATTACTAGAGTTACAAGCTATAACAAAAAAAGTGAAAATTTTTGGTTTATCTTCAGAATAAAAAATTCTAGAATTTGTCTCTCTTGGGCTATAATTTTAAAATTTACCACAGTTTTAATAAGCAAGTCAAATCTGCTAAAATTTTATAGTTGTAGCATAAGATATACTAGAATTACAAGCTTTAATAAAATGAATTAAAACTTTTTGGATTATCTTCAGAATAAAAAATTCTAAAATTTGTTTCTTTTGAGCTATAATTTTAAGTTTTAACACAGTTAATAAGTAAATCTAAATTAATAATCTCTCAAAATTTCATCGCTGTAGTACTAAAAATGCTAAAGTTACAAACTTGATAAAAAAAAATCAAAATGTTCGGTTCCCCATCAGAATAAAAAATTCCAAAATTTGTCTCTTTTGGGTTATAGTTTTGATATTCAGCACAGTTAGTAACCAGGTCCAAATTAGTGTTTTTTAAAATTTTATTGCCATAGCATTAAAATTACTTAAGTTACAAGCTTTAAAAAAAACTGAAAATTTGTGGTTTATTTTCAGAATAAAAAATTGCAAAATTTGTCTTTCTTGGGTTTTAATTTTGAAATTTAGCCCAGTTAATCAGCAAGTCTAAATTAGTTATCTCTCAAAATTTTATTGCAGTAGCACTAGAATTACTAGAGTTGCAAGCTATAACAAAAATATTGAAAATTTTTGGTCTATTTTTAGAACACAAAATTTCAAAATTTGTCTCTTTTGGGCTATAATTTTGAAATTTAGCTTAATTAATAAGCAAGTCCAAATTAGTAATCTCCAAAATTTTCTCGCAGTAGCTCTAAGATTATTAGAGTTACAAGTTTTAATAAAAAAAATTGAAAATTTTTGGTTCGTCTTCAGAATAAAAAATTCCAAAATTTTTCTTTTGAGCGATAATTTTGAAATTTAGCACAGTTAATAAACAAATTCAAGTCAGTAATCTCCCAAAATTTTATTCCTGTAACAATCGAATTACTTGAGTTACTAGCTATAACAAAGAAATTGAAAATTTTTGGTCTATTTTTAGAATAAAAAATTCCAAAATTTGTTTCTTTTAGGCTATGATTTTGAAATTTAGCTCAATTAATAAGCAAGTCCAAATTAGTAATCTTCCAAAATTTTATCGCAGAAGATCTAAGATTACTAGAGTTACAAGCTTTAATAAAAAAATTGAAAATTTTCGGTTTATTTTCAGAATAAAAATTTCCAAAATTTGTCTCTCTTGGGTTTTAATTTTAAAATTTAGCACAGTTAATAAACAAGTCGAAAGTAGTAAACTCACGTAATTTCATCGCTGTAGCATTAATTACTAGAGCTACAAGTTCTAATAAAAAAAACTGGAAATTTTTGGTTTTTCTTCAGAATAAAAAATTCCAAAATTTGTCTTTCCTGGGCAATAATTTTAAAATTCAGCACAGTTAATAAGCAAATCTAACTTAGTGCTTTTCCAAAATGTTATTGCTGTAGCACTAGAATTACTAAAGCTACAAGCTATAACAAAAAAACTGAAAATTTTTGGTCTATTTTTAGAATACAAATATTCAAAATTTGTCTCTTTTGGGCTATAATTTTGAAATTTAGCACAGTAAATGAACTGGTTTAAACTAGTAATTTCTCAAAATTTCATCGGCCTTGCATTAGAATTACTAAAGTTACAAAATTTAATAAAGAAAATAAAAATTTTTGGTTTATTTTCAGAATAAAAAATTCCAAAATTTGTCTCCTTTGGGCTATAATTTTGAAGTTTAGAACAGTTGATAACCAAGTCCAAATTAGGGATCTCCCAAAATTTCATCGCTGTAGCATTAGAATTATTTGAGTTACACAAGCATTAATACAAAAAAAATAAAATTTTTGGTTCATCTTCAGAATAAAAAAAATCCAAAATTTGTCTTTTTTGTGCTATACTTTTGAAATTTAGCACAGTTAATGAGCAGGTCCAAATGAGTAATTTCTCAAAATTTCGTTGCCGTAGCATTATAATTACTAAAGTTACAAGTTTTAATAAAAAAAAATAAAAATTTTCGCTGCCTCTTCAGAATAAAAAATTCAAAAATTTGTTTCTCTTGAGGTATAATTTTGAAATTTAGCACAGTTAATAAGTAATTCCAAATTAGTAATCGCCCAAAATTTTATTCCTGTTGCCCTAGAATTACTAGAGTTACAAGCTATAACAAAACAAGTGAAATTTTTTTGTCTATTTTCAGAATAAAAAATTCCAAAATTTGTTTCTCTTGCGCTATAATTTTGAAATTTATCACAGTCGATAAGTAAGTCCAAATTAGTAATCTCTCAAAATCGGATTGTATAAAAGCAAAATTCGCTTCTTTGTTTTGAGGTTGGTGGCGTGTCAAGAGTAATTTTTAATTGTTGGCATCCGGAGCGAATTTTTTATGCAATTCACTTATTTATGTGGAGTATGTAAACATATTTTATGTCGGGCGATTGATGGAGAGATTATTTTGCGTTTTGTGTTTGCAGCCGCCTCATCAACTTGGCAGGTGGACGTTATGAAACAACGGACGAGGTGGAGTTGTGTGGATTTATTCCGTGGAAAGATTAAAAGAAAGGAAGCAAAATGATAAAAACAGAAATGTTACAATAATTGGGTTTAAAGCTCGAAAAACATGCAATGGAGCTAAGGAATTAGCACTTTTAAGGACATTTTCGTCTCTGAACAGGCGAGTTTAGTAAAACCCGAAAATCTCGGCCGTTCTTTGTAGATACCGTAAATCGATAAACGTCGGTCCGAATCAATACCGTGTCTCTAATTGCGTCCGTGGTTGACATCCACGGTCGCAGGTGTCGTCCTGCCATAAATCGTAATTTTATTGTTAAAATGCTAGAGGTCCTGGCATGCAGCAAGCGGCCATAGCGTCGGCCCAATTGGCTACCGGATTCTAGTTATCCAATCCCCGATCTGAGGATACTTTTCATCTGTCAACGAGTCCAACTCGGCCACCCACCGTCAAACAGAAACTATAAATTACCTTCCGATACCAACGATTCGATACTAGCCGCCGACCACGGTTCCAACTCGTTTTCGGGAATCAAATAAAACTACCGATTCGGTCGGATTTTTTCCTTTTTTTCCTCCGAACGGTCACTGGCAATGTCAACGCAGGGTCGGAGTGAAGCCGAAATTGGAAACAGAAAATTTACCCAGCGTGGCAGCTGCCATCCTCATGGTAACCGGAAGTTCCCCGCACGGCGGTCGATCGTCCACCGGCAGCTTCCTCTTCCTTGGTCTTCCCTTGTGGTGTTGAGGCGGCGCGTTCCCGTAGTATCCCGTAGGCGAATCGCCCCCTCTGAACATCAGCTCGACAGGATCGCTCGTATCGCAATAATCCAGGAGTTCATAGTGCGGTCGGCAGTAAATCAGTCCGTCCCTCATTCCAAAATGGTCGCCTTTAGACAAAGGGATCCCGCAGGACGTGCAGGAGAAACAGTGGAGGTGGTAGACTGAGTCCCTTGCTCGCATCACCAACTCGTTGGCGGAGATGCCCGCCTGGCAGCGGCCGCATCTCGTCACGGCGAACATCCTGAAATTCAAAAGACATTTTTTTAATTAGAAAAATTATAAAGGGCACAGGTGTTTTGTGATGGGTTTTTTCCCCCAATTATTTAACCCATCAAATGCACCCATCGAATAACTAGCAGCGAGTTGAGTTTATAACAATATCGCGCCGACAAATCTCCAAACCCACACCTGACAGCAAGTCTGTGATTGATTCGCCGATAATGTTTGTCACTATTAAAATACCTTATCTGCATGTGTCATAACAGGTGAAATACTATAATTAGTGACAACTCCATCCACTCTAGTCAGGCTTAGATACAATTGTCCAATTATCATGGCTCTTGTTAAAAGGGAGCGAAATTTGTTCTCTCTTGAAAATCAGACTAGAAAATCCATAAATTTCTTATTAAACATAAATGTGCATCATGTACCGTACCTTTGTCGTAAAAATTCACTTAATTGTATAAATTTAGATTCTCTGCATTTTGAGAATCAAGTTAAGTGAGAATAATTTAAAACGTATAAAACAACGCTAGCGTGACACTTTTCTTAATAGGATTGCCTACTTCTTAGTGTAATCACAAGTCTGTATTTGACTAGAGGAAGAATGTTAATAATGCCTCTATTAATTAAGATATGTTATTTTATGAGGCATAAAATTCTATAGCTAAATAATGAATAAACAAGCGAGCAAATTTATTTCTTTTTGTTTCATCCGTATTCGACTCGATTATCTCAAAAAATCTTTGATAAGTCATTTTTCTACTCCCGTATTTAAATTGCCGTCTAATAGTGACATTTTGCGGCACTTGGTGCCGTCATTTTAGTCACGAGCTGAAGTTGGCCGCCGCTGAAATTGAAATTGAAAATTTGGGGTTTCGGGGGTTTCGGATTTAAGGACGTAGATAAAGTATAGTATGTAACATGTTTATAAATTACTTTAGACACTCGTATTTTAAGCACTCGCAGTTAGCTAGCTTCGATTAATATTAAAGGAATCATATTATTAATAAGCACAATTCGCAGATTTCAGTTCGTTCAGAAAATAAAATTTATAAAATCGGTCACTATTGGTTTATAATTTTGAAATTTGACACAGTTAGTGAGTGAGGCACAGTTAGTAACCTCCCGAAATTTGATTGCTGTGACACTAAAATTACCAGAGTTACAAGCTTTACTAAAAAAATTGAAATTTTTTAACATTTTCATCTTTAGAATAAAAAATTTCAAAATTTGTCTCTTTGGGGCTATAATTTTGAAATTTAGCACAATTATTAAGCAAGTCTAAATTAGTAATCCCTCAAAATTTTATTGCCGTAGCATTAGAATTACTAGAGTTACAAGCATTAATAAAAAAAAAAAATATTTTTGGTTTATTTTCAGAATAAAAAATTCCAAAAATTGTCTCTCTTGGGCTATAATTTTTAAATTTAGCACAGTAATTAAGCAGGTCCAAATTACTAGTCTCTTAAAATTTGATCGCTTTAGCACTAAAATTAGTAGAGTTACAACCATTAATAAAAAAATTTGAAAATTTTTGGTTCATTTTCAGAATAAAAAATTTCAAAATTTGTCTCGCTTAGGCCATAGTTTTGAAATTTAGCACAGGTAATAAACAAGTTTAAATTAGTATTGTTTCAAAATTTCATCGCCGTAGCATTAGAATTACTAGAGATACAAGCTTTAATACAAAAAATTGAAAATTTTTGGTTCATCTTCAGGATAAAACAATTCAAAATTTGTTTTTTTTGGGCAATAAATTTGAAATTTAGCACAATTAATAAGCAAGTCTAAATTAGTAATCCTTCAAAATTTCATTGCCGTAGCATTAGAATTACTAGAGTTACAAGCTTTAATAAAAAAAATGAAGATTTTTCGTTCATTTTCGGAATAAAAAATTCCAAAGTTTGTCTTTGTTGGGCAATAATTTTGAAATTTAGCACAGTTAATAAGTAGATTTAAATTAGTAACCTCTCAAAACTTTATCGCTGCAGCATTAGAATTACTAGAGTTTCAAGCTTTAATCAAAAAAATTGAAATTCTTCGGTTGATCTTCAGAATAAAAAAATCCAAAATTTGTCTCTTTTGGGCTATAATTTTGAAATTTAACACAGTTAATAAGGAAGTCCAAATTAGTATTCTTTCGAAATTTCATAGCTGTAGCATTAAAATTATTAGTTACAAGCTTTAATGAAAAATTTTTGAAAATTTTCGGTTCATTTTCAGAACAAAAAATTTGAAAAATTGTTTTTTTTTGGGCTATAATTTTGAAATTAAGCACAGTTAATAAGAAAGTCTAAATTAATAATCTCTCAAAATTTTATCGCTGTAGCATTAGAATTACTAGAGTAACAAGCTTTAATAAAAAAATACAAAATTTTTGGTTCATTTTCATAATAAAAAATTCCAAAATTTGTTTCTTTTGAGCTATAAGTTTGAAATTTAGCACACTTAATAGGCAAGCCTAAAGTAGTAACTTCGCTCAATTTGACTGCGGTGGCGTCAAAATTACCAGAGCTACAGGGTTCTTTTAAGTCGGAATAATTTTAATGCCCTGTCTCAAAATCTCGATATCTTTATACAGAATGTTCCAAAATTGCGTCAAAAAATACCTAGCGAGATCGAACTCTTTAATATAAACAACAATTTCCTCTAAATAAGTTAATTTTGGTTTACATTTTCTTTTTTTTTCCTAGATTTTTAACCGAATTATGTACACTCTCAAAATCGCGTTTATTTTCAAAGAAAAAAAATTGAAAAATTTGCACACGCTTATAGTTGCTCAAGCTCTAGAATCCGACACAAAAATTTGTTTTTTATCGCCGGTATTTTGGCGCCGCGACGCCTGATAAGTGTAATGTTTAGCGACTTTTGAGTTTTAATGCAAACTCGCTGACTCAAATGACAAAGGAAATATTTTTTCTTCCACAAACTCACAAATCGCTTAAAATTACATGTTCAAAGCGTCGCGACGGCAAAACTATGGAAAATAAAACAAATGTTTGCGTTAAATTCTAGAGCTCTGTCAACTAAAATTTGCAAAATTTTATCAACAAAAGGGGTGTTTTTCTCCGATTTGGCATGAATTCCGAGAATCTCTCAATTTTTCCAGCTAACTTCTCGTGCTGTTTGTTCAAAAATCCCACAGATAAGTAATCCGATAACCGCCCCGAATTTCCCCCATTAATTACCAGCCCTGTTTTTTCTCCAAAATTCCAACCTCGTATTTCGCATCCCCGCACCCATCATCTGCCGAATCCTTTGCATAAACCCAAAGTAAGGGTGGCTCCGAACCCAATTAGTGCGTTATTGATGTTCTTTGTCCTTCTGGAATTCCTCCGGACTCATTCATCTGTCAACTCATTCACAATTGATGCAGATTTCACCCGATTTTTTGTACCTACGTGATGCGTTACGTAACGGAAATAACGAGTAAACATTCTTTTTTATCGGTTCATTAAAATTCTTATCGTTGACGACGGGGGAAAAATTATGTCGATGTTAGAAATGCCTAAATTAAAACTAATTGGTTATATTAATTTATCGATGGGGCTGCTGAGACATTCTTGAGAACCCAACACGTGGATTTGACGGCGCTGTTTTGGTAACTGCGGGTTTGTTGTTGTTGGCTTTGTTAAGGGTGGGTGTCGGAGCGATTACAGAAATGATAACGCCAGGGATATTTACAAACAACCAGAGGGTTGGTAGTATTGATTTTTCCACTTTTCAAAAACTCACCGATAGTAATCTTCCTTGCAGTAGATATTTCCATCTCTGGCGAAACAAGTCAGCTCCGTATCCAGAGGCAACTTGCATTCGCAGCATTTCAGACAAGAAGCATGCCATTGTCTGTCGACGGCTAGGAGGTAGTAGCGGTCTTGTATTCTTCCTCCGCAGCCGGCGCACGTGGTGCCGTCGATGGAGGAGACACCGCCTAAGCTGGAGCACGGCGAAGAGATGGTGCGTTCGATTGATTCGCGTTCCTTCAACATGGTAGGACGAAGATGCGACTGAGGACGAGGCTACCTAAGACGGGAAGAAATGTCGTTTTGGTGAAAAAATGCAGAAAACGGGGAGAGAAATTTAATTAGTTATGGCGGTAACGGTTTAATTGCCGTCTGCCGGCTTTTTCCGCAATTGGCGCCCAGACGATCGGGCGAGGCTGGTATATGGGTTAGCGGATATACAGGGTGTTTGATTAAAGAAACCGAGTTAGTTTAGTTACAATTGTTTTATTAGAAACAATAATGATTCTTAATGTAAGGTTTGTTTTGTTCTAACAGGCCAGGACTTGGAGATATTGTTAAAATATTTTTTTTGAGTACTCTGCATTCTAAAGAAGATTCTAACTTTGATAATTTTAACGCCACGTCAACTAAATTTGGAGAGGTTACTAATTTCAGCTTTTCTATTAATTGTGCAGAATTGCAAAATTATAGAACAAAAGAGACAAATTTTGGAATTTTTTGTATTGAGAATAAACCAAAAACTTTTGAAAAATGTATTGAGGGTTGTAACTCTGGTAATTTTGGCGCCACAGCAATCGAATTTGGGAAGGTTACTCAATTTGGAGTTGCTTATTAACTGTCTTAAGTTGCAAAATTGTACGTTAAACAGAACAGATTTTAGAAATTTTTAATCTGATGGTGAACAAAAAAAATTATTAAAAAAAAATTTAAAAAGTTTAAACTGTGGTAATTTTTACGCCACGTCGACTAAATTTGGAGAGGTTACTAATTTAAACTCTCTTATTACTTCTGCTAAATTTCAAAATTATACACCAAAAGAAACAAATTTTGGAATTTTTTATTTAAGGACAAACCAAAAAAAAATTGAAAAAAAAAATGTTAAGGGTTGTAACTCTAGTAATTTTAGTGCTATAGCAATCAAATTTAGGGCGGTTACTTATTTGGAGTTACTTATTAACTGTCTTAAATTGCACAATTGTACGGCAAAGAACACAAATGTTGGAAATTTTTAATCTGAAGATGAACAGAAAATTACCAAAAAAATATTAAATCTTCTAACTCTGGTAATTTTTACGGCACGTCAACTAAATTTAGGGAGATTACTAACTCAAACTCTTTTATTACTTCTGCTAAATTTCAAAATTATTTACCAAAAGAGACAAATTTTGGAATTTTTTATTTTGGGGACAAACCAAAAAAAAATGAAAAAAATGTTAAGGGTTGTAACTCTAGTAATTTTAGTTCTACAGCAATTAAATTTAGGGGGGTTACTTATTTGGAGTTACTTATTAACTGCCTTAAATTGCACAATTGTACATCAAAGAACACAAATGTTGTAAATTTTTAATCTGAAGATGAACAGAAAATTACCAAAAAAATATTAAATCTTCTAACTCTGGTAATTTTTACGCCACGTCAACTAAATTTGGGGAAATTACTAACTCAAACTCTCTTATTACTTCTGCTAAATTTCAAAATTATACACCAAAAGAGACAAATTTTGGAATTTTTTATTTTGAGTACAAACAAAAAAAAATGAAAAAAAATGTTAAGGGTTGTAACTCTAGTAATTTTAGTGCTACAGCAATCAAATTTAGGGGGGGTTACTTATTTGGAGTTACTTATTAACTGTCTTAAATTGCACAATTGTACATCAAAGAACACAAATGTTGGAAATTTTTAATCTGAAGATGAACAGAAAATTACCAAAAAAATATTAAATCTTCTAACTCTGGTAATTTTTACGGCACGTCAACTAAATTTGGGGAGATTACTAACTCAAACTCTCTTATTACTTCTGCTAAATTTCAAAATTATACACCAAAAGAGACAAATTTTGGAATTTTTTATTTTGAGTACAAACAAAAAAAAATGAAAAAAAATGTTAAGGGTTGTAACTCTAGTAATTTTAGTGCTACAGCAATCAAATTTAGGGGGGGTTACTTATTTGGAGTTACTTATTAACTGTCTTAAATTGCACAATTGTACATCAAAGAACACAAATGTTGGAAATTTTTAATCTGAAGATGAACAGAAAATTACCAAAAAAATATTAAATCTTCTAACTCTGGTAATTTTTACGGCACGTCAACTAAATTTGGGGAGATTACTAACTCAAACTCTCTTATTACTTCTGCTAAATTTCAAAATTATACACCAAAAGAGACAAATTTTGGAATTTTTTATTTTGGGGACAAACCAAAAAAAATTGAAAAAAAATGTTAAGGGTTGTAACTCCAGTAATTTTAGTGCTATAGCAATCAAATTTAGGGGGGTTACTTATTTGGAGTTACTTATTAACTGTCTTAAATTGCACAATTGTACATCAAAGAACACAAATGTTGGAAATTTTTAATCTGAAGATGAACAGAAAATTACCAAAAAAATATTAAATCTTCTAACTCTGGTAATTTTTACGGCACGTCAACTAAATTTAGGGAGATTACTAACTCAAACTCTTTTATTACTTCTGCTAAATTTCAAAATTATTCACCAAAAGAGACAAATTTTGGAATTTTTTATTTTGGGGAAAACCAAAAAAAAATGAAAAAAATGTTAAGGGTTGTAACACTAGTAATTTTAGTTCTACAGCAATTAAATTTAGGGGGGTTACTTATTTGGAGTTACTTATTAACTGTCTTAAATTGCACAATTGTACGTCAAAGAACACAAATGTTGGAAATTTTTAATCTGAAGATGAACAGAAAATTACCAAAAAAATATTGAATCTTCTAACTCTGGTAATTTTTACGCCACGTCAACTAAATTTGGGGAGATTACTAACTCAAACTCTCTTATTACTTCTGCGAAATTTCAAAATTATACACCAAAAGAGACAAATTTTGGAATTTTTTATTTTGAGGACAAACCAAAAAAAATTGAAAAAAAATGTTAAGGGTTGTAACTCTAGTAATTTTAGTGCTACAGCATTTAAATTTAGGGAGGTTACTTAGCTGGGGTTGCTTATTAAATGTCCTAAATTGCAACATTGTAGGTCAAACAAAACAAATGTTGGAAATTTTTAATCTGAGGAAGAACAGAAAATTACCAAAAAAATATTAAATCTTCTAACTCTGGTAATTTTTCCGGCACGTTAACTAAATTTAGGGAGATTACTAACTCAAACTCTCTTATTACTTCTGCTAAATTTCAAAATTATACACCAAAAGAGACAAATTTTGGAATTTTTTATTTTGGGGACAAACCAAAAAAAATTGAAAAAAAATGTTAAGGGTTGTAACTCCAGTAATTTTAGTGCTATAGCAATCAAATTTAGGGGGGTTACTTATTTGGAGTTACTTATTAACTGTCTTGAATTGCACAATTGTACATCAAAGAACACAAATGTTGGAAATTTTTAATCTGAAGATGAACAGAAAATTACCAAAAAAATATTAAATCTTCTAACTCTGGTAATTTTTACGGCACGTCAACTAAATTTGGGGAGATTACTAACTCAAACTCTCTTATTACTTCTGCTAAATTTCAAAATTATACACCAAAAGAGACAAATTTTGGAATTTTTTATTTTGGGGACAAACCAAAAAAAATTGAAAAAAAATGTTAAGGGTTGTAACTCCAGTAATTTTAGTGCTATAGCAATCAAATTTAGGGGGGTTACTTATTTGGAGTTACTTATTAACTGTCTTAAATTGCACAATTGTACATCAAAGAACACAAATGTTGGAAATTTTTAATCTGAAGATGAACAGAAAATTACCAAAAAAATATTAAATCTTCTAACTCTGGTAATTTTTACGGCACGTCAACTAAATTTAGGGAGATTACTAACTCAAACTCTTTTATTACTTCTGCTAAATTTCAAAATTATACACCAAAAGAGACAAATTTTGGAATTTTTTATTTTGAGGACAAACAAAAAAAAATGTTAAAGGTTGTAACTCTAGTAATTTTAGTGCTACAGCAATCAAATTTAGGGGGGGTTACTTATTTGGAGTTAGTTATTAACTGTCTTAAATTGCAAAATTGTACATCAAAGAACACAAATGTTGGAAATTTTTAATCTGAAGAAGAACAGAAAATGACCAAAAAAATATTAAATCTTCTAACTCTGGTAATTTTTGCGCCACGTCAACTAAATTTGGGGAGATTACTATTTTAGGCTTCCTTATTAATTGTGTAAAATTGCAAAATTATAGACCAAAAGAGACAAATTTTAGAATTTTTCATTTAGAGAATGAACCAAAAATCTGCAAAAAAAATGTACGAACGCCTATAACTCTGGTAATTTTTACGCCACGTCAACTAAATTTAGGGACGTTATTAATTCAAATTTTCTTATTAATTGTGCTAAATTGCAAATTTGTAGACTAAAAGAAACAAATTTTGAAATTTTTTATTTAGAGAATGAACCAAAAACTGCGAAAAAATTGTATTAGCGCTTATAACTGGTAATTTTAACGCCACGGCAATGAAATTTGGAAAGTTTACTAATTAAGAAGTGGTTACTAACTTTGTGAAATTTCAAAATTATAGGCCAAAAAAGACAAATTTTGGAATTTTTTTATTTTGAGATAGAACCAATAAAATAAAAAAAATGTGTTAAAGGCTGTATTGCAGGTAGTTCCAGTGCCCCAGTAATGAAATTTGGAGCGATTACTAAGTAAGCCTTGATTACTAACTGTGACAAATTTCAAAATTATAGAGCAGAAACTACTAGATATAGAAATTTTAATTTTTTTGAATGAACCGAAAACTGCGAATAATTTTTATTAAGGGTTGTAACTTTGGTAATTTTAACGCCTTAGCAATCAAATTTGGTGAGATTACTTATTTGGTCTCCTAATTTTAGAAATTCTTTCAAAATTTTACCCAAACCCACATCTAAAATATTTATAATACGATTAATTCTAATATTCATTACTTATTAGAATGTCATAAATAACATTATAGGAGTCAGCCTCGTTTGTTTTTAATGGTAATGACTATTTTTAATTAAGATGTAATGCTTCGTGTCATGTATTTAATTGATAATGTCTTTATTAAACGGACATGCACTCGTTAGTTTGTTGTGATGAATATAATTGAATATAAAAATTATTCTTTAATATTATTATTACATTTCCCCGAGACTAACATTGTAGAATAGTTTTTCTAGGGCTTTATTAAAACCGAAAAAAAATTGCGTGTTGAGATAATCTGCTCACTTATTATTATTCCCATGTAAAATTTTCTTTGTTTTGCAAAGCTCAGCAGGTGCAAAATGTTGCATTTCTGCACCATCGCTCATTAAAAAATTCACTTGAAACGAGAGAAAATAAATTTGTTTGCGTACAACTAAACAATAGAAAAGTGTGACAAGGCTGAATAATAATAAAGAAATAAATAAATCTAAATAAATCTTCTATCGACACAGAAGAATTCTTGCCGTCGCGTCGCGTCGGCAACTCTTCACCCTTTTCCACCGTAGCGCAATTACAATTAGCAATTAACAAATTAACAGTCGTTCGCAGCTTACGCAAAGTAAATAAACCATCGCTTCTCTCAATTAAGAGCGCGTTGTTCTTGCAGATAGACAAAGACGTATTGAAAAGTCAACTCATTACGATGACAAGGACGGAATTCTCCATAAAGAAGTAAAATACTAACCGAGCGAGATTCAATTAATTCAAAGAGTTAAAATCAACAAAAACTACTTTCGATAATTGCATCAGATCGACCAACTGCGACTAATAAATTGGCGGCTTTTGTTTATTACAGTGCATGTCCGCAAACAGTATATTAACAAATTGCGCCGGTTTGTTGAAATGTGTAATATACTTTTAATTGTTGAGTAATTAAGGGAAAGATGCTGTTCCGGTGAAGGTTTTATGACGTTATAAAGTTGAGTTTGCTTCAGGGGTGGTGGAGAATTAATTACAGCACTGGTTAGCTGAAGGCTTGTTGTGTGAACGGGGACAGATTGATTCAGGGGAAAAGGGGGTGTTCGCGGTTAATGGCCAAGGAAAATTGAGTGGAAAAATTGAGACTTTACGACGAAGAGATTACTAGCTACTGAGCATTAAAAATTGACATAATTTTAGTCATGAATTTTTTCCAAAAAAATCACATAGACTTTTGGAAAATATGAGATTGCGAGAAAAACTAACTTCAATTTTGCTCCAAAACCAATTGGGATATCGACCTCGCAGTTTAACACACTTTTAGTCGTGAAATTTTTTCGACAAAATTAAATTTTCGACATTCGGACCACCAATAATTTTCGAACTTTTAAGCTCGTTCTCAAAATTGCAATGAATAAAAATTTTTAAAAATTTAGTTTGTTGCCTGAGAATATTAAAATTTGATACAGTCAATAAATGGATTAAGGGCATCAACCTCACCAAATTTCATCGCTGTGGCTCTAACATAACCAAAAGTGCGAATTTTTTTATAGAATTTTAGAACTTTTTGGATCGTCTTGAAAATAAAAATTTTTTAAATCTGAATCTGTTTAAAAATTTTGAAATTTAATGGAGTTAATAAATTAGTTAAGGGTTTCAACCCCTCCATATTTTATCGCTGTGGCTCTAACGCAATTAAAGATACAAATTTTTATTTTGAATATATTGAAACTTCTGGGTTCGTCTTAAAAATAAAAATTTCTAAAATCTGAATCTGTTGTTTTAGAATTTTGAAATTGGGTGCAGTTAATAAATGAGCTATGAGACGCAACGTCTCCAAATTTCATCGCGGTGGTACCAATACAACAAAAAATACAATTTTTTAATAGAATTTTGATTTTTTTTAAATTACCCTAAAAATAAAAAAATTTAAAATCTGAATCTAGTGTCCCACAATTTTGAAATTTGCTGCAGTTAATAAATGAGTTACAAATAGCAACGTCCAAAATTTCATCGCGGTGGTACCAACACAACCAAAAATACAATTTTTTTTATAGAATTTTGAATTTTTTTGAATTAACCGAAAAATAAAAATTTCTAAAATCTGAATCTGTTGTCTAAACATTTTGAAATTTTGTGGAGTTATTAAATGAGTTAAGAGTTTCAATCCGTCCAAATTTTGTCGCTGTGGCTCTAACACAACTGAAGATACAAATTTTTATTTTGAATTTTGAAACTGCTGGGTTCGTTCTAAAAATAAAAATTTCTAAAATCCGACTCTGTTGATCCACAATTTTAAAATTTGGTGCAGTTAATAAATGAGTTATGAGTAAGTAGCAACGTCTCCAAATTTCATCGCGGTGGTACCAACACAACCAAAAATACTATTTTTTTTATAGAATTTTGAATTTTTTTTAATTAACCGAAAAATAAAAATTTCTAAAATCTGAATCTGTAGTCTAAAAATTTTGAAATTTTGTGGAGTTATTAAATGAGTTAAGAGTTTCAATTTCTCCAAATTTTGTCGCTGTGGCTCTAACACAACTGAAGATACAAATTTTTATTTTGAATTTTGAAACTGCTGGTTCGCTCTAAAAATAAAAATTTTTAAAATCCGACTCTGTTAATCTACAATTTTAAAATTTGGTGCAGTTAATAAATGAGTTATGAGTAGCAACGTCTCCAAATTTCATCGCGGTGGTACCAACACAAACAAAAATACTATTTTTTTATAGAATTTTGAATTTTTTTTAATTAACCGAAAAATAAAAATTTCTAAAATCTGAATTTGTTGTCTAAAAATTTTGAAATTTTGTGGAGTTAATAAATGAGTTAAAAGTTTCAATCCCTCCAAATTTTGTCGCTGTGGCTCTAACACAACTGACGATACAAATTTTTATTTTGAATTTTGAAACTGCTGGTTCGTTCTAAAAATAAAAATTTTTAAAATCCGACTCTGTTAATCTACAATTTTAAAATTTGGTGCAGTTAATAAATGAGTTATGAGTAGCAACGTCTCCAAATTTCATCGCGGTGGTACCAACACAACCAAAAATACTATTTTTTTTATAGAATTTTGAATTTTTTTTAATTAACCGAAAAATAAAAATTTCTAAAATCTGAATCTGTAGTCTAAAAATTTTGAAATTTTGTGGAGTTATTAAATGAGTTAAGAGTTTCAATTTCTCCAAATTTTGTCGCTGTGGCTCTAACACAACTGAAGATACAAATTTTTATTTTGAATTTTGAAACTGCTGGTTCGCTCTAAAAATAAAAATTTTTAAAATCCGACTCTGTTAATCTACAATTTTAAAATTTGGTGCAGTTAATAAATGAGTTATGAGTAGCAACGTCTCCAAATTTCATCGCGGTGGTACCAACACAACCAAAAATACTATTTTTTATATAGAATTTTGAATTTTTTTGAATTAAACAAAAAATAAAAATTTCTAAAATCTGAATCTGTAGTCTAAAAATTTTGAAATTTTGTGGAGTTATTAAATGAGTTAAGAGTTTCAATCCCTCCAAATTTTGTCGCTGTGGCTGTAACACAACTGAAGATACAAATTTTTATTTTGAATTTTGAAACTCCTGGGTTCGTTCTAAAAATAAAAATTTCTAAAATCCGACTCTGTTGATCCACAATTTTAAAATTTAGTACAGTTAATAAATGAGATGAGTAGCAACGTCTCCAAATTTCATCGCGGTCGTACCAACACAACCAAAAATACAATTTTTTTTATAGAATTTTAATCGATTTTTTGTCAAAAAAACTGACTAACGAACTTTGGGTATTTTTGGGCGAATTCTAGAGGAGAATGGGCTGAGAAAGTCACTGGCGCAAAGGGTTTCTTAATATCGGAAATATTTAGGTAACGTAAAAAATTATAAAAATGAAAATCATCTATAACTTTGATTGGTCATAACTCAATTATTTGTTGACGTACGTTAAAAATTCGCCCGGTTTTAAATTCCGCGTGAAATTCTGCGTAAAATAGGTACAAATAACTTGAATTTGCTTCACAAATAAACAAGATATTGATCGAAGTT
Organism: Gnatocerus cornutus; assembly: GCA_029298725.1. Classification (NCBI taxonomy): domain Eukaryota; kingdom Metazoa; phylum Arthropoda; class Insecta; order Coleoptera; family Tenebrionidae; genus Gnatocerus; species Gnatocerus cornutus. Next base: position 21,565,448 of record CM055510.1, read on the forward strand.
CGCATAAGTAACACCTGGCAAAGGACTATTCTAGTTCCGGAGATATTAAGCTAAAATTTTCTTATATTTTCACATTGAAATCTCATAAGCAAAATCGACACTTCTATTTAACCATTTAAATTTCTAATTTTTCATACCTGAAGAAATTAATTAAATGTTTATTGCCATTGCCATTATTTATAGCTCCTGTTTGTTTGCACATTAACAACATAAAAGATTAATACATTTATGTATAGCCTAAGCACGTCTTATCGGCATATTATTATAAATTTACATTTACACAAAGTACAGAACACGCCAGGTAAGATTATAAAAAATATATTCGTAGATTTATCTCTCCATTATCAATCCCATTTGCCACACTCATGTTTTTTTCAGTGTCTATTTACTTCTCTCTGCACGCAACAATTTCACCAATTTTCTCGAATTCAATCAATCATAAAATTCCACACGAGTCAAAAAATTCCAATTTTTAAAATATGTATCTCCGTCCAGATTGAAAGCATGCGAACGAGATAAATAAGGCAAATGACATTTACGTCATGTCGTTTATTTATTCCCGAGACTTAAATTATGTGTAGCGATAATGTCGCAAACGTGATATAAATTTCTTAGAGCAGTTACATGGCTTTGTAATTGATGTAAAGTGAGTATGCGTGTGCGTGGAAACTCAACAAAGCTCTGCACAAGCGGGGCCCAAAAACAAAGGAAATGTGCCCACGTACATTAAAAATTTGCGAAAAAAAAAGACGCACGCACTGATTTATTCTAATTAAAGTGGCACAGTGAGATAATTTTGCGGAATAATTAAACTGGAATAAACAATAGAGAAGAATGTCTGCGGATATAAATTATGAGGTAAATGCAAATTAAACTGAATGAAAACTATCCGCAAAAAAGTGTGTGTACAGCTATTATAATTATTTTACTTTGCATATGTTTATCAGCTCGAGATTGTCTGCAATTTTAATTTATAATACTGTTTTTATGATAATTATTATTATTATTATTAGTGTGTAGTTACACGAAGGGTAAGTGCGGTTATTGTAGTTCGTGTTAACTAATTTGATTCAATTAGTATTCATAATTTTATTGATTACATTTATTAATAATAATTAGTTTAGTTGTGGGTTTGAAATTTCCCGCTGAATTTTGACGTTTGATTGCACAGCCTCCTCCGATTATAGAAAAAGTTGGGCAATGACAGCTGTCACACGTCACTGTAAATAATTCGTGTGCATAAATCTACGGGGTGGCGCCTTAAATTATGTAAAATGAGACAAATGATTGGTGTAATTGACAGCGACACTTCCCCCCCTCTCCCCTCGTTGCCTGACAATTGCCATTAGTCAAAACAGAGCTCGCTCGATTTTAATGCCGCCCGAAAATTCCCGTAATTATATTAATTAGCGCCTTTAATTGCCATTTCCCTACCTGTCAACGCCGCCCATAATCCAGAGGCCCGTTGAAACAATCGACACAAACACACCACAATCGCGACGTTTCGGACCGTCACTGTGCACTTTACCGTCGGTACAATGATGCATCTAAGGCCCAGTGCGTCTCTCTCAGGGATGCTGCGTTGGCTCCGCCCCAAAACGCGCGATCCGCCCATTTCGATGCGCCGATGTCACTGCGTGTCCAATCAGCCGCGACGGATTTCCCCTCCGCTTTGCCAACGGCCGCCCACTACTGGATTGTCATTTGTCGGCAACGCTGACTTCGCAATTGATTTACGAAGGGCGAAGGGACGGTAATCCGGCAAATTGGTGCGTTGGGGTGACCTTCGCGGCCGGACTCCCCTACTATGGCGATAGTCAGGTGGTTTTGCCTAGGCTGCTTGATCGGAGGGAGTTTGTCGCTGGGAAATAATAAGTGACGTTTAATGTGGAGGAATCTTAACGAAGCGTTTGCAGGTGTTATTATCAATGGCAGCGGAACTTGTCCACGTGATTTTTACGGTTGGTTTAATTAACGATGTCCGATCATGGGGAAAAAATGCGGTGAAATGGGTTTGATTGACAGGGTTTTGACATTTTTTTCGAAAAATTGATTGATGGGGAGATACGCGCACTCGAACGAGTTTTTGTTCAAAATTGCAATCAGATCGTTTAGATTAAGAGTTTCATCTTCAAAATAAAAAATTCCAAAACTTGTCTCTTTCGCTCTATAATTTTGCAATTTGAGACAATTAATAAGAAAAGATGAATTAGTAACCTCCCCAAATTTAGCTGACGTGGCGTAAAAATTACTAAAGTTAGAAATTAATTTTTTTTTTCCGTAATTTTTTGTTCATCTGCGATTAAAAATTTCTAAAAATTGTCTTGTTTGACGTACAATTGTGCAATTTAAGACAGTTAACAAGCAACTCCAAATGAGTTACTTCCCCAAATTTTATTGATGTGGCGTTAAAATTACTAGAGTTACAGCCCTTAACATTTTTTCTCAAAAGTTTTGGTTCATCCTCAAAATAAAAAAAAATAAAATTTGTGTCTTTTGGTCTATAATTTTGCTATTTGGCACAATTAATAAACAGCGTAACAGTAGTAAACGCTCCAAATTTCATCGCTATAGCATTTAAATTTTCAAAGTTACGAATTTTATTACAAATTTTGGATTTTTTTTGGTTCGATTCAAAAAGATAAATTTCCAAAATTTGAATCGTTTGCTTTATAACTTTTTTTGCAATTTGCCACAATTATTAAACAGCTTAAAAATAGTAAACTCTTCAAATTTCATCGCCATAGCATAACAATTTTCAAAGTTACGAATTTCATTAAAAATTTGGATTTTTTTTGGTTTGATTTGAAAAGATAAATTTCTAAAATCTTGGTCTTTTGCACTATAACTGTGTTATTTGGCATCATAAATAAACAGATTAAAATTAGTAAACGCTCCAAATTTCATCGCTATAGCATTAAAATAATTAAAGTTACGAATTTTATTATAAATTTTGGATTTTTTTGGTTCGATTTGAAAAGATAATTTTCTAAAATTTTTGTTAGTTGCACTATAACTTTACCATTTGGTACAATTAATAAACAGTTTAAAAGTAGTAAACGCTCCAAATTTCATTGCTATAGCATTAAACCATTCAAAATTACGAATTTTATTACAAATTTTGAATTTTTTTTGGTTCGATGCAAAAAGATAAATTTCCAAAATTTGAATCGTCTGCTTTATAACTTTGCAATTTGGCACAATTATTAAACAGCTTAAAAATAGTAAACTCTTGAAATTTCATCGCCATAGCATAACAATTTTCAAAGTTACGAATTTCATTAAAAATTTGGATTTTTTTTGGTTTGATTTGAAAAAATAAATTTTTAAAATCTTGGTCTTTTGCACTATAACTGTGCTATTTGGCATCATAAATAAACAGATTAAAATTAGTAAACGCTCCAAATTTCATCGCTATAGCATTAAAATAATTAAAGTTACGAATTTTATTATAAATTTTGGATTTTTTTGGTTCGATTTGAAAAGATAATTTTCTAAAATTTTTGGGTTTTGCACTATAACTTTGACATTTGGCACAATTAATAGACAGTTTAAAAGTAGCAAACGCTCCAAATTTCATTGCTATAACATTAAACCATTCAAAATTACGAATTTTATTACAAATTTTGGATTTTTTTTGGTTTGATTCGAAAAGATAAATTTCCAAAATTTGAATCGTTTGCTTTATAACTTTGCAATTTGGCACAATTATTAAACAGCTTAAAAATAGTAAACTCTTCAAATTTCATCGCCATAGCATAACAATTTTCAAAGTTACGAATTTCATTAAAAATTTGGATTTTTTTTGGTTTGATTTAAAAAGATAAATTTCTAAAATCTTGGTCTTTTGCACTATAACTGTGCTATTTGACATCATTAATAAACAGATTAAAAGTAGTAAACGCTCCAAATTTTATTGCTATAGCATTAAAACATTCAAAATTACGAATTTTATTACAAATTTTGGATTTTTTTTGGTTCGATGCAAAAAGATAAATTTCCAAAATTTGAATCGTCTGCTTTATAACTTTGCAATTTGGCACAATTATTAAACAGCTTAAAAATAGTAAACTCTTCAAATTTCATCGCCATAGCATAACAATTTTCAAAGTTACGAATTTCATTAAAAATTTGGATTTTTTTTGGTTTGATTTAAAAAGATAAATTTCTAAAATCTTGGTCTTTTGCACTATAACTGTGCTATTTGACATCATTAATAAACAGATTAAAAGTAGTAAACGCTCCAAATTTTATTGCTATAGCATTAAAACATTCAAAATTACGAATTTTATTACAAATTTTGGATTTTTTTTGGTTCGATGCAAAAAGATAAATTTCCAAAATTTGAATCGTCTGCTTTATAACTTTGCAATTTGGCACAATTATTAAACAGCTTAAAAATAGTAAACTCTTCAAATTTCATCGCCATAGCATAACAATTTTCAAAGTTACGAATTTCATTAAAAATTTGGATTTTTTTTGGTTTGATTTAAAAAGATAAATTTCTAAAATCTTGGTCTTTTGCACTATAACTGTGCTATTTGACATCATTAATAAACAGATTAAAAGTAGTAAACGCTCCAAATTTTATTGCTATAGCATTAAAACATTCAAAATTACGAATTTTATTACAAATTTTGGATTTTTTTTGGTTCGATGCAAAAAGATAAATTTCCAAAATTTGAATCGTTTGCTTTATAACTTTGCAATTTGGCACAATTATTAAACAGCTTAAAAATAGTAAACTCTTCAAATTTCATCGCCATAGCATAACAATTTTCAAAGTTACGAATTTCATTAAAAATTTGGATTTTTTTTGGTTTGATTTAAAAAGATAAATTTCTAAAATCTTGGTCTTTTGCACTATAACTGTGCTATTTGACATCATTAATAAACAGATTAAAAGTAGTAAACGCTCCAAATTTTATTGCTATAGCATTAAAACATTCAAAATTACGAATTTTATTACAAATTTTGGATTTTTTTTGGTTCGATGCAAAAAGATAAATTTCCAAAATTTGAATCGTCTGCTTTATAACTTTGCAATTTGGCACAATTATTAAACAGCTTAAAAATAGTAAACTCTTCAAATTTCATCGCCATAGCATAACAATTTTCAAAGTTACGAATTTCATTAAAAATTTGGATTTTTTTTGGTTTGATTTAAAAAGATAAATTTCTAAAATCTTGGTCTTTTGCACTATAACTGTGCTATTTGACATCATTAATAAACAGATTAAAAGTAGTAAACGCTCCAAATTTTATTGCTATAGCATTAAAACATTCAAAATTACGAATTTTATTACAAATTTTGGATTTTTTTTGGTTCGATGCAAAAAGATAAATTTCCAAAATTTGAATCGTCTGCTTTATAACTTTGCAATTTGGCACAATTATTAATCAGCTTAAAAATAGTAAACTCTCGAAATTTCACTTTAATAGCACTTAAATTGTCAGAATTGCGATTTTTTAAAAAAAGTTTTGATTTTTTTTGGTTCACCCTTAAAAAATAATTTCCAAAATTTTTGATTTCAGCTCTATTACTTTGCACTTTGGCCCAATCAGATCGTTTAGATAAAGAGTTTCGTCTACCAACTTATGAAAATTAGATTCGTCTTGCGCTTATAATTAAAATTAATAATTATCAGGAATCTCAGCATTTTGCGCTTAGCATAAAATCTGTGTCTTAATTTCCGTTACAACAAACAAAATTACAAATGCAAATGTGAAAATGAGCAGCTCTGTGATTTCGTCTAGACCCGTCCACATTATTTATTAATTAAAACAACGCTATCGTTGTGAATAAAATTCCGCATTTCTTCCGAACCGTGCACCAGTTTCCATTCATAAATCTTCTTCCAGAAGAGGGACCCGTCTTCAGGTGATTTACGTTGATAAACCGATTGTATAATCACCTTAAATGCAATAACAATAGCACTGGTATCGTCCGAAGAAATCTACTTTTCCGCTCAGTGTTCTTATCTGAGCTTCAACGTACTATAGATAGTGCGTTTGTTTGTCTATTTCAAGGAAGTTTTCGGTTCCATGCATATTCATCGATGTTTCCTCTTAATTAAGTGGATTTATAATGCCCTTGGTATTGTCTGAAGAGACGTCTGAAAATTCAACTGACGGGAGTTTGAATGAGGGAGAATTTATGTCGGAATTGACCGAAATATACATTAATTTAATTACTCGTAAAAGTTTGGTTCAAGGCGAACTTGCGGATGTTGCGGGGATTTAGAAGCACAGGAAATTTTTCACTAGGTTTATTTAATAAAGACATAAAATTATTTTTATTTGGTTTTGTAATTTATAGGGGAAGTGGGCTTAATCTTGTTAGGTTTTACTGACCGCAGTTGGGTGCACAACGATATTAACTTATTAACAGTTTCTGCTACTTTGAATTAGACATTTTCAACACTAGTTAATGAATTTTTGGGAAAGTGGAAGGTCTTTTTTAATGTGAAAATCAGGTCCGGATTTGGATATATTGATAAAAAAAATTTTTTAAGTCGTACTATACAAACAATTATTTTTTTTACTTTTCGGTTTTAATATAAAAATCCCAAAATGTGTCATGTTTTACTTACAATTTTGGAATTTTACAGAGTTAATAGGCAACGCCAAATTACTAATCTCCCCAAGTTTCATTGCTGTGGCACTAAAATTATTAAAGTTACAGCCCTTAACATATTTTTTCAAAAGTTTTTGGTTCATTTCCAAAATACAAAATTTTAAAATTTGTCTCTTCTAGTTTATAATTTTGCAATTTGGCACAATTAATAAGAAAGTATAAATTAGTAACCTCCCCAAATTTTGTTGACGTAGGGTAAAAATTACTAGAGTTAGAAATTTTTATTTTTTTTTTGACAATTTTTTATCCATCTTCAGATTAAAAATTTCTAAAATTTGTCTCGATTGACCTACAGTTTTGAAATTTGAGACAGTTAATAAACAACTCTAAACGAGTAACTTCCTCAATTTTGATCGCTGTGCCCCTAAAATTACTAGAGTTACAGCTCTTAAGTTATTTTTTCAAAAGTTTTTGGTTTATTCCTAAAATAAAAATTTTCAAAATTTGTCTCTTTTAGTCTATAATTTTGCAATTTGGCACAATTAATAGGAAAGTATAAATTAGTAACCTCTTCAAATTTAGTTGACGTAGGTTAAAAATTACTAGAGTTAGAAATTTTGTTTTTTTTTGATAATTTTCTGACCATCTTCATATTAAAAATTTCTAAAATTTGTCTCGATTGACCTATAATTTTGCAATTTAAGACAGTTAATAAGCAACTCTAAATGAGTAACTTCCCAAACTTTGATCGCTGTGTGCCTAAAATTACTAGAGTTACAGCTCTTAACTTATTTTTTCAAAAGTTTTTGGTTTATTCCCAAAATAAAAATTTTCAAAATTTGTCTCTTTTAGTCTATAATTTTGCAATTTGGCACAATTAATAAGAAAGTATAAATTAGTAACCTCCCCAAATTTAGTTGACGTAGGGTAAAAATTATTAGAGTTAGAAATTTTTATTTTTTCTTTGATAATTTTCTGACCATCTTCAGGTTAAAAATTTCTAAAATTTGTCTCGATTGACCCACAATTTTGCAATTTAAGACAGTTAATAATCAACTCTAAATGAGTAACTTCTCCAACTTTCATCGCTGTGCCCCTAAAATTACTAGAGTTACAGCCCTTAACTGAATTTTTCAAAAGTTTTTGGTTTATTCTCAAAATAAAAATTTCAATATTTGTCTCTTTTGGTCTATAATTTTGTCATTTGGCACAATTAATAAACAGCTGAAAAGTAGTAAACACGGCAAATTTTATCGCTATAGCATTAAAATTTTCAGAGCTACGAATTTTATTAAAAATTTAAGATTTTTTTTCGTTCCATTTGAAAAGATAAATTTCCAAAATTTAAATCGTCTGCTCTATAAATTTGCAATTTGGCGGAATTAATAAGAAAGTTTAAATTAGTAACCTCCCCTAATTTAGTTGACGTGGCGTAGAAATTACAAGGGTTAGAATTTTTTTTAATTTTTTTCGAAAAAAGTGAACGCTAGATAATCAAAAGTCTTTATAGATGGAGCAAAACTGTCTTTGGATTTAGAATTAGAAGGCAATTGTACTTTGTCTCCAGCAAAATTTGTAGACTAGAGCAATTGAATCGCATTGATCACATTGAAACCACTACCGAAATTTAGTCGAAAACTCGTAAAAATAAAAATCTACGCAGCAATTTAGGATATTGGAATCGTTATGAAAACAAAATCTCTTTTTATTTTCCTCTCATGGTTTCACAGCGCTCAAACCTCGTCCCATTGTGGGTGGGTGTATTTCGACAGGCAATATCTCAAAATGAAATTGAAATATGACAGGTTTAATGTTGGCCGCTTATTTACGAGCCAGCAAAGTTGTCACTTAAATAACGATTCCGATCGAGGGGATTTATTAGAACCGCCGCCACCCCTCCTTGTTTCCTGTAGTGACAACGCCAATGCCTTTTCGGCCTTTTTGTGAAATGGATCTCTTTGCTCGTCTGCAACAACACCGCAAAAAATCCCAGTTCCGCATGTCTTGAATAACACGAAACTTTTGGGTATCAAGTGTCGGTGGCTGTGTTTGTTTTGTTTCGATAAGCATGTTTTGAAAGTGATATAATTGCGGGTTTGGCGGGGATTATAAACAGCAAGCGAGAGGAAGTTTGTGAGGCGTTTAGAGGGTTAATTTTCAAAGAGTTACTAATTACAGATTGGTGAGGATGAAGTGGTCATGTTGGATCTTGGAACAGATTTTGGGCATTTCGCTCGTTAATCATTTCGACGTTTTGACACCTCCTTTTCCTGTTGGTAATTGTTGCGGCTTGAACTCGGCTTAATTGCGCGCCGAGCGGTGGCACACTTTACAAATCTCCTTTTACTCCAAATTTATAAATAAAGTTCGAAAATTTTCATATTATTATTACACTAGACGACCTTTTAAATTAAAAAAAAGAAACACATTTTGGAAATTCTTAATTTGAAGATGAACGGAAAAAAAAAACAAAAATATAAAACTTTTAACTCTGGTAATTTTTATGCCACGTCAACTAAATTTGGGGAAATTACTAATTTACTAATTCATACTTTCTTATTAATTGTGCTAAATTGCAAAGTTATAAAGCAGAAGACAAAAATTTTAAAAATTTATCTTTTCAAATCGAACCAAAAAAATTCAAATTTTTTAACAAAATTCGTAACTTTGAAAATTTTAATGCTATGGCAATAAAATTCGTAGCGTTTACTACGTTTGAACTGTTTATTATTTGTGGCTAATGGCAAAGCTATAGTGCAAATGACAGACATTTTAGAAATTTATTTTTTCAAATCAAACCAAAAAAAATAAATTTTTAATAAAATTCGTAACTTTGAAAATTTTAATTTTATGGCGATGAAATTTGGAGCGTTTACTACTTTTAAGCTGTTTATTAATTATGTCAAATGGCAAAGTTATAGTGCAAAAGACAGCATTTTTAGAAATTTATTTTTTCAAATCAAACCAAAAAAAATCCAATTTTTTTTTATAAAATTCGTAACTTTGAAAACTGTAATGCTATGACCATAAAATTTGGAGTGTTTACTACTTTTAAGCTGTTTATTAATTGTGCCCAATAGCAAAATAATAAACCGAAATACACAAATTTTAAAAAATTTTTATTTTGAGGATGAACCAAAAACTTTGAAAAAAAATGTTAGGGGCTGTAACTCTACTAATTTTATCGACACTGCAATCAAATTTGCGGAGGTTACTCAGTTGGGGTTGCTTATTAATTGTCCTAAATTGCAACATTATAGGTCAAACAAGACAAATTTTGGAAATTTTTAATCTGAAGATGAACAGAAAATTACCAAAAAAATATTAAAACTTCTAACTCTGGTAATTTTTATGCCACGTCAACTTAATTTTGGGAAATTACTAATTCATACTTTCTTATTAATTGTGCTAAATTGTAAAGTTATAAAGCAGAAGACAAAAACTTTAGAAATTTATCTTTTCAAATCGAACCAAAAAAAAACAAAATTCGTAACTTTGAAAATTTTTATGCTATGGCAATGAAATTTGAAGCGTTTACTATTTTTGAACTGTTTATTAATTGTGCCAAATGGCAAAGTTATAGTGCAAAAGACAGAATTTTTAGAGATTTATTTATTTAATCAAACCAAAAAAAAAATACAATTTTTTTAATAAAATTTGTAACTTTGAAAACTGTAATGCTATGGCGATGAAATTTGGAGTGTTTACTACTTTTAAGCTGTTTATTAATTTTGCCTAATTGCAAAATTATAAACCGAAATACACAAATTTTGAAATTTTTTATTTTGAGGATGAACCAAAAACTTTGAAAAAAAATGTTAGGGGCTGTAACTCTACTAATTTTAGCGCCACTGCAATCAAATTTGGGGAGGTTACTTAGTTGGGGTTGCTTATTAAATGTCCTAAATTGCAACATTGTAGGTCAAACAAGACAAATTTTGGAAATTTTTAATCTGAAGATGAACAGAAAATTACCAAAAAAATATTAAAACTTCTAACTCTGGTAATTTTTATGCCACGTCAACTTAATTTTGGGAAATTACTAATTCATACTTTCTTATTAATTGTGATAAATTGCAAAGTTATAAAGCAGAAGACAAAAACTTTAGAAATTTATCTTTTCAAATCGAACCAAAAAAAAAACAAAATTCGTAACTTTGAAAATTTTTATGCTATGGCAATGAAATTTAAAGCGTTTACTATTTTTAAACTGTTTATTAATTGTACCAAATGGCAAAGCTATAGTGCAAAAGATAGTATTTTTAGAGATTTATTTAATCAAACAAAAAAAAAATCAAATTTTTTAATAAAATTTGTAATTTTGAAAACTGTAATGCTATGGCGATGAAATTTGGAGTGTTTACTACTTTTAAGCTGTTTATTAATTTTGCCTAATTGCAAAATTATAAACCGAAATACACAAATTTTGAAATTTTTTATTTTGAGGATGAACCAAAAACTTTGAAAAAAAATGTTAGGGGCTGTAACTCTACTAATTTTAGCGCCACTGCAATCAAATTTGGGGAAGTTACTCATTTGGGGTTGCTTATTAATTGTCCTAAATTGCAACATTTTAGGTCAAACAAGACAAATTTTGGAAATTTTTAATCTGAAGATGAACAGAAAATTACCAAAAAAATATCAAAACTTCTAACTCTGGTAATTTTTACGCCACGTCAACTTAATTTGGAGAAATTACTAATTCATACTTTCTTATTAATTGTGATAAATTGCAAAGTTATAAAGCAGAAGACAAAAACTTTAGAAATTTATCTTTTCAAATCGAACCAAAAAAAAAACAAAATTCGTAACTTTGAAAATTTTTATGCTATGGCAATGAAATTTAAAGCGTTTACTATTTTTAAACTGTTTATTAATTGTACCAAATGGCAAAGCTATAGTGCAAAAGATAGAATTTTTAGAGATTTATTTAATCAAACAAAAAAAAAATCAAATTTTTTAATAAAATTTGTAATTTTGAAAACTGTAATGCTATGGCGATGAAATTTGGAGTGTTTACTACTTTTAAGCTGTTTATTAATTGTGCCTAATAGCAAAATTATAAACCGAAATACACAAATTTTGAAATTTTTTATTTTGAGGATGAACCAAAAACATTGAAAAAAAATGTTAGGGGCTGTAACTCTACTAATTTTAGCGCCACTGCAATCAAATTTGGGGAAGTTACTCATTTGGGGTTGCTTATTAATTGTCCTAAATTGCAACATTTTAGGTCAAACAAGACAAATTTTGGAAATTTTTAATCTGAAGATGAACAGAAAATTACCAAAAAAATATTAAAACTTCTAACTCTGGTAATTTTTATGCCACGTCAACTTAATTTTGGGAAATTACTAATTCATACTTTCTTATTAATTGTGCTAAATTGTAAAGTTATAAAGCAGAAGACAAAAACTTTAGAAATTTATCTTTTCAAATCGAACCAAAAAAAAACAAAATTCGTAACTTTGAAAATTTTTATGCTATGGCAATGAAATTTGAAGCGTTTACTATTTTTGAACTGTTTATTAATTGTGCCAAATGGCAAAGTTATAGTGCAAAAGACAGAATTTTTAGAGATTTATTTATTTAATCAAACCAAAAAAAAAATACAATTTTTTTAATAAAATTTGTAACTTTGAAAACTGTAATGCTATGGCGATGAAATTTGGAGTGTTTACTACTTTTAAGCTGTTTATTAATTTTGCCTAATTGCAAAATTATAAACCGAAATACACAAATTTTGAAATTTTTTATTTTGAGGATGAACCAAAAACTTTGAAAAAAAATGTTAGGGGCTGTAACTCTACTAATTTTAGCGCCACTGCAATCAAATTTGGGGAGGTTACTTAGTTGGGGTTGCTTATTAAATGTCCTAAATTGCAACATTGTAGGTCAAACAAGACAAATTTTGGAAATTTTTAATCTGAAGATGAACAGAAAATTACCAAAAAAATATTAAAACTTCTAACTCTGGTAATTTTTATGCCACGTCAGCTTAAGTTGGGGAAATTACTAATTCATACTTTCTTATTAATTGTGTTAAATTGCAAAGTTATTAAGCAGAAGACAAAAACTTTAGAAATTTATCTTTTCAAGTCGACCAAAAAAAAAACAAAATTCGTAACTTTGAAAATTTTTATGCTATGGCAATGAAATTTAAAGCGTTTACTATTTTTAAACTGTTTATTAATTGTGCCAAATAGCAAAGTTATAGTGCAAAAGACAGAATTTTTAGAGATTTATTTATTTAATCAAACTAAAAAAAATCAATTTTTTTAATAAAATTTGTAACTTTGAAAACTAATGCTATGGCGATGAAACTTTTAGTGTTTTACTACTTTTACTTGTGCCTAATAGCAAAATTATAAACCAAAATACACAAATTTTGAAATTTTTTATTTTGAGGATGAACCAAAAACTTTGAAAAAAAATATTAGGGGCTGTAACTCTACTAATTTTAGCGCCACTGCAATCAAATTTGGGGAACTTACTCATTTGGGGTTGCTTATTAATTGTCCTAAATTGCAACATTGTAGGTCAAACTAAACAAATTTTGTAAATTTTTAATCTAAAGATGGACAGAAAATTACCAAAAAATATATTAAAATTTCTAGCTCTGGTAATTTTGATGCTACAACAATCAAATTTTAGAAGGTTACTTTTGTTTACTTTTTCTCTTAATAAGTAATCAAACTAAGCCGCCAAGAAATAAATTCGCCAATTTGCAGAAACTGTCTCTTCTCCTCGCCAAATCAGCTCCTTGAACTCGCCGATATCGATCGATATCATCTCTCAGGTGTCCATCCAGAAGTCGAACCTCTCAAATGTCGTCCTGGACCCCTCAAACTTTCCAAATTCCGCAAAACCTCGCCGATTAATTGGTCGATAACTCATTAATTTTATTCGCCATCGCCGCCCGACCAATAAAATCCCCTACTGTCCCATCGGAGTAAAAATTGAAGAAAACAAAGATTAAAATCAGCTCTTTCCAGACGATACATCTCGCGAGTGGAATAGCTGCAAGGCCCAAACGAACTCATAAATTGTTATTTAACTAACGTAGATTCAATTTGTGAACTCATTTGTTGGCGCTGCCATAAAAAGCTTGCCATAGCCGTGCTTGTAACATATTATCTTGCGTCTGCACCTTTTATTGGCCCATCCAATGTTTGTTTATTTTATTGCGCGCCTCGTAAACATCGCGGTTTATTATTAAATAAGTGCAATTAACTGTTCTTTTCCTCCGAAATTCGCTCCCAACTCGGACTTTTAACGAGAGATAAATTACACACTGAGGAAAGTCGGTTAGTCTTCCTTTCCAATGCTTTTTTTAGTCTTTCCCAAAAGAGAGGAATGGCCCTCGATGAAGCTTCTGACAGAGGGAATGCCATTACGTGTGTCCTCTGGATCTGATAAGAGGTCAAAAGTCGTGCTCACGCTGTCAACCTAGCCACTCACTGCACCTTTCTCTCCTCAGACATCGTGGCTAAATCTTGAGATTCGTGGATGGCAGGAAAAAACGTCGAAATTTATGAAAATTGCCCGGCAGCTAGATAAAGTTCAACTTAATGTCTTCGAAACTATCGATAAAAGTTTTTTTTCACGTTTTTCAATGGTAGGAGCTGAGTCAATGTTCTCAAATGTTGGTATAAAATTAACAAGCAATTAAGATAATTTAAACGCTGTTAAAGAGCTTGGCTGATTGTTTACGGTGGTCGTAATTTATTGCAGATGTTGCGAATTGATAAAAATATAAGAATGGCAGAGGAGTCATTGAGAAGAGTTGAGTTTTATGGGTGTTTTAACGAACGGAAATTGAAGACTCGAGATAATGCAAGTGTCACACACCTGTTGGTCAAAAATACGAGAAAATCAAGGAAATCAGCCGGATAAGCCAATTAAAAATGTAAATACGATTTGAGTGGTTATGAGAGCCGTTAAACATGATTGAAAAGTAAAACCAGCTGGAACAGGTGGACCTCTAATATATGCAAATCTCCTTTAAATCACACGAGTGAGTCGAAGAAAATCTCGTTACAAACCCATAAAACTCACTATTGTAATCTTCAAAGAAAACACCCACCATCCAGTACCAACCTCGGGTCAATTAAAAACCGTCAAGTCCGTGAGAGCGAGCTTCCTAGTCACAAATCTCCACGTTAATACGAAATTAATTTAGAAGTCCGTGGACATCATAAACGAAAAATTGAAACATAAACTTGGAGAAAATATGTGGGGAATATAATTTACACTTGGAGGTTATGTCGCAGCGGGGTGTTGGTAACACTGAGTATGACTGACTGACAGTTGGGTCATAAAAAGTTTTTTGTGTGTGAGCGTGCGGTGAGATTTTGGTTGTGGGCTACCATCTGATATCCGGACAGCTTTTAACATTTCTGGGTTTTATTTTATGATAAATTGGAGACGCGTTGGGAAATGATGGCCGTCAGATAACGTTTTGGAAATGGAGGATTTGTTTTAAACATGCTGGGTCTGATTGTCGGTGATTATTGTTAATTGCGGGTTCATAGAAAATTGTGGTTTTAATTAAGTGGGTAATTATTTAAGGGCCGTAAATGGGCATAATTGCGGGAGGTGGTAGTCACAGTAGTCTGGATTTGAAAGCTGTTTGGCTCCAGCAGGTCCGCAGTCAGAGGTATTCTAGTTTTTTTGTAATTTTTATATGAAATTTTGCATATAAGTCAAGAATTTCTACATCGATTTTTGATTGAAATGCATTATTAAAAAGACTAAGATCTATTTAGTAAATTCTCCAAACTTGATTCTTGTGGCGTTAAAATTACTCGAGTTGCATCTCTTAATAAAAATTAGTCGCTGTTTTTAGTTTACCAAAAATATAAAAATTTTAAATATCAGTCGCTTTGCTTTAAATATTGAGATTTGTCACAATTAGTAACTGATACCAAATTAGTAATCTTCGTAAATTTGAATGCTGTGATGCTAAAATAACCGATGTTACAGCTTTTAACATTTTTTTCAAAAGTTTTTGGTTTATCCCCAAAATAAAAAATTCCAAAATTTGTATCTTTTAGTCTATAATTTTGCAATTTTGCACAATTAATAAAGAAGTTTGAGTTAGTTACCTCCCCAAACTTCGTTGACGTGGCGTAAATATTACCAGAGTTAGAAGATTTTTATTGGTAATTTTTTGTCTGTATTCAGACTAAAAATTTGTAAAATTTGTCTCGTTTGCCTACAGTTTTGCAATTTTGGACAGTTAATAAACAACTCCAAATGTGTAACTCCTTTAAATTTGATTGATGTTACGCCAAATTTTCCAGAGGAAGAACTTTAGAAGAGCGAGCGTCCTATGTAAACCTCATCGATTTAACACTAAAGAAAACCGACAAAAAACACACAAATTGAATTAAACTAATTAAACAGGAATCAACAAACATTGCAAGCGAAAAAACAAATTAAATTTTCCAGAAACACAGTCTGCATTAGATGACCACCAGGAAAAAGGAGTGCATGTTTTGTTCTTTACACGCAACGAAACAATTAATTACAATGAGCACTTCTAAGAACTGAAGGTAACAATTTATGCACTCGTTTGTTCAATAGAAGGAACATGTTTCACCGGACCCCTTGCGCTAAATTTTTTCCATCTGCCGCGTTTATGCCCCATCACCCCGTCGACGAGCAAAGGAAGTGATAATCGGAATTTTATGAATGAATTTGAGTCGTGCTAGAAGCGACTGGAATTGTCCGACTTTTTTAACGTAAAGAGTGATCTTTTCCACACTTTTAACGTCCTGTAATTACACGTCATTCTGGAGAATAAGTAGGAAAAAATCGAATAAATAGACTTCGTCTGCCACACACAAAGCACGCAGATTCTTGGAAGTTCAGCTCGGTGGTTTTTTTTTCGTTACACGACATTATCCTGCAATACGTCACAAATTTAATTGCAATCTTCCATATTATTCTAATGACATCAAAGTGGAGTAGTGTGTTTTGTCGTTAATTGCTCGTTTTCGACATTAGCGGATAATTATGCGGTCGGGCGTGTTTTTGTGTAATCTGCGGTGTTGCCGCCGCCGACAAAAAAGAGATCGTCAGTGAGTGTCCTCGTCAGGTCCTTTGCATCCAACTAGTCGGGAATTAGCGGCCAATTAGTCACCCGTGTGTACGATGGACCTAATGAGTTGACACAGATTGAGTATTCCTTATTGATCCTTGATTGTGCATGCGAATGAGGGCGAAATCGCAGGAATGCGGTCCTCCGACAAAGGGGCTTTTTAGCAGAAATCGCCGGACATTAGTTCCCTCTTTTCCCGTCTTCCTGGGCAACAAGTCCGGTAGTAATTGCCTCTAGAAACCTCAGACAAAAAACCGAAACCGTCGTGCATCTATCTTGTCAATTACGTGCAATTAGTTGTTGTGCGTGTCCTGAGAAGCCGCTGCGACACCGAACCTTCTGCTCGTATGACAGCCACTCGGAAATTGCTTCCCCTGAAATCAGTGCACGACATCTCCAAGTTCACGTGATCTCCGGCAATTTCACGACATGAAAAATTCCAACAGTTGGAAACAATTGGAGCATCGCCGGTCGATACCAATATCGGGCAATTAGATCTGGAGCGGTGCCAGTGGGGAGCGTCTGGCCTCTTTGATACCATTAACAATATTCTGTTATGCTTCCATTATAGATATCATCTCCGGCGATCCGGTTGATAGACAAGCGTTTAGCGTGGAAAATGAATTGATATTTAATGCACACGTACACGATTATCCTGTTAGGGGACAATGGGGACGGCTACTACTGCAGCAGGAGCCAATTTTATGCGAATTTTCCCAATTTTCCTCTAATCTTGAACTAGTATAGATGTGCCTTTTATTTTTCTTCTTCCGAATGTGGATGATAACAGTCCGTTTTGCTCCATCAGGTCAGGACTCACTAATTTTTGTATTTGTATTTTTTCGACGCAATTTCGATGTGATCAGTACGATTCATTTACATTGGTCATCAAATTTTGGACGAAATTTGTATTGGAGCTAGAGTAGAATTGCCTTCTGATATTAAGTCCGAAGCTCGTTTTCCTCCATCAGGTCAGGACTCGGAGATATTTGTAAAATTAGTTTTTTTTTGTTTTCATCCTGATTCAAGTTCATTGAAGTTCGTAATTTTGGTAATTTTAGTGCTACTGTTATGAAATTTGGGGAAATTACTATTTTTACGTCATGTGTTAACTCTACCAAATTGCAAATTTTTAGACTCAAAGACACAAATTTTAGAAATTTTTGATTTTGAGACAAGCAAAAAGTTCCCAGATTCTTCATTAAAATTCGTAATTTTTGTAATTTTAGTGCTACAGCTATGAATTTTAGGGAAGTTACTACTTTTATGTCGTGTGTTAACTCTACCTAATTGCAAATTTGTAAAGTAAAAAAAACAAATTTAAAAATTTTTTGTTTTTGAAACCAAGCCAAAAATGAATACGTCCTTCAATAAAATTCGTAACTTTGATAATTTTAGTGCTACAATTATGAAATTTGGGGAAGTTACTATTTTTAAGTCGTGTATTAACTCTACTAAATTGCAAATTTTTACAGTAAAAAACACACGTTTTAGAAACTTTTATTTTTGAGACCAACTAAAAAGTTCCCACACCCTTCAATAAAATTTGTAATTTTGATAATTTTAGTGCTACAGATATCAAATTTCGGAAAATTACTACTTTTAAGTCGTATAATATCTCTACCAAATTGTAAAGTTGTAGAGTAAAAGACACAAACTTTAGGAATTTTCTTTTTGGAGACGGAGCAAACATTTCTAAAATCTGAATCTGTAGTCTAAAAATTTTGAAATTTTGTGGAGTTATTAAATAAGTTAAGAGTTTCAATTTCTCCAAATTTTGTCGCTGTGGCTCTAACACAACTGAAGATACAAATTTTTATTTTGAATTTTGAAACTGCTGGTTTGTTCTAAAAATAAAAAATTTTAAAATCCGACTCTGTTAATCTACAATTTTAAAATTTGGTGCAGTTAATAAATGAGTTATGAGTAGCAACGTCCCCAAATTTCATCGCGGTGGTACCAACACAACCAAAAATACTATTTTTTTTTATAGAATTTTGATTTTTTTTGAATTAACCGAAAAATAAAAATTTCTAAAATCTGAATCTGCTGTTTAAAAATTTTGAAATTTTGTGGAGTTATTAAATGAGTTAAGAATTTCAATCCCTCCACATTTTGTCGCTGTGGCTCTAACACAACTAAAGATACAAATTTTTATTTTGTATTTTGAAACTGCTGGGTTCGTTCTAAAAATAAAAATTTCTAAAATCCGACTATGTTGATCCACAATTTTACAATTTGGTGCAGTTAATAAATGAGTTATGAGTAGCAACGTCTCCAAATTTCATCGCGGTGGTACGAACACAACCAAAAATACTATTTTTTATATAGAATTTTGAATTTTTTGGAATTAAACGAAAAATAAAAATTTCTAAAATCTGAATCTGTAGTCTAAAAATTTTGAAATTTTGTGGAGTTATTAAATGAGTTAAGAATTTCAATCCCTCCACATTTTGTCGCTGTGGCTCTAACACAACTAAAGATACAAATTTTTATTTTGTATTTTGAAACTGCTGGGTTCGTTCTAAAAATAAAAATTTCTAAAATCCGACTATGTTGATCCACAATTTTACAATTTGGTGCAGTTAATAAATGAGTTATGAGTAGCAACGTCTCCAAATTTCATCGCGGTGGTACGAACACAACCAAAAATACTATTTTTTATATAGAATTTTGAATTTTTTGGAATTAAACGAAAAATAAAAATTTCTAAAATCTGAATCTGTAGTCTAAAAATTTTGAAATTTTGTGGAGTTATTAAATGAGTTAAGAATTTCAATCCCTCCACATTTTGTCGCTGTGGCTCTAACACAACTAAAGATACAAATTTTTATTTTGTATTTTGAAACTGCTGGGTTCGTTCTAAAAATAAAAATTTCTAAAATCCGACTATGTTGATCCACAATTTTACAATTTGGTACAGTTAATAAATGAGTTATGAGTAGCAACGTCCCCAAATTTCATCGCGGTGGTACCAACACAACCAAAGATACAATTTTTTTATAAAATTTTAATCGATTTTTTGGCAAAAAAACTGACTATCGAATTTTGGGTATTTTTGAGCGAATTCTAGAGGAGAATGGGCTGAGAAAAACACTGGCGCAAAGGGTTTCTTAACATCGGAAATATTTAGGTAACGTAAAAAATTATAAAAATGAAAATCATCTATAACTTTGATTGGTCATAACTCAATTATTTGTTGACGTACGTTAAAAATTCGCCCGGTTTTAAATTCCGCGTGAAATTCTGCGTAAAATAGATACAAATAACTTGAATTTGCTTCACAAATAAACAAGATATTGATCGAAGTTCGCATAAGTAACACCTGGCAAAGGACTATTCTAATTCCGGAGATATTAAGCTACAATTTTCTTATATTTTCACATTGAAATCTCACATCCTTCAAAGAATTCATAATTTTTGTAATTTTAGTGCTACAGCTATGAAATTTTGGGAAGTTACTATTTTTGAGCCGTTTATTAATTCTACCAAATTGCAAAATTGTTAAGCAAAAGACACAGATTTTAGAAATTTTTATTTTTGAGACCAACCAAAAAGTTCACACGTTCTTAAAAAATATTCGTAATTTTGGTAATTTTAGTGCTACAGACATGAAATTTGGGGAAATCATTATTTTTGAGTCGTGTGTTAACTCTACCAAATTGCAATTTTTTTGACCAAAAGATACAGATTTTAAAAACTTTTATTTTTGAGACCAAGCAAAAAGTTCCCACATTGTGCAAAAAAAATCGTAATTTTGGGAATTTTAGTGCTACAACTATGAAATATAGAGAAGTTACTACTTTTAAGTCGTGTATTAACTTTAACAATTTGCAAAATTGTAAAGCAAAATACACAAATTTTGGAAATTTTTATTTTTGAGACCAAACAAAAAGTTCTCACATCCTTCAAAGAATTCATAATTTTTGTAATTTTAGTGCTACAGCTATGAAATTTTGGGAAGTTACTATTTTTGAGCCGTTTATTAATTCTACCAAATTGGAAAATTGTTGAACAAAAGACACAGATTTTAGAAATTTTTAGTTTTGAGACCAACTAAAAAGTTCCCACACCCTTCAATAAAATTTGTAATTTTGATAATTTTAGTGCTACAGATATCAAGTTTCGGGAAATTACTACTTTTAAGTCGTGTGTTAACTCTACCAAATTGCAAATTTTTAGACTCAAAGACACAAATTTTAGAAATTTTTGATTTTCAGACAAGCAAAAAGTTCCCAGATTCTCCATTAAAATTCGTAATTTTTGCAATTTTAGTGCTACAGCTATGAATTTTAGGGAAGTTACTACTTTTATGTCGTGTGTTAACTCTACCAAATTGCAAATTTGTAAAGTAAAAAAAACAAATTTAAAAATTTTTTGTTTTTGAAACCAAGCCAAAAATGAATACGTCCTTCAATAAAATTCGTAACTTTGATAATTTTAGTGCTACAATTATGAAATTTGGGGAAGTTACTATTTTTAAGTCGTGTATTAACTCTACCAAATTGCAAATTTTTTCAGTAAAAAACACACGTTTTAGAAATTTTTATTTTTGAGACCAACCAAAAAGTTCACACGTTCTTCAAAAATATTCGTAATTTTGGTAATTTTAGTGCTACAGATATGAAATATAGAGAAGTTACTACTTTTAAGTCGTGTATTAACTTTAACAATTTGCAAAATTGTAAAGCAAAATACACAAATTTTGGAAATTTTTATTTTTGAGACCAAACAAAAAGTTCTCACATCCTTCAAAGAATTCATAATTTTTGTAATTTTAGTGCTACAGCTATGAAATTTTGGGAAGTTACTATTTTTGAGCCGTTTATTAATTCTACCAAATTGCAAAATTGTTGAGCAAAAGACACAGATTTTAGAAATTTTTAGTTTTGAGACCAACTAAAAAGTTCCCACACCCTTCAATAAAATTTGTAATTTTGATAATTTTAGTGCTACAGATATCAAATTTCGGGAAATTACTACTTTTAAGTCGTATAATATCTCTACCAAATTGAAAAATTGTAGAGTGAAAGACACATATTAAAGAAATTGATATTTTTAGACCAAGCAAAAAGTTGCTACATTTTTCTAGGAATGAACAATTTTTACATTCTGTAATTTAGTATAAATGCCTATTTGTAAAAATGAGTAAACAATTCCGTTTGCTCTATAAAAATACTAAGAAAAATTGAAGAAAATAATTTTTTGGACAGCAGAACGTAAAAAAAAATAATTTTTCAAGAATATTTGCGAATCTGGACTTTCCACTTTTCCAGGAGAATTTTTCCAAATTTCTTGACAAGTGTAATCCGAACATAATCGGGCCCAAATTCTAATTAAAAATGTGAATTCTCATCCACACTCGGCCAAACATTTAAATAATAATTCAATATATTAATAAAAAAACCTCCCATAAATAACATCCACCATGGACACGTGAAGCGTGTGTTTGTTTTAAATGTAAATTATTTTCATAATTTAGTCGGCTGTGATGGTTGGTGTCACGTGATGGGATTTATGGGGGTCCGATCCTCCCACTTCCACTATTAATATATTATCGAAAACATTACATTTGGCGCCTTGGAATTTTAATGGGTGATGTGGGATCACACCAAGGAAACTTACATAAATCCACCCTTATTAATGTCAGGGGTGGGACCGCAATTAATTACCCCGAAACTCCCCAATCCGGCCCTGGTAATTTTCGTTTTAGAACAAATAAAATGACGAGCGTCCTTGAGGTAATCAAAGGTTCGTGGCTTCCGAAAGTCGGTGCAGATTTAATCACAGGGCCGGAGCAAGGAGGTAAAAAAAGGGGGCGATTAGGCGACCTTGTGGGAGGAAAGCTCGACCGACATTTCGTGAGAACTGGGCTCTACCTGTGTCTAAGTCGCGTCAACTGTTGGAACCGCAACCCCCCAAATTAACTGTCTTCGGGAATTCGGCGGAGTCATGGTGGTGGGGAAATGGTAAATCCGTTCCCAAGCATTTTTGCTCAATATCTCAGTGGCTTTTCCGTCGCACAATTGTATCTAGAATCTGAAAAGTTGCCAGCGCTGTTGAGGCAGTCTGTGTGACCCTTCGTATTAAAAAACCGCCGATCATGATTAGCTGATGACTTGTGATGATTAATGGGTGTCGGTTAATTCTGTGTAAACATCGCGGAATGCGCAAGTGTGAGCGGGCATGGAAATCGTGGATGGACATAATAAAGATTGCCTTGTCATGGAGGTTGTATCAATCAGGCGCCAGCAAGGTAGCCGATGACGGATAGAGAATAGGACCCTTGGGTAACACCTTCCAACACTTGCACAATACCGCATGACGAGTCAATCGGAGAAATTCCAAATTCTCCGAGGCGTGAGAGGCAGATTTAGGAAGTAAAAAACGTACGAGCTATTAGAGGACTTGTTTCCCAGTGGTAAAGTGCCTCGTTTTCAAAACACGATTAAAACCGCGTCGTAAAGCCGCATTTAGATTATTGCCAAACGTCCATAAAGTTTTACTGCCCATGCTTGCTCCAAACGTTTACCATGACTCCGGAAGTTGGCGAGATCTCTGCACGAAGCTTGCCTGCAGGTTGCCGCGCCCCACGACGCCGAGCGCCCGACATCAAAGATTTCAAATGTCATCGTCGGCCCCCTTGGCGGCGCAGCGAGCGCCGATGACCCGCCGATCGGTGAGGTGGTCGAACTCCGGGTGGAGCGACCGGAAATCCGCGACAAAGGGCGAAATAGGTGAATTTTTTTGAGGCGAGATTTGGTTTTTAGACCAAGCCAAAAGTTACCATGCTCTCAAAAAAATTCGTAATTTTGGTAATTTTAGTGCTACAACTATGAAACTTAGGGAAGTTGGTATTTTTAAACCGTTTATTAATTCTACCAAATTGCAAAATTGTAGAGCAAAAGAAACAGATTTTAGAAATTTTAAATTTTGAGTCCAAGCAAAAAATTCCCACATCCTTCAAAAAAATTTGCAATTTTGGTAATTTTAGTGCTACAACTATGAAATTTGGGAAAGCTACTACTTTCAAGTCGTGTATTAACTCAACCAAATTGCAAAATTGTAAAACAAAGGACACTGATTTTAGGAATTTTAAGTTTTGAGACTAAGCAAAATGTTCCACATCCCTCACTAAAATTCGTTATTTTGGTAATTTTAGTACTACAGGTATGAAATTTTAGGAAGTTACTATTCTTGAGTCGTGTATTAACTCTTCCAAATTGCAAATTTTTAGAGCTAAAACACAGATTTTGGAAATTTGAAATTCTGAGACCGAGCAAAAAGTTTTCACATCTTTCAATAAAATTCGTAATTTTGATAATTTTAATGCTATAGATAGAAAATTTTGGAAAATTATTATTGTAGAGTTGTGTATTAACTCTACTTAATTGCAATTATTTAGAGCAGAAAACACAGATTTTAGAAATTTTTATTTTTGAAACCAAGCCAAAAGTATCCACATTTTTTAAAAAAATTCGTAATTTTAGTAATTTTAGTGCTACAACTATGAATTTTGAGGAAATTACTATTTTTACGTAGTGTAGTATCTCTACCAAATTGCAAATTTTTAAAGTGAAAGACACAAATTTTGGAAATTTTTATTTTTGAGGTCAAGCAAAAAGTTTCCACATCGCGCAAAAAAATTCGTAATTTTGGTAATTTTACTGCTACAATTATGAAATTAGGGGAAGTTACTACTTGTGAGTCGTGTATTAACTGTACCAAATTGCAAATTTTTAAACCAAAAGACACACATTTTAAAAAATTTTATTTTTGAGACCAAGCAAAAAGTTCCTACGTCTTTCAAAAAATTCGTCATTTTGGTGAGTTTTAAATTTCTAAAATTTTTGTCTCTTGCACTAAAACTTTGCCATTTGGCACAATTAATAATCTGCTTAAAAGTAGTAAACGCTTCAAATTTCATCGCTTTAGCATAAAAAATTTTAAAGTTACAATTTTTTTTTTATATTTTGGATTTTTTTTGGTTCGACTAAGAAATAAATTATTTAAAAAATTTGAATCGTCTTCTCTGGAACATTGCAATTTGGCACAATGTGTAATCAGCGTAAAATTAGTAAATTCTCCAAATTTCATCGTTATAGCATTAAAACTTTCAAAGTTACCAATTTTATTAACAATTTTAATTTTTTTTTGCTATGATTTGAGAAAATAAATTTCTAAAATTTTTGTTTTTTGTTCTGCATCTTTGCAATTTGGCACAATTTATAAACAGCTTAAAAGTAGTAAACTCTCCAAATTTCACTTTAATAGCACTTAAATTGTCAGAATTACGATTTTTTTTTAAGTTTCGGATTTATTTTAGTTTCCCCTTAAAAGATAATTTCTAAAATTTTTGTCTTTTGTTTTATTACTTTGCAATTTGGCACAATTATTAAACTGCTTAAAATTAGTAAACTCTCTAAATTTGATGGTCATAGCATTACAATTTTCAAAGTTACGAATTTTATTAAAAATTTGTGTACTGAAGGAGAAAGAATCAGAGTTTTGTTATTCACAGAAATATAGAAAAAAGTTATTAAAAACAATAAATTTAATTCGAAAAGTTCCCACATTCTTCAAAAAAAATCGTAATTTTGGTAATTTTAGAGCTACAACTATGAAATTAGGGGAAGTTACTACTTGTGAGTCGCGTATTAACTGTACCAAATTGCAAATTTTTAAATCAAAGGGCACAGATTTTAGAAATTTTTATTTTTGAGACCAACAAAAAGTTTCTACGTTCTTCAAAAAAAATCGTAATTTTGGTAATTTTAGTGCTACAATTATGAAATTTGGGGAAGTTAGTATTTTTAAGTTGTGTATTGACTGTACCAAATTGCAAATTTTTAGAGCAAAAAACACAGATTTGAGAAATTTTTATTTTGAGACCATGCAAAAAGTTTCCACATCCTTTATTAAAATTCGTAATTTTGGTAATTTTAGTGCTTCAATTATGAAATTTGGGGAAGTTACTATTTTTATGTTGTGTATTGACTCTACCAAATTGCAAATTTTAAGATCAAAAAATACAGATTTTGGAAATTTTTATTTTTTAGACTAAGCAGAAAGTTTCCATATTTTTCAAAAAAAATCGTAATTTTGGTAATTTTAGTGCTACAACTATGAAATTTGGGAATATTACTACTTTTAAGTCGTGTATTAACCCAACCAAATTGCAAATTTTTAGAGTGAAAGACACAAATTTTGGAAATTTTTATTTTTGAGACCAAGCAAAAAGTTTCCACATCGTGCAAAAAAAATCGTAATTTTGGTAATTTTAGTGCTACAATTATGAAATTTGGGGAAGTTACTTTTTTTTAAGTTGTGTATTGACTCTACCAAATTGCAAATTTTAAGATCAAAAAATACCGAGTTTGGAAATTTTTATTTTTTAGACTAAGCAAAAAGTTTCCACATTTTTCAAAAAAAATCGTAATTTTGGTAATTTTATTGCTACAACTATGAAATTAGGGGAAGTTACTACTTGTGAGTCGTGTATTAACTGTACCAAATTGCAAATTTTTAAACCAAAAGACACACATTTTAAAAATTTTTATTTTTGAGACCAAGCAAAATGTTCCTACGTCCTTCAAAAAAATTCGTTTTTGGTAATTTTAGTGCTACAACTATGAAATTTTGGGAAGTTACTATTTTTAAGTTGTGTATTGACTCTACGAAATTGCAAATTTTTAAACCACAAGACACAGATTTTAGAAATTTTTATTTTTGAGACCAAGCAAAATGTTCCTACGTCCTTCAAAAAAATTCGTAATTTTGGTAATTTTAGTGCTACAACTATGAAATTTGGGAATATTACTACTTTTAAGTCGTGTATTAACTCAACCAAATTGCAAATTTTTAGAGCAAAACCACAGATTTTAGAAATTTGTAATTTTGAGACCAAGCAAAAAGTTTTCACATCTTTCAATAAAATTCGTAATTTTGGTAATTTTAATGCTATAGATAGAAAATTTTGGAAAGTTACTACTGTAGAGTTGTGTATTAACTCTACTTAATTGCAATTTTTTAAAGCAGAAAACACAGATTTTAGAAATTTTTATTTTTGAAACCAAGCAAAAAGTTTCCATATTTTTCAAAAAAATTCGTAATTTTGGTAATTTTAGTGCTACAACTATAAAATTTGGGGAAGTTACTATTTTTAAGTTGTGTATTAACTCTATTAAATTTAAATTTTTAGAGCAAAAAACACAGATTTTGGAAATTTTCAGTTTTGAGTTTCCACATTTTCTCAAGAAAATTCGTAATTTTGGTAATTTCAGTGCTACTATATGAAGGCCCGACATTGAAGATTTCAAATGTCATCGTCGCTGATAACCGCCGATCGATGAGGTGGTCGAACTCCGGGTAGATCGACCGGAAATCCGCGACAAAGGGCGAAATGTGATCCGGAGCGCCGCCTTTGGCGCCCTCTCCGCCGAAAATAATTGAATTTTTTCGAGACGAGATTTATGCGCTGGGCGGGTCCCATAAAGACGCTTTCGGCGCGGCAAAAGCGCCCTTAAGATCGAAAGTCGTAAAAGTGAGAGCGGGTTAATTTATATCATCGAGGAGATTGCTTTTTAAACAGTAATCTATGCTATTAATAAATAACAAACTAAACAAATATTATGAACGAATTATAATTTTAATGCATACATAATCGTTTTCACTGTACCATAAATTTCGTTTATTTGTTCAGGGAAATTGGACTCGAACATGAATTATGTTTTATGTGCCTGTGCGCCGTGTTTCGAAGCTTTATGAATATTGAAATCACCCCGACGAATTTCGCACCCGGCGCCGGACAACAATGAAGGTGAAGGTTCAGTGTTGGACTAAACTTAGAACGCACGATTTCGCATTTTTCAAAACAACTTACTGCACTTTGAGTAATTTCGCTTTGTCTTACTTTGCCATAAATCAACTTCAAAGGTGAACGCTCGCTAACTAAATTAGAGAAGCTTTTCGTTTAGGATTCATTAGTTTCCTACGTATCCACAACTTTTAATCTGCTAAGGGCCGGTTTACGTATGCTAACATCATGGTAAAGTGACATGTGATCGTTTTTCCGCCAATGAAATGGCAGCAGTTGTCAAATTAGTAACGAGATTAGCTCAGTTTCAATTAAACTATTGTGTAAACTGGTCCTAACAGTATTATTTTCTTCCTGCTGTGCCAAACCTTCAATTTAAATTGGTATAATGGCGGATTGCGCTAGCTCTAGGGAATTCTTAATCAAACAATAAGAGCTATTTTTAGAATGTTATGTTACTATGGTATTAATAAAAAAAATGAACTAAAAACTTTCGAAGGTTGTGTGACTGTGAAAATGAAGATTTGTCTCAAATATCCAAAAGTTTAAAAGGCCATAAATCGGTTATTTGTTGTCGCACGTGGATTTTGAAACCGGATTTGGAATCTGCGTGCATTTCTGCGTAAAATGGGTTTAAATAATTCAAGTTTCCTTAAAAAATAAGCGAGATATCGACTGCAAAAGTCTAGCAGTTCTTTTACTCATCAATTTTTTGACGAAATTAAATTTTTGACTTTTGGTAAATCTATCAAAAATTTCTTAGCTAAAAAATTACGAGAAAAATGATGGCGGAAACCGTATTTTTCCATCTGTCGTAGTTTCTGAGAGGTTTTGCTTCAAAAATTTGAAAATTGGAAAAATAAAATTAACTGTTTTGAAATTAAATTGGCTGTAAGTCGTTTATTTATTGTCGCAGATTTGGGATCTGTGCAAAATTCTGCGTAAAATGAGCTATAGTAATTTAATTTTACTCAAAAAACAAGCGAAATATTGATCTTAGAACTTTGCCTTTTAGTCCTCAATTTTTTTTTTAATCGAATTTTTGACTTTTGGAAAATCTAACAACTATTTCTAAGCTAAAAAATTTGCCAGAAAAACGATTTCAAAAAGGATTTTTTAATTCCGGAGATGTCGAGCAAAATCCTTTTGAACCTCCAAAATTTTGGCTTTCTGGCGGCAAACCGAAATTTCAAACGCCTCTAATTCTGTTATTTGTTGACTGACGATTAAAACGATGGTAGTTTGGGATTTAGCGCGAAATTCTGCGTACAATGAGTCGATGTAGCTCAAATTTCCTTAACAAGTAAACGAGATATCGACTGAATTGCATTTTCTGAGGGTGGTTTTAGGGTCATTTTCAAGAAGCTGTTTCAATAAACAGCGTTTAGTATTATTGAATTAAATATCGATTGCAGGAGGAGCTCGCGATCTATCGACTGGCTAAATTTCAGATCGATCGGGCAAGTGGTTTACGAGGGGCGATCAAAAACACGAAAAATTGAAAATTTTTCATCGATTGAGTCGCAAAATTTTTTTGCCCAAAAATTCACCATTGAATTCTCGACTTTTGAAGGATTATTCGAAAGTAAAATAAGTCGAGAAAAACGCTGGTAAAAACCGTTTCAAAAAATCTTTTGTAGTTTCGGAGATGTCGAGCTTTGAAAAATTTCCAACTCAAAATTCAATATCCGAAACTTTGATCGCTCATAACTCAGTTATTTCTGGACCGATCTTAACAAGTCTTGCCTTTTTGGTTTTAGCGTGAAATTCTGCGTTAAATGAGCATTAATACGTTAAAATTGCTTTACAAATAAGCGAAATAGCGACCGGGTCTGAATTAGATGCTGAAAGACAGCTATCTTCTATATTAAAAAAATGAAAATTTTGAATTACTACTATCTAAGATCGATTTCTAAGGTAAAAAATTGCGAGAAAAACAATTCCAAAAAAGGTTGTTTGATATTTGCGATAATTCCGGAGATATCGAGCAAAATTGTTTTCGAACATCCAAAATTTTAGGCTCTCTGGCGGCAACCCGAAATTTCAAACGCCTCTAATTCAGTTTTTTATTAACGGACGAGAAAAATAAGTATATTTTTGGATTCAGAGCGAAATTCTGCGTTAAATGATCTCATCTAGCACAAATTTCTGTAATAAATAAACGAGATATCGATAGAATTTCATTTTCAGAGGGTGATTTTAGGGTCATTTTCAAGACGCTGTTTCTGAGCGAAAATTAGTTAAGTACCATTGAATTATATATCTATCGAAAGAGCAGCTCGAGATCTATCAACTGGCCAAATCTCAGATCAATAGGGCAGGTAGTTTACGAGGGGCAATCAAAAAACGAAAAATTGAAAATTTTTCTTCGATTGAGTCGCAAAATTTTTTGCCCAAAATTTGACTCTCGAATTTTTGACTTTTGAGGGTATATTTTAAAGTAGAATGAGCCGAGAAAAACAATGGTAAAATCCGTTTCTCAAAGTCTTTCGTAGCTTCGGAGATATCGAGCTTTGAAAATTTTCCAACTCAAAATTCAATACTCGAAACTTTGATCGCTTATAACTCAGTTATTTGTGGGTCGATCTCAACAAATCTCACGTTTTTGGATTTTGCATGAAATTTTGGGTAAAATGAGCATTAATACGGTAAGAATACTAAAGGGTTGTTTTAATATTTGCCATAATTCCGGAGATATCGAGAAAAATCGTTTTTAACCTCCAAAATTTGGGCTCTCTAGCGACTACCCGACATTTCAAACACTTCAAACTCAGTTATTTGTTGACGTACAAGAAAAATAAGGATATTTTTAGATTCAGCGCGAAATTCTGCACAAAATGAGCTCATGCAGCTCAAATTTCTTTAACAAATAAACGATATATTGACCGAATTACATTTTCAGAGGGTGATTATAGGGTCATTTTCAACACGCTGTTTCAGGGCGAAAACTGGGTTTAATATTATTAAATTATATATCGATCGAAAGAGGAGCTTAAGATATATCAATTGGCCAAATCTCAGAACGATAGGGCAAATAGTTTACGAGGGGCGATCAAAAAACGAAAAATTGAAAATTGATAGAGTCGCAAAATTTTTTTGCCCAAAAATCGATCATCAAATTTTCGACTTTTGAGAGCGTATTCTAAAGTAACATGAGTCGAGAAAATCGTTGGTAAAAACCGTTTCAAAAAATCTGTGGTAGTTTCGGAGATTATCGGGTTTGAAAGTTTTCTAACCCAAAATTTAATATCCAAAAATTTGATCGCTGATAACTCAGTTATTTTTCAACCGATCTTAGCCAATCTTACTTTTTTGAATTGTACGTCAAATTTTGCGTAAAATAAGCACCAATACTTTACGATTGCTCCATAAATAAGCGAGAGATCGACACACTTTCAGTCATCAAATTTTCGCTTTTTGGTGCACCATTCATCGAATTTTACTTAAAAATTCGGCAGAGCAGGAAAAAATAAAGAACCAAGTCATTTGGAAAGTTCCTCCATGGACTCCGGCGACGCTGAAAGTGTAATCCTGCTCATTCATTCCGTCCACTCGGCTAATTGATGTGAATTTTTCCACCGCGCTTTACATCAAATCATCATCAACTGCCTTAGCCCTAATGAATTTTAAACGAGCATTTTATATCCGTGCCCACCAATGGGCTTCCTTTGGTTACTTTTTACCTAGAAACTTTCCGAAATAACAAAGTCGCAACACGAGAAAATCCCCGATCAGCTCGTGTTTCCGGATTAGCGTCGTCTTTATTAAAGCGCATTTTCGAATTAATCGCCGGTACGTCAAAAGTTTGATCACGTGTTCGCATCCAACGGACCCCCCTTTAGATCAACAAGCGTGCAAGTGCAGTGTGACACATGCCGGCATTATTCGGACGGATAATGCACTGTACTAATTGGCGAGGGGTGGAACTACCCTTGCGCCCAGCGCGCTCTCGTTCTGACGTGAAAACGATCCCTCGGGATATCATTATTGGGAATCAGGAAGCATATGGTAATAAGTCATACGCGAAACAGGGATTGCACCACCCACGGCCCCCATCAGAAAAACCCATGGAGGTTCTCTGGTCATGCGAGCGAATAAATTAACAGTTTGGACCGCGTCGGGAAAATTAAACAGATAAATAACAATCAGGTGAAGGAGGCGCGATGTGTAGCCTCCCAGACGGTCCTGGCAGGAGCCCGTGTTTCGGGGCACCCGGCAACGGGGCCTCAAAGGCACCCTCCGACTGTTTTATCGAGTCTGAATGATAATTACATGACAACACGTGGTTTATAGGTCGGCGCACCGCTGACCCATGATCGGATTTATTATGGGAATCAAACCGCGATGGGCCGTTAAAACACACCCATGGGAGCAATTGAAATTTTTCTTCTTAAGATTCAATGCCAAATATCGACAAAGAGCCGTGGAAAACTCGTAATGAATCTAATAAACAGCGCAAACAAAAAAGCAAAAATCCCCAGTTAAGGGTGGCGTGCCCAACATTGTTCGGTGCAGATTTTCAGTGTGGTTGCACTAATGAATGGGTTTACATATTACGCGTGTCGGCCACGTGCGCCCAGCCACCGGAGCGAGCATAAAACATGCAGAATCAAAAATAATACGGTTCACAAGTGCTCTTCAATGCGCCACGTCACATTACGGTTGTGTCATGGAGAGCGATATTTCCTCCAGTTTCCGTTATTGCCGAAACGAGCCTTCGTTCCCAGGCGTTTTTATGGGGCCATTAAGGGGCACTGTAACCTCCTAAAAAAAAGTGGTTTTTGGGGATTTTTTTTAATGAAAACTACTGCATGAAATGTTCTCAAATTTGGAGGACACATTTTTACATGAATAATGAAAAAAAGTTGAAATTTTCAGACGAAAATATTTCATTCTGCCCGAGCTATTAAGTATCTCTCAAGTCACTGCTGCAGTGATTGCTGATTGCTGATTTGCTAAGTTTCGACTGCAGATCATAGAGAAACAAATTAATTTGTGGTGTCACGGGTGTGACGCGTACAAATTAAATTTATTGTTCTTAATAACATTTTTCTATATTTCTGTGAATAACAAAACTCTGATTCTTTCTCCTTCAGTACACAAATTTTTAATAAAATTCGTAACTTTGTAAATTGTAATCCAAAAACATTGAAATTTAGAGAGTTTACTAATTTTAAGCAGTTTAATAATTGTGCCAAATTGCAAAGTAATAAAGCAAAAAACAAAAATTCTAGAAATTATTTTTTAACGGTAAATTAAAATAAATCCGAATCTTTAAAAAAAATTGTAATTCTGACAATTTAAGTGCTATTAAAGTGAAATTTGGAGAGTTTACTACTTTTAAGCTGTTTATAAATTGTGCCAAATTGCAAAGTTACAGAGCAAAAGACAAAAATTTTAGAAATTTATTTTCTCAAATCAAAGCAAAAAAAATGAAAATTTTTAATAAAATTGGTAACTTTGAAAGTTTTAATGCTATAGCGATGAAATTTGGAAAATTTACTAATTTTACGCTGATTACACATTGTGCCAAATTGCAATGTTCCAGAGCAGACGATTCAAATTTTTTCTTTCTTAGTCGAACCAAAAAAAATCCAAAATTTTAAAAAAAATTTGTAACTTTGAAAATTTTAATTTTATGGCGATGAAATTTGGAGCGTTTACTACTTTTAAGCTGTTTATTAATTGTGTCAAATGACAAAATTATAGTGCAAAAGACAGCATTTTTAGAAATTTATTTTTTCAAATCAAACCAAAAAAAATCCAATTTTTTTTAATAAAATTCTTAACTTTGAAAATTTTAATGCTATGGCGATTAAATTTGGAGTGTTTACTACTTTTAGGTTGTTTATTAATTGTGCCAAATTGCAAAATTATAAAGCAGACGATTCAAATTTTGGAAATTTTTCTTTCCGAATCGAACCAAAAAAAATCCAAAATTTTTAATAAAATTCATAACTCTGAAAATTTTTATGCTATAGCCATGAAATTTGTATCGTTCACTACCTTTAAGCTGTTTATTAATTGTGTCAAATTGCAAAATTATAGAGCAAACAATGCAAATTTTGAAAATTTTTTTTTTCAAATCGAACCAAAAAAATACAAATTTTTAATAAAATTCGTAACTTAGGAAATTTTAACGCTATAGCGATAAAATTTGGAGGGTTTATTACTTTTAAGATCCTTAACAATTGAGCCAAACTGCAAAGTTATAGAGCAGACGATTCAAATTTTGGAAATTTATCTCTTCAATTCGAACCAAAAAACAACTAAAATTTTTAATAAAATTCGTAACTTTGAAAGTTTTGGTGCTATAGCGATGACATTTGGATTAATTGTGTTGAATGGCAAAGTAATAGAGCAAAAGACAGAAATTTTAGTTTTTTTTAAGGTAAACCAAAAAAGTCTAAAACCGTTTTAAAAAAATCGTAATTCCAACAATTTAAGTGCTATAAAAGTGAAATTTGAAGAGTTTACTATTTTTAAGCTGTTTTAAATTGTGCCAAATTGCAACGTTACAGAGCAGAAGACAAAAATTTTAGAAATTTATCTTCTGAAATGGAACCAAAAAAATCCAAAATTTTTAATAAAATTTTTAACTTTGAAAATTTTAATGCTATGGCGATTAAATTTGGAGTGTTTACTACTTTTAGGTTGTTTATTAATTGTGACAAATTGCAAAATTATAAGGCAAACAATTCAAATTTTAAAAATTTATCTTTCAAAAAAAAAATCTAAAATTTTTAATAAAATTCGTAGCTCTGAAAATGTTTATGCTATAGCGATGAAATTTGTATCGTTTACTACCTTTAAGCTGTTTATTAATTGTGTCAAATTGCAAAATTATAGAGCAAACAATTCAAATTTTGGAAAGTTTTCTTCTCAAATCGAACCAAAAAAAATACAAATTTTTAATAAAATTCGTAACTTAGGAAATTTTAATGCTATAGCGATTAAATTTGGCGGGCTTATAACTTTTAAGATGCTTAATAATTGAGCCAAACTGCAAAGTTATAAAGCAGACGATTCAAATTTTGGAAATTTGTCTTTTCAGTTCGGACCAAAAAAAATCCAAAATTTTTAATAAAATTTGTAACTTTGATAATGCCATGCTATGGCGATGAAATTTGGAGAGATTACTACTTTTAAGCAGATTATTAATTGTGCTAAATCGCAAAGTTTCAGTGCAGTAGACAGAAATTTTGGAAATTTATCCTTTCAAATCGAACCAAAAAAAAATCCAAATTTTTAATAAAATTTGTAACTTTGAAAATGATAATGCTATGGCAATGAAATTTGGACAGTTTATTACTTTAAAGCTGTTTATTCATTGTGCCAAAGAGCAGAATTATAGGCCAAAAGAGACAAATTTTAAAATTTTTCATTTAGGAGATGAACCAAACACTTTTGAAAAAATGTGCTAAGGGTTGTAACTCTGGTAATTTTAGAGCCATAGCAATCAAATTTGGGGAGGTTAGTAATTTGGAGTTGTTTATTAGCAAAATTGCAAAATTGTAGGTTGACCCAAATAGAATTTAAAAAAAATTTAATCCGAGATAAACAAAAAAATTACTAAAAAAGTATTAAATTTTCTAACTCTAGTAATTTTTTCGACACGTCAACTAAATTTGGGGAAATTATTAACTTATCCATTCTTATTATTTCGGCCAAATTGCAAAATTATAGAGCAAAAGAAACAAATTTTGCAATTTTTCTTTTTGGAAAAAACAAAAAACGTTTGAAAAAATATGTTAAGGGTTGTAACTCTGGTAATTTTAGTGCCACAGCTATAAAATTTAAGGAGGTTACTCATTTGGACTTGCTTATTAACTGCCTTAAATTGCAAAATTGTAAATCAAACAAGACAAATTTAAAAAAAAAATAATCCGAAAATGAACAAAAAAATTGCCAAAACAATTTTTAAAATTTCTAACTCTGGTAATTTTTTCGCCAAGTCAACTAAATTTGGGGAGGTTATTTTAGTTTGAATGTGTCAGGTTTATTTCGTGTGAAACTGTTGTATAACTCAAAAACCTATTAAAAAAAACGGACTTTATGTTATTTTTAAAGGTATAGGCTGTCGAATTATGCAAAAGAACCACGATTTTTTCCAAATTTCACAGTGGTTGTGCTCTTTAAAAGAACCGAAAAAAAATCAGCTTTCGTCTAGCCGAAATCGGCCCCAATGACACGGCCCATGTGTGTAATTCACTTGAGCGTTTTTTGCGCACGTTCTTTCGAGATTACGAAGAGCACATAAACAAGCGACTCATTATATTCGGCAAAATTAAACCGAGAAGAAATACGAGTGTGCGTGTCTGCTCGCCATATATCATAGATGGTGGAAAAAATTAGAACGACGGTGCATCTAATTCGGCGTGCAGCCAGAGTGGCGCCATCGTCGACCTTCTCGCGACATCCGGAGAAGACGTCCTTTTCTTCTCCCTCTGAATCATCTGCTTGCACTTGGAAGTTTGGGGGCTAAATGGCCCGTGAGGACCGCCTGAGATGCGAGGCTTGGGTTACGAGACGGTCGCGCTCTTTTGGGAAACGGGAAGAGGAATTGTCACGTGTTTCTGTTTACGGTGCGGTTGGGAAACTGGCGAAATCGTTTTCGGGGATTTTACGAGCTTAGCACTTGTCAGGCGGCGTGAAACTGGAAACTGTTGGCGGCGAGGCGGTCAAAGGAGCGAGGAGGCGCCACTTGGTCAAAAAGTTAGTTTTTTTACTCATTTTTAGGGAGTTTATTTGTGGGTTGGTATTGGATATAGTTGTGGCAATCGGCAAGTGTCGACTATCACCGGGTGCGACGCAGAAGATATGGTAATATGGCCATAACTCGATTGTTTGTTGCCGTACTTGAATTTTGAACCCGGATTTGGAATCTGTGTGAAATTCTGCGTGCAATGAGTCGAAATATCGCAAGTTTGCTCTAAAAATAAGCGAGATATTGACGTCAGAAATGTGGCAACGATGGTGAAAACGCCATGTTTATATCTGTCATAGTTTCGGGGATATTTTGGTTCAAAAAACGCAAAAAAAGTTGCTAAAATCATAAGGTTACTAATTTAAACTTTCTTATTAATTGTGCTAAATTGCAAAATTGTGGACCAAAAGAGGCAAATTTTGGAATTTTTTATTTTGTGGATGAACCAAAAATTTTTGAAAAAATATGTTAAGGGCTGTAAGTCTGGTACTTTCAGCGTCACAGCAATCAAATTTGGGGAGGTTACTCAGTTGGGGTTGCTTACTAACTGTCTTAATTTGCAAGATTGTACGTCAAACAAAACGAATTTTGGAAATTTTTAAACTGAAGATGAAGAAAAAATTACCAAAATAAATATTAAAAGTTTCAAGTCTGGTAATTTTTACGCCTCATCAACCAAATTTCGGAAAATTACTAATTCAAACACTGTTATTAGTTGTGCTAAAATGCAAAATTATAAACCTAAAGATACAAATTTTGAAATTTTTATTTTGGGGATGAACCAAAAACTTTTGAAAAAATATGTTATGGGCTGTAACTCTGGTAATTTTAGTGCCACACTAATAAAATTTGGGGAAGTTACTTCTTTGAAGTTGTTTATTAACTGTCTCAAATTGCAAAATTGTAGATCGAGCTAGACAATTTTTAGAAATTTTTAATCTGAAGATGAACAGCAAATTTCCAAAAAAAATATTAAAATTTCTTACTCTGGTAATTTTTACGCCACGTCTATTAAATTTGGGGAGGTTACTAATTTAAACTTTCTTACTAATTGTGCTAAATTGCAAAATTAAAGATCAAAAAGGACAAATTTTGGAATTTCTTATTTTGGGGATGAAACAAAAACTTTTAAAAAATAAGTTAAAGGCTGTAACTCTGGTAATTTTAGCGACGCAGCAATCAAATTTGGGGAGGTTACTTACTGGAAGCTTCTTATTAACTGTCTTAAATTGTAAAATTGTACGTCAAACAAGACAAATTTTAGAATTTTTTAATTGGAAAATGAACAAAAAATTACCAAAAAAATAGAAAAATTTCTAACTCTAGTAATTTTTACGCTACGTCAACTATGTTTGGAGAGGTTACCAATTCTAACTTTCTTAATACTTGCGTTAAATTACAAATTTATAAACCAAAAAAGACAAATTTTTGAATTTTTTATTTTAGAAATACACCAAAAAGTTTTGAAAAAAATTGTTAAGGGCTGTAACTCTAGTAATTTTTTTGCCACAGCAATCAAATTTGGGGAGGTTACTCACTTGGGGTTGTTTACTAACTGTCTTGAATTGCAAAATTGTACGTTAAACAAGACGAATTTTGGAAATTTTTGATCTGGAAATGAACAAAAAATTAAAAATATTAAAACTTCCAACTTTGGTAATTTTTACGCCACGTCAACTAAATTTGGGAAAGTAACTAATTCAAATTCTATTATTAATTAGGCTGAATTGCAAAATTCTAGATTAAAAAACACAAATTTTGGAATTTTAATTTTGGAAATTAACCAAAAATTTTGAAAAAATATGTTAAGGGCTGTAAATCTGGTAATTTTAGCGCCACAGCAATGAAAGTTGGGGAAGTTACTTCTTTAAAGTTGCTTATTAACTGTCTTAAATTGCAAAATTGTAGATCAAAGAAGACAAATTTTAGAAATCTTTAATCTGAGTAAGAACAGCAAATTACAAAAAAAAATATTATATTTTTTAACTCTGGTAATTTTTACGCCACGTCAACTAAATTTGGGGAAATAACTACTTAATTTATTCTTATTATTTCGGCTAAATTGCAAAATTGTGGAGCAAAAGAAACAAATTTTGGAATTTTTTATTTTGGAAATAAACAACACTTTTGAAAAACTTAGTTAAGGGCTGTAACTCTGGTAAGTTTAGCGCCACAGCATTCAAATTTGGGGAGGTTACTCATTTGGAGTTGCACATTAACTGTCTTAAATTGCAAAATTGTATATCAAACAAGACGAATTTTAATAATTTTTAATCCGAAGATAAACAAAAAAATTACCAAAAAAAATATTAAAACTTTCAACTTTGGTAATTTTTACGCCACATCAACCAATTTTCGGAAAGTCACTAATTTAAACTCTGTTATTACTTGTGCTAAATTGAAAAATTATACACCTAAATATACAAATTCTGGAAATTTTTAATTCAAAAATAAACAAAAATTACCAAAAAAAAAAAATTAAAATTTCTAACTGTGGTAATTTTTACGCCACGTCGACCAAATTTGGGGAAGTTACTAATTCAAACTTTGTTATTAATTGTGCTAATTTGTAAAATTCTAGACCAAAAGACACAAATTTTAGAATTTTTTATTTTGGGGATGAATCAAAAACTTTTGAAAAAATATGTTATAACCTGTTACTCTGATAATTTTAGCGTCAGAGCAATAAAATTTGGAGAGGTTACTTACTGGAAGCTGCTTACTAACTGTCTTAAATTGTAAAATTGTACCTCAAACAAGACAAATTTTAGAATTTTTTAATGGGAAAATGAACAAAAAATTACAAAAAAAATTATAAAAATTTCTAACTCTAGTAATTTTTACGCTACGTCAACTAAATTTGGAGAGGTTAATAATTCAGACTTTCTGATTAATTGTGCAAAATTGCAAATTTATAAATAGAATAAAACTAATTTTGTGATTTTTATTTTGGGGATGAACCAGACACTTTGGAACTTCAAAAATGTATGAGAATTTCAAAATCAAATTTGACTACGAATTTCGCTTCATATAAACCTTTCATCTCCTCCACCTCTCATTGTCTCCGGTCTTCGCTCTTTAAACGAATAATTTCGTAATCAGCCGTTGATTGTTTTCACCGCTCGTAATATCTCCATTGGAGGAGGAACCGAATGGTGAGCATATCTATAAATATGAGTCGTGAGCAGGATAAATCTCAATCAGACGTAATTAATTTCTCACGGGTGCTATGAAAGCGGCCACGAACAAGAGACTGCCTGATTGAGATGTCAAGCTTGCCATAAAAACGGCTTATAATAAATTACCAGTGTTACCCCTCTCATCAGTAAGCCACAAAACCCGAGTGAGTTGGCGTTATTGCACTATTCTTCACGATTGACATATTTTCGAGGATTATTTGCGCGCTGACAGGACGAAAAAAAAACGTCCAAGAAGCGCGGCGCTGTTGGATTTGAATTCCTCGCATCGGGCATGGGAAATGCACTGGAAGTTTTTCGGGGGTCACATGGAGTCCACATGCGACACACATGTCTGTAGGGAAGGTGATTGATGACGTCACTGACCACCAATAGGTGCGCATCTGATTCGTATTAGAAACGCGAGGTTTAATTAAAAGGGTGTAAAAAACTTGTGGGTTTACCTTGGTAATGCTTTCCACGCCGCGTCTGTTTTTAGGACCGCGTCGCGGCTAAAAAAAGACGTTTTATAGCGTTTTTTCCAGGATCCGACGTGAGTTTTGACAGATATGTTGGTCGTAATTTAGTCTAATTAATTATTCGGAATGACTGGTGACGTTCCGACAATAAACTTGTGTATTTTTAGAGCAATTTATCAGCAGCGATTATCAATTTGTGTTTGTTGACGTTTGTATTGTTGGTGCTCCCAAAACACGCAGCTCATCTTGTATTTTTGACTGGAGTTAATTCGTTCGGCAAACAGGATTTTGCCAGCTATTGAATTTAAAGAGCCCTCTGTTGATTTTGTAGCTTAGCTCTGGAACCGAACATCCATAGACACTTTTATGTTTGTTCGAAAAATTTACGTGTCATATCGGTCCTCGTTCCATCCTGGCTTTCATTTCCCATTAAGGCGAGTGCCAAGACATTTTTCTTATGGAGAATCCCATGCTTGTATTCACATTTTCTTCTAAAACTAAGTATCAAACATTGGAAAAAACATTTAATTTAAAAGTTAAATGACTTGAAAATTCGGTAATTTAGGGGTAGTTTTACGAATAGAAGTTTATGTCCGATTTTTAAACTTAGAATTAGTAAAGAACACTTTCAAAAACACTTTCCCGCTAAGTTTAAATCGATATCATTAAAATTGGTCTAGTTATGAGAGAGATAAACTAAAAATGTTTCAATCGAAGCTCTGAACTTTGCAGATAATTTACGACTAGGCTGATTTATAAGCGTACCCTCATTTGCGGTTTCTTGACCAGCTTTGGAAGTTGTAATCAAGGGATTTCTTCTAAAAATTGCGATTTTACGCAGAGGAAAAGCGAATTTCCTAAAATCCAAAAATTTCCAATGCATCAAATAGGATCACTGCAGAGAACTTTTTAGAACCACTCGAATCTGTCAAACTGCCAATTTTAGTTCACAAAGTACTGCGTTAGAGCTAGCGGCTAAATTTATTCAAATAGACT
Organism: Gnatocerus cornutus; assembly: GCA_029298725.1. Taxonomy (NCBI): domain Eukaryota; kingdom Metazoa; phylum Arthropoda; class Insecta; order Coleoptera; family Tenebrionidae; genus Gnatocerus; species Gnatocerus cornutus. Next base: position 21,606,304 of record CM055510.1, read on the forward strand.
TTAGTTAAATTATTTTATAAACAACGTACTAATGTACTCACAATTTTAAAATAAAATTTTTTGATTCATATTATTTTACCCATGAAAAAGTATTTCTATGTCTTGGCACTCGCCTTAAAAATGTTGGTCTCACGCACGGTTACCGTTGTGTGTTAACGAATCTTGATTAACATCGACGTCTCGAAAAGGTAAAAAACCGAAGCTTCCATCTCATGTCAAAATTAAAAATTAAAATTTCATAAAAAGAACCTGATTGTAATTGCGCGCGCTTGCATAATATCATATGTGCGTGGACGGTCGTTTCGAATGCAGGAGACCGGCTTTATAAATACTAATCAGATATGGTATCGGCTTGTTCGTATGGACGTGGACGGGCATCGCGGCGATGGGTCAGACCACCTGCTCGACGAAAACGGACCCATGCAAACGAGGCACTTTCACCGATTCTCCCCCATCAGTCACAACCACTGTGACCCTCTAAAAAAAAAGGGTGATTTTTGGGATTTTTTTAAAGATAACTGCTGCATGAAATGTTGTCAAATTTGGAGGATGCATTTTTACATAAATAATGAATAAAAGTTGAAATTTTTATATAAAAATATTCAATTATGCTCGAGTCATTAGGTATCTTCCAAGTCACTAGAAAAAAAAGCTATCCACTGCTGCAGTGATTGCTGATTGCTGATTTGTTAAGTTTCGACTGCAGATCATAGAGAAACAAATTAATTTGTGGTGTCGCGGGTGTGAACATTTTTCCACATTTCTTTTCTTTCAGAATTTTGATTCTTTCTCTTTTAGTACACAAATTTTTAATAAAATTCGTAACTTTGAAAATTGTAATGCTGTGGCGATGAAATTTGGAAAATTCATTACGTTTAAGCTGTTAAATAATTGTGCCAAATGGCAAAGTTCTAGAGCAGGCGATTCAAATTTTGGAAATTTATCTTTTCGAATCAAACCAAAAAAATTCAAAATTTTTAATAAAATTCGCAACTTTGAAAATTGTAATGCTATGGCGATGAAATTTGGAGAGTTTACCAATTTTAAGCAGTTTAATAATTGTGACAAATTGCAAAGTAATAGAGCAGAAGACAAAAATTTTAAAAATTATTTTTTAAGGGTAAACCAAAATGAATCCAAAACTTAAAAAAAAATCGTAATTCTGACCATTTAAGTGCTATTAAAGTGAAATTAAGAGAGTTTATTATTTGTAAGCTGTTTATTAATTGTGCCAAATTGCAAAATTTAAATTAATTTTTTCAAATCGAACTAAAAAAATCCAAATTTTTAATAAAATTGGTAACTCTGAAAATTACAATGCTATGGCGATGAAATTTTAAAAATTTATTACTTTTAAGTTGTTTAATAATTGTGCCAAATGGCAAAGTTATACAGCAGACGATTCAAATTTTGGAATTTTTTTTTTAAATCGAACCAAAAAAATTCAAATTTTTAATAAAATTCTCAACTTTGAAAATTGTAATGCTATGGCGATGAAATTTGGAGAGTTTACCAATTTTAAGCAGTTTAATAATTGTGCCAAATTGCAAAGTAATAGAGCAGAAGACAAAAATTTTAAAAATTATTTTTTAAGGGTAAACCAAAATGAATCCAAAACTTAAAAAAAAATCGTAATTCTGACTATTTAAGTGCTATTAAAGTGAAATTTGGAGAATTTATTATTTGTAAGCTGTTTATTAATTGTGCCAAATTGCAAAATTACAAAGCAGGAGACAAACATTTTAGAAATTATTTTTTTCAAATCGAACTAAAAAAATCCAAATTTTTAATAAAATTGGTAACTTTGAAAATTATAATGCTAGGGCGATGAAATTTTAAAAATTTATTACTTTTAAGTTGTTTAATAATTGTGCCAAATGGCAAAGTTATACAGCAGACGATTCAAATTTTGGAATTTTTTTTTTAAATCAAACCAAAAAAATTCAAATTTTTAATAAAATTCTCAACTTTGAAAATTGTAATGCTATGGCGATGAAATTTAGAGAGTTTACCAATTTTAAGCAGTTTAATAATTGTGCCAAATTGCAAACTAATCGAGCAGAAGACAAAAATTTTAGAAATTATTTTTAAGGGGTAAACCAAAATAAATCTAAAACTTAAAAAAAATCGTCGTTCTGACCATTTAAGTGCTATTAAAGTGAAATTTTGAGAGTTTACTATTTTTAAGCTGTTTAAAAATTGTGCCAAATTGCAAAGTTACAAAGCAAAAGACAAAAATTTTAGAAATTTATCTTCTCAAATCGAACCAAAACAAAACCCAAAATTTTTAATAAAATTTGTAACTTTTAAAATTTTAATGGAATAGCGATGAAATTTGGAGCGTTTACTGCCCTTAAACAGATTATTAATTGTGCCAAATGACAAACTTTTAGTGCAAGAGACAGAAATTTTAGAAATTTATTTTTTCAAATTAAACCAAAAAAAATCCAAAATTTTTAATAAAATTCGTAACTTTGAAAATTGTAATGCTATGACAATGAAATTTGGACAGATTATTACTTTTAAGCTGTTTATTCATTGTGCCAAATGACAAAATGATAGACCGAAAGAGACAAATTTTAAGCTTTTTATTTAGGAGATAAACCGAAAACTTTGAAAAAATGTGTTAAGGGCTGTAACTCTGGTAATTTTAGCGCCACAGCATTCAAATTTGGGGAGATTACTAATTTAAAGTTGCTTATTTACTGTATTAAATTGCAAAATTGTAGGTCAAACAAATAGAATTTCAAAAATTTTTAATACAAGATGAACAAAAAAATACCAAAAAAAATATTAAAATTTCTAACTCTGGTAATTTTTACGCCACGTCAACTCAATTTGGGGAAATTACTAACTCATCCATTCTTATTATTTCGGCCAAATTGCAAAATTATAGAGCGAAAGAATCAAATTTTGTAATTTTTTATTTTGGAAATGAACAAAAAAAACTTTTGAAAAAATATGTTAGGGGCTGTAATTCTGGTAATTTTAGCGCCACAGCATTCAAATTTGGGGAGGTTACTCACATGGAGTTGCTTATTAACTGTCTTAAATTGCAAAATTGTCGATCAAACAAGACGAATTTTAAAAATTTTTAATCCAAAGATGAACAAAAAAATTACCAATAAAAATTTTTAAATTTTAAAACTCTGGTAATTTTTACGCCACGTCAACTAAATATGGGGAGATTATTTTAGTTTGAATGCGTCAGGTTTATTTCGTGTGAAACTGCTGTATTACTCAAAAACTATTTAACATATTTGAATTTTTTGTATGTTATTTTTAAAGGTATAGACGAACTATGCAAAAAAAAACTATTTTTTTAAATTTCACAGTGGTTGTGCCTTTTAAATTCGAGCAAATCGACCGGAATCTGCTTAATCGGCCCTAATTTGTTACGCGTCCAGCTTAGGAAATGCTCTGAGGTGGCAAATTTTTCTCCGTTTTTTCCCCCGAGTCTCCACCAGCCATTACGGACGACTTTCCATAAAAGCGCACGACGACATCGTTGTGTTAATATGAAATGAACAATGGTCGTACGGTCGACAATGCCGGCGTATCCGGTTCGAGCTTCACCTTATTTATTGGTTCGTTTACAGAAGAAATAAGAATTTATCAATAGCGAATGTAAGCGGATCGAACGAATGGTTTATTCATTGATCCCGCGAGGAATACCAATGAGACCGCAGCACTGATGTTCTTGGCTAAGGCGAAATTATAGTTATTGCAGTTGGTACGGGACTTGACAATTTGTTAAGCATCGTTTCGTGTAATCTTCCACTTTCTGGGATAATTAAGAGAATTGAATGATTAGAGAGGAGTGGAAAATTCGTGTAGTTTCTGAAGAAATGGCAACTGGTTTGGAAGACGTATTGGAGTATTGATTTCTGGGGCGACGAGGGAGGCTGACGAACGCTCGAATTCGCGTTCTTTGGCGAAAAAATTCGAAGCTTTTTACAGTAATTTTTAGGGTGATTGGAAAAAAAAATGAATTTTTATAAAAAAATATTGTGTTCTTTGGTTGTGTTGAAAACACATTTAGGGAAGTTGCTGCTTATGACTCATTTATTAATTGCAGCAAATTTCAAAATTGTGGGACAACGGAGACGGATTTTAGAAATTTTTATTTTTAGGGTAATTCAAAAAAAATCAAAATTCTATAAAAAAATTGTATTTTTGGTTGTGATGGTGCTACAGCGAAAAATTTTGGGGAAGTTGAAACCCTTAACTCATTTATTAACTGCACCAAATTTCCAAATTCTTAGACAACAGATTTAGATTTTAGAAATTTTTATTTTTAGGGTAATTAAAAAAAACAAAATTCTATAAAATAAATTGTATTTTTGGTTGTGTTGGTACCACCGCGATGAAATTTGGTAAAGTTACTATTCATAACTTATTTATTAACTGTAGGAAATTTCAAAATTGTATGACAACAAAGTCGGATTTTAGAAATTTTTATTTTTAGGACAAACCTAGAAGTTTCAAAATTCAAAATAAAAATTTGTATTTTTAGTTGTGTTAGCGCCACTGCGATAAAATTTGGAGAGGCGGAAACCTTTAACTCATATATTAACTGCAGCAAATTTCAAAAATTGTGGAACAACAAACAGGGTCGGATTTTAGAAATTTTTATTTTTAGGGTAATTCAAAAAAATTAAAATTCTATAAAAAAAATTGGATTATTGGTTGTGTTGGTACCACTGCGATGAAATTTAGGGAAGTTGCGACTCGTAACTCATTTATTAACTGCAGCAAATGTCAAAATTGTGGAACAACAGGGTCGGATTTTAGAAATTTTTAGTTTTAGAGTAATTGAAAAAAAAATAAAAATTTTATAAAAAAATTGTATTTTTGGTTGTGTTGGTGCTACAGCGAAAAATTTTGGGGAGGTTGAAACCCTTAACTTATTTATTAACTGCACCAAATTTCCAAATTCTTAGACAACAGATTCATATTTTAGAAATTTTTATTTTTAGGGTAATTTAAAAAAAAACAAAATTCTATAAAATAAATTGTATTTTTGGTTGTGTTAGCACCACTGCAATGAAATTTGGTGAAGTTACTACTCATAACTTATTTATTAACTGTAGGAAATTTCAAAATTGTGGGACAACAAAGTCGGATTTTAGAAATTCTTATTTTTAGGACAAACCTAGAAGTTTCAAAATTCAAAATAAAAATTTGTATTTTTAGTTGTGTTAGCGCCACTGCGATAAAATTTGGAGAGGCGGAAACCCTTAACTCATATATTAACTGCAGCAAATTTCAAAAATTGTGGAACAACAAACAGGGTCGGATTTTAAAAATTTTTAGTTTTAGGGTAATTCAAAAAAATTAAAATTCTATAAAAAAAATTGGATTATTGGTTGTGTTGGTACCACCGCGATGAAATTTAGGGAAGTTGCGACTCGTAGCTCATTTGTTAACTGCAGCAAATGTGAAAATTGTGGAACAACAGGGTCGGATTTTAGAAATTTTTAGTTTTAGAGTAATTGAAAAAAAAATAAAAATTCTATAAAAAAATTGTATTTTTGGTTGTGTTGGTGCTACAGCGAACAATTTTGGGGAGGTTGAAACCCTTAACTCATTTATTAACTGCACCAAATTTCCAAATTTTTAGACAACAGATTCAGATTTTAGAAATTTTTATTTTTAGGGTAATTTAAAAAAAAAACAAAATTCTATAAAATAAATTGTATTTTTGGTTGTGTTGGTATCACTGCAATGAAATTTGGTGAAGTTACTACTCATAACTTATATATTTATCAAAATTGTGGGACAACAAAGTCGGATTTTAGAAATTTTTATTTTTAGGACAAACCTAGAAGTTTCAAAATTCAAAATAAAAGTTTGTATTTTTAGTTGTGTTGGTACCACCGCGATGAAATTTGGGGAAATTGCTACTTGTAACCCATTTATTAACAGCAGCAAATTTTAAAATTGTGACACAACAGGGTCGGATTTTAGAAATTTTTATTTTTAGGACGATCCAAAAAGTTTCAAAATTCTATAAAAAAAATCGTACTTTTGGTTATGTTAGAGCCACAGCGATGAAATTTGGGGAGGTTAATACCCATAATCCATTTATTGACTGTACTAAATTTCAAAATTCTCAGACAACAGACTAAAATTTTAGAAATTTTTATTTAGTGCAATTTTTAGGACGAGCCCAAAAGTTCCAAAATTATTGGTGGGCCGAAAGTCGAAAATTTCATGTCTAAAAGTGCGTTAAACTTATGAGGTCAATATCTCGATTGTTTTTGGAGCGAACTTCAAGTACTAGTGCTCATTTTACGCAGAATTTCACTCTGAATCCAAAACTATGCAACTTTTTTACGTACTTCAATAAATAACTGAATTAGAAGCGTTTAAAGAACCTAATAAATAAACCTTCGAATCTAATAAAGTCACAAGCCTTTTTGGTCGTCGCTGTAAAATTCCCACCGCCAAAACAAAGCCCTCGAAATCAACCCCTTTTCTAAACGCACACAATTATCCTTAATTTCCACCATCTGCCTTCGTTCCTCATTAGCTAAACTCTCGACCAAACACCCCTTCAACAAACCACCAGCCAAAATTTATTGGCACTTTAGGCCAAAAAACGTCGTCAATTGCGTTAATCAAGCCGTTGAGTGAATCAATTTGGTTGTTATAGAGATGTTATCTAGTTCCACCCCTTAAGTTCTGTAACGATGTACCAACCGGTCATTGATTCGGGCACAATGCGAGTTAATATGACTGTGTCACACTCGATCATGTAGACAACCGTGAACATCAGAGGGTAAGGGCGCGTTGCCATAGATCTCGAGGGATTATTAAGCTGAGGTAAGCCAGATTAGGCCAACTGGGACCAGGACATATGCTTGGAGGGTTAAGACGAATATCTGACGCGGACATCTGATAAATTAGGAGCTGGGTGTGTGGTGGAGTTGGCGAGGTGGATAATCCGTGTAAATGGGGTAAGTTACTGTTTCGGGGTTGCGTTGAGAATTCAATTTGCTCTTTTGTCTTGAATGAGTTATTATAGACAAAAAACTAAAATTTTTACCCCTAATATTCAGTCGGTTCTAATTCAGTTGTTTGTTGTCTTGGGGAAAATTTAAAAAAAGATTTGGAATTTACGCACAATTTTGTGTAAAATATGTAAATACAAATTGCGATTGTCATTGTTTTCGCTGACGTTTGAAACTTCAAAGTGTTGACAAGTTGCCAATTGTCAATTATTATGGCTACGCTATTTAATTTACGTAAAATGATAATAAATAAATTTGGTATAGAATTGTAAGATCTCTGCAAAACTTTTATTTTTATGGTTATCGCAAAAGTTTCAAAATTCTATAAAAAAAATCGTGTTTTTGGTTGAGTTAGTGCTACGGCGATGAAATTTAGGGAGGTTGCTACTCTTGACACATTTATTGAATGTACCAATTTTCAAAATTCTCAGACAACACACTCAGATTTTAGAAATTTTTCTTTTTAGAACAAACCAAAAAGTTTCAAAATTCTATAAAAAAAATTGTATCTTTGGTTATGTTGGTACTACCGCGATAAAATTTAGGGAAATTGCTTCTTGTACCTCATTTATTAACTGCAGCAGATTTCAAAATAATGGATAAACAGGGTCGGATTTTAGAAATTTATATTTTTACAACGAACCAAAAAGTTTCAAAATTCTATAAAAAAAAATTATCTTTGCTTGTGTTGATACCACCGTGATAAAATTTGGGCAAGTTGCTTCTCGTACCTCATTTATTAACTGCAGCAAATTTCAAAATAAGGAATAAACAGGGTCGGATTTTAGAAATTTTTATTTTTACTGCTAACCAAAATGTTTCATAATTTTATACAAAAAAATGTGTTTTTGGTTGCGTTAGCGCTACAGCAATGAAAATTGGGGAAGTTGATACTCTTAACCAATTTATTAACTACACCAAATTTCAAAATTGTAAATCAACAGGGTCGGATTTTAGAAATTTTTATTTTTAGAACGAACCAAAAAGTTTCAAAAAAAATTGTATGTTTGGTTGTGTTGGTACCACCGCGATAAAATTTGGGGAAGTTGCTTCTCGTATTTCATTTATTAACTGCAGCAAATTTCTAAATTGTAGAACAACAGGGTCGGATTTTAGAAATTTTTATTTTTACTGCTAACCAAAAAGTTTCATAATTTTATAAAAAAATTGTAATTTTGGTTGTGTTAGCGCTACAGCAATGAAAATTAGAAAAGTTGATACTCTTAACTAATTCATTAACTGTGTCAAATTTTAAAATTGTATATCAACAGGGTCGGATTTTAGAAATTTTTATTCTTAGCATAATTGAAAAAAAAGTTAAAATTCTGTAAAAAAATTGTATTTTTAAATGTGTTGGTATCTGGGGGATACAACTTACAGAAGTTACTACTTGTAACTCATTTATAAACTGCACCAAATTTCAAATGTGTAGATTAACAGGGTCGGATTTTAGAAATTTTTATTTTTAGGGTAATAAAAAAAACATAATTCTATAAAAAAAAATATATTTTTGGTTGTGTTGGTACCACTCCGATGACATTTGGGGAAGTCGCTACTTGTAACTGATCCATTGACTGCAGCAAATTTCAAAATTATGAAACAACAGATTCGGATTTTAGAAATTTTTATTTTACGAGTAATGAAAAAAGTTTCAAAATTTTATAAAAAATTAGTACTACCGCGATCAAATTTGAAGAGGTTGATACCATTAACTCATTTATTAACTGTACCAAATTTCAAATGTCTGAAACAACGAACTCAAATTTAAAAAAAAATTATTTTTAGGACGAGCGCAAAAGTTTCAAATTTTTTTTTTTCATTTTCGACATAAGGGCGTCGACATATCCTTTTGTGCTCTACATCGCTCGAAAGAGTAGCTCAAAACCTTTAACTGTTTCAAATCTGATCTCAAAGAGTCAAGTATTTTAGAAGTTGTGGGCCAAAAATGAAAAAGTGACATTTTTACTCAGAAAAAATTGTCTTCAAAACTTTTTTGTTAGACCGCTTTAGATTTTGGAATACGTTGGTAGCCCTGTTCTTTATCAACCAGAGATTTGGCTTCTGCAGGGCTACCAACCCCAAAAAGTTGATTTATTGGGAAGGAGAAGGGTAATAAAAGACAAAATTAAAATGATCAATTTATTTATTATTAATAGGAATATGCTACCACCTTTATATACAATAAATTTCGAGGTAGCGCCAACATTCAACAATTTCCATCCGTACGAAACCACTTACACATCAAAACCACGCATTTGCAAAGAATTGACGAACCGAACGAATAAATTAAAAAAATAATAAAATTAGCAATAACGAAGAAATTCTTTGCAAACTTACAAAAGAAGGAATTATCAATCATATATTAAACATTATCTGAAAGAAATTGATAAAAAGTCGTTTTGGCCGTGTAAAGGAAGACAATAATTTACGTATTTTTTCAGACACAAAATGCAGGACGAAGAGGGAAGACTGTTAAACAGTGTTTTATTTACAAGTGCCGCCTTACATTAAATTAATTTTTCTTTATTTTAGGAACAATGTAACGTGTCTTAAAAATTAATAAAGAAGGAAAATTATTGTCGTTCTGTTTTCATCTAAAAAAAGCTTCGTGACGATTTCGATCGTTTCAAAAATAGAAAAACCGCTTTGACACTGATGGATTCCATGTGACTTGGTGCGTGTGCTGTCTTCGACATAATTAATGATGGGACACTTTGAATAATTAACCTCAACTATTTTTGCACTGGAATATAGGAATCGTGTCCCTCGCCAATTAATTTCTATTTAGTAAGTACAAACCACTTCCTAACACAAACAGTCCACGAGTCATGATTCTCTTTTCTCAATCACAATCGTAGTCACCAAATAAATACTTTTCCACGTCCCGTCGCCCTCACGAGCAGTCCAACGACGAAGGGCTCCCAGGAGGCAGAATGAACGGAGGGCTGTGCGGCGCCATGGACTGGATGCTGGAGGCCATGGACCCCGGCCCATGGGGGTACAAGTCCAAGTCGCTCATGCTCTCGGACCCCGAGCACTTGTCCCCGGATTTTCCTTCTTGCTTCAGCATCATCCGCCGCCATTTGGCCCGCGCGTTCTGGAACCACACCTGGAAGAACAGACTTGTTACTCTCATCCCGGCAACATGGCGGCGCTCCCTAGGGATAACCGAAGAACGCGGTAATTGGAGCCGTCGCTTCCCGGAGGGGAAACACCGCTGATTTATTTCGTTTCGAGTCGTGGGTGGGTGAAATTTAAAAAGGCGTGTGCTGGCGGCGTATTGATTTTAAACGGCCCAAGAAGCCGAGGGGCGGCGAAGAGGAAGAGGATTTTTCGGCGGCCATTACGCGAAGAGACAAAACCGCCGCGTCGCACCTGAAATTGAAAGTTTCGGTTTGGTCAAGCCACGTGCTGATTAATCGCAAACAAAACAGTTTCGAAATTTTTAAAAAAATTCTGGCTTTGGTTGTGTTAGCGCTACGGCGACGAAAATTGGGGAAATTGCTACTTTTCACTCATTTATTAACTGTGTCGGAATTTTAGAAGTTTTGGACAATAGACTTAGATTTTAGAAATTTTTATTTTTAGAACGGATCAAAAAGTTTCAAAATTAAAAATAAAAATTTGTATCATTAGTTCTGTTAGAGCCACAGCGATGAAATTTGGGGAGATTGCTACTCTTAACTCATTTATTAACTACACCAAATTTCAAAATTGTAGATCAACTGGGTCGGATTTTAGAAATTTTTATTTTGCAGGCAATTAAAAAAAATCAAAATTTTATAAAAAAAATTGTATTTTTAGTTGTGATGATACCAGGGCGATAAAATTTAGAGAGGTTGCTACTTGTAACTCATTTTTTAACTTAACTAAATTTCAAAATTGTAGGGTAGGATTTTAGAAATTTTTATTTTTAGAGGGAACCAAAAAGTTTCAATATTTTATAAAAAAATCGTATCTTTGGTTTAGTCAGTGCTACATTGATGAAATTTGGGGACGTTGCTATACTTGACTCTTTTATTACCTGCACTAAATTTCAAAATTGTAGATTAACAGGGTCGGATTTTAGAAATTTTTATTTTTAGGAGGAACTTAAAAGTTTCAAAATTCTATAAAAAAAATCGTATCTTTGGTTTAGTCAGTGCTACAACGGTGAAATTTAAGGAGGTTGCTATTTTTGACTCTTTTGTCAACTGCACCAAATTTCAAAATTGTAGATCAACAGAGTCGGATTTTAGAAATTTTTGTTTTTAGGAGAATCCTAAAAGCTTTAAAATTCTATAGAAAAAAATCGTATCTTTGGTTTAGTCAGTGCTACAATGATGAAATTTGGGGAGCTTGCTATTGTTGACTTTTTTATTACCTGCACTAAATTTCAAAATTGTAGATTAACAGGGTCGGATTTTAGAAATTTTTATTTTTAGGAGGAACCTAAAAGTTTCAAAATTCTATAAAAAAAAACGTATTTTTGGTTTAGTCAGTGCTACAACGATGAAATTTAAGGAGGTTGCTATTTTTGAGTCTTTTGTCAACTGCACCAAATTTCAAAATTGTAGATCAACAGAGTCGGATTTTAGAAATTTTTGTTTTTAGGAGAATCCTAAAAGCTTTAAAATTCTATAAAAAAAAATCGTATCTTTGGTTTAGTCAGTGCTACAATGATGAAATTTGGGGAGGTTGCTATTCTTGACCCTTTTATTACCTGCACTAAATTTCAAAATTGTAGATTAACAGGGTCGGATTTTAGAAATTTTTATTTTTAGTAGGAACCAAAAAGCTTCAAAATTCTATAAAAAAAAAATCACATCTTTGGTTTAGTCAGTGCTACAACGATGAAATTTTAATAGGTTGCTATTCTTGACTCTTTTGTTAACTGCACCAAATTTCAAAATTGTAGATTAACAGGGTCGGATTTTAGAAATTTTTATTTTTAGAAGGATCCAAAAAGTTTCAAAATTCTATAAAAAAAATCGTATCTTTGGTTTAGTGAGTGCTACAATGATGAAATTTGGGGAGCTTGCTATTGTTGACTTTTTTATTACCTGCACTAAATTTCAAAATTGTAGATTAACAGGGTTGGATTTTAGAAATTTTTGTTTTTACGAGAATCCTAAAAGCTTTAAAATTCTATAAAAAAAAATTGTATCTTTGGTTTAGTCAGTGCTACAATGATGAAATTTGGGGAGGTTGCTATTCTTGACTCTTTTATTACCTGCACTAAATTTAAAAATTGTAGATTAACAGGGTCGGATTTTAGAAATTTTTATTTTTAGGAGGAACCTAAAAGTTTCAAAATTCTATAAAAAAAAAACGTATTTTTGGTTTAGTCAGTGCTACAACGATGAAATTTAAGGAGGTTGCTATTTTTGACTCTTTTGTCAACTGCACCAAATTTCAAAATTGTAGATCAACAGAGTCGGATTTTAGAAATTTTTGTTTTTAGGAGAATCCTAAAAGCTTTAAAATTCTATAGAAAAAAATCGTATCTTTGGTTTAGTCAGTGCTACAATGATGAAATTTGGGGAGCTTGCTATTGTTGACTTTTTTATTACCTGCACTAAATTTCAAAATTGTAGATTAACAGGGTCGGATTTTAGAAATTTTTGTTTTTACGAGAATCCTAAAAGCTTTAAAATTCTATAAAAAAAAATTGTATCTTTGGTTTAGTCAGTGCTACAATGATGAAATTTGGGGAGGTTGCTATTCTTGACTCTTTTATTACCTGCACTAAATTTAAAAATTGTAGATCAACAGAGTCGGATTTTAGAAATTTTTGTTTTTAGGAGAATCCTAAAAACTTCAAAATTCTATAAAAAAAACACATCTTTGGTTAAGTCAGTGCTACAACGATGAAATTTTAAGAGGTTGCTATTCTTGACTCTTTTGTTAACTGCACCAAATTTCAAAATTGTAGATTAACAGGGTCGGATTTTAGAAATTTTTATTTTTAGAAGGATCCAAAAAGTTTCAAAATTCTATAAAAAAAATCGTATCTTTGGTTTAGTGAGTGCTACAATGATGAAATTTGGGGAGCTTGCTATTGTTGACTTTTTTATTACCTGCACTAAATTTCAAAATTGTAGATTAACAGGGTTGGATTTTAGAAATTTTTGTTTTTACGAGAATCCTAAAAGCTTTAAAATTCTATAAAAAAAAATTGTATCTTTGGTTTAGTCAGTGCTACAATGATGAAATTTGGGGAGGTTGCTATTCTTGACTCTTTTATTACCTGCACTAAATTTAAAAATTGTAGATTAACAGGGTCGGATTTTAGAAATTTTTATTTTTAGGAGGAACCTAAAAGTTTCAAAATTCTATAAAAAAAAAACGTATTTTTGGTTTAGTCAGTGCTACAACGATGAAATTTAAGGAGGTTGCTATTTTTGACTCTTTTGTCAACTGCACCAAATTTCAAAATTGTAGATCAACAGAGTCGGATTTTAGAAATTTTTGTTTTTAGGAGAATCCTAAAAGCTTTAAAATTCTATAGAAAAAAATCGTATCTTTGGTTTAGTCAGTGCTACAATGATGAAATTTGGGGAGCTTGCTATTGTTGACTTTTTTATTACCTGCACTAAATTTCAAAATTGTAGATTAACAGGGTCGGATTTTAGAAATTTTTGTTTTTACGAGAATCCTAAAAGCTTTAAAATTCTATAAAAAAAAATTGTATCTTTGGTTTAGTCAGTGCTACAATGATGAAATTTGGGGAGGTTGCTATTCTTGACTCTTTTATTACCTGCACTAAATTTAAAAATTGTAGATCAACAGAGTCGGATTTTAGAAATTTTTGTTTTTAGGAGAATCCTAAAAACTTCAAAATTCTATAAAAAAAACACATCTTTGGTTAAGTCAGTGCTACAACGATGAAATTTTAAGAGGTTGCTATTCTTGACTCTTTTGTTAACTGCACCAAATTTCAAAATTGTAGATTAACAGGGTCGGATTTTAGAAATTTTTATTTTTAGAAGGATCCAAAAAGTTTCAAAATTCTATAAAAAAAATCGTATCTTTGGTTTAGTGAGTGCTACAATGATGAAATTTGGGGAGCTTGCTATTGTTGACTTTTTTATTACCTGCACTAAATTTCAAAATTGTAGATTAACAGGGTTGGATTTTAGAAATTTTTGTTTTTACGAGAATCCTAAAAGCTTTAAAATTCTATAAAAAAAAATTGTATCTTTGGTTTAGTCAGTGCTACAATGATGAAATTTGGGGAGGTTGCTATTCTTGACTCTTTTATTACCTGCACTAAATTTAAAAATTGTAGATTAACAGGGTCGGATTTTAGAAATTTTTATTTTTAGGAGGAACCTAAAAGTTTCAAAATTCTATAAAAAAAAAACGTATTTTTGGTTTAGTCAGTGCTACAACGATGAAATTTAAGGAGGTTGCTATTTTTGACTCTTTTGTCAACTGCACCAAATTTCAAAATTGTAGATCAACAGAGTCGGATTTTAGAAATTTTTGTTTTTAGGAGAATCCTAAAAGCTTTAAAATTCTATAGAAAAAAATCGTATCTTTGGTTTAGTCAGTGCTACAATGATGAAATTTGGGGAGCTTGCTATTGTTGACTTTTTTATTACCTGCACTAAATTTCAAAATTGTAGATTAACAGGGTCGGATTTTAGAAATTTTTGTTTTTACGAGAATCCTAAAAGCTTTAAAATTCTATAAAAAAAAATTGTATCTTTGGTTTAGTCAGTGCTACAATGATGAAATTTGGGGAGGTTGCTATTCTTGACTCTTTTATTACCTGCACTAAATTTAAAAATTGTAGATCAACAGAGTCGGATTTTAGAAATTTTTGTTTTTAGGAGAATCCTAAAAGCTTTAAAATTCTATAGAAAAAAATCGTATCTTTGGTTTAGTCAGTGCTACAATGATGAAATTTGGGGAGCTTGCTATTGTTGACTTTTTTATTACCTGCACTAAATTTCAAAATTGTAGATTAACAGGGTTGGATTTTAGAAATTTTTGTTTTTACGAGAATCCTAAAAGCTTTAAAATTCTATAAAAAAAAATTGTATCTTTGGTTTAGTCAGTGCTACAATGATGAAATTTGGGGAGGTTGCTATTCTTGACTCTTTTATTACCTGCACTAAATTTAAAAATTGTAGATCAACAGAGTCGGATTTTAGAAATTTTTGTTTTTAGGAGAATCCTAAAAACTTCAAAATTCTATAAAAAAAACACATCTTTGGTTAAGTCAGTGCTACAACGATGAAATTTTAAGAGGTTGCTATTCTTGACTCTTTTGTTAACTGCACCAAATTTTAAAATTGTAGATTAACAGGGTCGGATTTTAGAAATTTTTATTTTTAGGGGGATCCAGAAAGTTTCAAAATTCTATAAAAAAAATCGTATCTTTGGTTTAGTCAGTACTACATTGATGAAATTTGGGGAGGTTGCTATACTTGAGTCTTTTATTACCTGCACCAAATTTCAAAATTGTAGATTAACAGGGTCGGATTTTAGAAATTTTTATTTTTAGGAGAAACCAAAAAGTTTCAAAATTATTTAAAAAAAAAAAAGTATTTTTGGTTTAGTCAGTAATACAACGATGAAATTTTGAGAGGTTGCTATTCTTGACTCTTTAGTTAACTGCACCAAATTTCAAAATTGTAGATTATCAGGGTCGGATTTTTGAAAATTTTATTTTAGGGTTATTCAAAATAAATTCAAAATTCTTTGAAAAAATTGTATCTTTAGTTGTGTTGGTACCAGTGGGATAAAATTTAGAGAGGTTGCTACTCTAGACTCATTTATTAACTGTACCAAATTTCAATAGTATGAGACAACGAACTCAGATTTTAAAAATTTTAATTGTTAGAACGAGCCCAAAAGTTTCAAAAACTTTGTTTTAAATTTAAGAGTCTTTTTCGACACAGAGTCGTCGTTAAATCCGTTTTTGCTCCACATCGTTCGAAAGAGCAGCTCAAAATCTTTATCTGGTCTAAATCTGATCTCAAAGAGTCAAGTATTTTAGAAGTTGTGGGCAAAAAACGAAAAAGTAACATTTTTAGTCTTCAAAAATTTGTTTGTTAGACTGCTTTAGATTTTGCAGGGGCAGCGAAGAGGAAGAGGGTCTTTGGGCGGCCATCACGCGAAAAGACAAAACCGCCGCACCTGAAATTGATTAGTTTCGGTTCGCTCCAGCCACGTGTTTGTATTAAACGCATGTTTATTACTAAAACATGCTGTTAAGATTGATCGACATAAAAAACAACCCTCTCGGAAATAATATATCAAGCGAGATGTGGCCGAACGGTACATTTATTTAGACAAACGGAGCATTTATCAAGCTGTGTTTATTTCCAGCACGCTAATCTCTGTTCTTTGCCTCGCGCACACACAACACTTTGATTAATTTGCAGCGACGACGCGATTTTCTGGCAGCTGGGACCTCTTCTAACCGGAGTCCCGAACGAATTTGTTTGGAATTAATTGACGGGGCGGCTGCCACTTTGATCTGGACGCTTTGCGTCACGTTGCGTTACGCGTCGCCAACGCTACCGATCTTCAACGGCTGCTTTGATCTTGCGTTACGGTTACGCCGTGGTAATTGTTTGAGGTTAGCCAGCACGTGACATGTTGCGATTATTTAATGCTCATCAAAGGCGGCGAGTTTTTACACCACGCGATTTTGTCCAAATTTTGAAACAATTAAAACTGACAGATGACGGATTCATTGGCGTAGTCATTAAAATGTAATGAAGTTATGCCCCCTGACCCCAGTAGATTCTACGCTCATGTGTCCGCCCCTCAATCAGTGTACGAATTCGCTACGAACTACGTGCTAAAATGCAAAGCCGCCTTTGATTAATATTAATAAAAATCACACTGCAGCTAAACTCAGTGGCGTATTTTTCGTTGGTCGTTACGTTACGTTGCGTTGCGTTACGGTTCAGACACACGTGGATGCGTTAATAATGTTTACCTTTTTTGGTTTTTTGTTACGTAATAAAAATTAATGGCTCAGCAATGTTTCATTTATCTCTTGTAGTTTCGAAGATATCGAGCAATTTGGAAACTGAAAATTTACTTTCTGAAGCTTTGAACGGCCATAACTCACTTATTTGTTGTCGTACGTTTAAACTTTGATTAGTTTCGGATTCTGCGTGAAATTCTGCGTAAAATGAGCTATAATAACGCGAGTTTACTCCAAAAACAAGCGAGATATCGACCTTAGAACTTTGACGTTTGAAATTTTAGTCATTAATTTTTTCGAAAAACTCAAACTTTTGACTTTTGGGAAATCTAAAAACATTTTCTTATGTGAAAAATCACGAGAAAAACGATGGCGCAAACCGCATCTTAATATCTGAAATAGTTTCCGAGATATCGAGCACGAATTGTTTTGAAGCTTCGAAAATTTGGCCCTCTGGCGAAAACCCAAAATTTCAAACAGCCCTAACTCGGTTATTTGTTGACAAAAATTCAAAAATTATCATGTTTTTGAATTCAGCGTAAAATTTTGCGTAAAATGAGACCAAAATTTGTTGAGTTTGCTTAATAAATAAACGAGGTATTGGACAAAAACTGTTTTGGAAACATCATTTTAGGGTGATTTTCCATCAATGTTTTCAAAATGAAAACGACGTTTAATAGCATTGAATTATACATCGGTCGAAAGAGGAGCTCGAAATCTATCTACTGGCCAAATTTGAGATCTATAGGACAAATAGTTTGCGAGTTATGGCCAAAAATAAAAAAAATGAAAAATTTTCATCGTTTGAATCGTAATTTTTTTCGCGAAAAATCGACTATCGAATTTTGGGCTTTTAAGCACTTTTTCTAACGTAAAATGAGCCGAGAAAAACGATGGCGCAAACCGCATCTCAATATCTCTAATAGTTTCTGAGATATTTAACTTCAAAAATTGAGAAAAATGAGAAAAAATGAAAATCAACTTTTCAAAACTTTGATCGGCCATAACTCGGTTATCTGTTGTCGGATCTGAATTTAAATTCCAGATTTGAAATCTGCGTAAAATTCTGCGTACACTGATGTATAATAACTCAAGTTTACTCTAAAAAATAAGCGACATATCGATATCAGAAGTTTGCCGTAGTTTTAGACATGAATTTTCGCAGAAAACTGCAACTTTCGGCTTTTGGAAAATCTAAAAACAATTTTTTATGTGAAAAATTGCGAGAAAAACGATGGCGCAAAGTGTTTCTCAATATCTGTAGTAGTTTCGGAGATATTTAGCTTTTAAAAATTTGAAAAATGAAAATCAATTTTCCGAAACTTGAATCCGTCATAACTCAGTTATTTATAGTCGTATGTGAAATTCGAGCCCTGATTTGAAATCTGCGCAAAATTCTGCGTGAAATGAGCTACAATATCACAATTTTACTCCAAAAATGAGCAAGATATCGACCGAATTTGTCATACTTCTCAAACTGCAGTTAAACTCAGTGGCGTATCAAAACTCCTCATTCGTCGTTACATTACGTTGCGTTACGGTTCGGACACACGTGGATGCGTAAATAATGTTTACCTTTTTTGCCTCTTTAATACGTAATAAAAATTAATGAATTTATGTTATAATTATGGCCCAGCTATGTCGTATTAATATTAAATAGAAGAACATGATTAAGAAAATGAATAATATAAGATTTTTAATTACGATTGCGCTTGTACTATCGTTTATTGTTATGCTTAACAATTAAATTTGTGATTATAATTGCGCCTGGATTTGTGTACGCTACTACGTTCATGAATGAATTAATTAAAGAGTGACTTTACGGACGCTGAGCGATACGGTAAAAACTGTTTTGTTTTTGTCCAACGCTCTGGATTTCGCCATTTCGCCCTCTAGATCGTCGGTAATAAATAGAGCCCGTGCTTTCGAACAAATCATCTCGTCGTTGTTCATCTCGTTGAAATATCGAAAGCCCGGGGCCTATCGGGTGCCTAACGAGAACTCTCAAGACAAACAACCTCAGTCGACTGAAAGATTTTAATAGGCCCAGTTTTTCGAGCTGGCGGCCGCTCGATTGTTTATCAATGGGGAGGCAAAACGCCACTAATCACAATCGCGTGCAAAAAATTCGCACCGCCCGCCATCTTGTTCTTGGCGGCGATCGATAGACAAGATCAAGTGAGCGGCGGCGGTTGCCATGACGATCGTCCGCCGCTCATTTCTCATCGCCGACATTCCGACACAGCCGCCTTCGGCAATTAGCAGAAATAGAAATAGTCGCTCAGTCGGCCATGCGTGCGCGCAGACGGCGATTTTGAGGGAAAAAAGCGCGGAAATTAATCGGAGTTTGGCGATTGGTGGGGTTGTTGCCCCTCTTGGTCTAAGCGCAAAAAAGGAGTCGTCAAAGGAATCCGAAATCGATTCGCTCCGAGCTGACATCAAAGTGGCGCTGTAAGAACAAGTGTACCAACTGCTATGGTATTGCGAATAAAACGTCTCGAACGGCGCCCATAAAACAGAATTGTTAAATTTTATTATTCCGTTCGAAGTGGTGGTTAATGAAAGTTGCATGAAGCCGGTCGGTGGTTCTGGCCGTGTACTAATCAGGTGACTGAAACGTCTATGAAAGCGGCTGTTTTGCTCCGAATAAGGACACCACTATTAATAACAATAAACTGAATGTGGCGATAATAGTGTTACAAGAACCGGATGGACGGAGGCCGCGTCCACCGACGTCGTGGAGGAATTCCAAACTGCCCATTATCATTTGTTACAGACGGAGCTTTCAGCATGGCCGACGAGCAAAAACGAACGAACATGTCGAAGCCGTACAACTTGCTTTGCGCTTTTTGCTCCCCCAAATATCGTTAAATTAGTACCTGGAGGACCCTCTTCGGCAAGCCCGTCTTCTGCGACAACTGCTTCAAGTCCTTGGCGTCGGGGTTGTGGTTGATTGCGAAGTACGACTTCATGGTGCGGAGCTGGTGGTGCTTGAAGGACGTTCGCATCCTCTTCGTCCTCTGGTTGGAGCCGTGCATCCCCGGGGTGCCTGGTGATCGCCCGAAGGACATGTCCAAGTAGTCGGAGTTTAAGTCTGGAAAAAAATCTTTTATTAAATTATTGCCATTGGGTAATTCCAACAATAGCCGTCAATTACTTCGAATAAAAAACGGATAAACTCGGTAGTACCAACCGTATAAAAGCTGCATTTGTCGGGCAAACCTGCACTTACAAGATCGCCATAAATAATTCATATCGATGTTTTATTAATACGATCAAATTGGATTTATTCCTCCATGTCCATCTTGGATTCGACGCATTCCCATGTTGATTACCGCAGAAATGATAAGAAACTCGCACGGATGGGGCGGTACCATTAATAGTCATGGCCGTAGAAGCGGCGCGGGCTGAAATTTTTGTCTTTCGTTTGTTTCTCCAGGAATTGTGGGTAATTGGGGCGAATTCTAAAGGAGAAATGGGCGAAAAAAGGGTGGCGCAAACCGTTTCGACACTAAAAATGTACTTTTTGAAAATTCAAACGGCCGTAACTCAGTTGTTTGTTGTCGTTTGTGGATTTTGAGCCCGGATTTGGAATCTGCGCGAAATTTCGCGTAAACTGAGCCCAAATAAAGCAAATAACGCAAAATCGAATTTTGTACTTTTGAAAAATCTAACGAATTCTAAGGTAAAAAATCGCGAGAAAAATGAATTCGAAATGAGTTTTTTTTGATTCGCCTTAATTTCAAACGCCTCTAATTCAGTTATTTGTTGAAGGACGAAAAAAATGATGGTAGTTTTGGATTCAGCACGAAATTCTGCGGTAAATGAGCTCATTTAGCTCAAATTTCCTTAACAAATAACCGAGATATCGACCGAATTACATTTTTAGAGAGTAATTTTAGGGTCATTTTCTAGAAGCTCTTTCGGGACAAAAACTGTAGTATCATTGAATTATATATCGATCGAAAGAGCAGCTCGAGATTTATCAACTGGTCAAATCTTAGATCGATAGGGCAAATAGTTTATGAGAGGCGATCAAAAAACAGAAAATTGAAAAATTCTTTTGCCTAAAAAATCGACCATCGAATTTTCGACTTTTGAAGGCGGATTTTAAAGTAAAATGAGCCAAGAAAGTCGATGGTAAAAACCGTTTCTCAAAATATTTCGTAGATTTGGAGATATTAAGCTTTGAAAATTTTTCAACTCAAAATTCAATATCCAAAACTTTGATCGCTCATAACTCAGTGATATGTAGACCGACCTTAACAAGTCTATTTTGTTTGGATTCTGCGTAAAATTCTGCGTAAAATGAGCACCAATACTTTACTATTGGGTGAAAAATAAGCGACATATCGACCGCAGAAGTTTGACTTAGTTAGTCATAATTTTTTTTTCAAAAAAAATCAAATTTTTGACTATTGAAAAATCTAACAACGAATTCTAAGCTAAAAAATTGCGAGAAAAATTATTTTGAAATGAGTTTTTTTTGGTTCGCCTTAATTCCGGAGATATCGAGCAAAATTGTTTTCGACAACCCAAAATTTCAAACGCCTCTAATTCAGTTATTTGTTGAAGGACGAAAAAAATGATGGTAGTTTTGGATTCAGCACAAAATTCTGCGTTAAAGGAGCCTATCCAGCTCAAATTTCCTTAACAAATAACCGAGATATCGACGGAGTTGCATTTTTAGAGGGTAATTTTATGGTCATTTTCTAGAAGCTCTTTCGGGGCAAAAACTGTATTTAGTATCATTGAATTATATATCGATCAAAAGAGCAGCTTGAGATTTATCAACTGGCCAAATCTCAGATCTATAGGGCAAATAGTTTACGAGAGGCGATCAAAAAACGAAAAATTGAAAATTTTTCATTGAATCGCAAAATTTTTTTGCCCAAAAAATCGACCATCGAATTTTCGACTTTTGAAGGCGGATTCTAAAGTAAAATGAGCCAAGAAAGACGATGGTAAAAACCGTTTCTCAAAATCTTTCGTAGTTTCGGAGATATAAAGCTTTGAAAATTTTCCAACTAAAAATTCAATATCCAAAACTTTGATCGCTCATAACTCAGTGATATGTAGACCGATCTTAACAAGTGTATTTTGTTTGGATTCTGCGTAAAATTCTGCGTAAAATGAGCACCAATACTTTACTATTGGGTGAAAAATAAGCGACATATCGACCGCAGAAGTTTGACTTAGTTAGTCATAATTTTTTTTTCAAAAAAAATCAAATTTTTGACTATTGAAAAATCTAACAACGAATTCTAAGCTAAAAAATTGCGAGAAAAATTATTTTGAAATGAGTTTTTTTTGGTTCGCCTTAATTCCGGAGATATCGAGCAAAATTGTTTTCGACAACCCAAAATTTCAAACGCCTCTAATTCAGTTATTTGTTGAAGGACGAAAAAAATGATGGTAGTTTTGGATTCAGCACAAAATTCTGCGTTAAAGGAGCCTATCCAGCTCAAATTTCCTTAACAAATAACCGAGATATCGACGGAGTTGCATTTTTAGAGGGTAATTTTATGGTCATTTTCTAGAAGCTCTTTCGGGGCAAAAACTGTATTTAGTATCATTGAATTATATATCGATCAAAAGAGCAGCTTGAGATTTATCAACTGGCCAAATCTCAGATCTATAGGGCAAATAGTTTACGAGAGGCGATCAAAAAACGAAAAATTGAAAATTTTTCATTGAATCGCAAAATTTTTTTGCCCAAAAAATCGACCATCGAATTTTCGACTTTTGAAGGCGGATTCTAAAGTAAAATGAGCCAAGAAAGACGATGGTAAAAACCGTTTCTCAAAATCTTTCGTAGTTTCGGAGATATAAAGCTTTGAAAATTTTCCAACTAAAAATTCAATATCCAAAACTTTGATCGCTCATAACTCAGTGATATGTAGACCGATCTTAACAAGTGTATTTTTTTTTGATTTTGCGTGAAATTCTGCGTAAAATGAGCACCAATACTTTAATATTGCTCCAAAAATAAGCGACATATCGACCGTAGAAGCTTGACTTAGTTATAGTCATAATTTCTTAAAAAAAAATCGAATTTTCGACTTTTGAAAAATCTAACAACGAATTCTAAGCTAAAAAATCGCGAGAAAAATTATTTTGAAATGAGTTTTTTTTGGTTCGTCTTGATTCCGGTGATATCGAGCAAAATTGTTTTCGAACCTCCAAAATTTCAAACGCCTCTAATTCAGTTATTTGTTGACGAACGAAAAAAATGATGTTAGTTTTGGATTCATCACAAAATTCTGCGCTAAATGAGCCTATCCAGCTCAAATTTCCTTAACAAATAACCGAGATATCGACGGAGTTGCATTTTTAGAGGGTAATTTTATGGTCATTTTCTACAAGCTCTTTCGGGGCAAAAACTGCATTTAGTATCATTGAGTTATATATCTATCAAAAGAGCAGCTTGAGATTTATCAACTGGCCAAATCTCAGATCTCAGATCGATAGGGCAAATAGTTTATAACGGGAGATTAAAAAACGAAAAATTGAAAATTTTTTATCGATTGAGCCGCAAAATTTTTTTGCCTAAAAAATCGACCATCGAATTTTCGACTTTTGAGGGCGGATTCTAAAGTAAAATGACGATGCTGAAAACCGTTTCTCAAAATCTTTCGCAGTTTCGGAGATATTGAGCTTTGAAAATTTCCACCTCAAAATTCAATATCCGAAACTTTGATCGATCATAACTCAGTTATTTGTACACCGACCTTAACGAGTTTTACCTTTTTGGATTCCACGTGAAATTCTGCGTAAAGTGAGCACCAATACTTTAATATAGCTCCAAAAGTAAGCGAGATATCGGTCGCAGAAGTTTAACAATTTTTTTTTAACGACTTTTGGAAAATCCTAGAAACTTACTCGAATCACACGGAATAATGTCCATAATTTCATGAGTTTATTATTTGAATATCGCACTTTCTCACGTAGCGCGTCCAATTACCGTTTTTGCAGTTCGTCGCCAGATAGCGCCACCGTCAAAAAGTGAGTAATAAAGAGAGACGGTGGAATTATGGCTGCAATTAATGTTGTGTTAGATTGGTTGGTGTCGTAAATTCTGGCGTTGCTCGATTGAACACGGCTTTGTCTGTGATTTCATAAAAACATAATTTGAGAAATGATGGCGCAGTAAAAGATGTTAATAAAAGTCGGGTTTGAGGCTGTAATGTTATTAATTAGCGGCTGGTTAATTACAATCATTGTCGGCTGGAACATCGAACAACGCCGAGCTTGAAGCGCTGTGGGAATGAACAAATTTCGGTTTTATGGACGAGTGTGAAATAGCAACGAGGTGAAGATAGCGCCGGAATTTCATTCACATTTCCCCCGTTTTTAGGGTCTCATTACGGAAAGTAACGTCGACCCGCATAAGTGGCCATAGAGTCTTCCAAATAGGGCGACTTGTCGGTAGCGGCGATTTTTCAACGCCCACGCCCTCGCTAATGTCTTTCCCGCATAATCATCTCAATATTGATGGTCTGGTTGGATGGTAGTAAAATCCGATAAGATCAGGTCATTGGAAAAATAAACTTGTAAATTTATCTCGAAACCGATAGTCCGCATCGGGCCGAAAAAAGCGGCCGTAAAAATTTGAAACATTTCAATTCCTAGCGTTTCTTCACCATCCATCGACTACACACCTTTATCTTCGAATCGTTCCAATAAAAACGCGCACATAAAAAGGAACAGTTTTAGTGCTCTTCCCACAACCGCCATTAAACGCGTTATAAAAGCCAGAACGAATGTCCTACCTAGGGCCATTATTTGCCGGCATATGGAGTGAGGAGGAATAAAAAAGATTCTTTTATCGGACGCGTGGAGCTGCGAGTACACTTTTATGCCGGTGCTCACATTACTCGACTTTATTGTACATCGAGCGTTTTTGACTTTTTCGGACGCGGGCTAATTAAGAGTACAACACAGTGACATAAACACGGATTAGCTGTTTGAACAAGCTTTGATCGGATTGACGGCAAATTAATTGTGCCACATGACAGTCGAGTGGCTTGTTCCTGAAACCCGCTGCAAATCCTCTTTCGTCTGCTCTAAGCCGACTGGCGCTCCGACCTCCCGAATGGGATTACAGCCCCATGTCGGCCAAAGGGGATTCAGCGCTTCATCAAAAAGCACGATTTTTCGATGTTTACCTCAGAACGTTTCGTTTTTAAGCCAAACGGATCGGTAAATAGCCGGCCTCTAATTTGCGGCTTCATTGCGGATTGAATTAATTTTTTTTCTGCACTCCAGAACCCTCATATAAAGTTTGCTCTAAAAAATCGAATCAAAACGCAAAATTTCAATTTTTTTACTCGAAATTTTGAAACTCAACATCTCGTTTAATTTTTAGGCAAACTTGCGCTATTTGGGCTTATTTTACGCAGAATTTTGTGCACATTCTAAATCTGAACTTAAAATCTACGCACGACAACAAATAACCGAGTTATGGTCGTTTCAACTTCGAAACTGCAACAGATAAACTTTTTTCTCGCGCTTTTTTCCTTTAGAATTTGCCATCCAATAATTTGCCTTCAAAAACCCTTCAAAAATCGGCTCAATTGATAAAATTGATAAAGTTAAAGCACTTGATAGATTTTGAGCTGCTCTTTCGATTGGTGAATAACTCAAAAAAGTTGAAGGTCGTTTTTGATAAAGAAAAAATGTTTGCGGCATCGTTTTTCTCGCGTTTTTTCCTTTAGAATTCGCCTTCAAATACTCAAAATTTGCCCTGAAAAACCCAAAATTCGATGATCGATTTTTCGCAGCAAAAATGTTCGACTCAATCGATGAAAATGTTTTCAATTTTTTGCCACTCGTAGACTATTTGACCTATCGATTTGAAATTTGGCCACTTGATAGATTTTGAGCTACTCTATCGAGTAATGTATAATTAAAAAAAAATTAAGGTTGTTTTCGTCTTGAAAAAAAATAGTTAAAAATCAGCCCTAAAAGACCTATAAAAACAGCTTTTGGTCATATCTCGTTTATTTCTGACGCAAACTCAAGTTATTTATGCTCATTTAACGCAAAATTTCACACAAAATCCAAAAATAAACGAATTTTTAACCATCGTCAAAAAACAATTGAGATTTTTGGGTAGCCGCCACAGGGCCGACTAGAAGTTCGTCAAACTTCTGCGGTCGATATCTCACTTACTTTTTGGGAAAACTTGTGCTATATGAACTCATTTTACGCAGAATTTCACGCAGAATCCAAAACCGGGAAAATTTTTAACGTACGTCAACAAATAACTGAGTTATGGTCGTTTTAAGTTTCGGATAACTGATTTTTATTTTTCAAATTTTGAATGCTCGATGTCTTCCAAACTGCAACATATGCACTGAAACGATTTGCGCCATTATTTTTCTCGCGCTTTTTTCCTTTAGAATTTGTTTTCAAATACCCAAAATTTGCCTTCAAAAAATAAAAAAAAAATGCGGAATTTGCGAAAAAAATTCGGCTCAACTGACAAAAAATTTTCAATTTTTGGTTTTTTAGACGCCACTCGTAGACTATTTGCAATATCGATTTGAAGTTTAGGCCCTTGATAGTTTTTGAGCTGCTCTTTCGATTAGTGTATAATGCAAAAAAATTGAAGGTCGTTTTTGTCTCGAAAAAAAAAGTTGAAAAAGACCCTTAAACCAGGTTTTAATCAATATCTCGTTTATGTAAGAAGCAAATTCAAGTTATTTATGCTCAATTAACGCAGAATTTCACGCATAATCCAAAATTAGGCGATTTTTTAATGTACGACAAGAAATAATTGAGTTTCAGAAAATTGATTTTTATTTTTCGAATTTTTAATGCTCGATATCGTGGAAACTACAACAGATAAAGGAAAAGGGTTTGCGGCATCGTTTTTCTCGCGTTTTTTCCTTTGGAATTCGCCTTCAAATACTCAAAATTCGCCCTCAAAAATTAAAAATTCGATGCTTGATTTTTTCGCGAAAAATTTTTCGACTCAATCGATGAAGATTTTTTCAATTTTTTGTATTTTAAACGCCACTCGTAGACTATTTGACCGATGGATTTGAAATTTGGCCACTTGATAGATTTTGAGCTACTCTTTCGATTAAGGCATAATTAAAAAAAAAATAGGGTTGTTTTCGTCTTGAAAAAAATTATTTAAAAATGAGCCCTAAAAGACTTCTTAAAAACAG
This sequence comes from Gnatocerus cornutus, assembly GCA_029298725.1. Lineage (NCBI taxonomy): Eukaryota > Metazoa > Arthropoda > Insecta > Coleoptera > Tenebrionidae > Gnatocerus > Gnatocerus cornutus. The sequence goes on from CM055510.1 coordinate 21,633,429, forward strand.
CTTTTGGTCAATATCTCGTTTATTTCTGACGCAAACTCAAGTTATTTATGCTCATTTAACGCAGAATTTCACACAAAATCCAAAAATAAACGAATTTTTAACCTTCGTCAAAAAACAATTGAGATTTTTGGGTAGTCTCCACAGGGCCAACTAGAAGTTCGTCAAACTTCTGCGGTCGATATCTCACTTACTTTTTGGGAAAACTTGTGCTATTTGAGCTCATTTTACGCAGAATTTCACGCAGAATCCAAAACCGGAAAATTTTTAACGTACGTCAACAAATAACTGAGTTATGGTCGTTTAAAGTTTTGGAAGAAATTGAATTCACATTAAACATAAATAAAAATAAATAAATAAAATTTGAAACGGCATATTTACACCAAAAAGGTTAGTTAGGCACAAAGCGACGTTCCACAGTGACAGATCTTCATTACGCGGTCACACAACCTTGAAATTTCGAGCGGGAAATTTGAAATTTTCCATTTTTAAACTTATTTTGAAGGTACGGAAGAACAGGAAAAAAATACAAATTACCATGTTATTTCCCCATGTTCAGCAATCGGCCGAACACCCTGTAGGTACAAAAAAAAAGAACTTTTAACGGCACGAATGAAGAGGGCTCAACTTTATATCTTTTCGTACCTCGTAAAAGTGCGCGTCGGTTCGTCGAAACAGCAAAGAAAAGAAACAATAATAATGTCCACACGTCCACTTTTATGGAGCAATCAAAGGTGGCGGCTCAATCAAACGCACCTTCGGGGTGGATTTCCCCGAAAAAACCGCCAAAAAGTCGCACTTAAATAAAATTTACGGCGCGATGATGCTCTAAACAAATAATAAAGTTGAGAGGCGATGAGAGGCCGCTAACAATGTGGAGGGCGCGTTCTCACATGTAGGGTGGTGATACGCGATCCGGGGGATGCTTATCGGGCATTTACGCGATTTTTAATGAGGGTGGGAACGGTAATTCCAGTTCGTTTCGATTAGACACACACGGCCTAATCTCAGGTGTGTAATTTATGTTTATGGGATTGTGCTGTCATCGATTTAGGTAGCCGATATGGCCAGTCCGGGCCTAATCTAATATATTTTGTTTAGCGAACGACATTTTCGACCCGGAGGAATGCGATCGGACCCTCGTTATGGTATCTGACCCAATTAAAGACAGAATTTCGGAGGCAGCGGGTTCGAACCCCGCCCAAGAAATTGTTTTTTCGGCCTCGGAATGAAGATGAACGCTCCGCTTGGAATTCTTGGAAACGTCGTGCTTTGGAACATTTCTATACTTGATCCAATTATTCAAAGAAATTTATTGGATAAAATTTTATTTTATATACTGGGTGTCCCAGAACTCATGACCCAGAGAGCAAGGGAGGGTGGCGGCAGCAATACTGATGGTAAATTTTAAAACAAAAATTGCTTAATTTTAATACTATTCGAGAAAGGATAAAAAATTAACAACCAATCCCGGAAGCTTATTCTAGAGATGGAGTCAAATATCCTAGGCAACGAGAGTGTAACATTCATCTGACCAATGAACGATAGCGTGTGTCCATGGTTACCGATTTTCAAATACTGTTCTGCTTCGGGATTGGCTACCGTTTTTTCGTCTTAACTCGATTATTTCTTGAGCTAAAAAAATTTTCTTTCACAATTTTGGTTCAAAATCCCTTTTCCTCTGTATATAAGAACGAATGATTTGTTAGTTTTTAGTTTAATCCTCGTTTTTGACGAAATTTGGTGTAGTATTTTTGATATCGTCGACTCACCTAAATTCGCCGTCATGCCCTCCAAGTCTTTGGGCTTCCGCTTCCTGGGCCGGCCCTTCTGCCTGGGCGTCGTGGGCGCCCCGTTAAAAAAAGGAACTTTACCGACGGGCTCGACCGGAGTGGCTGGAGGTATCTGATGGTGGAACTCCGGGCTGGGGAACGGCGGCGGGTAGTGGTGCAGACCTGGAGGAAACATCCCCGGAGGCATCGCCTCCGACATGGGCAGTTCGAAGTGGAGCCTGCACAAAACCGCCCCGTCTCGCATGCCGAAATGATCGCCTTTGGTCAAGGGGGAGTTGCACACGGCGCAGGAGAAGCAGTGCACGTGGAAGACCAGGTCGCGGGCTCGCATCACCAGCTCAGAGGAGATGATGGTGGCTTGGCAGCGGGCGCATCGCTTCATCCCGAACAGCCTGCAAAAGACACGGAAATAAATAAACGAAATAAATCAGAGAAAAACGGGCGACAATGGCGGTTCCGCCTGGTGACCCCGCGGGTTAAATTATGACGTAATAAAGTAAATGAAGCGCCGAAGCGGCCAGGACGCGCACTATCCACTCATAAATTCCGCCTTAATTAGATATTCCCGAGTGGAACAATAGTACATTCATTCATGCCGGCGTGCTCGCTCTTGCAATTTTATGTTTCCTAAATTAGGTGTTAGATGTTATCGGAAGTGGCCAAAACCATGACAAACGTCGAGCATTTTCATGATATAGCAGCTTAAATTATACGTTTACGACGACGCTGCAGCTTAATTTGTTTCTGCTTTTCGTTTCTTTATTTTTTCGTTCGCTTATCTGATATCCTGACGAATTTGAATTGTTAAAATTACCGCTGACTCTTATCTCTTTCACATACTCATTCATCTTGTCATAAATCTTACACACTGGCATCCCGTAACTCTTTCTATTTCCAAAAAGAACGGTTTTCGCCGTGTGTTTAATATTTCTAATTAATTCAGACTCTGCGAGATTCTGCACCGGAAAGTGGAGATAAGAGTGGAGTTTATTCGCAGATGAGGCGTCTCTGAGCAGTTAAAACTGCGCTGATTGTTGGAAATTTGGCGAAATTTGCAAAACGAGAGACATTTCTGCAAGTTTAATTGAGATGAAAATTTGTTGAAAAATGGTGGAGGCGCCAGTCTAGTGGCCATTATATTACTCAATAAATTCGCGAAACAAATTACAAATTGTGCTAAAGAAGTGGAAAGTCGTTTCTTGATTTCGAATATAAAGTTCGTTTTGTTCCGTCAGGTCCGGATTCAGAGATATTGTTGAAACATTATTTTTAACAGTTCATCTTCAAAATAAATAATTCTAAAATTTGTTTTGTTTGACCTACAATTTTGAAATTTACGACAGTTAATAAGTATTTCTAAATAAGTAACCTCCTCAAATGTTATTGCTGTGGCGCTCAAATTACCAGAGTTGCAGCTCTTAACATATTTTTTCAAACTTTATTAGTTCATCTTTAAAATAAAAAATTCCAAAATTTGTCTCTTTAGGTCTAAAATTTTGCAAATAGGTACAGTTAATAAAAAAAGATGAATTAGTGAAATCCTTAAATTTAGTTGTGGGGGCGTGAAAATTACCAAAGTTATCTTTTTTTTGGTAATTTCCTATTCATCTCCAGATTAAAAAATTCCAAATTTCGTCTTGTTGGACGTAAAATTTTGCAATTTAAGATTGTTAATAAGCTACTCTAAGAAAGTTCCCTCCCCCAATTTGATTGCTGTCGCGCTAAAATTACTAGAATTATAGGTCTTAACAGTTTTTTCAAAAGTTTTTGGTTTATCCTCAAAATACAAAATTCCAAAATTTGTCTCTTTTGGTCTAGAACTTTGCAATTTAGCACAATTAGTAAGGAGGTTTAAATTAGTAACTTCCCTAAATTTAGTTGACGTGGCATTAAAATTACCAGAGTTAGAAATTTTTCTATTTTTTTGGTAATTTTCATCTACAGATTAAATATTTCTAAAATTTGTCCTGTTTGATGTACAATTTTGAAATTTAACACAGTAAATGAGCAACTTTAATCGAGTAATCTCCCCAAATTTGATTACTGTGGCGTTAAAATTGTTAGAATCATAAGTCTTAACAGTTTTTTCAAAAGTTTTTGGTTTATCTCCAAGTTAAAAATTCCAAAATTTTTCTCTTTTGGTCTATAATTTTGCAATTCAGCGCAATTAATAAAAACTTTTAAATTAGTAATCTTCCCAAATTTAGTTGACGTGGCGTTAAAATTACCAGAGTTAGAAATTTTTATGTTTTATTGGTAATTTTGTGTTCATTTTCAGATTATTATTTTTTTTAAATTTGTTACGTTTGACGTACAATTTTGCAATTTAAGACAGTTAATAAGCAACTCCAAATGAGTAACTTCCCCAAATTTGATTGGTGTGGCACTAAAATTACTCGAAATACAGCCCTTAATTTTTTAAGTTTTTGGTTTATCCTCAGAATAAAAAATTCTAAACTTTGTTTTTTTTTTATCTATAATTTTGCAATTTAGCACACTTAATAAGAAAGTCTAAATTAGTTATCTCCCCTAATTTAGTTGACGTGGCGTAAAAAATACCAGAGTTGCAATTTTTAATTTTTTTTTGTAATTTTTTATTCATCTTCAGATTAAAAATTTCTAAATTTTTTTTTGTTTAACCTAAAATTTTGCAATTTAAGACAGTTAATAAGCAACTCTAAAAAAGTTACCTCCCCAAATCTGATTGCTGTCGCGCAAAATTTTAGTAATTAATAAGTCTTAACAATTTTTTCAAAAGTTTTTGGTTCATTTCCAAAATAAAAAATTCCAAAATTTGTCTCTTTTGATTTATGATTTTTGCAATTTAGCACACTAAATAAAAAAGTTTGGATTAGTAACCTTTCCAAATTTAGTTGACGTGGCGTTAAAATTACCAGAGTTAGAAATTTTTATATTTTTTTTGGTAATTTTTTAATCTTCTACAGATTTAAAATTTCTAAAATTTGTCTTGTTGGACCTACAATTTTGCAATTTTAGACTGTTAATAAGCCACTCTAAGAAACTTCCCTCCCCCAATTTGATTGCTGTCGCGTTAAAATTACTAGAATTATAGGTCTTAACAGTTTTTTCAAAAGTTTTTGGTTCATCCTCAAAATAAAAAATTCCAAAATTTGTCTCTTTTAGTCTAGAACTTTGCAATTTAGCACAATTAGTAAGGAGGTTTAAATTAGTAACTTCCCTAAATTTAGTTGACGGGGCGTTAAAATTACCAGAGTTAGAAATTTTTCTATTTTTTTGGTAATTTTCTGTACATATTCAGATTAAAAATTTCTAAAATTTGTCCTGTTTGATGTACAATTTTGAAACTTAAGACAGTTAATGAGCAACTTTAATCGAGTAATCTCCCCAAATTTGATTACTGTGGCGTTAAAATTGTTAGAATCATAAGTCTTAACAGTTTTTTCAAAAGTTTTTGGTTTATCCCCAAATTAAAAATTCCAAAATTTTTCTCTTTTGGTCTATAATTTTGCAATTCAGCGCAATTAATAAAAACTTTTAAATTAGTAATCTTCCCAAATTTAGTTGACGTGGCGTTAAAATTACCAGAGTTAGAAATTTTTATGTTTTATTGGTAATTTTGTGTTCATTTTCAGATTATTATTTTTTTTAAATTTGTTACGTTTCACGTACAATTTTGCAATTTAAGACAGTTAGTAAGCAACTCCAAATGAGTAACTTCCCCAAATTTGATTGGTGTGGCACTAAAATTACTCGAAATACAGCCCTTAATTTTCTTTTAAGTTTTTGGTTTATCCTCAGAATAAAAAATTCTAAACTTTGTTTTTTTTTTATTTATAATTTTGCAATTTAGCACACTTAATAAGAAAGTCTAATAAATTAGTTATCTCCCCTAATTTAGTTGACGTGGCGTAAAAATTGCCAGAGTTAGAATTTTTTTTTTTTGTAATTTTTTAATCATCTTCAGATTAAAAATTTCTAAAATTTTTTTTGTTTAACCTACAATTTTGCAATTTAAGACATTTAATAAGCAACTCTAAAAAAGTTACCTCCCCAAATCTGATTGCTGTCGCGCTAAAATTCTAGTAATTAATAAGTCTTAAAAATTTTTTCAAAAGTTTTTGGTTCATTTCCAAAATAAAAAATTCCAAAATTTGTCTCTTTTGGTCTATAATTTTTGCAATTTAGCACACTAAATAAAAATGTTTGGATTAGTAACCTTTCCAAATTTAGTTGACGTGGCGCTAAAATTACCAGAGTTAAAAATTTTTATATTTTTTTGGTAATTTTCTGTACATCTTCAGATTACAAATTTCTAAAATTTGTCCTGTTTGATGTACAATTTTGAAATTTAAGGCAGTTAATGGGCAACTTTAAACGAGTAACCTCCATAAATTTGATTGCTGTGTCGTTAAAATTACCAGAGTAACAGACCTTAACATAGTTTTTCAAAAGTTCTTAATCCATTTACAAAATAAAAAACTCTAAAATTTGTCCCTTTTAGTCTATAATTTTGCAATTTAGCCCAATTAATAAGAGAGTTTGAATTAGTAACCTCCCCAAATTTACTTGACGTGGCGTAAAAAGTACCAAAGATAGAAACTTTTTCGAAATTTCTTTCGCAAATATCTCCGAGTCCTGACCTGTGGGAGCAAAACGGTCTTCGGATTTATTATCCGAAGACAATTGTCCTTAACAAATGACTTTCCACGACATTCTCGTGCTTTGCCCCAGTTATAATGGCCTCACGTCCAACCAGTAAAGCCTCGTACTTTCCTTGCGTGCGTGCCATCATCCCAACTCCCATCGCCGCAATTAAAAATTTGAATACGTCAGTGTTAGACGACATAAATTCCGCTCAAGATTGCCTAATTAAACTCTCTCAGTTTTATAGTCCGACAACGTAAAAATAGCTCCATTTGAAATGAAGAGAACAAATTGTGAAATCCCGCTCGATTTGATTCATTTTATTTATTTTTATTTTGGTAGTCGCTTTCGTTGCAACGGCACCGCCGGAGCTAAACACATAAAGGAACGCTTTGATTTGTACAGGGAATAATAGTCGGCCCCCCGTTGCCTCAAACACGGGCATAATATGTAACATATGCCCGAGTGCGCCCATTCAACCGATCGCAGGTTACAACGTTAAAGAGGCCGCATCCATCAACCACTTTGGCTAAAACCCAATAATCCGCCTCAATAGTCCGTGAAAAGCGAAATCGCTTCCGCCACCAGCCGGAGAAAATCTTGGAATTTAAATCATCATTTTCTGATGAACGATATTGAAATTGGATCCGTACGCATATGAGCACATAAAATAAATCACAATTTCAATTAAACCCGAAGCTTACAAATCGTTCGCTCCGCATCTCCGTTCTAAACATTTTATAATCTTCCACATCACGTTTTTAATCCTGGGATGTAATGAGCTGGCAGTTCTATTACTCGCTCGAAATTTATCAGTTGATTTCGGAGTGGCGCTCGCTTCCTGGAACTGGAGATTTCAACGCCCGGCGCGGCCACAAAAGCCATTCCGCTACATCTGTATCCGAATCTGCTTAGGGCCGGATCTGCTTTCATTGCGGGTATTGTGCGTGCGTAAGACGCCGCAGGGGGCCCCCAGCCCCCCGCCGCTAACGCACACACAACAATGCGCTTTTTTGTGCGCCTTTGTACGGCATGTTTGTACGACTGCGTTTTTATTTCGGTTGTTTCTTTGGTTGTTTCCCCTTTCGTGTGAACGGACCATATTAAGGCGGCGATTTACCTCCAGAAAAATGCATGTTTTCAGGCCTCACAAAATTCGATTTACTCCGTTGTCTGTGAAAAAAATCGGTTCATATTTTGTGAAACTGCAGTTAAGATGGTAATTAATGTCGGGATGTTGAGTTTTTTTGAAAAAAAGTAATGACAGTATGACAAAAAAAATGTTGAAAATCACCAGTTATCTTTTTTTTTATAATTTCCTATTCATGTCCAGATTAAAAAATTACAACTTTCGTCTTGTTGGACGTAAAATTTTGCAATTTAAGACTGTTAATAAGCAACCCTGAATGAGTAACTTCTCTAAATTTGATTGGTGTGGCATTAAAATTGCTCGAGTTACAGCCCTTAACATTTTTTGTTTTTAAGTTTTTGGTTTATCCTCAAAATAAAAAATTCCAACATTTGTCTCTTTTGATGTATAATTTTGCAATTTAGCACACTAAATAAAAATGTTTGGATTAGTAACCTTTCCAAATTTAGTTGACGTGGCGTTAAAATTACCAGAGTTAGAAATTTTTATATTTTTTTGGTAATTTTTAATCATCTACAGATTTAAAATTTCTAAAATTTGTCTTGTTAGACCTACAATTTTGCAATTTAAGACTGTTAATAAGCAACTCTAAGAACGTTCCCTCCTCCAATTTGATTGCTGTCGCGCTAAAATTACTAGAATTATAGGTCTTAACAGTTTTTTCAAAAGTTTTTGGTTCATCCTCAAAATAAAAAATTCCAAAAGTTGTCTCTTTTGGTCTAGAATTTTGCAATTTAGCACAATTAGTAAGGAGGTTTAAATTAGTAACTTCCCTAAATTTAGTTGACGTGGCGTCAAAATTCCCAGATTTAGAAATTTTTCTATTTTTTTGGTAATTTTCTGTACATCTTCAGATAAAAAATTTCTAAAATTTGTCCTGTTTGATGTATAATTTTGAAATTTAAGACAGTCTGTGAAAAAAATCAGTTCAAATTTTGTGAAACTGCAGTTAAGATGGTAATTAATGTCGGGATGTTGAGTTTTTTTGAAAAAAAGTAATGACAGTATGACAAAAAAAATGTTGAAAATCACTAGAGTTATCTTTTTTTTTATAATTTCCTATTCATCTCCAGATTAAAAAATTGCAAATTTCGTCTTGTTGGACGTAAAATTTTGCAATTCAAGACTGTTAATAAGCAACCCTGAATGAGTAACTTCTCTAAATTTGATTGGTGTGGCGTTAAAATTACTCGAGTTACAGCCCTTAACATTTTTTTTTTAAGTTTTTGGTTCATCCTCAAAATAAAAAATTCCAAAAGTTGTCTCTTTCGGTCTAGAATTTTGCAATTTAGCACAATTAGTAAGGAGGTTTAAATTAGTAACTTCCCTAAATTTAGTTGACGTCGCGTTAAAATTCTCAGAGTTAGAAATTTTTTTATTTTTTTGGTAATTTTCTGTACATCTTCAGATTAAAAATTTCTAAAATTTGTCCTGTTTGATGTACAATTTTGTAATTTTGTGAAGCGGCAGTTAAGATAGTAATTAATGTCGGGACGTTGAGTTTTTTTGAAAAAAAGTAATGACAGTATGAAAAAAAAAAGTTGAAAATCGTTAAATTTGGCCAAGTTTAGAACTAAATATCTCAGGAAATAACATTCCTTTTGTAAAAAGCTCTTCATCCCGACACAGAACCATTCTTTAGATCGATGTCCATTCAAATTTAAAGACTTGACATACCTAAATAACGGGCTCAGCGGCAAGTCACATATTTTGAGAAATTATTTAAACTAGACATTGTCACATTAACCTGACTGCAAAAACTATATTATTAAGCTTTGTTAGTAAACTTGCAGTTTGATATTGAGAGTTCTTAAATATTGCCTTCTTGACAAATAAGAAAAAAATTATTGACGTTGAAATTCCAAAATCGTTCTAAGCGCCATGGTATTAATTATAAACAATGAAATATTCACCAATACAAATTAATCAATAATTTTATTAAATTGTATTAAAAAATCGTAAAAATAATAACTAATTTTTTTAAAGTTTATTTATAAAACTCTTTGTTGGCAGGTTTAAAAAATGGTAAAATCTGCTGAATATTGTTATTTTGCTTGCATTTTTATTGGTTGTTCATATTCAATTGTGCCAATGCTAGCGCACATTTACAATACACCTATAACACTTTTAACAATCAGAATAAATTAAAACAGATGTGATAGGATCACTTTCACGTTGTGTCAAAATTTGAAGAGATTACTTGATGTAAAAATGTCTTTGTTGAAGGTTGACCATTGGCCAAAGTGTCAGGAACAACAAAAATGATTTGTGTCTTGGCTTTATTTATGATTTACTATGAATTTAGACATCATCAAATTTTTCTGCTTGTTGTTCGGTTCATTCACAGTCCAGTTATATAAGAAGCAAATTTTTATTTACAGATTGGATTCTTTAGAACGAGGGCATAACAACACTTGACAAATACATCGCACATTCCACTTAGTTTTTCTTCTTTTACCTTCTTTCCGGTATTCGTTACATATTTCTTGCCTTGCAATTTTAATTTATTAAGGGATTGAAAGTTTTTTTTATCAAATATGGGCGATATTATTTAGAATTATTTTATTACATCATCTAATTTTTCAAATTTTTGGCTCTTAGATCGGTTTCTATGTTAAGTCTGTATTTACTATAACTTATTTTATAATTTTAAATATTTATTGTAAAACTGTTTGGATTTTTACAAAATTGACTATTTTAAAGACCTGAAACATTAAAAAAACAGCAGAATTTACGCAAACACGGAAGCCAAAAAACGGACTATTGCATATTTAAAAGGGAAATTTTTTGTTTACTCTTTTAAATTTTCTTAGAAACAATTGGGAATTGTTTAGAAAACAAGTCACACGCCAACTGTCTTGTTTATATTGTTTACCTCGTATTGTACTTCAGCTGAGGTTTTACTATTTTACTTCCAAATAAAAATTTAGATATTGAGAATTCAGGGCATTGAATGGATGGACGAAAAACATGTTCACTTTAAAAGAATAAATAGTGTTACACCGAGTTCAAGAATGTGATAATTTAAGTGTTTAACAATTAATAACTCAAAATATGAAAAAAAAAAATAAAAATCAGTTTAACGAAAAATTATTACGTAAAATTTGTGTTACCAAGAACGAAGAAGCAATTAAACTAGTTATATGTATCAGGTCTACTTTTATAATCGCAAACCAAATTTATCGCCGAACGTTTTGAACATCAAAATTTGAAAGCTTCAAATTGTTGGCTGGAAATTTTTTGCGGAAGAAATGTCAATGCTTTGAAAAAAATTGTATAAAACGGAAAACTGCGTAAACGTAAACATCGGATTGCAATTCCTTTTTATACAGGTTTCACTGTAGTTTTTAACATTACTTGAACCAATTTGGTACCCGAGCTTGTGAATTCGCGTTGCGACAAACGAATCCTTTTGTTTTAATAATTTCGGCTAATTTATGTTTGTTTGTTTTTTGTTTTATTAAATAATTGGTTTGTTGTGGCTTTTATATTTTTTGTTTTTATATTTATATCATTATTTTTGTTTTTTTCCGGGATGAAGCGTCGAAATCTCCGCGTTGCGTGAACAGGGGGAATTTAGTGTTGCATGGTTGGTAGGCACAGGCGCCGCAGAGTTTCCATTTATGCGAATAATTTGCTGGTAGCCTGCATTAAATCAGCGCAAAAAAATGAGTAACGACCGGCGGAAGCGATATACCATTGGTATGAAACTGGTAGTAATAGTCGGCGGTTTCCTTTTTCCTCCACGTCGGATTTTTTCCTCGATGGGTTACATATTGCGATAATTACCAGAGTCGCCAGCTGTTGGGGGTTCACCTCCCGACAAGTGTCTCTGCCACATTAACCGCAACGAAAGACGTATTGGAGATGATTAGCACGGCGCTGACAGAGTTGTGGGCGAAAGCAAACAAACCCTCGCTCGTGGTCGTCGAAGGAAGTTAATCATTAGAGGTGGTGCGGCGTCGCGGCGCTATTTTCGTTCTTTGACAGCGTCCAAACTGCAGTTTTATTTTCGGTTCTGCGGGCCGCCAATGTAAATAGTCGATCGGCGGTTTGGAAAAAGTTGAGGGACAAAGAGGAGGAGGAAATTGCGGGACGATTTCTCGTTGATGTCGCTATAAACTTGAGATCAAATATTGCTGTTAACGTCTTCATTATGCGGACAAGGCTTGGCATCTAATGCGAGTTATTGAGATTGGACGGAAATTAAAAAGGATCAAATGGGATGGAAATGAAATGGAGGAGGAAAGACTGGAAAATTGCGTTTTTATAGGGCTGTTAAAGAAGAATCGGCAGAGAAATAATTATTCAGAAAAACGGAAAAAAATTGAATTGGACGCGAGCCATCAAGGTAATCTCAATGGGTGGTGTCGAAGATATTGAGCATTGAACATTTCCCAACTGAAACTTTAATTGGTCATAACTCAGGTATTTGTTTTCGTAGCTGAATTTCAAGACCAGATTTGGAATCTGCGCGAAATTCTGCGTACACTGAGCTATAATAGCACAAAAATGCTCCAAACATAAGCGAGATATCGACTTCAGAAGTTTGACAAACATTTAGCTATGAAGTTTTTTTCGGAAAATCAAAGAACGAATTTTCAAGTAAAATATTGCGAGAAAAACGATAAAATATCGAGCAAAATCGTTTTCGAACCTCCAAAATTTTGGCTCTCTGGCGGCAACCCGAAATTTCAAACGCCTCCAATTCAGTTATTTGTAGACGGACAAAAAAAGTGATGGTAGTTTTGGATTCAACGCGAAATTCTGCGTGAAATGAGCCTATTTAGCTTAAATTTCGTTAACAAATAAACGAAATATCGAATGAAATAGATTTTCAGTGGGGGTTTTTAGGGTAATTTTCAAGACGCTGTTTCGGAGCGAAAAGTGCATTAATTACCATTGAAATATATATCGTTTGAAAGAGCAGCTCGGGTTCTATCAACTGGCCAAATCTCAAATCGATCGGACAGGTAGTTTACGAGGGGCGATCAAAAAACAAATAATTGAATTTTTTTTTATCGATAGAGTAGCAAAATTTTTTGGCCCAATAATTGACCATCGAATTTTCGATTTTCGATGGTATATTTTATAGTAGAATGAGCCGAGAAAAACGATGGTAAAATCCGTTTCTCAAAATCTTTCGTAGTTTCGGAGAAATTGAGCTTTGAAAATTTTCCAACTCAAAATCCAATATGCGAACCTTAGATCGCTCATAACTCAGTTATTTGTACACCGACCTTAACGAGTTTTGCCTTTTTGGATTCCACGTGAAATTCTGCGTAAAATGAGCCCTAATAACCCAAGTTTGCCCCAAAAACAAGCGAGATACGACTTCAGAAATTTCACATGAAGTTTTATTCGGCAAAATCAAATTTTCGAATTTCGAAAAATCTAAGAACGAATTTTCAAGTAAAATATTGCGAGAAAAACGATTTCAAAAAGGGTTTTTCTTTATATTCACTTTAATTCCGGAAATATCGAGCAAAATCGTTTTCGAACCTCCAAAATTTTGGCTCTCTGGCGACAATCCGAAATTTCAAACGCCTCCAATTCAGTTATTTGTAGACGGACAAAAAAAGTGATGGTAGTTTTGAATTCAGCGCGAAATTCTGCGTGAAATAAGCCTAGTTAGTTTAAATTTCTTTAACAAATAAACGAAATATCGACTGAAATAGATTTTCAGTGGGTATATTTAGGGTAATTTTCAAGACGCTGTTTCGGAGCGAAAACTGGGTTTAATATTATTGAGTTATATATCGATCGAAAGAGCAGCTCGAGATCTATCAACTGGCCAAATCTCAAATCGATCAGGCAAATAGTTTACGAGGGGCGATCAAAAAACGAAAAATTGAACATTTTCCATCGATTCAGTCGCAGCATTTTTTTGCTCAAAAAATTGAGCATCGAATTTTCGACTTTTGAGGGCGGATTCTGAAGTGAAATGACCCGAAAAAAACGATGGTGAAAACCGTTTCTCAAAATCTCTTTTAGTTTCGGAGATATTGAGCTTTGAAAATTTTCCAACTCAAAATTCAATTTCTGAAAGTTTGATAGGTCATAACTCAGTTATTTGTAGGCTAATCTCAACAATTCGTACGTCTCTGGATTATGCGTGAAATTCTGCGTAAAATGAGCACCAAGCTTCATAAATAAGAGAGCGACCGAGTCTAAATTAGAGACTGAAAGACAGCTAACTTCTGCATTAAAAAATGAAAATTTTGAATTGCAACTATCTAAGATCGATTTCTAAAGTGAAAAATTGTTTTCGAACCCAAAATTTTGGCTCTCTGGCGACAACCCGAAATTTTTTTGTTGACGGACGAGAAAAATAAAGATATTTTTGGATTTATAGCGAAATTCTGCGTTAAATGATCTCATCTAGCACAAATTTCTGTAACAAATAAACGAGATATCGATAGAATTTCATTTTCAGAGGGTGATTTTAGACGCTGTTTCTGAGCGAAAATTACTTAAGTACTATCGAATTATATATCGATCGAAAGAGCAGCTCGAGATCTATCAACTGGCCAAATCTCAAATCGATCGGACAAGTAGTTTACGAGAGGCGATCAAAAAACGTCGATGGAGTGGCAAAATTTTTGGCCCAAAAATTGACCGTCGAATTTTAGACTTTTGAGGGTATATTTTAAAGTGGAATGAACCGAGAAAAACGATGGTAAAAACCGTTTCTCAAAATCTTTCGTAGTTTCGGAGATATCGAGCTTTGAAAATTCTCCAACCCAAAATCCAATATACGCAACTTTGATCGCTTATAGCCGGGTTAATTCTGGACCGATTTTAACAATTCTTGCTTTTTTGGATTCTGTATGAAATTCCGCGTAGAATGAGCCCAGATAACGCAAATTTGTCCCAAAAACACGCGAGGTATCGACCGCAAAACAGCACCTCTACCCAATATCGCTCTAATTTAACGCTTCAGAAATGTCGGATTTTTTCCAATTGAATGTCCGCACTTTCCATGTAGTTTGATTTTTCCTTGCCAAGCCAAGTTATCGCAATAAAACCGCTCAGTTATTATCATATTCATAGCTAAAATTATATAAGCACATTTTTAATAACTTAATTTTTCTCACGCAACGATCGTAACCTTGCAATGTGAAGACATGGCATTTCTAAAGACTCAATTTGCGTATTAATAGGACTCGAAGTCTGAACCTGACGTCATAAACAATATTTCTGTATGAAATGAATAATTCTCCTTTTCACCGTTCGGTGTGCACTTTCCGTTGTCGTTTACATGCGATGTAAGGCAAAGTCGGGCTCATTTTATAAGTGCGATTGCATTCCGCAGTGGTCGCCGCAATTTTGTAAATAATTTAGTGCGAGTTTCCATTGACGTACTCGAAGGCGAGCTTGCAACAAATTTACATAACACGCATAAGTTTAACAGTTAACTGCATTTCTGTAGGTTGATGTCAATCGAAATTAGATTTCCTGTCCGTGGTGGAGGATAAACGACCCTTACTATAACGGTCCGGACCTGTAAATAAGTCCGCTACACATGTAAATGTTGCTACGATTTTTATAACGACGCCTCTACATCATCTGCGAGCGCTATTACGACTGCACAGCTCGCAAATAGTTTAATATCTATATGAAAATAGTTTAATCCGCCCCAGGACGTCACGACCGCTCAGAACTTCGAAATTTTTCCCCCCATTGCGCCCCTCACCCTAAACGTTACAGCAATACGTGTATTATAATATTACCACGTCAAACTTCATCCCAGCCACCCTGATTGTTCGGAATCACACAGTGTGAAAAGTGGGCCTTGAGTACACAAAAACAGATTAGAGTTGCACCTGTGTCTTTCCTATTTCAATTCATGGCCGTCTCAAAGGGAATTTTTAATAGTTGGCAAGAGTGCGCTGGATGCGACTCCATCTGTTAACGCTACTAATTACCTGCTCACGGCATTCTAGATTCTCGCACATAAATTTTCTCGCTCCGCTAACACAGCCGGCGCGTTGTGACAGTGATTTTTGTGTCATAAAGTTGGTATTTATAAGCGAGTTTGTGGAGCAGGCGGATTAAGAATAGGAGAAAAACGGTGTCGTAACTAGCACCATCGCTGCAGATTTGACCAATGAAATCCAACTTTTTCAAAGATGTGACGGTTTTCGAACCAGAAGCCAACGTACGTTCGCCAATAGACATTACCGCACAAGGGTGGTAATAAAGTTTTTACCACTCGGTACAATTTCTACTTATCTCGCACTGGAGCTGAACTAAGAACCGACGTGCAAACTTGCATCACTTTTTTTTGTTCGAATCTCAAAAGTTTTTGGTTCATCCCGAAAATAAAAAATTTCAAAATTTGTCTTGTTCGCTCTATAATTTTGCAATTTAGCACAATTAATAAGAAGGTTGGAATTAGTAACCTCTCCACATTTAGTTGCGTAAAAATTAAAAAAAATTAACATTTATTTTAGTAATTTTCTGTTCATCCTAAGATTAAAAATTTCTAAAATTTGTCATGTTTGAGGTACAATTTTGCAATTGACGACAGTTAATAAACAACTCTAAATGAGTAACCTCCCCAAATTTGATTAATGTAGCGCTAAAATTACTAGAGCTACAACCCTTAACTTTTTTTTCAAAAGTTTTTGGTTTATCCTTAAAATAAAAAATTCCACAATTTGTCTCTTTCGGTCTATAATTTTGCGATTTAGCACACTTAATAAAAAAGTCTGAATTAGTAAGCTCCCTAAATTTAGGTGACGTGGCGTAAAAATTACCAGAGTTAGAAATTTTAATATTTTTTTAGTAATTTTCTGTTCATCTTCTGATTAAAAATTTCTAAAATTTGATTTCTTTTACCTAAAATTTTGCAATTTAAAACAGCTATTAACCAACCTCAAATGAATAACTTCCCCAAATTTGATTGTTGTGGCGCTACAATTAGCAAGATTACAGCCATTTACATATATATTTTTTAAGTTATTGGTTTTATTTCCAAAATTTGTCTCTTTTGATCCACAATTTTGCAGGTTGGCACAATTAATAAGCAACTCTAAACGAGAAACCTGGTAGAGTTAAAACTACCAGAATTACAGCCCTTCACATTTTTTTTTAAAAATTTGTGATTTACCTCCAAAATAAAAAAATCCAAAGCTTGTCTCTTTTGTTTTATATTTGCAATTTGGCACAATTAATTAGAAGGTTTGGTTTAGTAACCCCTCCAAATTTGGTTGACGTGGCGTAAAAATTACCAAAGTTAGAAGATATATTTTTTTTTTGATAATTTTATGTCCATTTCCAGATTAAAAATTTCTAATATTTGCCATGTTTGACATACAATTTTGCAATTTAAGGTACTTAATTAGCAACCCCAAATGAGTAACCTCCCAAAATTTGATTGCTGTGGCGCTAAAATTACCAGAATTACAACCCTTTATATTATTTTTTTTAAGATTTCATTTTATTTCCCAAAATAAAAAATTCCAAAATGTGTCTCTTTCGGTCTATAATTTCGCGATTTAGCACACTTAATAAAAAAGTTTGAATTAGTAACCTCCCTAAATTTGGTTGACGTGGCGTAAAAATTACCAGAGTTAGAAATTTTAATATTTTTTTTCGTAATTTTCTGTTCATCTTCTGATTAAAAATTTCTAAAATTTGATTTGTTTTACCTAAAATTTTGCAATTTAAGACAGTTATTAAGCAACCTCAAATAAATAACCTCCCCAAATTTGATTGTTGTGGCGCTAAAATTAGCAAGATTACAGCCATTTACATATTTTCATATTTTTTTTAAGTTATTGGTTTTATTTCGAAAATAAAAAATTCCAAAATTTGTCTCTTTTGATCTACAATTTTGCAGGTTGGCACAATTAATAAGCAACTCTAAATGAAAAACCTCCCCAAATTTGATTGAGGTAGCGTTAAAATTACCAGAATTACAACCCTTCATATTTTTTTTTTAAAATTTGTGATTTATCTCCAAGTTAAAAAAATCCAAAGCTTGTCTCTTTTGTTCTATACATTTGCAATTTGGCACAATTAATTAGAAGGATTGGTTTAGTAACCCCTCTAAATTTGGTTGACGTGGCGTAAAAATTACCAAAGTTAGAAGATATATTTTTTTTTTGATAATTTTATGTCCATTTCCAGATTAAAAATTTCTAATATTTGCCATGTTTGACATACAATTTTGCAATTTAAGGCACTTAATTAGCAACCCCAAATGAGTAACCTCCCAAAATTTGATTGCTGTGGCGCTAAAATTACCAGAATTACAGCCCTTTATATTATTTTTTTTTAGTTTTTATTTCATTACCCAAAATAAAAAATTCCAAAATTTGTCTCTTTCGGTCTATAATTTTGCGATTTAGCACACTTAATAAGAAAGTTTGAATTAGCAACCTCCCTAAATTTAGGTGACGTGACGTAAAAATTACCAGAGTTAGAAATTTTAATATTTTTTTTAGTAATTTTCTGTTCATCTTTTGATTAAAAATTTCTAAATTTGATTTTTTTTACCTAAAATTTTGCAATTTAAGACAGTCATTAGGCAACCTCAAATAAATAACCTCCCCAAATTTGATTGTTGTGGCGCTAAAATTAGCAAGATTACAGCAATTTACATATTTTTTTTTAAGTTATTGGTTTTATCTCCAAAATAAAAAAATTCCAAAATTTGTCTTTTTTTTTGTATAATTTTGCAATTTAACACAACTAATAAGAATGTTGGAATTAGTAACCTCCCCAAATTTGGTTGACGTAGCGTAAAAATTACCGGAGTTAGAAGTTTTAATATTTATTTTTGTAATTTTCTGTTCATCTTCAGTTAAAAACATTCTAAAACTTGTCATGTTTGACGTACAATTTTGCAAGTTAAGTCAGTTATTGAGCAACTCTAAATGAGTAACCTCCCCAAATTTGATTGCTGTGGCACTTAAATTACTAGAGTTACAGAGTTACAAAGTTTTTGGTGTCGTAACTAGCACCACCGCTGCAGATTTGACCAATGAAAACCAACTTTTTGAAAGCTGTGACGGTTTTCGACTAAGAAACCAACATACGTTCGCAAATAGACATTACCGCACAAGGGCAGTAATAAAGAGTTTAACACTCACTACATATTTATGAACTACTTATCTAGCGCACTGGAGCTGAACTAAGAACCGACGTGCAAACTTGCATCACTTTTTTTTTGTCCGAATCTCATTAAAAATCACAGATGGATTTCGCCACAGTCGATCTCCTAATAACTTTAATAACTCCATCACGGCTCCGTCTATTGTTGCCTCTTAAACTAGGTGCGAATTCATAATTGTTCTTCGTTATTAAGGTGTTACGGTACTGTGGAAACGTCCAGCTCGGATGCAAACTGACGTTATCGCGTTGATCTAATCCATATTAAGCAACGTACACTATCTAAATCATCTGTTAAGTTCAGAGGCTCTATGGTATAATTGCCTCAATCCGGTAGCTGCAGAAGGAAAAAATCCATTGTTTGGCTGTGTCGCTAAGAAACGTCGGGCGGAGATTAATTCGTTATTTTGTCGGGTGACAAGTTGTCTGGTTTGGATTCTATATGTATGCAGATTAGATATATCTGTAAATCATGATGTAAATGCGATTCGTTTTATAGTGTAGAATTAAAAATGTTATTACGGAGATAACATCAGTAATATGCAGCAGGTGTTATCTTTTAGGTTAGTTTGGCGAGACATATTATTATTTTTTATATTCAGTGCTAATAGCGATTATGAGGGTAATTTTGAAAGATGGGTTTATCGAGTAATGAAGAATTTAATTAAAATAAAAATTTATAAAAACTGAAGATTGCAGAGAGATTATAAATGGATATGTGGCGGGTTTTTCTGCTGTAGTTTAGTTATTTGTTGTCGTACGTCGATTTTAAGCTTGGATTTGGAATCTGCATGAAATTCAGCGCAACACGAGCTGTCATAACTTAATTTTACTTTAAAAATAAGCGAGATATCGATTTCTGAACTGAATTTTGCGAAAATTTGCAAATTTTGATTGTAGAAAAATCAAAAAATTATTTCCTATGTAAAAAATCGCGAGAAAAACAATGGCGCAAACCGCATCTCAATATCTGAAATAGTTTCCGAGATATCGAGCATGAATTGTTTTGAACCTTTGAAAATTTGTGGCGACAACCCAAAAATTCAAAAGACCATAACTCAATTATTTGTTGACAAAAATTAAAAATTCTTATTTTTTCGGATTCAGCGTGACATACTGCGTAAAATGAGACCAAATTTGTTGAGTTTGCTCAATAAATAAACGAAGCATTGGCCAAAAACTGTTTTGAAAACGTCATTTTAGGGTGATTTTCAATCAATCTTTAAAAAATGAAAACGACGTTTAATAGCTTTGAATTATACATCAGTCGAAAAAAGAGCTTGAAATCTATCTACTGGCCAAATTTGAGATCTGTCGGACAAATAGTTTACGAGTTATGGCCAAAAATAAAAAAATAAAAAATTTTCATCGTTTGACTCAGAATTTTTTTTCGCGAAAAATCGACTATCTAATTTTGGGCTTTTGAGAACATTTTCTGACGTAAAATGAGCCGAGAAACAGAATGGCGCAAACCGCATCTCAATATCTCTAATAGTTTTCGAGATATTTAACTTTAAAATATACAAAAAATAAAAAAATTGAAAATCAACTTTGCGAAACTTTGATCGGCCATAACTCAGTTATCTGTTGTCGGATCTAAATTTAAAATCCAGATTTGTAATCTGCGTAAAATTCTGCGTACACTGATGTAAATAACTTAATTTTACTCTAAAAAATAAGCGAAAGTTTTAGTTTTAGTTTTAGTCATGAATTTTCGCGAAAAAGTGCAACTTTCGACTTTTGGAAAATCTAAAATTGAATTCTTAGCTAAAAAACGCGAGAAAACTGATGGCGAAAACGGTTTCTTTTTATCTGTTTCGAAGATATCAAGCATTAAATATTTGAAAAATAAAAACTATGGCGCTAAAACGGTTATTGATTGACGTACATCGATTTCGAGCCCGGATCTGGAATCTGCGGGAAATTCTGCGCAAAATCAACCTCAATAACACAAGTTTGTTCCAAAAATAACCGAGAAATCGACACCACGCGTTGCTATTAGTTACGAGCCAGTACATTAAAAGTAACAAAATTGTGAAAAAAAAGTGTCTTTTATTCGTGTAAATTTTACTTTATTTTACGTCGATCGATAAGAAGACCGGGGTCAAAAACAGCCAACTTTTCCGAAACAAGTCCATTTGCGATTGCTCCATCTTTCATCCACCGGTGAATGTAGCAGAACCTCTCCTTGACAATAAAAAAAAGAGCAAAAACCGAATCTAGATCAATAACGATTATACGGATTCCATACGGCAGGTTAGTAGTCTGTAAGCTCGCATGAATATTCATCGTTTTCACAGAGTGTAAACACGACAAGGTTCTCATAGGCACGGAAAATGGAAAAGAATTGGGGTTACATAACGCCAACACGCTTAATGAGCAATTAGCATAATCCTCATTTTTCACAATGTATTCCTAATAAAAGTATAAAGTGCATCGTGCGCGTCGACATTCCCAACGGACCGATCCGAATGCTAATTCCACGATAAATTCAAATATTTGTTTATAATCATAAAACGATTTAATTTATGTTTGGAGTAAAAAGAGGCGAAGAGGAACCGCCGTTGCGCGTTTCTTTCCACGTCCTTTTTAGGCTTCTCCTTGGATTAAGTTGTAACGTTTGATGGAATATTGAGACTGACTATATTAAGAAGTTATTAATAAAACGGGATACTTTAATGATTGTTTATGGGCTATAAGAAGAGCAAAAGCTCGAGCGACTTTCAACAAATAGATGAATGGCTAAGGTGTGGTCACTTCACCTGGACATGAGTTTGATGAGATGAGTTTTTCAGAGTTTGCGTGAGAATTGAAACTTAAGTAAAAGTGGCTTCGTGTTGCACGATTAGTACAAAAAATTTATACATTGCCACCTGCATTGGCAATTTTCGTATCATGGCTTGTAATAAGAGTGCAGGGCAGATGGCGGCTCGGATCGGATTCTTGATAAGAGGTGAAAAGGGAACTGGGCCACGTTTAACATCACTGTTTTATTGGACATTATTCGAATAGTATCTAATAAATTCCTTCAAGGAACATTGATGCTCGCTAAATGTTGCGCCTTTATGAACTATGAAGCTGACCATAAACGATAATGTACTAAATCGACTATTAAATGTTAATTTATTTTGCATTTTATAGTTTCAGGAGGCATATTGTATGAAATATGATAAGATTGGGATGATTTATGTTGTTGTCGCAACAAAATAATGACAATTGGGAACTGGCTTTGTAAGTGAAAATTCCTGTTACGCTAGTCAAGAAATTTTGGAAAAATATAAAGTGACTTTAATGCTAACGCAGCACAGAATACTACTACATTTTAAAAGTTTTTGGTTCATCCATAAAATAAAAAATTCTAAAATTTAACACAATTAATAAGACAGTTTGAATTAGTAACCTCCCCAAATTTCGTTGACGTGGCGTGAAAATTACCAGAGTTAGAAATTAAAAAAAAAAATTTAATTTTTTGTTCATGTTTAGATTAAAAATTTCCAAAATTCGTCTTGTTTAACCAACAATTTTGCAATTTAAGACAGTTAATAAGCAGCACCAAATGATTGACCTCCCCAAATTTGATTGCAGAGGCGCTAAAATTACAAGAATTACAGCTCTTAACATTTTTTTCAAAATTTCTTGACTCATCCTTAAAATAAAAAATTCCAAAATTTCTCGGTTTATAATTGTGCAATTTGGCACAATTAGTAAGACAGTTTAAATTAGTAATCTCCTTAAATTTGGTTGACGTGGCGCGAAAATTACCAGAGTTAAGTTTTAAAAATTTTTTTGGTAATTTACTGTTCATTTTCAAATTAAAAATTTCTAGTATTTGACTTGTTTGACCTACAAGTTTGCAATTTTAGACAGTAAATAGGCATCTTCAAATGAGTAGCGTCCTCGAATTTGATTGATGTGGCGCTTAAATTACCAGAGTTTCAACCCTTAACATTTTTTTCAGATGTTTTTGGTTGATCCCCAAAATAAAAAATTTCAAAATTTGTCTCTTTAGCCCCATAACTTTGCAATTTGGCACAATTAATAAGAGAGGTGAATTTAGTATCCTTCTTAAGTTTAGTTGACGTGGCGTAAAAATTACCAGAGTTAGAAATTTTAATATTTTTTTTAGCAAATTTTTGTTTATCTTTAGAGTAAAAATTTCTAAAACTTGTCTTGTTTGACGTACAATTTTGCAATGACAGTTAATAAGCAACTACAAATAAGTAACCTCCCCCAATTTAATTGTTGTGGCGCTAAAATTACCAGATTTACAGCCCTTAACATTATTTTCAAAAGTTTTTGGTTTATCTCTAAAATAAAAAATTCCAAAATTTGTCTCTTTTGATTTTTAATTTTGCAATCTAGTACAATTAATAAAAACGTTTGAATTAGTAACCTCCCCAAATTTAATTGACGTGGCGTAAAAATTACTAGAGTTAGAAATTTTAATTTTTTTTGGTAATTTTTTGTTCATCTTCTGATTAAAAATTTCTAAAATTTGCCTTGATTGAACTGCAGTTTTGCAATTTAAGACAGTTAACAAGCAACAACAAGTGATTAACCTCCTAAAATGTGTTTGCTGTGGCGCTAAAATTACCAAAGTTACAGCCCTTAATTTTTTTTAAACTTTTGGTTTATCTTCAAAATAAAATTTTTTAAAATTTGTCTCTTTTGATCTAAAATTTTGCAATTTAGCACAATTATTATGAAAGTTTGAATTAATAGCTCCTCTAAATTTAGTTGACGTAGCGTAAAAATTATCAGAGTTACAAATTTTAATCGTTTTTTTGGTAATTTTTTGTTTATTTTGAGAATAAAAATTTCTAAAATTTGACTTGTTTTACTTACAATTTTGCAATTTTAGACAGTTAATAAGCGACTTTAAATGAGTCAGCTCCCTAAATTTAATTGCTATGGCGCCAAAATTACCAAAGTTACAGCTTTTTGCATTTTTTTCAAAAGTTTTTGGTTTATCCCTAAAATAAAAAATTCCAAAATTTGTCTCTTTTGGTGTATAATTTTGAAATTATGCACAATTAATAAAAAAGTTTGAATTAATAGCTCCTCTAAATTTAGTTGACGTAGCGTAAAAATGATCAGAGTTACAAATTTTAATAGTTTTTTTTAGTAATTTTCTGTTTATCTTCAGATTAAAAATTTCTAAAATTTGTCTTGTTTGAGTTACTAGTTTGCAATTTAAGAGAGTTAATAAGCAACTCCAAATGAGTAACCTCCCCAAATTTGATTGCTGTAACGCTAAAATTACCATAGTGAGAGCCCTTAACTTTTTTTTCAAAAATCTTAGGTTTATTCTCAAAATAAAAATTTTCAATTTTTTTTTTTTTGTGGTGTATAATACATAATGCAATTTGGCACAATCAATAAGAAAGTTAAAATCTCTTAAATTTAGTTGTCGTGGCGTAAAAATTACCAGAGTTAGAAATTTTAATTTTTTATTTTGTAATTTTCTGTTCATCTTCAGATTAAAAATTTCTAAAATTTGTCTTGTTTGACCTACAATTTTGCGATTTTAAGCAGGGAATAAGCAACTGCAAATAAGTAACTTCTCCAAATTTGATTGATGTGGCGCTAAAATTACCAGAGTTACAACCCTTAACATATTTTTTCAAAAGTTTTTGCTTCATTCCCAAAATAAAAAATTCCAAAATTTTTCTCTTTTGGTGTATAATTTTGAAATTATGCACAATTAATAAGAAAGTTTGAATTAATAACCTCCCTAAATTTAGTTGACGTAGCGTAAAAATTACCAGAATTAGAAATTTGAAACATGATTTTTTTTTCTATAAATTCCTCTCATATTCTTTGTCTTGTAACTTCTAAATGGCAAGAGATAGTATCTTGTTTAACCTTTACACTGCTCGGCCCGGAAAAATCCGCAAAATAATATTTCGCTCAAACTGCTCCGAACGGATATATTCGCATTGATTAAGAAGTGGTCAACTGCTCAAAACATAATTTTTTGAAGACACAAATATGGTTATCTACCTCTTAGAAATACACAGTCACAATAGCTTTCATTTTTTTAAATACATTTTTTTTTACCGTTCCCTGCTCAGAACGTATATATCCGTCTACGACTAAAATTCATTTGAAATCTATTCCATGCATCTTTTTATCCACGCAGTTTAAAAGTAGATACGAACTAAGGGCCAGGTAATATCACCATAATAATCAGCTCTCATCTCAATGTTACCTTGTTTAATATATTGACGTTGTGGAAAATTAAAATCTCTATGAACATTTGTAAAACTAGTTAATCGGTCAAGTGCTCAAGACGTTAATATACGCCAAGGCAAAACACCGATCAACTGCTCGGAACGTATATTGTCGCAGGAGCTGACAAACCGCGCACAGTTAAAAAAATTTTCAAAAAACATTGCGCAGTGAAAAGGTTAAGACCGCATTAGAAAGTAGAGATCTCAACCTTTAGAATGACGTATTACAATACAAAATCAAAGTACCAACTTAGGAGTTCTCTGCAAAAGTGTCAAAAAGTGTTCGTTTTTTGAAATTTCCATCATTTTTCTCAAATATCTCAGACTTTTTCGGCGACTTCTATAATTCGTTGGAAATCTAATTAAATAACTAAAAAAACATGTAAACAAAAAAAATCTTTGTGGAATAAAAAGTAGAGTTGTGTCTTGGGCCGCGACTTTTTGTCTGCGCGCTCCCCAAATTTATGCGTGTAACGAAAGGTCAGCGGACATCTTCACCGCAAATATGACAGGTTGGCACTCCTCATCGCCGAAGCTCACATGGTCCTGCCATCACCATCAGATATCGTAGTTATACGTTGGCAGCACTGCACCTACAATTTGTTCCATATCAGCTTACACGCTATCTCCGTATCTTTACGGCCTCAGCGGACACCCTACATGGCATCACGTGGGTGAAACGGGACGCTCTGAATCCGCCACTTGACTAACGACATCACAAGAATTTTTATACGCTACTCCAGCATTGTTGTCTCATGTGTCACTTGGATTTTCGAGATTAACATATTTTCCACGCACGCTAGATTGTCTGCACCCGAATCCCGCGGAAAAAAAGTCAACTTGGCCATTGTCGTCCAGGACCGGCTGTAAATAACGAGAACAAAGCCACCAACAAAAACTAGTCGGCGATGCAACAATCGAACCAATGGATGCAAAGGGTTCGGAATGTCATCCAAGATTTCCTTATTGGCCGATCGATGGCCAATTAATGGCAAAAAACGGGACGAGAACAAATTGCCGGTTTTTGCCAAACACTTATCGCACCAATTAATACAGAGGACGTTCATTTGGGCATTGGGCCTAAAAACCTGAGGATGTTATTGTTATCTAGGGTTGTCACCGAAACGTTTACTGTTTCGGGTGACAGATGGGACGAGCGTCGCCAAACTCTTGCTCTACTATGAGAATTCACGTGTTGCTGCAGGAAAAAGACCAATTAAACCACCAAGCTGAACATGCAACAGTAGAACCTCGTGTCACCGCACAATGAAAAATCGCCCTCTTTCCCAAACTACAACTTTGGCTTTCATTATCGCGCCAAGCGGCACGAATCGAGCTAATAAATTGTTATGTTAATAACAACCGAAAAAAAAAAACAAGAGCACCGATTGTAATTATACGGTTGAGCTCGAAATTACTTTAATCAATGCATCAAGTCGAGGAGTCTATGTTTAATGAAATAAAATAGGTACTCATTAATAGGTAGTTATTAGATTTTTTTATGTCATTAAAACGAACAAATGGACAACAAGGACAAGCTTGTTAGGTTGTAATCAATAGGATTTTTTGAGGTAATTTCACATGTCGGTAGCCAACACCTTGCAGGAAAAAACTTGCAATAAGGAGAATTGCCTTCTGATTCGAAATCCGGAGCCCGTTTTACTTCATCAGGGCAGGACTCGGAGATATTGGTAAAATAAGTTTGTTTTGTCTAACTGCAAATAAAATTCTAAAATGTTCAATTCTTGTTCTAAAATTCTCTAATTTAGTGCACGGAATAAATGCTTCTAAAGCAAAAAGTCCACTCAATTTCACTGCTTAACTGTCGGTTCTAAAAAATTTATTAGAAAATTTACATTTGACAACATCTAAAATTCTAAATTTTAGATCTAAAATTTTGTAATTTAGAGTATTTATAAACACATCGAAAGGAACAAGTTCACCTAATTTCGATACTTTACTGTCAATACTGTCGAATTTATGAAGTTTTAGAAACATTTCAATTTTTAGTTTTTAGTTCGTCCTATAAATAAACCGTTTTAAAATTTTTGCGTTTCATTCTAAAATTCTCTAATCTGGTATATTTAATAAACGTTTTCAAACGAACATTTTCACCAAAATTGATGACTCCAGAGTCAAAATTGCCGAATTTTTAAGGAATTATCGAAAATTCTCAATTTCGAATTCTTTCTTGAACTGAAAAAATTCTAAAATTTGTAATTTTAGATCTAAAATTTACACACCTTATAAAAGTCTTTTAAGCAACTCGTACACCAAATTTGACAGAATTAGCGGCAAAATTGTTCAATATATAGAATTTTTTAAAAATTTGAATTTCGAGCTTTTTCTGGTCGAAATAAAAAATTCTACAATTAGCAATTTGTGACCTAAAATTTTGTAATTTAGTAATCGTAATAAACGTTTTTTACGTAAAAAGTCCACAAAATTTGACAGCATTGGGGTTGAAATTGTTGAATTTACAGAATTAAAAAAATATATAAAAAAATTGAGTTATTTTTCGTCGAAATAAAAATTTCTACAATTCGCAATTCGTGATCTAAAATTATGTAATTTCGTACGTTTAATAAACGCCTTTTAAGTAACAAGTTCACCAAATTCGAGAACATTAGCGTTAAAATTGTTGAATTTACAGATTTTTTTTTAAATGTAACCTTCGAGTTCTTGCTAGTCTACAAATAAAAATTTCTAAAATTCGCAATTTGTGATCTAAAATTTTGTAATTTTGTACACTTAATAAACGCCTCTTAAGTAAGAAGTCCACCAAATTTGACAATATTAAGGTCAAAACTGTCGAATTTACAAGACCTCAAAAATTGAATTTCGAGTTTTTTCTGAAATACTTTAAAATTCTAAAATATCTCTGAATCCGGACCTGATGGAGCCAAACGTTCGGAACCAGAAGCCCCATTTCACATCTCCAGCACATTTTTTTCCCAAAACATTATTCATAGGTTTCTTGCTGCACAATAATTTCTCTGCACAATTTGCAAATTCGGCCAACTGTCTCACCTCTCTCTTGCCAAGACCGTGTCCACCTCGACGGTGCTTGTCGAGTCTATTTATAACCCCCGCCCCGGTGTTAAAGCTCTTCGCGTTCCTTCCAAAAGAAATCCGAAGACAAGCACCAACAAATCAAAGTTCGAATTAGAAGAAAACTGCTTTCTAATGGCTCCTATAAACGCCATGTCCCCTCATTTCCTCTTCGATAATAATTAGCCGCTGGTAGCCAGCGATGACGAAACACGCGTGGAATTGTCTTTTGAGCGTAATTTATTCACAGATTTCGATCGAAATGGTTCAAAAACAAACGTTCAACATTTGTCCGTCTCGCTGATTTACGATAAGCGTTTGCCAGAAGCTGGTCGCTCTCTAGAGTATCATCGAGAAGAAACCCACGTAAATTAGGCCGGTTGTAAAGTAGCGTGGTACTTTATTTCTGGGTGCGACGAATGACTCCATTCATCACGTCGCACGTCAAAATCTTAGAGGTTAGGACAGTTCAGCCCACGAGGTGATGCGTGCTCCGGACGAAAAATAAACAAAAATATACAGAGTGGACACCAAAAAGATAATTAGAGCCGTGAAACGAATTCCGGCCGACCGGTTGTGATCTGGTTAAGGCGGCGATTTACCTCTAGAAAAATGTATGTTTTCAGGCCTCACAAAATTCACAAAAAATCAGTTCAAATTATGTGAAACTGCAGTTAAGATAGTAATTAATGTCGGGACGTTGAGTTTTTTTGAAAAAAAGTAATGACAGTATGAAAAAAAATATGTTGAAAATCGTTAAATTTGGCCAAGTTTAGAACTAAATATCTCAGGAAATAACATTCCTTTTGTAAAAAGCTCTTCATCCCGACACGGAACCATTCTTTAGATCGATGTCCATTCAAATTTAAAGACTTGACATACCTAAATAACGGGCTCAGCGGCAAGTCACATATTTTGAGAAATTATTTAAACTAGACATTGTCACATTAACCTGACTGCAAAAACTGTATTATTAAGCTTTGTTAGTAAACTTGCAGTTTGATATTGAGAGTTCTTAAATTTGTCTTCTTGACAAATGAGAAAAAAATTATTGACGTTGAAATTCAAAAATCGTTCTAAGCGCCATGATATTAATTATAAATAATGAAATATTCACCAATACAAATTAATCAATAATTTTATTAAATTGTATTAAAAAATCGTAAAAATAATAACTAATTTTTTAAAAGTTTATTTATAAAACTCTTTGTTGGCAGGTTTAAAAAATGGTAAAATCTGATGAAGATTGTTATTTTGCTTGCATTTTTATTGGTTGTTCATGTTCAATTGTGCCAATGCTAGCGCACATTTACAATACACCTATAAGACTTTTAACAATTAGAATAAATTAAAACAGATGTGATAGGATAACTTTGACAGGTTGTGTCAAAATTTGAAGAGATTACTTGATGTAAAAATGTCTTTGTTGAAGGTTGACCATTGGCCAAAGTGTCAGGAACAACAAAAATGATTTGTGTCTTGGCTTTATTTATGATTTACTATGAATTTAGACAACATCAAATTTTTCTGCTTGTTGTTCGGTTCATTCACAGTCCAGTTAGATAAGAAGCAAATTTTTATTTACAGATTGGATTCTTTAGATCCAGGGCATAACAGCACTTGACAAATACATCGCACATTCCACTTAGTTTTTCTTCTTTTACCTTCTTTCCTGTATTCGTTACATATTTCTTGCCTTGCAATTTTAATTTATTAAGGGATTGAAAGTTTTTTTTATCAAATATGGGCGATATTATTTAGAATTATTTTATTACATCATCTAATTTTTCAAATTTTTGGCTCTTAGATCGGTTTCTATGTTAAGTCTGTATTTACTATAACTTATTTTATAATTTTAAATGTTTATTGTAAAACTGTTTGGATTTTTACAAAATTGACTATTTTAAAGACCTGAAACCTTAAAAAAAACAGCAGAATTTACGCAAACACGGAAGCCAAAAAACGGACTATTGCATATTTAAAAGGGACATTTTTTGTTTACTCTTTTAAATTTTCTTAGAAACAATTGGGAATTGTTTAGAAAACAAGTCACACGCCAACTGTCTTGTTTATATTGTTTACTTCGTATTGTACTTCAGCTGAGGTTTTACTATTTTACTTCCAAATAAAAATTTAGATATTGAGAATTCAGGGCAATGAATGGATGGACGAAAAACATGTTCACTTTAAAAGAATAAATAGAGTTACACCGAGTTCAAGAATGTGATAATTTAAGTGTTTAACAATTAATAACTCAATTTAAATATGAAAAATAAAATCAGTTTAACGAAAAATTATTACGGAAAATTTGTGTTACCAAGAACGAAGAAGCAATTAAACTAGTTATATGTATCAGGTCTACTTTTATAATCGCAAACCAAATTTATCGCCGAACGTTTTGAACATCAAAATTTGAAAGCTGCAAATTGTTGGCTGGGAATTTTTTGCGGAAGAAATGTCAATGCTTTGAAAAAAAATTGTATAAAACGGAAAACTGCTTAAACGTAAACATCGGATTGCAATTCCTATTTATACAGGTTTCACTGTAGTTTTTAACATTGCTTGAACCAATTTGGTACCCGAGCTTGTGAATTCGCGTTGCGACAAAGCAATGCCTTTGTTTTAATAATTTCGGCTAATTTTATGTTTGTTTGTTTTTTGTTTGATTAAATAATTGGTTTGTTGTTGTTTTTATATTTTTTGTTTTTATTTTTGTATTATTATTTTTTATCATTATTTTTTCTATATCGTTGTCTCCAATGTCTACTCTTTCTGAGCTGTAGTCCAACTAATAAAATGCTATGCTAAAAACGCTTCGTTTGCCGAGTCTGAAATGGGTAGTGTACTGCCGATGTGTCCGAAATCATCACCCTGTCCTTGAATTTCGTGGAAGGATGGATGTGTATGTAACACTATAAGATTACAGCAGAGAAACGACCCAGCAAACCTGGAATGCTCTGGGTAAATCGCCGCCTTTTGGCTTCGACATTCCTTTGGAGGAAATTTGTCTTGTGGGTGAGAGTGCGTCGTTTTCCTCTCGAGTTAATGCGAGTGTTTGGTTTATCTTTGGTATTGAATGGTTGGAAAAATCTCAACGCCTAACGACGACATAATAAGCTGCTTCCAACAATCAAAACCACGTAAGCTCCTCACAAAAGTCGCTCCGCAGACGTCTTCACAAAGCTCCCAGCACAATGGAACTGGTTTCTCTCGGAGAACTAAATAGAAAATAATATTGAAGATGAAACATGCTGAACTCCACAATCCCATTGTTAATATAGTGTCAAACGTAGTGAACCCCCATTCCAAGCCCGCGGAAGTGGTGTGTGGAGACGCGGCCGCCATTGCACGGGGTAAGAAGCAGCGGCAATAAATTCTGCAGGCAACACGGCAACGGTACATGGAAAGCTCGCCGGCTGATTATGCAGATTGGACTCATAGCGCATACAATGGGGCATTGTCTCTGGTGCACCGGGAGCAGAGGAGGCCGGACACGGGACAGCTGAATGTATTGCAAGATGCCGATTGATTCTTTTATTTGGCGGAGGATGGGAAAATGGCCGCCGAGGAGAAAGAAGCGACGTTTTCCGAGAAAAGTGCGCCTCAGCCACCCAACACGGATTTATAAAATGTAGAAAATTACGTCCTTTGCGCGCCGTAAACATGTCAGTGGTTTCAACATGAAAACCCCATGAAACTTGAGACGTGCACCGGAGAAAAAAGCAAAACGGGCAGTAAAAATTAAAATTCTCATATATAAAAGGTGAAGTTTACATTTTTAAGTATTTATTGAGTCATAATAAGTTGTCAAGATCATAAACTATATTGAATAATCTGGGAGCTATTCTCGGTGACGGGTCAAGCAACCTTGTCTCGGCAGTATCCCGCGGTCATCCGCGGACTACACATCGTAAAAAATATTTTATCTTCACGACGTATCTTATCACTGATATTTCACGTTTTGGACGATCTGCGGTCGGAATTTTTTACGTATACAGAGTGATCTACTTTTTAATACCGCTTTTAGTTCGTGGGAAAAATTGTGTACATAACATTCTTGCACACGTGTGATAACGATAATAACAACCGCATTAGTTTCGGAGATATCAAGCTTCGTACATTTCGGAACTAAGAATTCAGAAGCCGCAACTTTAAACGCTTCTATTTCGGTTATTTATTGACGTACGTTAATATATCGACCAGTCTTGAATTCTGCATGAAATTCTGCGTAAAATGAGCATAAACGGGTCAAAATTGCTCCATAAATAAGCGAGAAATCGGCCGAATTAAATTTAGATATCTGATTTTTTCGAGGTTTCGAACTAAAAATTCACTAACTGAGACTTTGATCGCTTCTAATTCGATTATTTATTGACGTACGTGAAAAAATTTTGGATTCTGCTTAAAATTCTGCGTGAAATGAGCAATAGTTTAAGATTGCTCTGTAAATAAGCAAGATATCGATCGAATTAAATTTAGATAGGTTCCTCATTTTTTCGATCACATTTAGATCTTATAAATTCGACAATTTTGACGATAATGCTGTCAAATTTGGTGGACTTGTTATATAACAAAAGCGTTTATTAAGTGTACAAAATTATAAAATTTTAGATTAGGAAGAACTCGAAGTTCACATTTAAAAAAAAAATCTGTACATTTAAGAATTTTAAGGCTGTTCTCAAATTTGATAGACTTGTTACTTAACAGGCGCTTATTAAGTGTTCAAAATTGCAGAATTTTATATCACGAATTTTAGAATTTTTCATGTATAAAAAGGAGTCGAAATTTTGACTTTTTTCTAAAATTCTGCAATATCGACAATTTTGATACTAATGCTGTCAGGGTTGGTGGACTTGTTACAAAACAGGCGTTTATTAAGTGTATAAAATTAAAGAATTTTATATAAGGAATTGCAAATTTAAGAAATTTTTATTTCGACTAAGATGAGCTTAAAATTCAATTTTTTTTTTAAATTATGTAATTTAAACAATTTTAATGTTAATGCTGTCAAAATTGGTGGATTTGTTATTTGTTACTTTAGAGGCGTTTATTAAATGTACAAAATTACAGAATTTTTAAGTTCACGAATTGCGAATTTTAGAAATTGTTATTTCTACACTAAAAACTCAAGTTCACATTTAAAAAAAAAAATCTGTAAATTCAACAATTTTTAAGGTAATGTTCTCAAATTTAGAGGAATTGTTACATAAAAGGCGGTTCTTAAGTGTACAAAATTGCAGAATTTTATATCACGAATTACGAATTTTAGAATTTTTTCTGTATAGGAAAAAGTCGAAATTTAGATTTTTTTATAAAATTTTGCAATGTCGACAGTTTTGATACTAATAATGTCAAATTTGGTAGACTTGTTAATAACAGGCGTTTATTAAATTGTAGAATTTAAGATCACGAATTGCCAATTTTATAAATTTTTATTTCGACTAAGATGAGCTCGAAATTTAATTTTTTTTTAAATTCTGCAAATTTAACAATTTTATGGCTAATGTTGTCAAATTTAGTAGACTTATTACTTTAGAGGCGTTTCTTTAGTGTAAGAAATTACAAAATTTTAGACCACAAATTGCGAATTTTAGAAATTCTTATTTCGACTAGGAGAAACTCGAAACTCATTTTTTTTTAAATTCTGTAAATTAAACACTAACTCTGTCAAATTTGGTGAACGTGTTACTTAAGAGGTGTTTATTAAGTGTACGAAATTACAAAATTTTAGATCACGAATTACGAATTTTAGAAATTTTCATTTTTACGAGGAAGAACTAAAAATTCGAATTTTTCAAAAATTCAGTAAACTCGACAATTTTAGCCCAAATATTATCAAATTTGGTGGATGTGTTACCTAAAAAGTGTTTATGAAGTGTACAGAAGTACAGAATTTTAAATCACAAATTATGAATTTTACAATTTTTTATGTCATGGATTTTAAATTTAGATTCAAATTCTTTCGTCTTAAAATTATCATTTTTTGAAGTTTTGAATTTAAAATTTTAAAATGGATTCTTACGTGAAAAAGCAGGAGAAAAACGATGGTAAAATCCGCATCTTTCCATCTGTCATAGATTCAGAGTTATCGAAGTTTATACAAATAGAAACTCAAAATTCAGAGTCCGAACCTTTAAACGCTTCTAACTCGCTTATTTGTTGACGCACGCAAAATTTCGGCCAGTTTTGGACTCTGCGCGAAATTCTGCGTAAAATGAGCTCAAGATCGCTCCATAAATAAGCGAGAATATCGACCAAATTCGAAAAATTGCTCACCCCTTCCCACACCACGCACTGAGATGAAAGTGTCATTAACAAGGCAATTATTACGCCCGTTTAAATAAATAATTTCATTGTGTTTGGTCGTTAATAAAGTCGGCCTCCTCAGCTTTGTTTGTTGGTAATGGAATCTCCCTCAGACCATAAAGACACGGTTTTAGATAACACTTGCTCGTCTCTTCTTAGGTTTCGCCTAGACATTTCCAATGAATAATAAATAATATTGGCAACCCTTGACCTTGTCTGAATCACTCGTGATATAAACAAAATAGTGTAAACAGAGATGAAGAAATAATTTGAGATAAATAAAATGAAAATTTTTCGTTTTTTCGCGTTGGGAATGGTGAATCTGTCGTTGATTAAGTGGCGGATAATGCGAGAAATCTGATAATATAAGAGGTCGTTTCAAATAGGATTTTTTGCCTCCGCCCCACGATATTTCTTGTCGTGTCGCTCGCCATTAAACGAAAATCGCAATCGGGGCCGTAAATGGCACTTTAATAGGCCTGTAATTTACCCCTTATAAATTTTTAATGTCATCATCTCAGCGTTATACCCACAAAGCCTCAGGAATGTTGAATATACGTTTTCAAACAGCTCGTCAAGCCGAGATATTACCGACATGTGTCATTATCAGTAAGTTGATGATGGCCTTCGCGGTTTAATTTAATTAAGAAGACAATTTGCAAGAGCATATGGACTTGATGATCTCTTTTTCACCGAGTGCTTGATTACCATCCTCCAGATAATTCAATTCTTCTGGTTTTTGTCCGCGTCACCTCCTCGGTCCGTCATCTCCAGCTGATGGTGATGGCCGTGAGAACCCAACGTGCGCCCAGCAGATACCATCGACGATAAAAATCATAACTGAAGGCATCGAGACATTTACCATAAAAATTCCTTTTGTGTGGATTTCACCAAACGCAATGACCACTGAAACCCGATCCACGCGGTATGTCACCAGTGCATGGGTGAACGGTAGTAATTAGAAAAGCACATTAGGTTTGTTTATGGCTCAGATGGGACAAACTGGTATTTGTATGCAGAGGCAGAGCGCCACTGGACCCCGGGGGGCCGAGAGATCAACAGAAGGCCTCGGACGTGACGACATGTCACTAAAGTTGGAGAGTTGTGGGCCCGGCCCTGGATTTATGGCCGGGAGGGCACCGGTCGCGACCAACAACATCATTTTGGTGTTGGGAAAAAATCTCGAGAGGAGACGTGAGAGAAAGCGGGGAATTTACATAAAGACAAAAAATAAATTGGCGCTAGAAAAACAACCTGTCGTGGTTATTGTAGCTATAACTCAGTTATTTGATGCCGTACGTGGAGTTTGAGCCCGAATTTGAAATCTGCGTGAAATTCTGCGTAAAATGAGCTCTAGTGACATAAAAATGCGCCAAAGATAAGCGAGAAATCGATCTCAGAAGTTAGACGTGCATTTTTTCCAAAAAATCCAATTTTTGACTTTCGGAAAATTTAAATGGTTTCGAACCTTCAAAAATTTGGCCCTCTAATTCAGTTATTAGTTTACGGACGAGAAAAATGATAGTAGTAAATTCTGCGTAAAATAACCCCATATGGCTCAAATTCCTTTATCAAATAAACGAGATATCGACAGGGGGTGTTTTAGTGTTATTTTCAAGATGCTGTTTCAGGGTGAAAACTGCGTTTAGTATCATTGAATTATATATCGATCGAAAGAGAAGCTCGAAATCTATGAACTGGCCGAAATTCAGATTATTAGACCAAATAGTTTACGACTGACGGCCCAAAAACAAAAAGTTGACAAATTTTATCGATCGAATCGGAA
The DNA here is from genome assembly GCA_029298725.1 of Gnatocerus cornutus. Lineage (NCBI taxonomy): Eukaryota > Metazoa > Arthropoda > Insecta > Coleoptera > Tenebrionidae > Gnatocerus > Gnatocerus cornutus. Next base: position 21,669,492 of record CM055510.1, read on the forward strand.
ATTTTTTAGCAAAAATTACAAAAAAAAATTCTAACTCTGGTAATTTTTACGTCACGTCAACTAAATTTAGAGAGCTTATTAATTTATTCTTTCTTATTAACTGTGTCAAATTGCAAAATTCTAGACCAAAAGAGACAAATTTTGGAATTTTTTATTTTGAGGATGAACCAAAAACTCTTGAAAAAATATGTTAAGGGCTGTTACTCTGGTAATTTTAGCGCCACAGTAATCAAATTTAGGGAGGTTACTCATTTGAAGTTGCTTATTAACTGTCTAAAATTGCAATATCTTAGGTCAAACAAGAGAAATTTTAGAAATTTTTTATCTGAAGATGTACAGAAAATTACCAAAAAAATAAATAAAATTTCTAACTCTGGTAATTTTTATGCCACGTCAACGAAATTTGAGGAGCTTACTAATTTCAATTTTCTTAATAATTGTGCCAAATTATAAAATTATCGACCAAAAGAGATAATTTTCGGAATTTTTCATTTTGGGGATAAACCAAAAACTTTTGAAAAAATATGTTAAAGGCTGTAACTCTGGTAATTTTTACGTCACGTCAACTAAATTTAGAGAGCTTATTAATTTATTCTTTCTTATTAACTGTGTCAAATTGCAAAATTCTAGACCAAAAGAGACAAATTTTGGAATTTTTTATTTTGAGGATGAACCAAAAACTCTTGAAAAAATATGTTAAGGGCTGTTACTCTGGTAATTTTAGCGCCACAGTAATCAAATTTAGGGAGGTTACTCATTTGAAGTTGCTTATTAACTGTCTAAAATTGCAATATCTTAGGTCAAACAAGAGAAATTTTAGAAATTTTTTATCTGAAGATGTACAGAAAATTACCAAAAAAATAAATAAAATTTCTAACTCTGGTAATTTTTATGCCACGTCAACAAAATTTGAGGAGCTTACTAATTTCAACTTTCTTAATAATTGTGCCAAATTATAAAATTATCGACCAAAAGAGATAATTTTCGGAATTTTTCATTTTGGGGATAAACCAAAAACATTTGAAAAAATATGTTAAGGGCTGTAACTCTGGTAATTTTTGCGCCACGTCAACTAAATTTAGGGAGATTACTAATTTAAACTTTCTTATTAATTGTGCCAAAGTACAAAATTCTATACCAAAAGAGACAAATTTTGGAATTTTTTATTTTGAGGATGAACCAAAAACTTTTGAAAAAAAAAGTTAAGGGCTGTAACTCTGGTAATTTTAGCGCCACAGCAATCATTGAACCTCCTTATCAATTCAAAATTCTTAAACTTGCAAAACTTTGAAAACCTTTCATGACAGATGCGAATTTAATAGAGCCCACCTCTCCCATTATACAACAAGTTATTATATTGATGAGCCGTTGGAAAATCTCGTAATTTTTCTCTTCGGTTTGTCGAAGAACAGGTTGTATGAAGCGAGACTGAAAATAACCCACAAGTTAGTTAATAACCACCTCAAGTGTTGGAAATAATGAATGCAACTCCTGTTTGATTTACACCTCGAGCACACCAAAAGAAAATTTCCAACGAAAGTCTCGCACCATAAATTACCCAAAATCGCACACATGATAACATGAGAACCAAACACTCGACTAATTTCTCATCAAGCTTCTCACGTGAAATTGACAAAGCTATTAGTTATTCACAACTTCCGTTACGATTTGCTCCGAAATGCGTGCAGTTACGCCCATAAAATTCCGAGCTGATGAAATAAAAATTTTAATAAAATAATCCCCGTCTGAATAAATCTAATGACGCTTAATTGATATCCCCCAGCGTCGTTTTAAAAAGCAATCACGCGGCTCCGCCCTCTACACGCTTTTTGTCACTGTTCACACGCTAGTCATATGGCGCTCTAATTTCTTTTTAATGCTCATAATTTCGGTACTCACATTTTCGTACTTAATTAAGACATCGCATTTGTTCGCCGGTGTTAACTAGATGTTGTCATGATTGGGGTCTGTTAAGTTGGCATTACGTCCGGTCGTCGCAGTTTTTGCCGCTATCATGACAAATTGGTCGTTTTTTATTTACGTTGGAAAAATGTAATCAAATTAATGACGGATTGTTTGTCTTTTTTATGGGACGAGGAAGTGGTCACTTGATGTGCGCCTAGTTAAATGTGATCACTCAATTAGTACTTTTGTCGACGGTTGGTAGCACTTTAATTAAGTGTCAACCACTGTGTGACTAAATTAATGTCGCCATTTGTTAGTTTCAAAGCGAAAAATAGATTTTTTCGCCGCGATCTTTGGAAGAATGGCGATGAAAGGCGCGGGTTTCCTGTTGGAATGAACGAGGTTAAAACGCTTTTTCAATTAACAAACAAATTAGGCGAGAGAAATTCGAGTTCTGGCCGATTTTGACGGTGTGATTTATGATTAAATTACTTCGGGCTAATGATAAAAGTCGAATTGGTCGGTTCCGATTTATTTTGTGATTTTTTGCCGGTAAGTTACATGACTTAATTCTAGAATCATTTTGTTAATAACGAAATGCTATTACAGCAGCGATTTATCAGATGTTTTTAGTTACGCTTGCTGGCATGAAAAATTTGAAATAATCTTAGTTAAATTAAAGTAATAATAGCCAGTTTGTTAAGAGTTTGGCTTTAGATTTCCTGGGAATCGAAAATTTGATTTCGTCGAATAAAAATTTATCACTAAATTCAAATTAAAAATTTTCAAAATTTGTTTTGTTTGACCTACAATTCTGCAATTTAAGACAGTTAATAAGCAACTTTAAATAACTAACTTCCCCAAATTTCATTGCTGTGGCGCTAAAATTACCAGAATTACAGCCCTTAACATATTTTTTCAAAAATTTTTGGTTCATCTCCAAAATAAAAAATTCTAAAATTTGTCGCTTCTGGTCTATAGTTTTGCAATTTAGCACAATTGTTAAGACAGTTTAAATTAGAAACCTCCTCAAATTTAGTTAACGTGGCGTAAAAATTACCAAAGTTTGAAGTTTTCTTTTTTTTTGTAATTTTTTGTTCGTCTTTAGATAAAAAATTTCTAAAATTTGTTCTGTTTGACGTACAATTTTGAAATTTAAGAGAGTTAACAAGCAACTCCAAATGAGTAACCTTCCTAAATTTGATTGCTGTAGCGCTAAAATGACTAGAGTTACCTCCCTAACCATATTTTTTATAAGCTTTTTATAAGTTTTTGGTTCATCCCCAAAATAAAAAATTACAAAATTTGCCTCTTTCGGTCTATAATTTTGTAATTTAGCACAATTAATAAGAAAGTTTGAATTGGTAACCTCTCAAAATTTAGTTGACGTGACGTAAAAATTAACAGAGGTAGAAATTTTGTTTTTTTTGGTAATTTTCTGTTCATTTTCAGATTAAAAATATTTAAAATTTGTCTTGTTTGACTTACAATTTTGCAAGTTAAGACAGATAATAACCAATTCCAAGTAAGTAACTTTCCCAAATTTGATTGCTGTGGTGTTAAAATTACCAGAGATACCAACTCTCAACATATTTTTTCAAGAGTTTTTGGTTCATCCCCAAAATAAAAAATATTAAAATTTGTCTCTTTCGGTCTATAATTTTGTAATTTAGCACAGTTAATAAGAAAGTTTAAATTAGTCACCTCGCCCAATGTAGTTGACATGGCGTAAAAATTACCAGAGTTATAAATTTTTTTTTGATAATTGTCCGTTTTCAAATTAAAAATTTCTAAAATTTGTCTTGTTTGACCTACAATTTTGCATTTTAAGACAGTTAATTAGTAACCTCCGCAAATTTGAATGCTGTGGCACTGAAAGTACCAGAGTTAGAGCCCTTAACATATTTTTTCAAGAGTTTTTGGTTTATCCTCAAAATAAAAAATTCCAAAATTTGTCTCTTTTGGTCCAGAATTTTGTACTTTGGCACAATTAATAAGAAAGTTTAAATTAGTAACCTCCCTAAATTTAGTTAACGTGGCGCAAAAATTACCAGAGTTACAGCCCTTAACATATTTTTTTAAAAGTTATTTAAGTATCCCTAAGATGAAAAATTCCAAAAATTATCTCTTTTGGTCGATAATTTTGTAATTTGGCACAATTATTAAGAAAGTTGAAATTAGTAAGCTCCTCAAATTTCGTTGACGTGGCGTAAAAATTACCAGAGTTAGAAATTTTAATTATTTATTTTTTTGGTAATTTTCTGTACATCTTCAGATAAAAAAATTCTAAAATTTGTCTTGTTTGACCTACAATTTTGCATTTTAAGACAGTTATTAAGCAACCCCAAATTAGTAACCTCCGCAAATTTGAATGCTGTGGCACTGAAAGCACCAGAGTTAGAGCCCTTAACATATTTTTTCAAGAGTTTTTGGTTCATCCTCAAAATAAAAAATTCCAAAATTTGTTTCTTTTGGTCTAGAATTTTGTACTTTGGCACAATTAATAAGAAAGTTTAAATTAGTAACCTCCCTAAATTTAGTTAACGTGGCGCAAAAATTACCAGAGTTACAGCCCTTAACATATTTTTTTAAAAGTTATTTAAGCATCCCTAAGATGAAAAATTCCAAAAATTATCTCTTTTGGTCGATAATTTTGTAATTTGGCACAATTATTAAGAAAGTTGAAATTAGTAAGCTCCTCAAATTTCGTTGACGTGGCGTAAAAATTACCAGAGTTAGAAATTTTAATTATTTATTTTTTTGGTAATTTTCTGTACATCTTCAGATAAAAAAATTCTAAAATTTGTCTTGTTTGACCTACAATTTTGCATTTTAAGACAGTTATTAAGCAACCCCAAATTAGTAACCTCCGCAAATTTGAATGCTGTGGCACTGAAAGCACCAGAGTTAGAGCCCTTAACATATTTTTTCAAGAGTTTTTGGTTCATCCTCAAAATAAAAAATTCCAAAATTTGTTTCTTTTGGTCTAGAATTTTGTACTTTGGCACAATTAATAAGAAAGTTTAAATTAGTAACCTCCCTAAATTTAGTTAACGTGGCGCAAAAATTACCAGAGTTACAGCCCTTAACATATTTTTTTAAAAGTTATTTAAGCATCCCTAAGATGAAAAATTCCAAAAATTATCTCTTTTGGTCGATAATTTTGTAATTTGGCACAATTATTAAGAAAGTTGAAATTAGTAAGCTCCTCAAATTTCGTTGACGTGCCGTAAAAAATTACCAGAGTTAGAAATTTTAATTATTTATTTTTTTGGTAATTTTCTGTACATCTTCAGATAAAAAATTTCTAAAATTTCTCTTGTTTCACCTAAAATATTGCTTTTTTTTCAAAAGTTTGTAGTTTATCCTCAAAATTAAAAATTCCAAAATTTGTTTTTTTCGTTTTTAAATTTATATAAAGTCATGCACATACGATATTCCACGCAACTTGTTTTTCCATCAGTTTCCAGCACCACTAAACGGTACCAACCATACCATTAAATTTCCACCCAACCCACCAATTTCCCTAGAAATAGCAATCCTTCTCACGTTTTTTAATCCCACCGCTTATTACTCTCGCTCACCTGAGTCCGTTCTATATTTAGTCAGCTAACAAGAAAATAAAAAACCTCCCAACTTACAGCTTTCGCTTTTCTCTCGTTCATGGTGGTCATGGGGTAAAGCGGGCAGCGGCCCCGTCATTCCGTTTACTTTGTTGAATAATTTACGGCTTTCGTAAAGTTGCCATATTTAAAAATATACGTTGCTAATAAACGAATATTACACGCATTCTGGACATGTTGCTCGGCCGCAATAAAAGTTTCGTATTTGCTGGGCCCCCTGCCGGCTCCCGAGTTGTTTCCACTCGGTTTCATCTTACAATCTTGTTCAGAATCTTGAATTATTTATGACGAAAGTTAACACGAATCCACACATTTCTCATAATCTCTAATTATTATTATTAACGTTAAACGAGATTTACGGGGGGAACTTGTCGGTTTGGCGACAGATTTCGCCGGAATTTTCAGACGGAGACAACGGGAAAATGATGGATGGTGTGTTTGTGTGCACGTCAAATAAATCAGGTTAATAATAAGTGCGATGTGGGAGAAATAAAGCCGGCGGAAATAATGCGGTGTCGCTCACACATCACGGTTAGTTCCGGTTGGTGCCGCTTGCGCCGCCACTGATACTGGGGCTTCATTTGTTCCGGTTATTTAACCCCGGTGTCAAGTTGGCATCGATTTGAGGGGAAATTGCCCACGAGGCCCCCATTGGTCGGAAAAGTTGCCTTTAGACACATTTCCCCTGTCACGCGATGCCTACTTGTTTAAATGCATATTCTAACAGTTTCTTCAGTTTCTCACACAAGAACAGTGACGTTTATTGCGTCGTAAACTGGAGCCTTCTTACGTATTCAAAATTTACATGAAACGCAGCCTAAGTTGTGCTTCGGAGAAAACTATCTCGCTCCGGTTCAAGGCCGCTGAAGCCACCACCCTATGGACGCGTCTTTGGGGCCATCAGGTGCGGCTACCATCATAACACTCTAACATCTTAATCGAGTCCGGCGAGCGTAAAGCCGCCACATTAGCACGTATTAAAATGACAGTAAAACTTGCACTTTACATCGGAGGCGCGTCCTAGAGCATCGTCTGGCCGACAAATCAGCGCCGTTAATTGGGGGCTATAATTTGCCGAGCGTCTTGAGCAGGTGAGCAACAACACGCGAGTTTCAGGTCGCCAGCTCCGGGCACGCTACATGATCGCAGCAACGGTTCTTCATTTAGATCGTATTCATATTCATAACGCCGATGGAAAAATGCACGCCATGTTGGACTTCCCGTCCATTAGATGAACCGTTCGGAGTCGTCCTCCTGACAGCTCTTATGCAAATAGTTTTTTTTTCGGCCGTGGAGATGTCGCAAGCGAATTCCGAACGTCAAATCACATTGTGGCATTTGGGCGACGTAGCGTAAAAATTACTAGAGTTAGGAAGTTTTAAGATTTTTTGGGAATTTTTTGTCTTGACGTACAATTTTGCATTTTAGACAGTAAATTACCAGAGCTACAGCCCTTAAAATACTTTTTTAAAAGTTTTTGGTTCATCCCCAAAATAAAATTCCAAAATTTGTTTTTTTTTTGGTCTATAATTATGCAATTTAACACATTTAATAATTATGAAGTTTGAATTAGTAACCTCTCTAAATTTAGTAGTGGCGTAAAAATTACCAGACATAGAAATTTTATTATTTTTTTGGTAATTTCTTGTTCATCTTTAGATCAAAAATTTCTAAAATTTGTCTTGTTTTTCCTACAATTTTGCAATTTAAGACAGTTAATAAGCAACTCAAAATGAGTAACCTCCTTAAATTTGATTGCTGTGGCGTTAAAGTAACCAAAGTTACAACCCTAACTTTTTTTCGAAAGTTTTTGGTTCATCCCAAAAATAAAAAATTCCAAAATTTGTCTCTTTCGGTCTATAAATTTCCAATTTCGCACAGTTAATAAGAAAGTTCGAATTAGTAACCTCCCTAAATTTAGTCGACGTGAAGTAAAAAGTACTAGAGTTAGAAATTTTAATATTTTTTTTGATAATTTTTTGTTCATTTTTAGATCAAAAATTTATAAAATTTGTCTTGTTTGACCAACAATTTTGCAATTTTAGACAGTTAATGAGCAGCTCCAAATGAGTAACCTTCCCCAATTTGATTACTGTAGCGCTAAAATTACCAGAGTTACAGCCCTTGACATACTTTTTCAAGAGTTTTAGGTTCATTCTCAAAATAAAAAATTCTAAAATTTGTGTCTTTTGGTCTATATTTTTGTAATTTAGCACAATTAATAAAAAATGTTAGAATTAGTAACCTCCTCAAATTTAGTCGACGTGGGGTAAAAAGTACCAGAGTTAGAAATTTTAATATTTTTTTTGGTAATTTTTTGTTCATCTTTCGATGAAAAATTTTTAAAATTTGTCTTGTTTGAGCAACAATTTTGCAATTTAAGACTATTAATAAGTAACTCCTAATGACTAACCTCCCTAAGGTTGTTTTATGCTGAAATTGCCAGAGTTACAGCCCTTAATACATTTTTTCAAAAGTTTTTAGTTCATCCCCAAAACAACAAGTCTATAATATTGCAATTTAGCACAATTTATAATAAAGTTTGAATTAGTAACCTCCCCAAATTTAGTCGACGTGGGGTAAAAAGTACCAGAGTTAGAAATTTTAATATTATTTTTGGTAATTTTTTGTTCATCTTTAGATCAAAAATTTCTAAAATCTGTCTTATTTGACTAACAATTTTGCAATTTAAGACAGTTAATAATCGACTCCAAATGAGTAACGTGCCCAAATTTGATTACTGTAGCGCTAAAATTACTAGAGTTACAGCCTTTGACATACTTTTCCAAGAGTTTTTGGTTCATTCTCAAAATAAAAAATTCTAAAATTTGTGTCTATCGGTTTATAATTTTGCACTTTAGCATATCTAATAAAAAAGTTTGAATTAGTAACCTCCCTAAATTTAGTCAACGTGGAGTAAAAAGTACCAGGGTTAGAAATTTTAATATTTTTTTTGATAATTTTTTGTTCATCTTTAGATAAAAAATTTATAAAATTTGTCTTGTTTGACCAACAATTTTGCAAATTAATACAGTTAAGGAGCAGCTCCAAATGAGTAACCTCGCCAAATTTTATTGCTGTGGCGCTAAAATTACCAAAGTTACAGCCCTTAACATACTTTTTCAAGAGTTTTTGGTTCATTTTCAAAATAAATAATTCTAAAATTTGTGTTTTTCGGTCTATAATTTTGCAATTTAGCACAACTAATAAAAGAATTCGAATTAGTAACCTCCCGAAATTTAGTCGACGTGGAGTAAAAAGTACTAGAGTTAGAAATTTTAATAGGAGTATTTTTTTTCGTAATTTTTTGTTTATATTTAGATTAAAAATTTATAAAATTTGTCTTGTTTGACCATCAATTTTGCAATTTTAAACATTTAATGAGCAGCTCCAAATGAGTAACCCTCCCAAATTTTATTGCTGTGGCGCTAAAATTACCAGAATTACAGCCCATGACATATTTTTTCAAGAGTTTTTGGTTTATCCCCAAAATAAAAAATTCCAAAATTTGTTTCTTTTGGCCTATAATTTTGCAATTTGCCACAATTAATAAAAGAGTTAGAATTAGTAAGCTCCTCAAATTTAGTCGACGTGGGGTAAAAATCACCAGAGCTAGAAATTTTTATATTTTTTTTGGTAATTTTTTGTTCATCTTTAGATCAAAAGTTTCTAAAATTTGTCTTGTTTGACCAACAATTTTGCAATTCAAGACAGTTAATAGGCAACTCCAAATGAGTAACCTCCGGAAATTTGATTTCTGTGACGCTAAAATTCCCAGAGTTACAGCCCTTAACATATTTTTTAAGAGTTTGTAATTCATCTCCAAAATAAAAAATGATCGCAGCAACGGTTCTTCATTTAGATCGCTGCTATTCATCTTCATAACGCCAATAGAAAAACGCCCACCATGCTGGACTTCCTGTCCATTAGCTAAACCGTTCGAAATCGTCCTCCTGACAGCTCTTATGCAAATAGTTTTTTTTCCGTCCGTGTAGATGTCGCAAGAGTGAATTCCGTCCGTCAAATCGCATTAAGTCATCTGAGGGAAATGTTATGAATCGATCAAAATAACCTTCACCGGGTTTAAGTCGTTCTTTTGTAGGGGCAAAGCCTCCAACACACTAACGGGACTTTTCTTCGGCGGCCGCTGGTCGCTCGCTCTTTATAAGATCAAAAAGTAACTGTCGCATCAGTTCTCGTCAACCGAAGCAAACGTGGAACCACTTATGAGTGAGCTCAAGCAGGACGAGCCTCTAATTACAATTGCAAACGCTGATATTTGATTAGTCCGAGGAGCGCGCACGCAAAGCTATGGGAAATCTTAATCTCAAGAGCATTAAATTCGATCTTTAATGTTTTAATCGTACATGTAATATGCATTACCGGTGCTCCGGTGCCTTCGCTCTGTAATGAGCTAGGACAAGCACCCAACACTCCTCATCCTGGCCCAAAATGCTAAATCTTCTTGGCACAAAACCGTTCGAAAAATTGATTAATGTGGCATGAATGGCCCTCTAACATTTTTCCTGTGGGCGTCAGCACCGGGACGCCTGCTGGTCGCCAGCATCCAGCTGTCAACATACCTCACACAGCCAACTTGTATCTGGGATCTATTGTGTGCTGACATGAAAATTCGAACGGCGGCAATTTATCCAGCGATAAGTCTCTCTGCCGGAGGTAAATGGCCAAGTCGTGACCATTAGTCCCCAGGTCCCAAGTTGGGTAATGCCATCGTCGAGTCGCCGCCATCACCACCGCCTCCGCGCGGCTAATTGATATACTTACGTAATTTAAGAGCGGTAATCGACGGTCATTGAGCGTGACCGGCGTGAGTTGCGACAACTTTTTCGAAAATCGAGGGGTTTGTTACGTCCGCTTTGTGGGAGCAGGGCCGGACTGTGAGATTTTCTTGAAAAATTGGGATTTTTCGTTCGGTTTTACTTGAAATTTCTAAAATCAGTCAAGTTTCTGCTCTATAATGTTGAGCTTTGGCACAATTTGTTACTATGATCGAGTTATTAAGCTCGCCGAATTTTATTACTGTGGCGTTAAAATTACTAGAGTTACGTTTTTTTTTCAAACGTTTTTGGTTCATCTCCAAAATAAAAAATTTCAAAATTTGTCTTTTTTGGGTTATATTTTTAAAATTTAGCACACTAAATAAAAAATATTAAATTAATAACATCCCCAAATTTGGTTGACGTAGCGTAAAAATTACCAGAGTTAGAAATTCTAATCTTTTTTTGATAATTTTTGTTCATCTTCAGATTAAAAATTTCTAAAATTTGTCTTGTTTGACTTACAATTTTGCAACTTAAAACAGTTAATAAGCAACTCCAAATGAGTAACCTTCCCAAATTTGACTGCGGTAGCAATAAAATTACCAGAGTTGCAGCCCTTAATTTTTTTATTCAAAAGTCTTTGGTGTATCCCCAAAATAAAAAATTCCAAAATTTGTTTTTTTTTTGTTATATCAAGTTGCAATTTGCTTCAATAAATAAGAAACTGTGAATTAGTAACCTACCAAAATTTGGTTGACGTGGCGTAAAAATTACCAGAGTTAGAAATTTTATTTTTTTTTTGTAATTTTTTGTTCATCTTTAGATTAAAAATTTCTAAAATTTGTTTTGTTTGACCTACAATTTTGCAACTTAAGACAGTTAATAAGCAACTCCAAATGAGTAACCTTCCCAAATTTGACTGTGGTAGCAATAAAATTACCAGAGTTGCAGCCCTTAATTTTTTTATTCAAAAGTCTTTGGTTTATCCCCAAAATAAAAAATTCCAAAATTTGTTTTTTTTTGTTTTATCAAGTTGCAATTTGCTTCAATAAATAAGAAACTGTGAATTAGTAACCCACCAAAATTTGGTTGACGTGGCGTAAAAATTACCAGAGTTAGAAATTTTATTTTTTTTTTGTAATTTTTTGTTCATCTTTAGATTAAAAATTTCTAAAATTTGTTTTGTTTGACCTACAATTTTGCAACTTAAGATAGTTAATAAGCAACTCCAAATGAGTAACCTTCCCAAATTTGACTGCGGTAGCACTAAAATTACCAGAGTTGCAAGCTCTTAATTTTTTTATTCAAAAGTCTTTGGTTTATCCCCAAAATAAAAAATTCCAAAATTTGTTTTTTTTTTGTTTTATCAAGTTGCAATTTGCTTCAATAAATAAGAAACTGTGAATTAGTAACCTACCAAAATTTGGTTGACGTGGCGTAAAAATTACCAGAATTAGAAATTTTAATTTTTTTTTGTAATTTTTTGTTCATCTTTAGATTAAAAATTTCTAAAATTTGTTTTGTTTGACCTACAATTTTGCAACTTACGACAGTTAAGACGCAATTCCAAATGAGTAACCTCCCCAAATTTGATTAATGTAGCACAAAAATTACCAGAGTCACAACCCTTAAATTTTGTTATTTAAAAGTTTTTGGCTTATCCCCAAAAGAAAAAAAAATTGAAAATTTGTCTTTTTTGGTTTATCAAGTTGCAATTTGCCACAATAAATAAGAATCTGTAAATTAATAACCTCTCAAAATTTGGTTGACGTGGCGAAAAAATTACTAAACTTAGAAGATTTAAAATTTTTTTTGGTAATTTTTTGTTCATCTTGAGATTAAAAATTTATAAAATTTGTCTTGTTTGAATTACAATTTTGTAATTTAAGACAGTTAACAAGCAACTCCAAAAGAATAATCTCCCCAAATTTGATTTCTGTAGCACTAAAATTACCAGAGTTACAGCCCTTAAGTTTTTTATTAAAAGTTTTTGGTTTATCTCCAAAATAAAAAATTTCAAAATTTGTCTTTTATGGTTTATTAAATTGCAATTTGCCACAATAAATAAGAAACTGTAAATTAGTAACCTCCCAAAATTTGGTTGACGTGGCGAAAAAATTACTAAACTTAGAAGATTTAAAATTTTTTGGTAATTTTTTGTTCATCTTGAGATTAAAAATTTCCAAAATTTGTCTTGTTTGACTTACAATTTTGTAATTTAAGACAATTATTAAGCAACTCCAAAAGAATAACTTCCCCAAATTTGATTGCTGTAGCACTAAAATTACTAGACTTACAGCCCATAAGTTTTTTTATTTAAAAGTGTTTGGTTTATCCAAAAATAAAAAATTCCAAAATTTGTCTTTTATGGTTTATTAAATTGCAATTTGCCACAATAAATAAGAAACTGTAAATTAGTAACCTCCCAAAATTTGGTTGACGTGGCGAAAAAATTACTAAACTTAGAAGATTTAAAATTTTTTTGGTAATTTTTTGTTCATCTTGAGATTAAAAATTTATAAAATTTGTCTTGTTTGAATTACAATTTTATAATTTAAGACAGTTAACAAGCAACTCCAAAAGAATAATCTCCCCAAATTTAATTTCTGTAGCTCTAAAATTACCAGAGTTATAGCCCTTAAGTTTTTTATTAAAAGTTTTTGGTTTATCTCCAAAATAAAAAATTTCAAAATTTGTCTTTTATGGTTTATTAAATTGCAATTTGCCACAATAAATAAGAAACTGTGAATTAGTAACCTCCCAAAATTTGGTTGACGTGGCGAAAAAATTACTAAACTTAGAAGATTTAAAATTTTTTGGTAATTTTTTGTTCATCTTGAGATTAAAAATTTCCAAAATTTGTCTTGTTTGACTTACAATTTTGTAATTTAAGACAATTATTAAGCAACTCCAAAAGAATAACTTCCCCAAATTTGATTGCTGTAGCACTAAAATTACTAGACTTACAGCCCATAAGTTTTTTTATTTAAAAGTGTTTGGTTTATCCAAAAATAAAAAATTCCAAAATTTGTCTTTTATGGTTTATTAAATTGCAATTTGCCACAATAAATAAGAAACTGTAAATTAGTAACCTCCCAAAATTTGGTTGACGTGGCGAAAAAATTACTAAACTTAGAAGATTTAAAATTTTTTGGTAATTTTTTGTTCATCTTGAGATTAAAAATTTCCAAAATTTGTCTTGTTTGACTTACAATTTTGTAATTTAAGACAATTATTAAGCAACTCCAAAAGAATAACTTCCCCAAATTTGATTGCTGTAGCACTAAAATTACTAGACTTACAGCCCATAAGTTTTTTTACTTAAAAGTGTTTGGTTTATCCAAAAATAAAAAATTCCAAAATTTGTCTGTTTTGGTTTATCAAGTTGCAATTTGCCACAATAAATAAGAAGCTGTGAATTAGTAAACTCCCAAAATTTGGTTGACGTGGCGAAAAAATTAGCAAACTTGAAAGATTTAATTTTTTTGGTACTTTTTGTTCTCCAGATTAAAAAATTTCCAAAATTTGTCTTGTTTGACTTGCAGTTTTGCAATTTAAGACAGTTATTAAACAACATCAAAAGAATAAACTCGCTAAATTTGATTGTTGTAGCATCAAAATTACCTGAGTTACAGCCCTTCACGTCTTTTTTTGAAAGTTTTTGGTTTATTCCCAAAATAAAAAATTACAAAATTTGTCTCTTTTGGTTTATAAAGTTGCAATTTGCCACGATGGATAAGAAACTGTACGTTACTAACCTCTGAAAATTTGGTTGACGTGGCGAAAAAATTACCAAAGTAAGAAATTTTAATTTTTTTTGGTAATTTTCTCTTCATCTTTAGATTGCATTTTTTTAAATTGTTTTGTTTGACGTAAAATTTTGCAATTTAACACAGTTAATAAACAACTCTTAGAGAGTAACCTTCCCAACTTTGATTGCTGTAGGGCTAAAATTACTACAGTTACAGCCCTTAACGTTTTTTTTTAAGTTTATGGTTTATCCCTAAAACAAAAAATTCCAAAATTTGTCTCTAATGGTCTACAATTTTGAAATTTGGCACAATTATTAAGAAAGCTTGAATTAGTAACCTCCCTAAATTTACTTGACGTAGCGTTAAAATTACTAGAGACAGAAGCTTCCATTCTTTTTTTGAAAAAATTAAGCGCGCGGTACTCACCAAAAACTAATTTTACAAATATCTCCGAGTCCTGACCTGATGGAGCAAAACGGTTTTCGGATTTAGATTCAGCAAACAATTCTGCTTCAGAAATGCATTTTCACTGCGCCAGTGCACATTTCGCTCAAAACTTATTGACCAGTGTAATGAATGTAGCATGCGGGCATATTTGGTTGCAATAAGAGCCATCATAAATAAATAATAATATATTGCCGAACAAGGCCACATTTAAATGCTATCTATCAGTGTCTCTATGTAAAAAATAGCGACATGTGTTTCGAAATGGTGTCGTTATTATCTACCGGGCGTTTCGTGCGACGAGTCGACACTGTGCTATCTCCGCGATAGTAGCAATTGTTTCGTGTTTTTTCCAGAACTTTGAAATTTCACGTGGCAATAAGAGAAAAACAAAGAAAACCCTTTCTATTTACCGTCAGCCAGTCATTAAGCATGTTTGTATGTCAGCCGTGAAATCCTCCTCACAAAGACGCTCTTTAGCCAGAATTTTTCCTCAAATCGCACAATATTAATTGAAATCCGTCCCAACAACCTTAATGGCAATTACGGACAACGCGAGTGCCAGATGTCGCTACTGTATTTCAATTCATGGCCGCTCTTTCCATTAATCGTTGAAAAGAAAAGCGCACAATAGACGAGAAATTTATAAATAAATTATCAAGCTGAGTCATCTCGACTCTTTCTATTAATAACAGACGTCGAAGGATTTTTGTAGTTTTTCGTGTTGTTTTTATGTAATTTCGAAAGAAATTGTCAACAAATAATAACCGGCTCAACTTTGAAACCAAAGGGTCAGCAGACTTGAACTGAGATAATTGCGAGGAGTGATAAGATTCAGTGTTATTTTGGCGGATTGGACAGGGCGGTTTGACGGTTTGACGGGCCATTAATTGACTTTATTGCTTCATAATTTTAATGGGCATCAGATTGTCAGAAACGAGAGGTGCAATTAAAACATTAAATTTAATACGGTCGTAAAGGAGGCGTAAACACCACTCTTATCGAGATGAAATTTTTCGCGCGCAAACGGAATTTTCGAAATTCCGCGTTTTTACGCGCGTTTCTAGTTCAGGTTTCACACGGCTATGTGCGCATTTCCCGTAGGTTTTGTCCAATTAAAGTCCGGTGGCATCGACCACCGTAAATAATAACTTAATCTGTGGATTTGGTTTGCGAGATGGAATTTCAATAGCTCTGCCATTATAAACGCAGCGTAATTATTAAAACTGTAGGAATGAAATACAAAGTATGTGAAACGAATAAAAAAGGCAAATACAGAGTGGTTATATAGATCATGTTAATATCCTTATACGCAGGTGCAACATTTCCAACAGTCAACGACGGATAAAAGCAATAACAAAAACTTGTTACACGCATTTATATTCCGACTAATTTATTGCGAAACTTTCATATTTCCACACGCTGAAGTGCGCGCTCGGGCAACTGTGGTCCATTTTTGGCCTTTTTGCGCCACAGCGAAAGAGAAAAAATCGTGTCATTCGCCATTCCAATTACGCAAATTACCGCCGTCTTGATTTCGGCGCTATTTACATAATCTTTGGCGAATTATAAGGGGCGGAAATTCTCCTAGTTCCGTGCTCACAGCACAATTAAATGTCCTCTGCATCCACGAAATTACAATAATAAACGGTTACCCACAATTTTTTCGGCTAACCACCGGTTGTGCGCTTTCGAATTGACGAATGATTGTACGTGTATCATTTTAATTGCGTGTCGGGCATGGGGCGGCCGCCCGGAGGCGGCGAACTTCCTCGTTGGTAAATCAGGTTGTCTCTCCGAAAATCCAAGCGTTTTTCCTCATCCATTCGTTTTCAATTAGTCTCAACTCCGAAAGATGCAAATGAGCGTCCGTGGGAAAAAGAGCTTAACTGTTTCGTCTGATCTTTTGCTCCGAGTGTCAAAGCGCAGCTCGTCCGGGTTTGGCTCCGGGCGACAATTACTTTTTTCACTCATAGATCAGGAACAACGATTTCGCGCATAGCAACCATCACCGGTAACTAAGGCTTTCGAGCACTAGTGCGGGAACATGCACGCAAAAATTTTGCCATAGAAGCCATATAGAAAATATCAGTTACTACAAATTTAAAGAAACACGCATTGGGATCCTCTTCCCCTAATATTTATTTAAATAAGTTAACAAATTACAAGAAAATTAATATTTTTTGAGAAAAAGTTCATCAGCGCCATCTATTAGCAACTTAATAATTGTTGCTCTTTTGTAAAAACATAACCTCAAAATAACATTAACAAGTTTTATGATTTTAACGATTAATAAAATTAAGCTTTTGTGAAACGTTTTATTTTACAAATACTCAAGTAATCGATGTTGGTCATCAAGTAAGTATACTCAGTACTTTTAATTTTTATTATTATAGATGTTTATGTTGAATGTGCAGTTGCTGCACGAAGCAAACGACACACCAGAAACTCCAGCAGTGTTTTCAGTTCTCACGGCGTTACTAATATTGTACGAATTGTTGGAATTGGATCTTACAGGTTCCGTGTCTGTCAAAGTGTCTGCTACTTCTATTTTATTTTTTAAAGAATCTTGGATATATCCCTCCGCTACTGCGGAAGATTTCCAACCACCATGTCTTTTAACGGCTAGAAAGTCAAGCCCCTTGTTTGCTAATAAAGTAGCACTGCTCCTACGAAAACAATGGCCAGTATATTGATGAGGGTTTGGAAGTTCAAGATATTTGGCGATCAATGATGGAATTTTCCCAATGGTGTTTATACCAATAGGTAAATTTATACATTTTCCTGCACGATAAGTTAGAAATAGTCTCCTGTTGTCAGTCACAACTTGTAGTCTTAATTTCACAAATTGCTTTATTATTTCGACCCATTCCCTTTTGGTTATGGCAAATTCCCGTTTAACCTTAGTTTTTGTTTCAGGAATAGAAACCAAAATTATGTCATCTTTAAAGATAACATCACCAATCATCATCTTACAAATTTCTTCTCGGCGGCAGGCTCCAGAAATTCCCATAATCAAAATCGTCTAAAATATAAATGTTAAATTTTTGAATGTAAATTTCTGAATAAAGACAAACCACTCACTTTCATCAAAAAATATTCTTTGTTAGGGGCCTCTGTCAAAAATTTTGTAATATGTTCTCCTTCAAGTATTTGTGACTTTTTTGGAATGTGATGTTCCGTTTTCCTTTTAAGAAGGGCAAGCAATTTTGGATATTTCGAGATATCTATATTCTTCTTAATATTCAAGCAAGATCGTATCATGCTATAAATTGGCCACAATGTTTTTTTAGTAGAACCTATTTCTTCAAAATAGGCCACCAAGACGTTTTCAGAGTAACTTTTGATCTTTTTATCTTCGCACCATTTGACAAACTGAGAAAACGTACTCTCATATCTGGGGCGTGATTTTGTCGGCAATAAATTGTTTATTGCAGCTGTTGCCGCACTTTTCACTTCGGGTGGTGTACACTCGAATTCAAACTCTTCTTCCGAAGACATGGTACAAATCAATACAAATCTTTATTTTTGAACTTTTTGCTTGACAGAATTGACAACTGTCAACTGGAAACTTCAGCGACTTGATTTTTTATACCAACAAATGCGAACTATATATGATGGCGAAAATTTGTTACAAACTTCGTGCAAAAAATGTTATACAAGAGACGTGCGGGAATAATTTTGCCTGATTCGTGCGACATTCCTTCACTCGTGCGCGGGGCGCACTCGTGTTGAAAGAGTCGCACTTATCTGCAAAAATTGTATTCCCGCACTAATCATGTAAAATACTATTTTTCTTCCGAATCACTACTGGCCAACTCTCGGCCTTGCTGCCGTTGGGCTGACGAACTGTGATGGACCACTTTGGACGGCGTAATGCGATAATGAGTTTAATGTGGGACTGCGGCGGAAGGGGGTTGAAAGATGAAAGTTTAATGGTTTAGTAGCAGAATGAATAAGAAAAAAAGTGGATTTGCCTCAGTCCCATGAATCAAATTTATTGTAAAAAATTAAAGCTTACAACTCTCGTAATATTTGCGCTACGTCGACTAAATTTTGAGGGATTACTAATTTAAACTTTCTTACTAAGTGTGCTAAATTACAAAATTATAGATCAAAAGACACAAATTTTGGAATTTTTTATTTTGGGATGAACAAAAAAATTTTGAAATAAAATGTAAAAGGCTGTAACTCTAGTAGTTTTAGTGCTACAGCAATCAAATTTGGGGAGATTACTCAATTAAAATTGCTTATTAACTGTCTTAAATTGCAAAATTGTAGGTCAAACACCACAAATTTTAGAAATTTTTAATCTAAGATGAACAAAAAATTACAAAAAAAAAATATAAAAATTTCTAACTCTGGTAATTTTTAGGATACGTCAACTAAATTTAAGGAGGTTGCTAATTCAAACTTTTTAATTAATTGTGCTAAATTTCAGAATTGTAGACCAAAAGAGACAATTTTTGGAATTTTTTATTTTCGAGATGACCAAAAAACTTTTGAAAAAATATGTTAAGAGATGTAACTCTAGTAATTTTAGTGCCACAGCAATCAAATTTGGGAAGATTACTCATTTGGAATTGCTTATTAACTGTTTTAAATTTCAAAATTGTAGGTCAAACACCACAAATTTTAGAAATTTTTAATCTAAGATGAACAAAAAATTACGAAAAAAAAATTAAACTTTTAATTCAGGTAAATTAAAAATGTTGAACTCTGGTAATTTTAGAGCTACAACAACCAATTTTAGGGAGTTTACTCATTTAGAGTTGCTTATTAACTGTCTTCAATTGCAAAATTGTTGGTCAAACAAAACAAATTTTGGAAATTTCTAATTCAAAGATGAACAAAAATTGCCAAAAAAAAATTAAAATTTCTAACTCTGGTAATTTTTACGCCACGTCAACCAAATTCGGGGAAGTTACTAATTCAAACTTAGTTATTAATTGTGCTAATTTATAAAATTATAGACCAAAAGACACAAATTTTAGAATTTTTTATTTTGGGGATAAATCAAAAACTTTTGAAAAAATATGTTAAAGATTGTAACTCTGGCAATTTTAACGTCATAGCAATCAAATTTGGGAAGGTTACTTACTGGAAGCTGCTTCCTAACTGTCTTAAATTGTAAAATTGTACTTCAAACGAAACAAATTTTAGAATTTTTTAATTGGAAAATGAACAAAAAGTTACAAAAAAAAATATAAAAATTTCTAACTCTGGGAATTTTTACGCTACGTCAACTAAATTTGGAGAGGTTAAATCTAACTTTCTTAATACTTGCGTTAAATTGCAAATTTATAAACCAAAAAAGACAAATTTTTGAATTTTTTATTCTAGAAATACACCAAAAAATTTTGAAAAAAATTGTTAAGGGCGGTAACTCTAGTAATTTTAGCCTCACAGTAATCAAATTTGGGGAGGTTACTCACTTGGGGTTGCTTACTAACTGCCTTAAATTGCAAAATTGTACGTCGAACAAAACAAATTTTGAAAATTTTTAAACTGAAGATGAACCAGAAATTACCAAAAAAAAATATTAAAACTTTTAACTCTAGTAATTTTTACGCTACATGAATCAAATTTCGGAAAGTTACTAATTTAAACTCAGTTATTAATTGTGCTAAATTGCAAAATTATAGACCTAAAGATACGAATTTTGAAATTTTTAATTTAGGGATGAACCAAACACGTTTAAAAAAATATGTTAAGGGCTGTAACTCTAGTAATTTTAGCGCCACACCAATAAAATTTGGAGAAGTTACTGCTTTGAAGTTGTTTATTAACTGTCTCAAATTACAAAATTGTAGATCGAACAAAACAAATTTTAGAAATTTTTAATCTGAAAATGAACAGAAAATTGTCAAAAGAAATATTGAAACTTCTAACTCTGGTAATTTTTACGCCACGTCAACCAAATTAGGAGAGGTTACTTATTCAAACTTTTTTATTAATTGTTCCAAATTGCAAAATTGTAGATAAAAAAAAAACAAATTTTGAAATTTTTTACTTTGGTAATAAACTAAAAATTTTTGAAAAAAAAAGTTAAGAGCTGTAACTCTGGTAATTTCAGCGCCATAACAATCAAATTTGGGGAGATTACTCACTGAGAGCTGTTTACCAACTGTCTTAAATTGCAAAGTTGTTGATCAGACACAACAAATTTTGAATTTTGTTATAATAAAAATGAACCAGAAATTCCAAAAATGCTTGTAACTTGGATAATTTTTACGCCACAATATTCAAATTTTCGGATCTTACTAATTTGGGATCAGTGACAAGTTGTAGCAAATCTCAATATTATAGAGCAAACGCGACTGATTTTAAAAATTTTTATTTTTTTGGTAAACCGAAAATGCCAACTAAACTAACAGGAAAAAATTGACGTATTAATTCAGTTTTTTAAGAATATCTCTGAATCCGGGCCTGATGGAAGAAAACGGACTTCATATTCCTCCTTCTCTAACACAATTCTTTCAAAATTTGTTGAGCAGTGTTAATAATTTCTTCAACACTGCGAAGCAAATTTGGGCAAACATTTTTACAAGGCTGCCGACATTCCACGCACTGTATCCCATGATTAAGAAAACAGAAAAATCCAACAATAGCAAAACTTCTGAATGAACCTCTAGTTCTTCCCACGAAGAAGCGCAGTTTCAGTTTCCCTCGGTTAGCATAAATAAAGTGGCACTATGCTATGGTAAAGTCTCAATAAATCCAACACGAATCCTTGGAAATACCACAGAAAAAAAAGCCGTTTTCGCATCATCGAGATGTTTAAACAATCTCTGTACATACCGGCTGTTGTCGGTTGAATAACACTCAGTCTGGGCATCCGAAGAATACGCGTCGCTACTGTTTAATATGACTCCCTGATTAATTGCATAACGAGGCATATTAATGCCCGTGCGCCAGCCTCTTTCACTACCGTTCACTGCCGCGCTCTTCGGTATGCTAAGCATCTGACGGAATGATTTACTGGCAGAGGAACTCACCTGTAGTAGTCCTTCTTGCAGTAAATGTTGCCGTCCCTGGAAAAGCACGTGATTTCCCCGTCCAGCGTATTCCTGCACTGGCAACACTGCAAACAGGAGGCATGCCACCTCCTGTCCACCGCCTGCAGGTAGAACCTGTCCGTGATTCTCGCCCCGCACCCCGCACACGCGTCCTCGATGGCGGCGCAACTCGGTGGCGGCGTCGGCGGCGTCCCCGGCGTCTGGAGGGGCTCTAGTTTTGGTATGTGGTGTTCGAAGGAGGAGTGCGGCCGCGTGCAGAGGTCCGATGATGGCTGTTGCTGCTGGTTTAGTGGGGGCGGCCGACAGGTGTCTGAGCCGCACGACTGGTGGTTGTTGTTGGATGGGGTGCTGCAAGAACTGCCGCTGGAGATTGAGGGATCAGCGTCACCCATTGACGAGTCGCACGAGGGCAAATTCGGCGATAAGTCGCGGGATGGGTCGTACGCCGGGCCAATGTACTGCTCGTGCTGCTGCTGCAAGGAAAAAGTGGCATTAGGTGTGTAAGGACGGCACTTATGCGTCTATAAAAGTATAATAAAAGACGGAATTATTCAACTCGGCTGGTTGAAGATGCGGAAAAACCCGTTAATAACGTCGTAACTGCCGAAGAAAGCAGCGTGGACGGCGGTGTAACAAGTATATTTACCAGACACTTTGATGTACGGAGAAATAACATGCTCATTTGGGTTTTATTTTTTTCCTGCTTTCCCTAACCTTCGAATTCAGTTTGGTTTATGGCAAATTGTTCTAAAGAGAACTCTTATTCGAAAAGCGATTTTTAGAATTCGATGTTATTACGGCACTGATCAAAAAAATTTCATTAAGAAATTATCTCAATATTTCCAAAAAATCACTGTGTAAAAAAAAATCTAAAATTTGTCTTGTGCGACATACAATTTTACAGTTTTAGACAGTTCATAAGCAACTCCAAATAAGTAACTTTCCCAAATTTGATTGCTGTAGCACTAAAATTACCAAAGTTGGAGTCTTTATTTTTTTTCCAAAGTTTTTGGTTTATCCCAAAATAAAAATTTCTAAAATTCGTCTTTCTTGGGCTATAATTTTGAAATTTAGCACTGTTAATAAGCAAGTCCAAATTAGTACTCCCTCAAAATTTCATCGCTATAGCATTAGAATTCCCAGAGTTAAAGGCTTTAATATAAAAAATTGAAAATTTTCAGTTCATCTTCAGAATAAAAAATTTCAAAAGTTGTCTCTCTTGGGCTATAATTTTGACATTTAGCACAGTTAATAAGCAAGTTTAAATCAGTAATTCTCAAAATTTGATCGCTGTAGCACTAGAATTACTACAGTTACAAGCTTTATTACAAAAAATTGAACATTTTTGGTTCAGTCTTAGAATAAAAAATTCCATAATTTTGGTCTTTTGGGCTATAAGTTTGAAATTTAGCACAGTTGATAAGCAAGTCCAAATTAGTATTTCCTCAAAATTTCATCGCTGTAGCGTTAGAATTACTAAAAATACAACCTTTAATAAAAAAAATTGAAAATTTTTGGTTCATCTTCAAAATAAAAAATTCCAAAATTTGTCTCTCTTGGGTTAAAATTTTGAAATTTAGGCCAGTTAATAAACAAGTTCAAATAAGTAATCTCTCAAAATTTCATTGATGTAGCACTAGAATTACTAGAATTACAAGCTTGAATAAAAAAAAAAATGAGAATTTTTGGTCCATTTTTAGAATAAAATATTCCAAAATTTGTGTCTCTTGGGCTATAATTTTGAAATTTAACACAGATAATAAGCTAGTCTAAATTAATAATCTCTCAAAATCTCATTGCTGTAGCATTCGAATTACCAGAGTTACAAGCTCTAATAACATTTTCGGTTAATTTTCAGAATAAAAAATTCCACAATTTTGGTCTTTTGGACTATAATTTTGAAATTTAGCACACTTGATAAGCAAGTCCAAATTAGTAACCTCCCCAAATTTGATTACTGCGGCGCTAAAATTACCAGAGTTACAGCCCTTAACATATTTTTTCAAAAAATTTTGGTTTATTCCCAAAAGAAAAAATTCCACAGTTTGTCCCTTTTGGTCTAAAATTTTGCAATTAAGCACAGTTAATAAGAAAGTTTAAATTAGTAATCTCCCCAAATTTAGCTGACGTGGCGTAAAAATTACCAGAGTTAGAAATTTTTTTTGGAAATTTTCTTTTTACATTCGGTTTAAAAATTTGTGTTTACTTTTAGCACTATCCACGCATACATAAATTGAAGAAATTAGGTTAATTTAGTCAGTGTCAATGCTGTAGCATTAGAATTATTATTTTTCCATATTTTTTAAATAAAATAACTTTCATCCCTTCGCGAAACATCGTCAATTTCCGCTACCAACGTCACCATCTCCGGACCGAAAATTCCCGAGACTTCCCGACAGTCTCCAGCGTTTTTCTAACCTAACGCGTCGTTTCGTGCCCAAATTTCCAATTTTTGCAGTTTTTTCGAGTTACCATCGGCAAACAAGTGCAATTTAGTGCAGTTTTAGTGATAAGAGTGATGGTGTTGTGTGCTAACTTCAGTTTTCCTATCAGTTTAATGTTCGAAATTCAAGAAGTGCAATGGCGCGAAAGTGTTTCAAGTGAAACAGGAAAGTGGAAGTGTTCTATCCCACATAAATCTCTTCTGGAAGTTCTGGAATGGAAGGATTCAACTGGGAATTGCTTATTTTCAAGGAAAATCGACGGAAGATCATCTCTGATCTGGTCGGTGCAGGTGATGACGTCACTGCGACAAGGGTGAGTGAACCTGTTTATTAGCGTCTGACCTATTTATTATCTACGCATTACGAAATTGAAAATGTGAGGTTACTTTAGACAAAATGTCGGTTTTATCTGCGCATCAGTAAATTTAAAAAGTGAGGTTAGTTTAGACAATTTAGACAACACTTGATTTTTCCTTGAAATTTTAGAATTTTCGCTTTTTTGTTAATTTCAGATTGAGAAATTGAAAAGTCAGTTTTTTTTGTCAATTTCGATGGTGTCTTGATTTTCCTTAAAATTTTACAATTTTTCCTGATGTTATTATTTACGCATTGCAAAATTGAAAAAGTGAGGTTAGTTTAGACAATGTCATGACAGTTCTTCGATTTCCAGTCGCACCAACTTTGAAATTTCCCATTTTCGATTCGATAATGTTAAAGAACGAACTAATAAATCCTTCGTATCGACACAGGTGGGTGAGCCCCATTAAAATCGTTTACTCTGTAATGGTATAATACGGCTTGTTATTGCTCCAAGTCCATCATTCCAATCAGACCTTTCCGTACCATGGAAGCAACGCGCCCGTATCTCCCATTACTCATCTACGGTGTCCGTTTTTTCCCCGTGGCGCATTCTGATGGTAAAGGTTTGTTGGTTTAGCACGCGTGCCCGTTGCCACACAGGTCGGTCGAGATAGTCCAGGTCACGACCCTCTCTGAGGGCTCTCGTGAGGTCCCTCACCTCCCTTCGGTGTAGCGCCGTCGGTCTTCTGACAGCTATCACTCTCACGACCCGGCCAACAGCACGACTTGGCCCGATAGGGCCCCATCACACTCATTATGTTATGAAACCGCCGTCGTACCTTTCTTCGTGTTTGTTTTAACCGAAAGCGGTAATTATCAAGAGATAAGTCAGCGATGCCTGGGGGGCTCCTCGGACTGGGATCAAGGCCGCGGACGAAAACACGGGAAGTACCTCCCTGCGCTTCTAATTACCAACATGCAAGAGCACGTAGGTCCATGAATATGCAATGAGCCGAGATCAATCGCAATCGCGAGCCATAAAGCCTTCTTTCCACAGTCCGTTCTGGAGTGAACCGAATTTGATTTATCACCGGTTTTGAAAATTTTCAAAACGATTGCACCCTCTGTTCGGATTCAATAATTCGGGTGCAATAAATCAAATTTGGTTCACTCAAGAACGGGTTTTTGATTGTCGAGATGCTCGGATTTTTCCCTCGTTGTTTACGAGAGTTAGTGGCCGACAATCATGACACCGATGCATATATTTATGGTGTCAGCGAGATCGCAGTCGAAAGTTATGGGGGCACCTGTTGATACATTTTTTAAAAGCCGGACAAACCTGTGGAGCCCGTCCGCTGTCAAAGCTGTTATGGAATGGTTCATTCACTTTCTTCGGTGAAGGTGCGAGGTCGTGGCGCAATCATGGAATTTCGGCTTTGTAGGACACAAGACTGAGATTCGAACCGGAGCAAAGGCAATATCCTTGTGGGAAAAGGCAGCGAGCTTATTGAGCTATTACTCTAACAACGTAAACGTCGAGGACATATCATTAAGATTTTAGATACGGCTCTGGATAATATTTCTTCGGGAATTGCGCTTGCAAAGAAATACGGCGACGGCAAAATGGGGTTCGTCCGTTATTTACATTTTCTAATCACATGAAAGTGAATTACAGGCACATAACTCATGCCATGGTCAATTTTTTATACTGAGTTTTTTATTAAGGGTTGTAACTCTAGTAATTCTAGTACTACAGCGATAAAATTTTGAGGGATGACTAATTTGGACTAGCTTATTAACTGTGCTATATTTTAAAATTATAACCTAAGAAAGACAAATTTTGGAATTTTATATTCTGGAAATGGACCGAAAAATTTTAAACTGTTTTAATAAAACTTGTAACTCTAGTAATTCTAGTACTACAGCGTTAAAATTTTAAGAGATCATTAATTTGGACTTGCTTATAAACTATGCGGAATTTCAAAATTATAGCCCAAGAGAGACAAATTTTGAAATTTTTTACTCTGAAAATAAACAAAAAATTTACAAATTTTTGTATTTAAACCTGTAACTCTAGTAATTCTAGTGATAAAGCGATGAAATTTTGAGAGATAACTAATTTGACCTCGCTTATTAAGTGTGATAAATTTCAAAATTTTATAGCCCAAGAGAAACAAATTTTGGATTTTTTTATTTTGAAAATGGACCAAAAATATTCAATTGTTTTTATTAAAGCTTGTAACTCTAGTAATTCTAATGCTACAGCGATGAAATTTAGAGAGATTACTAATTTAGCCTAGCTCATCAACTGTGCTAAATTTCAAAATCATAGCCCAAAAGAGCCGAATTCTGCAACACATAAAGATTTAAGATACGACCCTGGATAATATTTCTCCGGGAACGGCATACAAGCCCAGCGCTTGCAAAGCAAGACATCTCCGGCAAAACGGGGTTCGTCCATGATTTACATTTTCTAATCACAAGAAAGTGAATTACAGGCACATAACTCATGCAATGGTCATCCGGTAGCCTTCGCGCAACCATCGGGATTCTTGCATGCGAAGCACTTGCGGCCATGAGCCCGGCACCAGCAGCGACAAGCAGGTTTGCCATTGCCGCAGGAAGAAATAATTCAGAGGGCGACACGGACGGACTTCCTTCATTTCGACTCCTCGAACACGCAAAACCGCGTGAGAAGAACGAGTTAAATGATTGTTTCCCCTCAAAATCCCAAACTGGCAGCACATCAAAAACGAGAAATTCCAATGACGTGTCTCCGCTGGCACGCCAAAAATAGCTTTGACACTCCCGAAATTTATTGTGTGAAATATTATGTAGTGCACGTTTGAAAAATGCGAGTTTAAGATCGTTAATTACTAAGAACCGCCGTAAGTGTCGTGGCGTCGCTGCAGTGCAGACAAATGACCGCAGGAGTAATTTATGAATTTGCTTTAGCACTGAAATAACCCGAAATGGGGGCTACAGGATTTCTTTGCTCGATGGCAAGCCTTCAGAACCGGTAGTTGCGCCATTATGAATTATGAAACAGGAAGAAGAATGTAGCTCAAAGAAAGAATTTTTAACGCGATGGCGATATGAGACGTAAAAGGTGATGTTCACATGTTGCGCATCGATTCTGTTGTGTTTTTACCTGAAGATGGCCACTGATACGTGGGAAACATAATCCATTACGAATTTTAAATTCCACTCCGACTTTTTCATAATTAATTTCAGTTGAGCGTCTGCAGGAATTTACGCCTCGGTACCGTAAATCAAACCAAAAGTTCATATCAAAAGGGGGAAAAATGACAAAAAAACGTGTAAGCCCTAATTGTACTACATTTCGATGGTTATCATATCAATAGTCAAGACAGAACGAAGAATAAATTAGAAAAAAAAACGAAGAATAAATTATTTATAATTAGGCGAAATTATGCAAATTAGCAGATAATTTATCTACGATGGGTGCATACAAATATAATTTTCTTTCTACCACATTTAATTTGTATTTTGCTGATTCTACGATGGATTAGCGGTGTTGGGACAGGAAAGTAAATCTTGATTTTTTTCTAAATAAATTGCGTTTTATCTCGAGTTCCATAAAACTGCGTTATCTTTCATCTCGAGTGATGAAAATGACGAATATTTATGTAGCTATGCGGCCTTGCTCAAGATTCTTTAATAAATTGTTTTGGCCAGCTTTGGGATGCCGAGGGATTGAATTTGAAGCTTGAGTGTTAGGAAAGAAGTGGAGGTGAAAGTTGCGCAAATTCAGTAAATCGTATCATTTCACATAAATCATCTGATGAAACTGGTAATAAAAAGTAATGCATTATGAATGATAAATTGTAATTCTGGAAACGTTATAATTTTTTCTTTTTTGCATGCATTGGATTGGTAAAAACGCTGCTTGCGATGGATTAATTAGAAAATCTGGGACAAAAACCATTAATTTGAATTCGTATGAATTAAAAATTTTCAGATTACATTATCCTAATTCATTACACTATTTAATTTACATTTTCTTAAGCTTTCTTAAACTGTGGTAATTTTAACGCCCAAGCAACTAAATTTGGGATGATTACTATTTGGATTTGCTTATTAATTGTTTTAAATTTCAAAATTATAGCCGAAAAGACATAAATTTTGGAATTTTTTATTCTGAAAATGAACGGAAAATTCTCCACTTTTTATTAAAGCTTGTAACTTTGGTAATTCTAATGATACAGCTATGAAATTTCGAGAGATTACTAATTTGGACTTGCTTATTAAGTGTGCTAAATTTCAAAATTATAGCCCTAGAGAGACATTTTGAAGATTAACCGAAAATATTCAAATTTTTGTATTAAACCTTGTAACTCTAGTAATATTAATGCTACAGCGAGGAAATTTTGAAGGATTACTAATTTGGTCTTACTCATCAACTCTACTAAATTTCAAAATTATAGGCCAAGAGAAACAAATTTTTGAATTTTTTATTCTGAAGACGAACCGAAAATTTTCAAAAAAAATTATTGAAGCTTGTAAATCTCCTAATTTTCATGACACAGCAATCAAACATTGGGAGGTTACAAATTTGGACCAAGTCACTAATTGTAGCAAATTTCAAAATTGTCGAACAAAAACGAGCGATTTTAATTTTTTTTTGTTTGCACTCAAAACTGCAAAAAAAATATTCAGAATTTTTTTAGGAAACTGAACTAAACTGCTGTGTTATCATTAGGCAAAATCCCTCCACATAAACAACATTTCCCCGTTTTAACGAATTGTAATTTTTTAATCGACCTGACACGTCCTAAATTAAATGTTTGCGTTCCAAACGAAAACAAATTTCCACCGAAATTAACAATTAATTTGATCCGATCGTTTGTACCTCATAATTAGTAAATTTAGATTAACAGTCTCGGCCCGTTCTAATTATAGCACAAGTCTTTAAGATCAATAACAATTAATTAACAAAATCAACATAACCATTAAAGTTGTTTGGTGAAAGAGAACAACAGAGCATCAGCCTCCAACCAAATGGTACTGCCCAGTGGTACGTAGAGAGAGCTTGATTAGCAATGGTAATTATTCATATTTCATTGAGCCGCGATTTTTATCACTGTAAGGCTAGACGCATTAATGAATTCATATTCTGTGAGATTTGTATTTTTCAGCCACCCTGTATTTCCATATAGAGTGAATTTATGTATCATTCAGTACATTCTTGGCAAATCAAGGAAATTATTGTTTAATTAACGGCGCATTCTCGCTCCGTGTCCGGCAAGGATAAAATTCTTTTCGTGTGAGTGTCGGTCAAAAATCGCTCGTTATTTCCCTTTTCCACCCATAAATCTCGGCAACGGTATATAAAATGCCCCATTTTTGGCCTGCTGCACGTGTCCGCAACACACTTTCAGTGCAGTACTGTTGTAATTGCAACGCTCGAAGAAATCCTCTACAACGATTATTGCAAGATCGCGAATAAAGATAAACTCTTGTTGGTTGAACACGGGATTTTTCAAATTCTAATTGCTCGTTAGATTGGGGCTTTGATCGATTTCCAAACTGATTAGAATATTATGTGGGACTTGCGGACTCTATTAGACGTGATGGACGGACGATGATTAATTCGTGATGTGGTAATTGCTTCGCCGAGTTGTATTACAGACGATTTAATGATTCAATTTGTTAACGCGGCTATAAAACTACGTTTGACATTACTATTATCATTACGAGGAGTTTTTCAAAGCGATTCAATTACGCAGATGGCGGGTTTAATTGTCTTGAAAGAGACATTGTGCCAGGAGCTGATAAAACGGGAATTTTACGCCAAGTCGGAAATTAGAACATTAAAGATTAATTCATTTATTTTACAGGTATAAAAAAGCATTAGCTGACATTTATTAAACAAGTCAAACCGAATGAAAATGATCCAACGCGGAATTTTAATTAGTGGAAATAAAATTATCTTTCAATTAGCGGAAATACCAGAAAACATTAAAGTTGGCATTAATAAATCCTTCCAGAGCTTTCTAGTGATATTCAAATTTTTAATGTTAAAACTGAATATTGTTTGGTTTCGTAAAGAAAACTAATTAGCTAATTAATAAAACTAATAAAGGAAATAATAAGATTAGAGCTTAACAGATATGCAAATGAAAATTCAAATTAGTTCTGTTTCGAACATTTTATCAATTGGGTAAGTAGTTTAAAACATAACGTAGTCCCAATCCTCCAGCAGTTATCAGAAAAAATTACGTTATTGCACTCTATCAACAGACATAAATAAGACACAACACATTTGTTTAAACAGACAAGTGGAGTTGTTCGTTTTATCGTCCCTTATCACTGGCTGGACATAAAAAATATTTCTTGCTTTTTAACCGTAATAATTTACTTTTGGGAAGATAACACTTGTTATAAATAATTTCAGCACTCCCGGAATTATCAGCGTGCAATCTGCAGGTCGCATGCATAAATCAAGGGCATCATGTGACTGCGAAATACTAAAATTTCGCGAATGCGACCCTGACACCCGCAGATAATAAACAGCAGCTAATAAAAAGAAGAGAGCAATTTTGGGTCAAATATGCCAACAACCTCCTTGTGCTTGGAAGGAAAAATTCCCGATTTTCACAGTTTAGCAGTGTCGTCTGTCCCGGCATTTCGAGTGTCAAAATAACGAATCGCTGTTGTTCGAAATTGGAACATGTGTAAACCAGCGGGGAATCACCCCGACCGTTGTATGTATATCAACCATATTTCTTCAGAGGAGCGCTGGCAGGTGGATTGGAAATTGGGAAATAATTAATATAAGCACAGCTGCGGCTCGTAATTGCGTAATTTGCCGTGGTGCATACAACACAGATAATGCCGAATTTACACATAAAAAATGCCGAGCATTGAAATTTCCGAACTGGGGATTTTCTTTCCGGAAGTTTGGAGGGTTATAACTTGGTTATGTGTGGTCGGATGTGGGTTTTGGGCGCGGATTTGGAATCTGCGAGAAATTCTGCGTGAAATGAGCCTTAACAACGCAAGTTTACTCGAAAAATAAGCGAGATATCAACAATAGTTGACAAACAATTTTATCATTTGAGTCAGAGGTCTTTTTGAGGTAATCTTCAATTTTTTTTTCGAGGTAAAAACGTCGCGTAATATTTTTGAGTTATACATCAATCGAAAGAGCAGCTCAAAATCTATCAACTGGCCAAATTTAAGATCGATCGCACAAATAGTTTACGAGTTTTGGCCAAAAAACAAAAAATTGAAACATTTTTATCGATTTTTTTTTCGCGAAATTTCAAAATTTGTCTCCCTTGGGCTATAATTTTGGAATTTAGCACAGTTATTAAGCAAGTCCTAATTAGTAATTCCTCGAAATTTTATCGCTCTAACATTAGAATTACTAGAGTTACAATTTTTAGTAAATAGAATAATAATAGAATAGAATAAAAATAGAATCAAATCTTCAAAAATTTGTCTTTCTTGGTTTAAATTTTTGAAATTTAGCACAGATTAATACCCAAGTCCAAATTAGTAATTTTTCGAAATTTCATCGCTGTAGCATTAGAACTACTAAAGTTTTCATACAAAAATTTGAAAATTTTCGGTTATTTTCAAATAAAAACTTCCAAAATTTGCCTCTCTAAGGCTATAATTTTGAAATTTAGCACAGTTAATAAGCAAGTCGAAATAAGTAGGCTCCTTAAATTTAGTTGCTGTAGCGCTATATGTACCAGAGCTACATCCCTTAATACAAGGTGTTTATAAATGTTTCTAGCATCAAGGCTAGCTCTGGAATTCCTGCCGTGCACTATTTTGCCGCTCTGTTTTCATAGTGAATGTCTTGAAAATTGACGTTTCAGTTACAGTTTTGTGTCCAAGTTTTTGATTTTCAGGTTTTAAACCACAACTAGAACCGTTTATTTCCCAAAATTTACTTTGCTCCATGTTTGAGGTTAACTGAAAATGTCAGTTGAAAAGTCGAAATCCACATTTGTAATGAGCGGCAAATTTATTTGACATTTCATAGCCTCCCTTGATGCTAGAAACATTTATAAACACCTTGTATAATTTTTAATTAATAAAAAAATAAAAACGACCATCAAACTTTGGTTATTAAAGGACAAATAAGGAAAAAAACTCGAAAAATTGAAAAATAAAAATAAATATCCGAAACTTTAATCGGCCAAAATTCAGTTATTTGTTGTCATACGTTGAAAAATTCAAATATTTTTAAATTCTGCGTTTAACAAACTATAATAACGCAAGTTTCTCCAAAAATAAGCGAGACATCGACCGCAAATTTTGACTCAGTTTTAGCCATGAAAAATTAAGCGCCATTCAAAACTTTTGCCTTCTGACTACAACCCGCATAATGGTTATATTTCGGTTATTTGTAGGCGCACGTTAAAAATTTTCCCAGTTTTGGATTTCCCGCAATATTTTGCGTAAAATGAGCTATAATAACTCAATTTAACTTCAAAAAATAAGGTAAATATCGACCTCACAAGTTTGACACACTGGAAATTCACTTTTCGAAATTTCCAACGGAAAAGCTCCGTTTAGCCAACAGCATTCAGTGCGAAGGTTAGCGTGCACCTAAATAAAACGAATTTAGAACAACGCAAGCTCCATTTCCCGGCGATATCATCTCCAACTGTACATTCCGCCGAGTGAATTAACGCAAATTCTCGCGCATATAATGCACAACGTCAGACTCTGCAATTGCATTAAAAGTAATTTGTACACAAAACAGTTGAAAACCACATTAAATTTAACGCAACTGCATTTAGATAAAATTTATACGGCGCTCTTATCAACTGAAATTTATTATTTCGTTATTTATTGTCCATTGTGTTCCTGGATTTGGTTACTTTTATTGTTCTTTTTCGTTAATCGCTCGTGATAAATCTCGTGACCAGATTCTCGTCACTTGTTCTCAGGGTTTTACTATCCAACGTGTTTTAATACGGATGCTTGGGTTTATCAATTTGACCGAAGTTTATTTCCTGAACGTAAAGATACGAGTGGCTGGTGGGTGTCGGACGAAAACTCTTTCAACGGTTTTGTTAATCTTTTTTATTGGGCTTGTTTTTTACATTCGAGAAATGTGAGAACTTTCCCATTAGGAACAGCTTCTAGTGCTACTATTTTTTCGTGTTAAACTGAAGAGATATCGTAATTTACGTCCGTCGAGAAAGTCGCTATCATTGGATATTAATTTTTCCAATGATATCTTTTGCTAACGGCAGCGTGTGGGCGATTACATGGCGAATTTAAGACGAAAACGCCATTAAAAGGAGAAATTTGTAAATCCGTTTGATAAAGGAGCCTATTTGGTTTAATGGTCTCAAATCAGTAGTCGACACCTTTAGAGATATCTATCTACAAGAAAAGTTGACATTTTTCTATTTTACTAATTAAATAGATGCATAAAGTAGTGTAAGTACATTGATATTATCTAGGTGTGGTATTGGTGAAGCAAATAAAAAACGACTTAAGTGCTGTTTACTTACACACTTTAATTAAACTAAGTAATTGAATCTATGTAGCAATTTACCTATTAAAATGTTGAAAACTGATATAATTATTACGTTTTTTAGATTCGTGGGTGCTCGTTATTTATGAAACAACGGTGAAAATATCCGTAATCAGACGAATAAATAAAACATGAGTGAGATAAGCGCATTTTTGTTTGATTAGTAGTATCTAGTAGGCACACGGGATTGTTTTCAATATTAATCAAAGGCGGCGTTGACATTTTTGTCATTTCCTAAACCACACGATTTCGGAAATTTTTATTCTGGAAATGAAACAAATTTTTTTTTATTAAAGCTTGTAACTCTAGAAATTTTAGTGCTACAGCGATGAAATTTTGAGAGATTACTAATTTGGACTTGCTTATTAACTGTGCCAAATTTCAAAATTATAGCCCAAGAGAGTCAAATTTTGGAATTTTTTATTTTGAAAACAAACCGAAATTTTTCCAATTTTTGTATTAAAGCTTGTAACTCTAGTGATTTTAGTGCTACAGCGATGAAATTTTGAGAGATCACTAACTCGGACTTGCTTATTAACTGTGCTAACTTTTAAAATTAAATTGAAAATTTTGATTTTTTTTCTAATTTTGAAGATGAACCGAAAATAATTCAAATTTTGTATTAAAGCTTTGTAACTCTAGTAATTCTAGTACTGTACCGATGAAATTTCGAGAGATTACTAATTAGAACCTGTTTATCTATCAACTGTGCTAAATTTGAAAATTATAGTCCGAGAGAGTCGAATTTTGGAATTTTTTATTTTGAAGATGAACCGAAAATAATTCAAATTTTGTATTAAAACTTGTAATTCTAGTTCTCTACCGATGAAATTTCGAGAGATTACTAATTAGAACCTGTTTATCAAATGTGCTAAATTTGAAAATTATAGTCCGAGAGAGTCAAATTTTGGAATTTTTTATTTTGAAAACAAACCGAAAATTTTCAAATTTTTGTATCAAAGCTTGTAACTCTAGAGGTTTTAGTGCTACAGCGATGAAATTTTGAGAGATTACTAACTTGGACTTGCTTATTAACTGTGCTAACTTTTAAAATTACATTCCAAAAAAAAATTTTGAAGATGAACCGAAAATAATTCAAATTTTGTATTAAAGCTTGTAACTCTAGTAATTCTAGTACTCTACTGATGAAATTTCGAGAGATTACTAATTAGAACCTGTTTATCTATCAACTGTGCTAAATTTGAAAATTATAGGCCGAGAGAGTCAAATTCTGGATTTTTTGATTTTGAAAACAAACCGAAAATTTTCAAATTTTTGTATTAAAGCTTGTAACTCTTGTAATTTTAGTGCTACAGCGATGAAATTGTAAGAGATTACTAATTTGGACTGGTTTATTACCTGTGCTAAATTTAAAAATTATAGCCCAAGAAAGTCAAATTTTGGAATTTTTATTCTGAAGATAAACCGAAAATTTATTTTTTTTTTTATTAAAGCTTGCAATCGTAGTTATTCTAATGCTACAGCGATGAAATTTTGAGAGATTACTAATTTGGACATGCTTATTCACTGTGCCAAATTTCAAAATTATTGCCTAAGAGAGACAAATTTTGGAATTTTTTATTTTGAACCCAAAATTTTCATTTTTTTTATTACTGTTTGTAATTGTGGTAATTTTAACGTTACAGCAATGAAATTTCAAGAGGCTACTAACTTGAACTTAGTTATTAGTTGTGCAAAATTTCAGAATTATAGAGCAAAACTGACCGATTTTAGAATTTTTTTGTTGTAGAATGATCACAAAACTGCGAAAAATTTTAGTAAGTCGTTGTCAAGCCTCCAATCAGCGTGGGAACTCTGCGACCTACGTGCAAAAATGCAAAACCACCTTTGATTAAAATTGCAAAGAATCATCTTGCAGCCTGCTGTGGTAAAACAGTCCAAACTCCAGCTATAATTAAGCCGGTTCTGTTTAAATTTCCCGCTGAATTATCCAGAAAATCAGAAAACGGGCAGAAATAACACACTTTGTTTTACTTAAGCTGCACATTAAGTAGCTTAACCGATTTTCCATACCACCGTAGCCTGCTGTGTCGTTGTTTTTTTTCCCAAAGCCGCGCGTTCAGAGCCTGCTCTCATCTCGTTACCTAATTAGCTCATTTCTCGCGGACACAGCCAACTCTGGCCATTGTTTTTCGAGTTTACTTGGACCGTTACAGCCCGCCTCCTTTTTGGTCATAACATCCGATAACCAAAAAGTCACGAGCACGAGAAAATTGTACATTGCAAGTGAGGTGCTATTGACCTTCTCATATTGGCGCAGATTAACACAGGTAAAGCGATTAAAGTCGAGCAGTGCTCTCCTGAAAGCATGTCGGCATTTCACATGAGAGAATATAGCCACACATGTATAAACGGACACAAACAGGAAACTGTTTTGAAAAGTGATAAAATCTCGTCGAATCCGGGCCTGGATTGGAAATATTCGAAAAACGACGTCTCCATTTCCGAGACCACCGGCAGGTTAGACAGATGTTGGACGAGATAAGGAATATTTAAGAGAATATAGAGTGCTGTGACAATTGACGTAGCGTGCGGTCCGGGCTACCTGGATGTGTCAAGTAGCGTGCGTCTTTTGTTGGCACGACAAAGGAAGATCGTCATTGACAGCGCACCACTAGATTGGCGATTTTCGCAATTATCGAGCCAAGGGGAAACTGTCAACGCCAGTAATACCAACGTCAACTTTTCGAAATGAAAATGTCCATTAATTGGTCCGGTTCGGTGTCGTTAAGTAATCAGACCGTACCAAATATGGGCGATAAGAATGCGAGGAGCAGTTTGTCATCAAACTTTGGCTGTAATTGGGGCAATTTAAATTACAATGAAAAAGACGGTTGTAAAACGAAATTTCCCTCGCTGGACATTCCGTGATGATTGGACAGATGTAAGGTTGGCAACGCCGTGGAATACTGAGAGCAGCATCTCCTTTTTTGTGTTAAGTTATTCCGGTGCGTTTCGAGATTTCGAAAACAGCCAACAGCGCACTAACTTACCGGCCGCGACGCAAATGGAGTTATACATCTATTTTGTTGCATCTACATCAGTTTTTTGATTAAAATGCCTCCCAGGAGGCCTTTTTTAACCTCTCCGCAATTCTCGGTTTACAGAGACATCTAGATTTGTAGACGTCGTAAAAATTAACTGGAGAAGAGTGAAACACGGATGTTTTTTCCACGCCTACCTGTTTCCCAGTAGCGCGATTAAAAACGCGTAGGCGCGAAACAAAATTTTAGTGCGTTTCGTCGATCTTTCGGTGCAAAAGTCCGAAATCTAGCGGCTCTAATAAGTCGGCAGTATCTCAGTCGAGTGGGAACCAGCGGTGTGAAATAATTTTTAATTACAATATAACTCCGCCACCCTATTATCTGTCATTTGATTCAGTTAATCCGACAATTTACAATTTAAGTCCGGCGCCGTTCTTTCTTTGTGGAACGGGCCTAATCTCGCCCAACATCAATCATTCACAGAGGCGAAATTACGAGGATCTAGGCAGATCGCTTCATAGATAATCTTCATAAAATTCATGAGCTTTGTATTGTTATTAAAATATTACCTGTTGCGTTTCTAATAACAGGTAATTGCGCGCCGAGGGAGGAAAACGCGCCAGGAATTTTCAAAGTTTGATTTGGCGCGACAAACATAGCAAATATTGAAATTCTGAATGACAATTTGACTAGTCCACTGAAAAACAAACAAAATTTCCTCACAATCCTTTGGTTTCTCGAAATTTAATTTCCGAAATTTTGATCGCTCATAGCTCAGTTATTTGAGGACCGAATTCACCTTTTTGGATTCTGCGTGAAATTCTGCGTGAAGTGAGTACCAATATTGCTTAATAAATAAGCGAGATATCGACCGTGTCTCAATTAAAGACCAAAAAGCAGCTAACTTTTATACTGAAAAAATAGCTATTTGTGTACAATCAATTATAACAACTGAATAATTGTAAATATTTATGAATCCTTCAGAAAAGTTAATATTTTCTTTATTTACATTTGGCAGTTTCGGCATGTGTAGCTTAACAATTTGTATGAATTAGATTTGATGTGCTTTTTGACGTTGTTGCAGCAGCTCTGCTCGACATGTTCATTTTCAATAATTCAACACGTCTTTGTTGCACTTTACAGCGGTTTGTTGATTTGATTTTACCCAAAAAAATATAAAATTGGTGGCAAAAATTCCATTTTTATGTAAAGTCGGCTAAAATAGTTATTTGTGTACCAAGGCCAAAAAGTGTTTCTTTTTTGGCCGAGCCGTTTTTTAATGGCCGAGGCGATAGTCGATACACAAGATTTTTTAGGTGACATCATTAAATTTGCAAGTTAATTAATTTTTATCATTTATTACAACTAAATAATTGTAAAGTTTTTTGAATCTTTCAGAAAAATTCACATTTTCTTTTCGTTTCGGCAGGTGTAGCTTCACAAATTGTCTGAATTAGGTGCTTCTATAAATAATATAATAATAATAATAATAATATCTATAAAATTGGGGGTAATGTCGGCATCTTGATGTAATATGCAAAATTATGGATAGATGGCGCCACTATAGATCGGCCAAAAATGTTTACGGCCAGAAAAGACTTACTTTTAGGCCGCTTTTGAGGCCCAAAAATTCCGTTTTCAGTTTAATTCGCCTAAAAATAAATTTCGAGTTCGACCTATCGAACATCGATTTCTAAGGTAAAAAATCGCGATAAAAACGATTTAAAAAAGGTTTCTTTTATATTTGCTTTAATTTCGAGCAAAATTTCAAACGCCTTTAACTCAGCTATTTGTTGGCGGACAAGAAAAATAAGTATAAGAGCAAAATTCCGAATGAAAATTTGACTAGCCCTCTGAAAAAGAAAAACAAAATTTTCTCACAACCCTTTGGTTTAGACCACTTTTTCTTCTGTTTGTTTTCGCCAGTCTCTGGATAAAAACGTCGAAAGAAAGTAAAACTCTCAACCCTTGAAATCTTTCCCTGAAAATCGTCTTTGTCCCTTCCGCGAACCCTCGGCCTAAACACTGGCTAAACTGTCAAAATCCTCCTAAACGTCACCCCATGACGTCCATTGTGTCGTAATCCCGTCCGGAGATCCCCGCTTGACCTTGAGCCTCTTCAATCTCTCGCATAGTAACAAATCAGCCTTTATCTTGACTAATATGTTAATCGCAGAGACAGGGTGTCCATAGTTGAAAAACTTGACCCCGAAAGAGAGTATCTCCAACAGACAGATCGCAGTGACCCCAGACAAGTAAAACAAACAACGATATCATCCTCGATCCCACAATGCATTTCGACATCGGCAGTCTAGAAAAAAGACGGATTTTCGGACGGCCCGGCCCTGGACGCGGCGATAAAAGTGCGTTTTAATTATTATTGAAACAAATTCCGCGCTGTGTGGCTGACTGGATTTTTTCCCACGCTGGAAATGGCGACAAATTTCAATTAGTTGGCGATTAAGAATTATGAGTGTTGTCGATAATTATTTTCGTGGGATGTCCGCTTTATTGCCACTAAAACGGCGATGTTCGGAGAAATTAACATTCAGTAGCTGTTGGGTTTAATGTTTCTCATCAAAAGCTTTTTTCGATGCTTTAAAATCGAATAAATTTCCGGTTCTACGACTCGTACATCCATCATCTGGGGCTAGAGTGACGGGACTGTCAAATTTCACATTTCGCCGCCATTTGTCATAGAGTTTTTTACCGGCGAATCGGCCGTAATTTAACACATTCTCTTCGGTTTTTAAAGTGGACGTAATTATGGTTATTGCGGTAATTCATGACTTGGAGGAAAAATACGATTTTTTTAAGGTAATTTTTGTAACGGACGGACTGTAGGTATAAATAGAAATAAGTCTGTCAGGCGGCAACACGAAAGTAGCAACAAATCTAGATTTATGTCTCTTGGGAATATGAAGAAGAACATTAAAACGAACATGTGTTCATATTGGAGTGCTTAAATATTTTTCTAAATTACTTATCGTTACTTTTGAGGGCAGATTTTGAACGAAAAAAACTCAAGGAACACGATGGCGAAAGCCGTTTCTCAAAATCTGTCGTAGCTTCGGAGATATTGAGCTTTGAAAATTTTCCACCCCAAATATCCGAAACTTTGATCGCTCATAAGTCAGTTAATTCTAGACTGATCTTAACGCATCTTGCCTTTTTGGATTCTGCGTGAAATTCTGCGTAAAATGAGGGGGATAACAACCGTGTGAAAATTAAACGCAAATTTATCAAGTTAGTTTTCAAAATTACGAGCACGTTTACACCCACTTTTTCCAAGTCACTTGGGCAAATTTTGATTACCGCGGGCGTGTTTCACTTTTTGACAGTAGAAATCAATAAAAAAACATCGAAAAAGCGACAATTGGACTAAAGAAGAGTTGACATTTATGACACACAAAGACAGTTTGGTGTAAACGCAGTCTTCAGTTTTGACGTTAAAATGACAAGCACAACTCATCTATTGACACATTTGTATTGCCAAAAATTGAATTAGCGCGGTTGGGAACATTGCTAAGGCGTCGCGACGTCAAAATTATCAAAAAACAAATTTTTTACCTCAGTTTCTAGAGGTTTATAGACTGGAAACCGACGCAAATTTTCAAAATGTCGTCTTAGAAATTAAAGACTAGTTCAAAACCAATTTTCTAACTCAATATCACTGTTATTTATTAAAGAATTTCGATAAAACGTAAAACGAAGATAATTGAATATACAGGGTGGCCCACTTAAGACTTTCAGTCCCAATATCTT
Source organism: Gnatocerus cornutus (assembly GCA_029298725.1). Lineage (NCBI taxonomy): Eukaryota > Metazoa > Arthropoda > Insecta > Coleoptera > Tenebrionidae > Gnatocerus > Gnatocerus cornutus. The sequence goes on from CM055510.1 coordinate 21,710,059, forward strand.
TGTTATTTGAGAACGATTTAAACTGAAGTTAAAAAACTAATTTTAGGGCCGCGGTTTACACACCAATTTAATAAAAATTAGGTGAATCTCGCAACTAATTCGACGATTGCTACCATTTGATTGGCGGAAAACAATCACATGTCACTTTATCACGATGTTAAGTATTTAATCGAAACTAACAAATGAAATCGAGTTGCGTCCATTTTGTGCAACCCCGCTGCCGCTTGAATTTCATGGCCGGAGTTGATTTTGTACCCTCATCTTGTAAATTAAAACATTTCGTTATGAATGAAAGTAAAAACACAATTAAGCCATTAATGTTATTCAAATTTGTTGCTACAGATAGTTGCTTTATTAAAAACTGTTTAAATCAGCTTATAAATATTTAACACGGCGAGTTTAATTACGCTACTTTAGAAGTACCACGTCTGCTGCAAATTATAACCGTTTATTTATTGTAGGTACATTAATTTTTGTGTTTCATATTCTGTTTTAGTTTGTTATGCAAATACGAATATTTTTAATTATTGGGGACATCACAACTACGATGAGTTTATACGGCACTTGCAGCCTCCCTACCACAAGTTGATTTTACGACCATGATCACAAATAATGGGCATATTTCAGAGGACATCCCATTTTTCATCCGCAGTTACGCATTCTCGGCCTTCAACTGTTTTAATTTATCATCGTCCGTACCCATCGCACAAAACCCATAAACATTTGGTAATTAATTGCGGCCTTCTACGATTTAATAACAGTCCGGTGATTTGCTACTTGATTTTATTGTAAACCTGAGATGGGCCTCACTTTTTCTCCGCCGAACTCTATAATTTTGTGATGTGTGTCCATGGCCTGCTTACTAATCCCATCACTACGATATTAGAATCAAAGTAGGCTCCAAATAAGGAATCGAAAGGTATTTTCGCATGTTGGGAAATATGGTTCGGCTCGTGGTTCAATATTTACGCTGCGGTTTGCGTCGGAGGCTGCGGTTGCGGTAGAACCGCTCAAGTTTGTTTATCCGGTTTGGTCTTCTCCGTCGGATTACGAAAGGAGCTGAAGGACTCACCCAATGCATCCCGGGCGTGTGAAGACGTCTTTCTTCAAACACTCCCATCTGCAGAGACGGCAGGCCCGGTGACGTTTCGTCCTGTTCCGGAACTCGTTCCGTCACTGCGCCTCCAACTACCCCCACAGAACACAACCCTGATCACTGTCACAATACACCTCGGAAACAATGTCACATCACTGGCTGCGTCACTGGTCGGGCAATTGTTTCCGCACACACGGGACACTAGTGGTGTAAACAAACGCGAAAAAAATCGCTGCGCATGTCACTCGATTTACATCACTATTATAACGTCCAAGTGTGCGTGTGTAATAAACGTTACCACACTTGTTTTGTATAGCGTCCGCGCACTCGGACGGATCGCAGGCGGCTGCGGTGATGCGCATGTGAGAAGGCAGCGCGCGGAAACCACGCCTTCGTCAGAGGGGTGGGGTTGGAGGGGAATGGAGGGAGATGTGTTGTCCTATCCGGATCTAGATCGTATTTGTTTATGCAGGAGACAAATGCAAGGGATGAGGTGCCTGCGATTGTCATGGCTGGGGTTGAAGTAGGGGACAAGGGGCGAAAACGGTTTACTTGGGCGATATTTAACGCGGAATTTCACTTTTATGAATGAAGTTGTAAGAGAACGTGGGATAACCTGCATTTTTTTTTAATAATAACATTCGTGGTAATTGTTAAATTCATGAATATGAATGAAAACATCGGAAATTAAAACAGACAAACAAAAACAAAACGTGAAATAATTCAGCTAGGAAAAGCACATATAATTATTGCTATTTAATTCAATTTAGGATTTTAATTGTGTGTTTATGCTTACTTTTTTTCAGTTTATGACGTTTCTCTTTCAAACATTCAACTCCAACTCGTTCTACAAAAGTAAACGATAAAAATAGAATTAGAGAAAATAGATATGACCACTCATACTTACCTATTACACTTTTTCTATATTTTGTTTGGCGACAGATAGCCGTTAATAGCACATATCAGTAAATAAAAAAATAAACAACATGAAAATTTAAATTGTTTATATCTACTGAGTGGACATTCAAAAATCAGACAGGCTATGACAATGTTGGAAACACTGAATGTCAATTGATTACAGGTGTCATTTTTCAATTGTTTTAATAGTACATATTACCAAATTGCGAAAAATCTCATAGCCTGCCTAATTTATTTGATTGGTCATTGCACGTTCGCTCTTGGAACAAGCGCAGTATTAAAAGTTGTGAAATCATGCAGAAATAAGAGATAATTTGCGATTGTAAGACCGGATTCTAATGTAAGAAAGCGCGAGAAAAACGATGCTAAAAACCCCATTTTTCTATCTGTCTTAGTTTCGGACTTATGGAGATTTGTTCAAGTAGGTACAAGGTGTTTATAAATGTTTCTAGCATCAAAGGTGGCTCTGGAATTCCTGTCATGCACTATTTTGCCGCTTTGTGTTCATAGTGAATATAACTATCTTGAAATTCTTTTATAATGTTACTTACGTTAATGACGTTTCAGTTACAATTTTGTGTCCAAGTTTTTCATTTTCTGGTTTTAAACCACAATTAACACAGTTTATTTCTCAAAACTCACTGTACTCCATGTTTGAGGTTAGCTGCAAATGTCAGTTGAAAAATTTGAAACTCACATTTGTAATGAGCGGCAAATTTCTATAACATTTCATAGCCACCCTTGATGCTAGAAACATTTATAAACACCTTGTACTAAAAGTTACTATCCGCAATTTTAAGCGCTTCTACTTAGTTATTTATTGACGTACGTAAAAAAGTCGCAAATTTTTGAATTTTGCGTAAAAAGAGCAGCAATAGTTCAAGATTGTTTTGTAAATAATTAAAATTAGAGACCGAAAGGCGCTAACTTCTACACTGAAAAATTAAAAATTTCAAATTCAAACTATGTAAGACCGATTTCTAACCTAAAAATCGCGAGAAAATCGATTTCAAAAAGGGTTTTTTTATATTCGCTTCAATTCCGGAGATATTGAGAAAAATCGTTTTCGTCCTCTGGCGACAACCCGAAATTTCAAACGTCTCTAATTCGGTTATTTGTTGACTGGCGAGAAAAATAAGGACAGTTTTGGATTAAGCGCGAAATTCTGCGTAAAATGAGCTCATATAGCTTTACCGAATAAACGAAATATCGACCGAAATAGATTTTTAGAGGGTGTTTTTGGGGTCTTTTTTAAGAAGCTGTTTTGGGGCGAAAACTGAGTTTACTATTATTGAATTATATATCGATCGAAAGAGAAGTTTGAGATCTATTAACTGACCAAATCTCAGATCGATAGGGCAAGTAGTTTACGAGGGGCGATCAAAAAACGAAAAATTGAAAATTTTGATTGAGTCGCAAAATTTTTTTGCCCAAAAAATTGCGCCTTTTGAGGGCGAATTCTAAAGTAAAATAATCCGAGAAAATCGATGATGAAAACTGTTTCTCAAAATCTTTCGTTGTTTCGGAGATATCGAGCTTTGAAAATTTTCCAACTCAAAATCCAATATCCGAAACTTTGATCGCTGATAACCCAGTTATTACTGGACACATTTTTACGAGTTTTGTCTTTTTGGTTTCTACGTGAAATTCTGCGTAAAATGAGCACCAATACGTTAAGACTGCTTCATAATTCTTGACTGTTTCATGAATTAGAGAACGAAATAAAATTGAAAAAATGAAAATTTAAATTAATTAAATTAAATTTAAATTTAAAAAATCGCGAGAAAAACGATTTATATTAGCTTTAATTTGGGAATTTTGCCTTTCTGGCGACAACCCGAAATTTCAAACGCTTCAAACTCAGTTATTTGTTGCCGGACGAGAAAAACAAAGAGAGTTTTGGATTCAGCGCGAAATTCTGCGTAAAATGAGCAAATCAGTCAAATTTCCTTAACAAATAAACGAGATTCGATTGAATTAAATTTAGACATACGTTGTCACAAGTCGACATTTGTTACTGGTTTTGCTCATCAGTTGGCACTAGTATTGCAGTTTGTGGCGAATATTGAAAAACTGAGAAGCCAAATTATGAAGCAATGCACCCTGCCCGTTCGTCTCTATCAAAATTCATCCTTGAGCGCCTGCCCAGAGCAGTGTGAACGCCACTTTAATAGCCAGTTTAAACAAACTCGTATATCACTGTGTTACAAGTGGCAATAAATCAGGTGTTGTTTCATAGTGACTTTATATATCTAAGCGATTTTGCTCGTTCGTTTTATGCGTTTCAGTTCTTTGTTTCTCCACTTTTTTCCGTTGACCCACGCTCTCGTACCGAAAGAAACAGTTGCGCTCTGTTGGTGAGGAGATTGGACTTCCAAGATGTTGACTACTGGTATTCGACATTCTCATGCCACCTATTCATGTCAATTCGGTATTGATAATTCGTCCGCCCTCCGACATCTGACGCAAGAAACAATGCGCCTCGGAGTGACGGGGAGGAATTAATAATAAAAACGCGTTTTTTATTTTTGTTGCTCGAGGATCAGACGCATTTACATTCTTTCCGACGCAACATTGTTGCCGAAATCTGTTTTTGGCCCCGGCAAATCCTTTCATTCTTATAGTGGTCAGTTTGTCCAGTTCTAATCCCGTTTTCAATTTGTCCGAAAGGGCAGGTGATGGTTCGAACCCTTCCTCAGCCACACGCCAACTAATCCATAACTGATAAGCGTTTCTTTGTCGCTGACCGCTGCGTCTCCACATCAGAGCTACCGGCGCCCCAATTACCCCGCCTAATCGCCGACAATGGGCCGACTTATCGATATGTTAAGTGCCAGCAAACCTAAATTCATTCCGCTGCAATTGCAAACCCTTTTCTCCAATTAGCCGGAGTTGGAAAGGTGTCGAACGGCACTCGCCCATCAGAGTGACATCTGTAACAAAAGCCGGTTGGAGGTTTTAACAAGCGAACATCAGATATGGCAGACGAACGGTTCTGGGCTTCGGCCGATGGGTTGTTTAAAGAGATCTAGCCGTAAACTGGTCGTTAACATTCAATATTTACCTATAATGGTCTTTACATACTACTTAAAATCTCTTTGTCAGAGACTACTATAGCTGTTTGGCTATACAAATGGCAAATACTGATCAATTCTCCTTTTAACAGGGATCCGATTTGTTTGCGTTGGGTGAAGGAAAGGGGCGCATTTTTATTACTTTCCTACCAACAAACTTTCAGTTCAATTTGTAGAAAAGATTCGAAATTCAAAATTTTCGAAAATTATAAAGTTTTTAAGAACCTGTATTGTCGACAATTTTAACGCCAATGCAGTCAAATTTGGTAAACTTGTTATTGAACAGGCGTTTAATAAGTGCATAAAATTAAAAAAAATTAGATCACGAATTGCGGATTTTGGAAATTTTTATTTTGCCCATAACAATCTCGAAATTTAAATTTTTGAAAATACATTTGTAAATTCAAGAATTTTGACGCCCATGCAGTCATATTTGGTACCCTTGTTATTTAAGAAGCGTTTATTATGTGCACGAAATTACAAAATTTTAGATCACGACTTGCGGATTTTTGAATTTTTATTTTGACTATGAAAAATTTAAAATTTAATATTTTTTTAATTTTGTGAATTCGTCAATTTTGACGCTAATGCTGTCTGTCAAATTTGGTCAAAGTTTAAGGCGCATTTATAAAGTGTACTAAATTATTGAATTTTAGATCAGGAATTTCGAATTTTAGAATTTCTTATGTCTGGGCAAGATTCAAAATTAATTTTTTTTTAAGATTCTGTAATATTTCTAAATTTTCACGCTGATACAGTCGGTAGACTTGTTATTTACCAGAGGTTTATTAAGTGTACGAAATTGCAAAATTTTAGACCATAAATTGCGGATTTTAGAAATTTTTATTTTGACCATAAAGAACTCGAAATTCAAATTTAAAAAAATTGTGAATTTGACAATTTTGCCATTAAAGCTCCCAAATTTGGTGGACTTGTTAATTTAGAGGCTTTTTTGAAATGTACTAAATTACAGAATTTTAGATTATGAATTGCGCATTTAAGAAATTTTTATTTCGACTAGGAAAAACTGAAAATTCTATTTTTTTTAACTTCGTAAATTTGAATTTTATCGCCAATGTTGTCAAATTTGGTGGATTTGTTACTTAAGAAGCGTTTATGAAGTGTACTAAATTACACAATTTTAGATTTTGAATTACGAATTTTAGAATTTTTTCTGTCTTGGAAAACAGTAAAATCGACAAATTTGACGCTGATGCAGTCAAATTTGGTACACACGTTATTTAACAGGCCTTTATTATGTGCAAGAAATTGCAAAATTTAGATCACGAATTGCAGATTTTAGAATTTTTTCTTTTGACTATAAAAAAACTCGAAATATATTTATTTTTTGTAAATTTTGTGAATTTGTCAATTTTGACGCTAATGCTGTCAAATGTGGGGACCAGTTACTAAAGGGGCGTTCATGAAGTGTACTAAATTACAGAATTTTAGATCAAAAATTGCGGATTTTAGAAATTTTTATTTTAACCATGAAAATCTCGAAAATATAAATTTAAAAAAATTGTGAATTCGTCCATTTTGACGCTAATGTTGTCAAATTTGGTAGACTTGTTACCTAAACGGCGTTCATAAAGTATACCAAATTTTAGAGTTTTAGATCTTGAATTACGAATTTTAGAATTTTTTCTGTCCAAGAAAGATTTGAAATTTTTTTTAAGATCTTGTAAGTTCCACAATTTTGCCGCTAAAACTCGTTAAAGTTGGTGGTTAACTCGACAATTTTGCCGCTAAAACTGTTAAAGTTGGTGGACTTCTTATCTAAGAAGCGTTTATAAAGTGTAGAATATTACAAAATTTTAAATCAATTTTTTGATTTCTACGAAGAATTCGAAATTCAGAATTTTCGAAAATTTCTTGAAAATTCGACAATTTTGACCCTAAAATTATCAATTCAGGTGGAAATGTTACTTTAAAAGCGTTTATTAAATATACCAAATTGCAGAATTTTAGAATAAAACGTCAAAATTTTAGAACGTTTTATTTATTGGACAAACTAAAAATTAAAACGCCTCTAAAACTCCAAAAATTCGACAGTACTGATAGTAAAGGAATGAAATTTGGTGAACTTATTCCTTTAGATACGTTTGTTAATTGTTCTAAATTACAAAATTTTAGATCTAGAATTAAGAATTTTAAATGTGGTTAAATGTACACTCCCGTTCAAAAGTATTTACCCACATTTTTTTAAGTAACTCCAAAATAATTTCTTTCTTCCGCTTTTGTTTGGCGTTTTTTGTTTTCATGTTTATATACTTCATTGATGCTAACAGCAAATTTTTTCTTTTTTTGATGTTTTTAATGTACTTTTAGAAATTTTGAAAAAGTTATCGTTTCACATATTTTTACAATCCATCAGCCTAAAAATGTAAAAATGAAAGTGTTGATTGACGTTTATCGTTTTTTTAATATCGTGAAGGTGTTTGACAACAAAACTTCTTCAATTTGTGGTTGCGGACGTTTATTGTTTTTCAAGTTTTTCTCAAAAAATTTGTGACAGTTTTGTACAGAAATGGTGAAGAAAGTTAAGTTAGGTGTGAAATGATTATCGCTTATAATCGCAAAAGAATTAATAATATTTTTAAGTGGGCAAATACTTTTGAGCGGTAGTGTAGGTCGAACAGAAAATCTAAAATTGTCTAATAAATTCTTTAGATCCGACAGTTTTGACCCTAAAGCAGTGAAATTTGGTGGATTTCTTGCTTTAGAAGCATTTGTTCAGTGCACTAAATTTGAGAATCTTATAACAAGAATTTAGAATTTTAGAATTTTTATCCAAAATTAGCGATATTTTGAAAATAGAGGAAACGAAAGGGACTCTATTAACTCTAACGTACATCATATAAATAAGTGAGAAATTGTAAACTTGTGGTATTTCATTACACGAGTAATAAATTCCGCATTACTTCCTGACGATTCTAAAGAAATAAACCCACTAATACTTTCAACGTAATAATAACATTAACACTGCTGCAACCAACATAAAACCCGCTGATTGGACATTTACTCGACATTTATTAATGTAATCGTAAATTTCTCAATAAACCGGCGAATAATCCCCGTTTTGGCCACATTCTTCCTCTGGAAACCGATATGAAAAAATCGTCTTTTTGCGAGGTCCATAACGATCCGATCCTATCTGCAATTTAATTATCCGTTTTAAAAAAAGTGAGCCTATTACTCCGTCGGCTCATTTTCATCATCTTTTCAATCTAAATTACTAATTATAACGAAACATGCACTCAAAGAATGGATATCACTCGGACTTTATTGAGCGCATTTCTCATAGTAATGAGTTAAATAAGTTTGATTAAACTCGAAGCGAGTGTGGTATCTGCGCAATCTGCTACTGGTTTCGCGCCATGAATACTCGGAAAAAATCCCGCCGGCAGAACTCGAACTGTTTGTAATCCTGTCAAGGGAAGCTCGGGTCATTGCGACGATTACGCGTCTGGAAAACGGGAAAATTAGAGAAAATGCGATTGTGACGTCTTAATCGCGGCTTTGTTATCCCTAAGACTGATTTATGGGTGGCGATGGTATCTGATGGGACGCCAAAGCCACTGCGAACAAAGAAAGGACTCTTTCTAAAAGTGAATTTACGGTACATTAACTATAATAGATAATTATAAATTGGTTGAAGATGAAGAAACGTGATGAAGTTTTTATCGCCGAGCAATAAAACCAAAATCCTGTTTCCATCAAACAACATCGACTTTTCCACTCTAATAGTGGAGGTGTATTCATGGAGGCACTAGAGCGAAACTCACGAAGTGACAGCTGTCAATTCTTGTCGCTTTTCAGGAAAAAATAACAGAAACGGACCGCGAACAGATGACGTGTGCCTTATTGAATGATCTCCAAGCACCGTTGCCATTGTTGCTGCTTGGAAAATTATCGTCATTACGTCCTTTCTGGATTATTATGTTTTCTGTTTATCTTGTTCGAGTCAAGTTTGTCGGTTTTGTGCGACTATTGGCTTTGTTAAGTACGTCAGGTAGTTGAAGACGGTGGAAAAATTTGTGTTGGCTTTGACTAGAGGATGGTTATGTAACGTGCCTTGTGGCAATTTTGTTTGGCGAGTGGACAATTGAAGTGATGTTTGGAAAATCAGTTGTTTTTTGAGTACCTCGCGTTCACTTTTGTTTTTTCATTCGAAAGGTAATTGGAAAAGCTTCTCAACAAACCGTAAAGTCGTCGGAAAAGTTAGTTTTTGCTAAGAAAAACTGACGAAAATTTTGAAAAATTAAATTCGAACTATCTAAGACCGATTTCTAACCTAAAAAATCGCGAGAAAAACGATTTTGAAAAGGGTTGTTTGATATTTGCCATAATTCCGGAGGCTCTGGCGACAACCGAAAATGTCAAACGCCTCTAACTCAGTTATTTGTTGACGTACGAAAAAAATAAGGATATTTTTGAATTCAGCGCGAAATTTTGCGTTAAGTAGCTTAAATTTCCTTATTAAATAAACGAGATATCGACCGAATTTCAGAGGGTGATTTTAGGGTCATTTTCAAGACGCTGTTTTGGGGCGAAAACTGTGTTTAGTATTAGTAAATTATACAGGGTGATTTTTAAAAATTCAAAAACCAAATTGAACGGTTTTTAATTTACTATAAACTGATGATTTGAGAATTTTCCTAAATGTCTTAGTATCTTTTGGGCGATAGTCAACTTTCTTATTTTAAATTGGCACCCATATTTTTTTTCATAATTTGGAAGATATTAATTTTCTTGATTCAGAAATGTGTAGTATGTTCTACTTTTACAAAAAATACTTAAAAAAAATTATTAAAAATGAAAAAATTTAGGCAATAAAAGTTAAGAAAATCTAGGTGCGTGCTGTCAAATAACACAATATCGTTATTGTAATGTCAAAAAGCAGCAAATAACAGAAAGGATTGGCAATCTGTTTTGAAATTATTAATAACAAAAGACAATAATAATTACAAATCAGAAAAAACATCTACCTAATTTAATTAAAATACCGTTGAAACGCCATTCCGTTTTGTTCCTGCAAACACAATTGACACCATGCACCTAGATTTTGTTAACTTTTATTGCCTATTTTTTCATTTTTGATAATTTTTTAAAATAGCTATTTGTGTACCAAGGCCAAAAAGTGGTTCTTTTTTGGCCGAGCCAGAAAGAAGGCAAGGGCGAAATGTCACTTTTTGGCCGTGTTACACACAAGATTTTTTAGGCGACATCATTAAATTTACAAGTTAATTAATTTTTATTTATGATTTATTGATTTAATCAATTATAACAACTGATCAATAATTCAACACGTCTTTGTTGCACTTTACAGCAGTTTGTCGATCTGATTTTACCCAAATAAGTATAAAATTGAGGGTAATATCGGTATCTTGACGTAATATGCAAAACTATGGATAGATGGCGCCACCATAGATCGGCCGAAAATGTTTGCGGCCAGAAAAGACTCACTTTTAGGCCGCTTTTAAGGCCTAAAAATTTCATTTTCAGTTTAAGTCGCCTAAAAAATATTTTTCCTACGACCCCATATGAAAGTGACATTTTCCACACGGTTAAATGACTCCGAAAGTTGATGTTTTTGTACATCCATTTCCGAAAGTAGAAGTCACTAGTGTGATATGAATATATCCGCACAGACCTGTCAAAATTGATCAAATATCTAGACGATTCACTGTAAAACAACATGCATAATGATAAAAATGAATTGGTTAGGTCGTTTTTGACAAATCAGTTTTGACAGGTCTGTGCGGATATATTCATATCACACTAGTGACTTTTACTTTCGGAAATGGATGTACAAAAACATAAACCATCTAAATATGTGAAATACGTCACTTTTTTATGAGGTTGTAGAAAAATGGCATTTAGAATAGATAAGAAATGAACTATTGTCGAAACTTATGGTTTCTTTCTGATGATGAAAGGTCGTAGGAAAAATAGTGTACATAACTCGTCGAAAAGTGTCTTTCTTGCACTTGTGTAATATCGGCATTCTCGTGCATCTACTTTTACACTCGTGCGAAATTAGTCACTTTCCGTACTTGTTATGTAAATATTTATTTTGTAAAAGTAGAACATATTACACATTTCTGAATCAAGAAAATTAATATCTTCCAAATTATGCAAAAAAATGCGTGCCAATTTAAAATAAGAAAGTTGAATATCGTCCAAAAGATACTAAGACGTTTAGAAAAATTCTAAAATCATCAGTTTATAGTAAATTAAAAACCATTTACTTTGTTTTTTTAGTTTTTGAAATCGGTTCATAAACAAAAATTCTACAACGCCTGCCGTTTTTTAAAAATCACCCTGTATATCGATCGAAAGAGGAGCTTGAGATCTATCGACTGGCCAAATCTCAGATCGATAGGGCAAGTAGTTTACGAGGGGCGATCAAAAAACGAAAAATTGAGTCGTAAATTTTTTGCCCAAAAAAAACATCGAATTTTCGACTTTTAAGGGGTGATTCTAAAGTAAAATGACGCGACAAAAATGATGGTAAATACCGTTTCTCAAAATCTTTAATAGTTTCGGAGATTTTGAGCTTTGAAAATTTTTCAACTCAAAATTCAAGATTCGAAACTTATTTGTTATTTGTGAAATTTTGCCTATATGAGTCTTAATAACTCAAGTTTGTCTCAAAACAAAACCTCTGAAGTGTGACATTCTATTCTACATAATTTTATCGATCTGATGAAACACCTCTAATGAATGTAAACGCCAATTAGCATAATTATTACTAGTCTAAATATGCACCTAATTGAAGTGAATTGCGCCTGATTCAACACTGATTCTTACATTAAAAAATTTCCAGAACCACCAACGAAACGATATCAAAATTCCTAAATTTCCAGTCACTTTCTTAACGCTGCAGTGATTTAAGGTGAATTACCCAAGACTTGTTTATTACTGGAAACAGATAAAAGTTGAGAAGAAGTCAATCAGGCAATTACAAAATGGACGTGACGAGAAATTTTAAATTCCGTTTCTTTTATTGCACACAAGGGGACTTTCGTGTCTCCCATTGGATCCGTGATTTATCGCAAATAAGGCCAAATTAAATAATAAAAATTCTCGGATGTTACGAATGAATCTCATCGCAGGACGCAGCCAGTAATACACGTCTAGTCAATAGAAATTTTGCTAATTTGCATGTTGGCACCTCTGGAGGTTTATTTATCCCCTTTTTCGCCTCGTTGTTTAAAGTCTTTCTCAGGCGCATCGACAACGCAGTTTCGTGTTTGAACAGTATCGCAGCCTCAGGATCTCTCCAGGAACAATAGGACGAAGCCAAGCAAGTCAAGTCGTGATATAAATAGTGCATCCATTTTCCATGGTTTACACAGTTCACGCAATTGCGATAAAAATCACCAATTAGTTGTTTATGGTCTTGTCTGGAAAGTTAAATAATACAATAGACAATGAACCCGTGGTGCTAAAAGCGCCCCTCTAGTTAGCATCGAAGCTGCGACGACGTGAGAAAGCCTGTCTTCTGCACACATGAGGGCTAAATCAGAGGCGAAACAAGCGTTCTCAGCACGAAGATCTGATAAGGCCTGCAGCTACCCCTTGGTGGAAGAATTTGTTCTGCAAAGAAGTGTGTTCTTCTAGTACCTACAGTTAGATCACACTTTCGCAATCTCTTCATTGTTCGTTCTTGACAGACTAGACTCATCAGATTACCATCGCAAAACAAACCACTGTCGACAACACCTCCAAGGTCATGCCCCCTTGTTCCCATACTGTTCCGCCACTGTCCATATTTTACCATAATTTCCGTCGAGTGAATGGTTTCGCAGCGCGGGACAATGGAAAATCGTCCCATGTCCGGGCATGAATGAAATTTCATTTTACTATATGCAAATGGCGTGTTTCCACGCGGCCTTGGCGTGTGAATCACGCATCTTTGGTAATCACTCCCACAACAACGGTCACGGCTCTCTCCTAATGAGCAATTAGTCGAGTTCATTCATTAAAACGAGAGCGATTTCTGCGAGGAAATTCGCTGGGATCGTTATCGGGAGAGCCACCCATAGGACTAATAGCGGGATGAGTTATGGACGTGTTTTCTGGTAGATTTTACACCTACGTGCGTCCTGTAATGATGGGTTACATGAGTTACATACTTTTAATGGTAAATAAATAGATGCATTCACCAAGCCACGACCAAAATCGCAATGAATTTTAATCAGAGTTTATTAACGATTCATTTATAAGTGTCAGATTTATCTTTTTATTTATTGCACTTGCTTTTATTATTGTTTCCGGTATCCGGTGGGACGACCCATCCGATTAGGAAATTTTTCTATTCTTGCAATTTTTTGTGGGCGCTAAATTTAAAATATGGCTCTACGATTGGTCGTTTAGCAGAGCTGTTGTAGAGCCATCTATTGATCAAAATTTACATTATTTTCAATGTTTTATATTATATTTCGTATTTTTGCTAATTTTAAGAATATCTGAATGAAACTTGGAGGAATTACTACTTTTAGCACGCGTATTTAGTCTGCCAAATTTCAAAATTTTTGAACCAGAAACAGATTGTTTTTAAATTTTTTGATTTAGGACAATGTGAAAATTTTCAATATTTTAACTTTAATTTCGTATTTTCGTTTATTTTGAAAATATTGTGATGAAACTTGGAGGCATTACTACTTTTGACAAACGTATTCAGTCTGCCAAATATCAAAATTTTAGAACTGTAAACAGATTTTTTAGAATTTTTTTTGTTTTAAATTTCGTATTTTCGCTAATTTTGGGAATATAAGAATGCAACTTTGAGGCATTACTACTTCTAGCACGCGTATTTAGTCTGCCAAATTTTACAATTTTAGTACAATAAACAGATTTTTTAAATTTTTTTTGCTTTAAGATAAAATTAAAATTTCCAATATTTTATATTAAACTTCGTATTTTCGCTAATTTTGAGAATATAAGAATGAAACTTTTAGGTATTACTACTTCTAGCACGCGTATTTAGTCTGCCAAGTTTTAAAATTTTAGAACAATAAACAGATTTTATAGAATTTTTTTGTTTTAAGACAAAATCAAAATTTCCAATATTTCATCTTAAATTTCGTATTTTCGCTAATTTTAGGAATGCAAGAATGAAACTTGGGGCATTACTACTTTTGACACGCGTATTTAGTCTGCCAATTTCAAAATTTTTGAACCAGAAACTGTTTTTTTTAAATTTTTTGTTTTGGGACAAAGTGATAATTTTCGATATTTTATATTAAATTTCGTATTTTTGCTTATATTGGGAATATTAGGATGAAACCTGGAGGAATTACTACTTTTAACACGAGTATTTAATCAGCCAAGTTTTAAAATTTTTGAACTAAAAATAAATTTTTTAGAATTTTTTTGATTTAGGACGAAGTGAAAATTTCCAATATTTTATATTAAATTTCGTATTTTCACTAATTTTAGGAATATGAGAATTAAACTTGGAGGCATTCCAACTTTTGACACGCGTATTTAGTCTGCAAAATTATAAAATTGTCGAACCAGAAATAAATTTTTTAGAATTTTTTTGATTTAGGACGAAGTGAAAATTTCCAATATTTTATATTAAATTTCGTATTTTCACTAATTTTAGGAATATGAGAATTAAACTTGGAGGCATTCCAACTTTTGACACGCGTATTTAGTCTGCAAAATTATAAAATTGTCGAACCAGAAATAAATTTTTTAGAATTTTTTTGATTTAGGACGAAGTGAAAATTTCCAATATTTTATATTAAATTTCGTATTTTCACTAATTTTAGGAATATGAGAATTAAACTTGGAGGCATTCCAACTTTTGACACGCGTATTTAGTCTGCAAAATTATAAAATTTTCGAACCAGAAATAAATTTTTTAGAATTTTTTTGATTTAGGACGAAGTGAAAATTTACATTATTTTATCTTAAATTTCGTATTTTCGGTAATTTTAGAAATATGAGTATAAAACTTAAAGACATTACTACTTTTAACACGCGTGTTTAGTCTGCTAAATTTCAAAATTTTAAGACCAGAAACAGTTTTTTTTAGAATTTTTTGTTTTAGAAGAAGTGAAAATTCTCAGTATTTTACATTACATTTCATATTTTCGCTAATTTTAGTAATATAAGAACAAAATTTGAAGGCATTACTACCTTTAATACATGTATTTATTCTGCCAAATTTCCAAATTTTCGAACCAAAAACAGATTTTTTAGAATTTTTTTGATTCAGGACGCAGTGAAAATTTCCAATATTTGGTATAAATTTTCTACGAAGACCGCTAATCTTTGGCGAGCAAAAAACAAATAATTTAATACAAATTACGTCACATCATCACTCAGGTATTAGCCACGGTTATTAAAATAACTGAACAGCCAACAGGAAGTGGAAACAAAGCGTCCGCCTGTCAAAAATAATACGTCTTTATTAAACCTGCGCACACGTCAAAGATGATGGTAGAACGCGTCATTAATTGAAAGAAAAAGGTACAAAATAAATACAGTCGCTTTCTAGTTCTTTTGTGCATAAAGTTGGCAGCACAACCCTTATCGCGACGGCCGGCTGTCTCCAAACAGACCGGAAATGAAGTAAAAAAGGGTGAATACACACTTGACTGACTGATCAGGCGTACCAACTTGTGGCAGATAAAACGCACTAGTTAGTTGTCTACACCTGCCCTTGAGGCAATACGGGAGCGGTTTTTCCTATTGAAATATTAAAAAATTTGAAAAAAATTGTTTGTGATTTGATGAAGATACAAGAAAGAACGGACGTTGTGCAAGCGCTTTGTGGGAAACCGTGTTAGGCCACATAAATATTCAAATGGGCACCAGCTCGGTGTGAAAGAGCAATTACAAATTACCATCAGATATACGAGCGATTATTATAACTCTCCCCTGCATAACGTGTCTCAGTGAGCACCTAGACCATTTTAAAGTCATCAATCATCCGATTACCTTACCGCATAAAAATCTAATTTTCTTGTAACGGAAGTCATCTGTAAGTTCCAACAAAGAAAATTGTTGAAGAAGAAGAATGACTTTTTTGTTTAAAGCGCATTTTGCAGTTTAACAACGGTGAGGAAATTTACAGATGGTTACGCTGATGGGGTTCTGGACATTATCGTGCAATTGTGTAAGAAAACACCGAGATAAAAAAAAACGCAATCAGAGAATGAAATTGTTTCGCCTAATTTAGGAAAAATTTACCGGTTGGAATGGGATTTTAAATTGGAAATGCTGGTGCGAGTTCCCACATACCGGATGTTGCGAAAATAACGCGCTTATCGTTTTTTATTATATCGCACTTTCGTCATGTTATTTTTATTAATCATCGGGTTAACGTTTAAAATTTCAACAATGAAAAAAAGGTTTTACGGAAGTCGCCTTACCCGCGAGTTGCGGAATATACTTTTTCTACGGGTAAACTGAGAATATGCCCAACTTGAATATGTCTCTAGTTTCATTCTTGCATTCCTAAAGTTAAATATTGAAAATTTTCACTTCGTCCTAAAACAAAAAATTCTAAAAAATTTGTTTCTGGTTCAAAAATTTTGAATATTGGCAGACTAACTACGCGTGTTAAAAGTAATAATCCCTCCAAGTTTCATTCTTATATTCCTAAAATTGGCGAAACTTCGAAATTTAATATAAAATATTGGAAATTTTCATTTTGTCCTAAATCAAAAAAAAAAAATCTAAAAAAATCTGTGTCTAGTTCGAAAATTTTCAAACTTGGCAGGCTAAATACGCGTGCTAAAAGTAGTAATCCCTCCAAGTTTCATTTTTATATTCTTAAAATTGGCGAAAATACGAAATTTAAAACAAAATATTGATTTTTTTTTGTCCTAAATCAAAGAAAATCTAAAAAAGCAGTTTCTGGATCAAAAATTTTGAAATTTGGCAAACTAAATGAGCGTGTTAAAAGGAGGAATACCTCCAAGTTTCAATTTTCTATTTCAAAAATAATTAAAAATACGAAATTTATTACAAAAAATTAGAAATTTTAGCTTC
This sequence comes from Gnatocerus cornutus, assembly GCA_029298725.1. Classification (NCBI taxonomy): domain Eukaryota; kingdom Metazoa; phylum Arthropoda; class Insecta; order Coleoptera; family Tenebrionidae; genus Gnatocerus; species Gnatocerus cornutus. Next base: position 21,727,165 of record CM055510.1, read on the forward strand.
GCTGTAAAACAAAAAATTCTAAAAAATCTGTTTCTAATTCGAAAATTTTGACTAAATACGTGTGTTAAAAGTAGTCATCCCTTTAAGTTTCATCCTTATATTCCTATAATTGACAAAAATACGAAATTTAATATAGAATATTGGAAATTTTCATTTCGTACAAAATCAAAAAAATTCTAAAAAATCTGTTTCTGGTTCATAAATTTTGAAATTTAACAAATTAAATACGCGTGTTAAAAGTTGTAATGTCTCCAAGTTTAATTCTCATATTCCAAAAATTAGCAAAAATACGAAATTTAATATAAAATATTGGAAATTTTCACTTCGTCTTAAATCAAAAAAATTCTAAAAAATCTATTTTTAGTTCAAAAATTTTAAAACTTGGCTGATTAAATACTCGTGTTAAAAGTAGTAATTCCTCTAGGTTTCATCCTAATATTCCCAATATTAGCAAAAATACGAGATTTAATATAAAATATCGAAAATTTTCACTTTGTCCCAAAACAAAAAATTGTAAAAAAACAGTTTCTGGTTCAAAAATTTTGAAATTGGCAGACTAAATACGCGTGTCAAAAGTAGTAATGCCCCAAGTTTCATTCTTGCATTCCTAAAATTAGCGAAAATACGAAATTTAAGATGAAATATTGGAAATTTTGATTTTGTCTTAAAACAAAAAAATTCTATAAAATCTGTTTATTGTTCTAAAATTTTAAAATTTGGCAGACTAAATACGCATGCTTGAAGTAGTAATTAATACCTCAAAGTTTCATTCTTATATTCCCAAAATTAGCGAAAATACGAAGTTTAATATAAAATATTGGAAATTTAAATTTTAACTTAAAACAAAATTTTTTAAAAAAATCTGTTTATTGTACTAAAATTGTAAAATTTAGCAGACTAAATACGCGTCTTAAAAGTAGTAATGCCTTCAAATTTCGTTCAAATATTCCTAAAATTACCAAAAATACGAAATTTAATATAAAATATTGGAAAAATTTCTCTTCGTCCCAAAACAAAAAATTCTAAAAAATCTGTTTCTAGTTTTAAAATTTTGATATTCAGCATACTAAATACACGTGTTAAAAGTACTAATGCCTTTAAGTTTCATTCTAATATTTCTAAAATTAGCGAAAATACAAAATTTAATATAAAATGTTGGAAATTTTCACTTTGTCCTAAATCAAAAAAATTGTAAAAAAACAGTTTCTGGTTCAAAAATTTTGAAATTTAACAGATTAAATACGCGTCTTAAAAGTAGTAATGCCTTCAAATTTCGTTCAAATATTCCTAAAATTACCGAAAATACGAAATTTAATATTCAATATTGGAAATTTTCACTTCGTTTCAAAACAAAAAAATTTAAAATATTATCTGTTTCTGGTGAAAATTTTGAAATTTGTCAGATCAAATACGCTTGCTAAAAGTAGTAATGCCTCCAAGTTTCATCCTAATATTCCCAAAATTAGCGAAAATACGAAATTTAACATAAAATATCGGAAATTTTCGTTTAATCCTAAAACAAAAAATTCTAAAAAATCTATTTTTAGTTCAAAAATTTTAAAACTTGGCAGATTAAATACTCGTGTTAAAAGTAGTAATTCCTCCAGGTTTCATCCTAATATTCCCAATATTAGCAAAAATACCAAAAGAAAAAATTCTAAAAAATCTGTTTGTAGTTCGATTAAATTTTGGCAGATTAAATGCGCGTGGTCAAAGTAGGAATGACTCCACGTTTCATTCTTACATTCTAGCTAATACCCGAATGATGATGTGACGCAGCTTCTATTGAATTATTTATTTACTGCTCACCAAAAATTAGCAATCTTCGTCGATTTACTTTAATCTTCTCCCCCTGCAGTATAAAATTCATAAATTGTAAGATGTATGCATAATTATCCAGCTAAAACCGGAAAATCAAGCAAATTGCTTGCAGCCTTCTTGTCTCTATCCGCAGCCGTTACGGATTTAGATTTAAACCAGCATAAAAGCTCGCATAATTTTGAAATTTTTCCGGATTTATTTTTTGAGTTAATAGCGTATGACCACAAATTAATTACACACACGAGATCGTGTTTCCCCTTCCGGCATCTTCCTTCCTCTCAAACCTTTCAAAACAAAGGCAATTCCTGATCTCGTCCTGATAAACCAGCAGCTTCCATTACAATAACTTAATTAGATTTTTTCGCTATTTGCATAGCCTCTTGTCCGCTATTGATTAATTGTTCGCGTTTAATGTTTTAGTAATTAACTAAGTGGAAGCCATAAATAAAAATGCAATCTCCGTTTCGGCTTATCAGATGAGCACGTCGCATTTATATCATTTTCATGCGTATTATTGCGCCATCATGAAGAATGTCTAAGCAAATTTTAACATAATCCTGTTAATGGTGAAAATCGCTCGCGGGAGACGTTGGAAAATAAATGAATGCGCTAATTACAGGCGACGTGGCGGGATTTTTCGAAATTCAACGACTCATTGACAGCGCCAACTTGGGAAGCAATCGTCGATATTAATTTGTTTTGGCATGTGACGTTCAGACGACTCGATTTCGATCATGACAGTGGTCACAAACAGGAGTGCGACAGTGTAAAGTCTTTCAGTTGGGCGTGTTTTTGGTTTGCTTGACGTGAGCAAGATGGATGAGGAAGATCGCACAGTCGTTGATAACACCAGACGGTCTATCTATATGCTCGATCCACCATAGCTGTCAATGCGATGTTCAGTATCATTGAGATAGTGCGTCGTGTATTATTAACACGTGACATTTTTCCAATACTGATTATGGTGCTGCTGCCAAGTGACGGCTCAACTCGACGTTCTAGATGTCTCAGGATTCTCAGTTTTAGGGTTTTTGAGATTCTGGGTCATCTGAGACACCACAGCATCAGAGTGGACCTAAAAAATTTGTATCTAGTAGCCTCATGTTTGACATTGTCGCTTTACAAAAATAATCATTAGAACATTGACTGCATAACCTAAAAATACAAAAATCTAATTCAGTCGATATCTCGCACAGAGGAATAGAATGAACGATTAACACTCATTTTGCGCAGAATTTTACGCGGAATCCAAATCAATAACCGAATTAGATGCGTTTAAAGTCTCGGACTGGGAATTTTTAGTTTCTCCATGTATAAACCTCAATAACTCCTAAACTAAGACAGTTAGAAAAATGCGGTTTTTACCATCGTTTTTCTCGCGCTTTTTTACACAAGAATCGGATTTAAATAAATTCCAAATTCAAAAATTTGATTTTTTTAACTTCAAAATTTATGATTTTGCAAACTTTTTTTCTTCGATTTTTGAATCTAAATATCTCTGAAACTATGACAGATATAAGAATGCGGCTTTACCATGGTTTTTCTCGCCCTTGACGAAGTTTCATGCCATTTTTTGACAGTTGGCACTCTAGTTTGACTGTCAGTCCATTCTTCTGTGTAAACTTGCCCAAATTCTCGGGTGAAAATTGAAAGTAATAGCGAGACGATTCTGCTACCAACGACTAAAATTACTAGGAACTGCTGCCAACTTCACTTTTTAATGACTACAGTGGCCTAAGGTCGCAAACGAACACTTCGACAGCTATTTTTTTATTTAAGGTTGCAATCAAATCAACTATGGAAATTTCAAGATGTCAAGGTTGGCATCATTGTGCCCCAGAATTTTGACATTTGACAGTTTTGACATGAGAGTTAATAAGTGAGTTTCACGAAGAAAATGTTAAAATTTGTGAGTTTTGGAGGACTTTTGCAAGCTAAGCCAACTATAATTGGAGTGGGGAATTTCCTCTCGTTGTTTCCAGGTGGGAATTAGTGAATTTTGGTGCCCGAAAGTGGCCCGGAACAAGGCGGGAACACCCGCAGAGTCTCATGTATTATTTAATCGACTCGTCAGTTGGTAATTTTTATAATTACAAGGCGGAATCTAATTTATTAATTTGTCTCGACACCGGAACAGTGCAGTTCGTCTCTCGTTGCTTGCGGAATTTAATTAAAATATTCTTTAACAGATTGGTAGATCCGTATCAAAAAATTATACCCTTAGACGTACGTTACCACCGCGGAGCCCTGACAAAGTAATTACTCAATAATTAGCTCATAAGGTTTAACCAATAAAAAATAATTACTTTTAGCGTATAATTATGCAAATTTCCGAATCGCTCTAACGCCAGAGCTGAATCTAATTGAAACCCGGTAACAACGGAGGGCGTCGTTGTCGTGGCGACGCCAAGCCAACTGCTCATTAGTGAATTCCGAAAGGCGTCGTTTGAAACGTGTCATAAAAAGCCGACGCCGACGTCGCACAAAATAGCGCCGCTTTATTTTTATACGCCACCGCGCTTCATTTGTCCGGCACAGAGGCGTTCGTTGTACACAGGCTTTCGGGGAACGAAGCGCGAATCTGTTTGATTTTTTATTAGGGGGCGACGAAAGCTGTTATTTCAGTTCGCTTCAGAGTCTTTTTTGTTTCCATCGAAATTAATTAATCCAACTAGCCATGAAACAAACGACAGATCGTGTCGAGGGGCAGTTGTTTACAGATGTTGCTGGATGACCGCGAGAACGAAATTTCTTCCCTTCGTCTCCAGGAATAGTTCGGTCGAATCAATCATCCCAATCGCTCGATCGTATCTGGAAATACTCGAGGGAATATTTATAAAATGTCAAGTCGCTTCATTTCACTCGGTGATAATCACGTCGAGTCGACCAGTTTCCTTTCCAAATGTGAGCGGAATGCGCGCTGTTATCTATGGCTCGACCGATTTGGCCGTCCGAATTGAAACCGGACAACGAAAAAAGCCATACGATGCGAATATTCAAAAAGTTTGTTCTCATACCTACCTGCGGTAATCGTTTCCTTTTCAATTAGCAGCTTCCTTGTTTCGTGCGATTCAACGTGATAATACGACATCGGAGAAAAATCTCTCACGATCCAGTTTTTTAATAACATAATCGTAAACGCGAGGTAAAGAGGACAGGTTCAGTTACCGTCTGGAACTTCGGCAGTTTTAGCCCCGACACTGCGAAATTTTGAGAATTTATTTCTTCCGCCATATGTGTTCGCTTCGCTAAATTTCAAAATTTTAGAGCAAAAAACTAATTTTTTACGAATTTTTGTTTTGAAGACTAACCAGAAATGATTGCACTTTCTATTAGATTTTGAAACTTCGACAGTTTTAGTTCTGAAACAGTGAAATTTCGAGGGTTTATTACTTCCGGCTTATTTATCAAGTGTGCGTAATTTTAAAATTTTAGAGCAAGAAACAATTTTGTTTATGAATTTCTGTTTTGAAAACGAACTAAAAATTTTCACCAGTTTCTTTAAAACATTGCTACTTTGGCAGTTTTAGTTGTAGTTCTTTTGACTTATTGATCTACTGTAATTAATTTCAAAATTTTTACAGCAAAAAAGAATTTTTTTTTTCTAAAAATTACCATCTCTGTCTTTCAAATTTTGTAACTTTGACAGTTTTGATTCTGAAACAGTAAAATTTGGAGGTTTTATTACTTCTAGCTGATTTATCAAATGTTTTAAATTCTAAAATTTTAGAGCAATAAATAATCTTTTTAAGAATTTTTGTTTTAAAAACGAACCAAATATTTCTACTCCTTTCTATTAAATTCTGGAACTTTTTTTGACAATTTTAGTCCGAAAAATGTAAAATTTGGATATTTTATTACTTTTGACTTGTTTATTAAGTGTAATAAATACCAAAATTTTAGAGAAAAAAACTAAATTTTTGAGAATTTTTATATTAAAGATTAACCAGAAATGTTTACCATTTTCTATTAAATTCTTCAACTTTGGCAGTTTTACTTCTAAACCAACGAAATTTAAAGATTTTGCTACTTTTGACTTATTAATCTACTGTACTTAATTTCAAAATTTTAAGAGCAAAAAAAGAATTTTGAAAAATTTTAAATTCGAAATCGACCTAAAAATTACCACCTCTGTCTATCAAATTTTGTAACTTCGATAGTTTTGGTTCTCAAACAGTGAAATTTGGAGTTTTTATTGCTTCCGGCTGATTTATCAAGTGTGCTAAATTTTAAAATTTTAGAGCAGTAAACAAATTCTTTAAGCATTTTTGTTTTGGAAACGAACTAAAATTTTTTACCAGTTTCCAATAAATTCTGTAACTTTTGCAGTTTTATTCCGAAAAATGTAAAATTTGCATATTTGATTACTATTGGACTTGTTTATTAACTGCAGTAAATATCAAAATTTTAGAGCCAAAAACTAAATTTTTGAGATTTTTTTTTAAGATTTTCCAGAAATGTTTATAATTTTCTATTAAATTCTGGAACTTTGACAGTTTTAGTCCGAAAAATGTAAAATTTGGATATTTTATTACTTTTGACTTGTTTATTAAGTGTAATAAATACCAAAGTTTTAAAGAAAAAAACTAAATTTTTGAAAATTTTTATATAAAAGGTTAACCAGAAATGTTTACCATTTTCTATTAAATTCTGCTACTTTGGCAGTTTTACTTCTAAACCAACGAAATTTAAAGATTTTGCTACTTTTGACTTACTAATCTACTGTAATTATTTTCAAAAGTTTAAGAGCAAAAAATTTTGTCTATCAAATTTTGTAACTTCGATAGTTTTGGTTCTCAAACAGTGAAATTTGGACATTTTATTACTTCCGGCTGATTTATCAAGGGTGCTAAATTATAAAATTTTAGAGCAATAAACAAATTTTTAATCATTTTTGTTTTGGAAACGAACTAAAATTTTTTACCAGTTTCCAATAAATTCTGTAACTTTTGCAGTTTTATTCCGAAAAATGTGAAATTTGTATATTTGATTACTATTGGACTTGTTTATTAACTGCAGTAAATATCAAAATTTTAGAGCCAAAAACTAAATATTTGAGATTTTTTTTTAAAGATTATCCAGAAATGTTTATAATTTTCTATTAAATTCTGGAACTTTGACAGTTTTAGTCCGAAAAATGTAAAATTTGGATATTTTATTACTTTTGACTTGTTTATTAATTGTAATAAATACCAAAATTTTAAAGAAAAAAACTAAATTTTTGAAAATTTTTATATAAAAGGTTAACCAGAAATGTTTACCATTTTCTATTAAATTCTGCTACTTTGGCAGTTTTCGTTCTAAACCAATGAAATTTAAAGGTTTTGCTACTTTTGACTTATTGATCTACTGTACTTAATTTCAAAATTTTTAAAGCAAAAAAAGGAATTTTGAAAAGTTTTAAATTCGAAAACGAACTAAAAATTACCACCTCTGTCTATCAAATTTTGTAACTTCGATAGTTTTGGTTCTCAAACAGTGAAATTTGGAGATTTTATTACTTCCGGCTGCTTTATCAAATGTGGTAAAATCTAAAATTTTAGAGCAATAAACAAATTTTTTAAGAATTTTTGTTTTGAAAACGAACTAAAATTTTTTACCACTTTCTATAAAATTCTGTAACTTTGGCAGTTTTAGTCCGAAAAATGTGAAATTTGGACATTTTATTACTTTTTACTTGTTTATTAACTGTATTTAATACCAAAATTTTAGAGCAAAAAACTAAATTTTTGAGAAATTTCATTTTGAAGATTGATTGGAAAAGTTTACCATTTTCAATTATATTCTGCAACTTTGGCAGTTTTCGTTCTAAACCAATGAAATTTGAAGATTTTGTTACTTTTGATTTATTGATCTACTGTACTTAATTTAAAAAAGAATTTTAAAAAATTTTAAATTAGCAAACGAACTAAAAATTGCCACCTCTTTCTACCAAATTTTGTAACTTTGGTTCTGAAACAGTGAAATTTGGAGGTTTTATTACTTTCGGCTGATTTATCAAATGTGCTAATTTCTAAAATTTTCGAGCATTAAACAAAATTTTTGAAAAATTTTTGTTTTGAAAACGAACCAAAAATTTCCACTCCTTTCTATTAAATTCTGTAACTTATGTAGCTTTTGTCCCAAAACAGGAAAATTTGGAGGTTTTGCAAAAAACCGAATTTTTAGAAATTTTTATTTTGAAGACGAGCCAGTTTAAAAGTTTTAAGGAACTCTTTAGGAATCTGAGAATATTTAAAGACTTGCGTGTTCAAAAAATGTTGATTATACAAGAAGCGTCTATGAAATATATCTGAAAACAATTCAAGAATGAAAGAATCTTTGACAATTCCAGAGAATTCAGAAAATGTCAGAAGAATTGTCACTTTTTCTTGCTACCCACATTTTTACTATCGCTGCTCGTATCTATGCGCAATAAATAATAAAGTTAATCTCTTTTATGTCTTTATTATAAATATAATTATATAGGACGTTTTGCCCGTCACCATTTTTCTCGACTCCATGAAGAACGAACCCGCAACTCATCCACATTTATGGCACATTCAACCCTCATCGACAATATCTACAAAGCAGCGATCACTGTCATTATCTGGTGATAAATCACTATATCAAAATGACGAAAAATTAAATATTCAATGAAATTTGCCTACAAGCGTTCAATTACGGCTCCTTTCGCTTTCATGATGCGGGAATATAATTTGAATCCACACTCATTACCATAAGTGATTAGGTAGTGTCGTTAATATTCAAGAACTCGCGTGTTGCGTGAAGACGACAGGTCCTGAACTACCTCCTTGTGGTGCTGCCAGTCTAATGAACTGATTGCGAATCGGAACGGTGCTAACATATCAAAGCGGAAGATTCGTATGGAAAATACTACTCATAAATTCTTGCATGCTGTTTTGCGATCGGATGTGGATGATTTATGGAAGTTGCGGTGAACGCGTGTGAAGAGAGCAAAAATGAGTGGATTGCCGGTTTGTTGAAAAGGCGACAAAGGACATTCTTGACCTAAATCGCTTGGTAGAAATTTATTTTATGTGATGTGCTAATCTGTGGTCTTTAGCGTCGTTTATGGAATATTCTACTTTCCTGACTTGTAATCTTATTAGAACGCCTTCGTGCTTTTAGATGGTTAGATCACGTCTTATGATCCTAGCATCTGTTTTGATATCTTTGGATTATCTTTCATAGTAATTCTGTTGGCTGTTGGCTTAGGAATTTACGAGTACAGCGGCTGAAATTATGGAGATTAAAAGTAAGAAATTTGAGTTTTAGTCGTGATTTTTTAACAAATTTTAATTAAAAAATCGCGAGAAAATCGATGGCAAAGACCAAAACCAATACTCAATTATCTGTTGACGCACGTTTTCTATTTAGAAGTCGAACCAAAAATTTTAAATTTTTTCCAATAAAATTCGTAACTTTGGCGGTGTTAATGCTACAGCAATGAGATTTGGGGACATCATTACTTGTTTATTGTTTAATAACTGTGCTAAATTGTAAAATTTTAGAGCAAAAGAAACCCCTTTTAGAATTTTTTGTTTTGATGTTGAACCAAAAATTTGGATTTTTTTTTCAATTAAAATTCGTAACTTGGGTAGTTTTAATGCCACAGCAATGAGATTTGGTGACACTACTACTTTTTTATTGTTTATAAACTGTACTAAATTGTAAAGTTCTAGAGCAAAAGGAACCCATTTTAGAATATTTTTTTATGTCAAACCAAAAATTTTGAATTTTTTCCAATTAAAATTCGCAATTTTGGCAATTTGAATGTAACAGCAATGAAATTTGGTGACGTTACTACGTGTTTATTGTTATTGTTTATTAACTGTGCTAAATTGTAAAATTCTAGAGCAAATGGAACCTATTTTAGATTTTTTTGATGTCGAACCAAAAATTTTGAATTTTTTCAATTAAAATTCGTAACTTTGGCAGTTTTACCGCTACAGCAATGAGATTTGGGGATATCACTACTTTTTTATCGTTTATTATTTGAAAAAAATTGTAAAATTCTAGAGCAAAAGGAATCCATTTTAGTTTTTGTTGATGTCGAACCAAAAATTTTGAATTTTTTCCAATTAAAATTCGCAACTTTGACAATTTTAATTCTACAGCAATGAGATTTGGTGACATCGCTACTTTTTTATTGCTTATTAACTGTACTAAATTGTAAAATTCTAGAGCAAAAGGAACCCATTTTAGAATAATTTTTTATGTCAAACCAAAAATTTTGAATTTTTTTCAATTAAAGTTCGCAATTTTGGCAATTTGAATGCAACAGCAATGAAATTGGGTGACGTTACTACGTGTTTATTGTTTATTAACTGTGCTAAATTGTAAAATTCTAGAGCAAATGGAACCTATTTTAGATTTTTTCGATGTCAAACCGAAAATTTTAAATTTTTTCCAATTAAAATTCGTAACTTTGGCAGTTTTAATGTCACAGCAATGAGATTTAAGGACATCACTACTTTTTGTCGTTTATTATCTGAAAAAAATTGGAAAATTCTAGAGCAAAAGAAATCTATTTTAGTTTTTGTTGATGTTGAACCAAAAATTTTGAATTTTTTCCAATTAAAATTCGTAACTTTGACAATTTTACTGCTACAGCAATGAGATTTGGTGACATCGCAACTTTTTTATTGTTTATTAACTGTACTAAATTGCAAAATTCTAGAGCAAAAGGAACCCATTTCAGAATATTTTTTTATGTCAAACCAAAAATTTTGAATTTTTTCCAATTAAAATATGCAATTTTGGCAATTTGAATGCAACAGCAATGAAATTTTGTGACGTTACTACACGTTTATTGTTTATTAACTGTGCTAAATTGTAAAATTCTAGAGCAAATGGAACCTATTTTAGATTTTTTTGATGTCAAACCAAAAATTTTGAATTTTTTCCAATTAAAATTCGTAACTTTGGCAGTTTTAATGCCACGTTAATGAGATTTGGGGACATTACTACTTTTTTATTGTTTATAAACTGTACTAAATTGTAAAATTTTAGAGCAAGAGGAATTCATTGTAAAATATTTTTTTTATGTCAAACCAAAAATTTTGAATTTTTTCCAATTAAAATTGGCAATTTTGGCAATTTGATTGCAACAGTAATGAAATTGCGTGACGTTACTACGTGTTTATTGTTTATTAACTGTGCCAAATTGTAAAATTCTAGAGCAAATGGAACCTATTTTAGATTTTTTTGATGTCAAACCAAAAATTTTGAATTTTTTCCAATTAAAATTCGTAACTTTGGCAGTTTTAATGCCACGTTAATGAGATTTGGGGACATTACTACTTTTTTATTGTTTATAAACTGTACTAAATTGTAAAATTTTAGAGCAAGAGGAATTCATTGTAAAATATTTTTTTTATGTCAAACCAAAAATTTTGAATTTTTTCCAATTAAAATTGGCAATTTTGGCAATTTGATTGCAACAGTAATGAAATTGCGTGACGTTACTACGTGTTTATTGTTTATTAACTGTGCCAAATTGTAAAATTCTAGAGCAAATGGAACCTATTTTAGATTTTTTTGATGTCAAACCAAAAATTTTGAATTTTTTCCAATTTCAATTTCGTAACTTTGGCAGTTTTAATGCCACAGCAAGATTTGGGGACATTACTACTTTTTTGTCGTTTATTAACTGAAAAAAATTGTAAAATTCTAAAGCAAAAGGAACCCATTTTAGATTTTTTTTTTGATGTCAAACCAAAAACTTTGATTTTTTTTCAATTAAAATTCGTAACTTTGGTAGTTTTACTGGCACAGCAATGAAACTTGGTGACATTACTACTTTTTTATTGTTTATAAACTGTACTAAATTGTAAAATTTTAGAGCAAAAGGAACTCATTGTAGAATATTTTTTTTATGTCAAACCAAAAATTTTGAATTTTTTTCAATTAAAATTCGTAACTTTGGCAGTTTTAATGCCATAGCAATGAGATTTGGGGACATCACTACTTTTTTATCGTTTACTAACTGAAAAAAATTGTAAAATTCTAGAGCAAAAGGAACCTATTTTAGAATTTTTTGTTTTGATGTCGAACCAAAAATTTTGATTTTTTTTTTAATTAAAATTCGTAACTTTGGTAGTTTTAATGCCACAGCAATGAGATTTGGTGACATTACTACTTTTTTATTGTTTATAAACTGTACTAAATTGTAAAATTCTAGAGCAAAAAGAACTCATTTTAGAATATTTTTTTTATGTCAAACCAAAAATTTTAAATTTTGGACAATTAAAATTCGTAACTTTGGCAGTTTTAATGTCACAGCAATGAGATTTGGGGACATCACTACTTTTTTGTCGTTTATTAACTGAAAAAAAAAAATGTAAAATTCTAGAGCAAAAGGAACCCATTTTAGAATTATTTTTTGACCAAAATCTGTTTTCAAGAGGTTATTTTGGGGTAATTTTTAAGAATTTTTTAAAGGCAAAAACTACCTTTAAGTTTACATCAATTGACAGAGCAGATCGAAATCTATCAACTGGCCAAATTTGAGATCGATCGGACAAATAGTTTACGAGTAAAATAAATAGAAAAACGATTGAGTCGGAATTTTTTTTCACTGAAAAATTGACCATGGAAGTTGGGATATTTAAAAGCGATTTTTATAGCAAAAACGGGCAATGTTGCAATTACCGTCAGGCCAGGACAATAACGCCATAGAATTAGCTTTTTTGTTACCTTAACAAAAAGTTGATTATTCGCAATAACGAAATTACGTATTAATTATATAAATTAATCTTATAAATTATTGGAATCAGTTGGTGTTTTGACTTTTGATAAAGACGGTCGTTTCGGACATTTGTGCTACACAGTGCAGCTGTAAGAAAAAATTATTGTATGGTAAAGTACTACTCTATATTCATTTATAGACATTTCAGAATCGACTTTTAGGTATTTAAGGGCGAGTTCAATTAAATCAAATTGTAGGTTCTGTGAAAATCAAGGATCGATTTATTCTTAACTAAAAAATCGGGAAAAATTTTAATTCCGACATAAATACATTGTAACTTGCTAAGATTTTATCCTGCCTCAGGTAAATTAGCGCCGTAGATTTGTTGTTTTCACCTGTCTCTCCTCCACCGTTCGTTCCAATTAAACGTCTGCATCATTTGAGCAGAACTTTTTGTGTTATTTGATTTTGTATCTCCTTATATCTTACTTAGTATCTACATTTTGTTATTTGCACCCGTATGTCATTAGTTATTACTCATTCATCATTATTAGAGGTAGCAAGGTGGTCTTACTATGTTTGTTTTGGTTGTTTTACCGATATTTTTCTAATAAATAAATAAATAACGCGTCGTTTAGCGTCTTTTAGTTCTAATATTTTTAACCTAGAAGAACCAAGAACAGCAACGGTACAAATCCAATTTTTCAGTTATTTGTTGACTTGGGAAAATTTCAAGCGCAGTTTTGGATTCCATATAAAGTTTCGTGCGAAATGAAATGCCCCGGAAAACTCCGGAATTTAAATAATATCTAACACCGCCACAACCAATTTAATGTTTTGTTTATTATGTATTTGTTCGCATTGTTACTTTGATTGATAAGCACGTATTGTGCAAGTCGAATAAAAAAAAACCGTCTATCTTTTTTGTTAACTCTGTGAAAAATCGTCGACATCTCAATCCCAGGTAGACGAGGTGCAAGATTTGTGTCGGTGCCGTAATCTGTTCGTGACAATATGGCCCGGATTATTTATGGTGGAGCCCTGCGTTTTGTTGAAATATCGGCGGTAATTTTCCGGCTCATTGCGAAACAATGATATAGATTATAGACGCGTGACGGCTGACAAGGGCCCAACTTGGCCTCTTCTTGTACCGGGAAGATAACACTCTCGAAGATATTTTACGACGAGAATGCCGCTGATGTCTTAATGTCCTCCGCAGTCATTCGGGCGATTTTCCGGGGAATCAAGCGCAATATTGGAGGAGAATGAAACGGAACGGCGTTAATTCCAGCTTGTGACAAACCGTTTAAAACGCGATATTTTTACGGGGTTTTAGAACGTCCTTTCACCAGGAAATTGAAGCGGGTAAAAATTACACGCTACAAAAACTTTACGATTCTCTCGTCCACCTCGTTCGCTTTACTGTAAAATCAATTAATTCCGAACATGTCGGAGCTATGATTTTTCGGACGGTGTGCGGTTGGTCTCGTTTTTCTGGTCCCGATTTTCGAGTTATCCGTCGTGGATGAGCGTTAAATACAGCTATTATCAATTGAACATGGGTCACTTGATTATGCCTTGCCTCAAATAACTATAATTTCATTTGTTCGATGGCTTTTTATAGGCTTCTAGAAATTTATGTGTGTTTTATGCGAGCGTCGACGGCTCTCTGTGTGCGAGTAAATGTCAGCACGATGGTATGTAATGTTTATTACTATTATTATATTCAATTATTCGCCGTTCTGGCTTTCATTAGGCTATTCGTATTGTTATTATAGGCGAGGGTTTTTGGAGAGGCGATGTTAGAGAGGTTAAAGGCATTTTTCAGGTTACGAGAGTTTAAGAGCCGGAGCGTGGAGATATTTGGATTTTTCTTTCGCGGTTTGGCACGTTTCACGATTTAACACTCTGGAGTCTCAGATTTTCTCGAAATTTTCTACAAATGTTTTTAGATGACACATTCTTAGATTCTGAGATAACGAGATTCTTCTGAGCGTCGTAAAGTCGATTCCCAGAGTCGAAAACTTTCGGATTCTGTAATGTGGCAGCTACCGGTTTAGGTATCAGTTCATCTCTCACTAGTCAACTAATTTTGAAGGAAATTTGTCCTGGAGCAGTGGAAAGTCTTTTTTGAAGTAGAATTGTCTCCTGGTTCTAAATCCGAAGTCCGTTTTGCTCCATCAGGCCGCAGGACTCGGAAATATTGGTGAAATTAATTTTTGATGAGAAGCCCGCGTCCACTTTTCGTTCGTTCTACAAATGAAAAACTCTAAAATTTTCAATTCTTTTTCTAAAATTTGTAATTTAGAATACGCATATAAAGAAACAAGTTCACCAAATTTCATTACTTTACTATCAATACTGTCGAATTTATTGAGTTTTATAGACATTTTAGTTTTTAGGGCGTTCTATAAATGAAACGATCTAAAATTTTTGCGTTTTATTCTAAAATTCTGTAATTTGGTATATTTAATAAACGCTTTTGAAAAAACATTTCCACCAAAATTGATAACTTCTGCGTCAAAATTGTCGAATTTTTAAGGAATTTTTGAAAATTTTAAATTTCGAATCCTTTCTAGACATGAAAAATTCTAAAATTTGTAATTCGTAATCTAAAATTTTGTAATTTTGTACATTTTATAAACGCCTCTTAAAAGTAACAAGTCTACCAAATTTGACAGCATTGGCATAAAAATTGATAATTTTGTAGACTTAATAAAAATCTTTAAAATAATAAATCCACCAAATTTGACAGCATTAGCGTTAAAATTGTCGAATTTACAGATTTTTTTTTAAACTTTGATTTTTGAGAGCGTCCTAGTCAAAATGAAAATTTCTAAAATTTTATTACGAAGAAAGATTGAATCTTTCAATGAATATTCCTAAAATTGCAGCAACTTTTCACTTCTCTCCAGTCCAAAAGAAATTCTTAAGCAACTCGCTGCCTCAGCGCAAGAGCAAGAAAACGAGCAAAACTTGACATAATCACACCACTCTTCGAATTAACGAAAATGTTTAATCATCCTCTTACATAGTTGCAAAGCGAATTAATCATTTTCTTAAGCTGTCCATCTCAATCCAGTTCTATTGATCTCTCTGCCTGATCACTCCGAACCAATTCCCACCGTGTTTACCGCAGGCATAATTTATAGCAGCTTAAAACCCATTCTGGACTTTTATTTTTCTATAATTTTTATTTAGCGTCGTTTCTATAAATTTTTTAATTGCGCATAAATCAACGGCCATCTGTCTCGCGATTGTAGGACACCTGTACTAACTGGAGGATTATAATAATAGTTTTTTTCTCTTAACTTCTTTATAAAAATTCAGTGCTTTCGATGACAGCTGGCCTATCGCTGGTGGATATTGGACCATCAGATCCGAACGGTATTCTTCTTTATCCTAATGATTCGTTATCTGGTACCCGGGTGCTGCTTTTTTAACACTTCCTTCTTAACGCTTTTCATCATAATTGCAGTTTGCTGTTGACCGGTAATTGAATAAAAAGCTTCAAAGCATCTGGTGGCAATGTACAGCTGAATGGCTTAGTAGGTAAGTGGACATCAGACAAAACGGGGAAAAATTGCGGATAATGCGAGATGGTGGATAATTAATTAATAGAGAAAAATAGCACCTGGACTTTTTGGATTTTTTACTTTAATTTTGGTGTAAAATCGTGCCCGCAATTATCTAGTTTTATTTACTGTGAATTTAGGATAATTAGTGGATGTGGCACATTAGCACACAATCCGTCCGAAAAATTTTACGGCCGTCTCCATGGTGGCAACGTCAGTTTGGTTTTTTCATTTGCATCTTTTTTAAATTAATTCGGCTATCGTGGCGATCTAAATTCGTGCTTATTAGAGACTCATTCTTGGGAGCCCTTGCTACCTTTGCTCTGTTTTCTTTAAGGTAAAGTGGTTTTATGTCTTTTATGACCGCTCATTTCCATACAAATTTTGTAAACAAAAAAGTGTATTGACCGACTGAAGGTACTTAAGACGTGAAATATTAATATAAAGAATTTTTCCGGTCGTAAAATTAAACTATGCAACCAACAATGAATCCGTCTAATTTTCTTCCTTCAGTGGTTGTCGGTGAGTAATGACGACATTTCATAATTTTATCACCTGTTGTAGGTAAAAGATTCAATTTCCAAACTGTCCACCCCTCGACCATGTTCTCATATCTAGGAAGTGGTGATAAAATAAAACAGTCGGTGGTATTGTTTTCAGATTGACGAGGGTCTCTTGCTACGTTGACACGTCCAAACCGAAAAACTATTAAAAAAGGATAAATCACCATTGTCGCCGTCTCTTTTCCCCTACCCACCCTACCCTCGGGGTTGAAAGTGGAGAACGTACACGAACTTTTGATTTGGCTAATAACGTCCGCTTTCTCACACGGACACGCTTCAACCCTCGACTATGAAGGGTGGAAATCGGCTAAGCCCCCGCTAAGAGGGCGGCACGTGCTTGTTCAACATCTTACATTTGCACCTAGGGGGTTGGGGGTTTGTGCGGCGGGGCATGGGAAAGGCGCCGGGGGGTGTATAGAAAAAGGAGTCAGTGATACCGAAAAAAAAACAGAATAACAAGGGGGGTGAGGGCTGCTGCTTTGACGCGTTTCTTACCGCGTTCTTCGCTGGAATTCGTAATTTTGGTAATTTTAGTGCAGAGGGGATGAAATTTGGGGAAGTTAGTGGTTTTGAGTCGTGTGTTAAGTCTGCCAAATGGCAAAATTGTAGAGCAAAAAACACAGATTTTGTAAAATTTAATTTTTGGGATTAAAAAAAAAACTTCTTACATTCTGAACTAAAATTCATAATTTTTGTAATTTTAGCGCTACAGCGATGAAATTTGGATTAGTTACTACTTTTGAGTTGTTTATTAACTCTACCCAAATGCAAAATTGTAGAGCAAAAAACACAGATTTTGGAAATTTTTATTTTTGGGACTAAGAAAAACTTCTTACATTCTGAACTAAAATTCATAATTTTAATAATTTTAGTGCTATAGCGATGAAGTTTGGGGAAGCTACTATTTTTAAGTCGTGTATTAACTCTACCAAATTGCAAAATTGTAGAGCAATAAACACAGATTTTGTAAATTTTTATTTTTGGGACTAAGAAAAAAATTCCTACTTCTTGAAATAAAATTTATAATTTTTGTAATTTTAGTGCTACAGCGATAATATTTGGGGAAGTTACTATTTTTGAGTCGTATATTAACTCTACCAAATTGCAAAAATGTAGAACAAAAAACACAGATTTTGGAAAATTTTATTTTTGGGATTAAAAAAAAACTTCTTACCTTCTGAACTAAAATTCATAATTTTGGTAATTTTAGTGCTACAACGATGAAATTTGGATTAGTTACTACTTTTGAGTTGTTTATTAACTCTACCCAAATGCAAATTTGTCGATCAAAAAACACAGATTTTGGAAATTTTTATTTTTGGGACTAAGAAAAAAATTCCTACTTCTTGAACTAAAATTTATAATTTTGGTAATTTTAGTGCCACAGTGATAATATTTGGGGAAGTTACTATTTTTGAGTCGTATATTAACTCTACCAAATTGCAAAATTGTAGAGCAAAAAACATAGATTTTGGAAAATTTTATTTTTGGGATTAAGAAAAAAATTCCTACATCTTGAACTAAAATTTATAATAATTTTAGTGCTACAGCGATGAAATTTGGAGAAGTTTCTACTTTTGAGTTTTTTATTAATTCTACCAAATTACAAAATTGTGGAGCAAAAAACACGGATTTTAGAAATTTTTATTTTTGAGGCCAAACAAAAAATTCCTGCATTCTTGACTAAAATTCGTAATTTTGGTAATTTTAGTACTACAACTGTGAAATTTGGGGAAGTTACTATTTTTGTGTCGTGTATTAACTCTACCAAATTGCAAAATTCTAAAGCCAAAAACACAGAATTTGGAAATTTTTATTTTTGGGACTAAGAAAAAAACTCCTACATCCCGAACTAAAATTCATAATTTTGGTAATTTTGGTGCTGCAACGATGAAATTTGGGGAAGTTACTACTTTTGAGTCGTATATTAACTCTACGAAATTGCAAAATTGTAGAGCGAAAGACACAGATTTTAGAATTTTTTATTTTTGAGACCAAACAAAAAATTTTCACATCCTTGACTAAAATTCGTAATTTTGGTAATTTTAGTGCTACAAGTACGAAAGTTAGGAAAATTACTATTTTTGAGTTGTGTATTAACTATTGACGATTGCTGCTAAGCAATACGCTCTCTGGTGGCGATTCTTGATCTAAACCCCACATGCTTTATTGTGGGAAACGTGATGAAAAATTAACTATAATAATTTAATTTCCTTTTCAAACAGTAAGATTTTGGCTTTTCTCACACGTTAAAACTATCAAAACAAACTTCAAGTTTGATTTTTTACGTGTTTTTTCCATTCGAATTTTGACAAGATCCCACAGTGTCATTTAACAGCTGATTTTTGACAGAATAATGTGGCGCGAAACCTTAGTGCAAAACGTCAATTGAGAAAATGACAGATACAGAACAGAGTTTAATTTTTTTTATTACAGGTAAAAAACTGTTACATTTGGAAGGGGTTTTGTGTGCAAAAAATATTTTTTCCATAGTGGCAAATAAACTTTATTGTGCAATCAAACGGTCACATTTGAAGACTAGCGAGAATTTTCATCCCAATCTCTACAATTAAATTTTTCTTAACTATTTGAACTTATCTGTAATCAAAAAACGGTAATTTATCTCCTCATTTTCGCATCATCAAGACTCAAACTTGGATCAGCATCAATGCTCAGCTTGTAGAACCAATCGCCCAAAGATTTGTACATTTGGCCAAGTAGCGGGTTATCACCATTCATTGAGTTTTTCGGACCCAAGGGCCAACCATAGGCGGCTGTTATAACTACAGCGAAGAGCAGAAGAGTTACAAATTTCATGTTTATCTGGAACTTTAGTGAGGGGTTAAAAAAATTATGCGCAATTTGTATTATTGGCTTACCTGTGGACAGTCTGAGATTAGTAAAACGAATAATAAAGATTTGTCCGGCAGGTGATTTTATAGCGCCCCGCAATTGCGTCGTAATAAATGTTAGGTAGATAATAATATCAAAGTGCTCATTGTTATTTAACTCGATCATTTCTTTGTTCACTTGCTGAGTAGGTGTTGTTACATTTCAAAGTAATGAGTTTATCATTGCCTCCCACTGGAGAAATTGAAGGCCAGAAGTGAATTTCTCCCAATAAATGGGTGAATAGTTCAGAAAGTTAAGAATCTGAATCTAACAGTTCCCATATTTCTCCGGTATCTTCCTCTCGTTCACTTCGACAAACTATAAATAAATTAGACTTATCGTTCATCTTTGGGAAAACATGTGAGCACGGAGCCATAAAACTCGACTTTTTTGTCCGATCCGAAAAAAATCCACCGGCACCGTAAAGTGTCACTGATGTCTTCGTTACTTGGAAAAATTATAACCCGATGCTCCGACAATCGTCGAAATCTCTCCGAAGCGAACACCAAAATCGCCGGAACCATAAAAATTCGAACGACCACAGTAGCGCATTTAACAGATTAGTGCGGAAAAGATTTTCGGTATTGACTTGGTTCCCAGGAGGGTAATTAATCGAGGCAGAAATAGGGACGGCGGTATAAAAATTCTTTAGATAAACGTTTGTTGGTGGATCGGTTTCAGGTTCATTCATGTCGATGGGCGAAGATCGTATCTCAACTATTTGGGATGGGCACAACTCTATCCGAAGGGCGATTTTAGACAAAGTTTAATTGATTATCCACAACGGTGAAATTTTTTCGATTGTCCGAACTCTGCTGTGGCGTGGAGAATTCATTTGGCCACACCAACACCTCGCGAGCTAATTAAAATGATCCGAGATATGAGTAATCCGGGCGCAGCTATTTTTGGCCTTCAAAGAAGAAATAATAGTCCAGGCAAAATAGAACCTCGGGATAATTCGCATGAGGCTGATTTTTTGTGTGGACTTTCATGTAATTTTCACGTAGTATTGTAACATTGCTGCTGCAAAAGAAAAAAAATGTTTTGTTAACTTTTAAAGGTTTTTTTTTTTTAGTTTTGATTTGAATACTTACAAAATTGTAGTTTTTTTGATAAATTTTGTTGTTTTTTTTAATGATGGATAAAAACTATGTAGCTCAGTTGCTGGTCGATTTTTTTATAGTTTATTTGGTTCGTCTAAAATAAATTTCTTGTTTTAAAATTTTGTCTTTTGGCACAATTGATGAAGACTTTAGAAGTAGTAATTTGTCAGAATTTTGTTGTCGTAACTTAAAAACTAACAAAGATTCGAATTTTACTAAAAAAAGTTAAAAAAAATTTATTTGTCTTAAAATAAAATTTTCTAAAATCTGTAATTTTTGTTCTAAAATATTGCTCTTTGGCACAGTTAATAAACAATCCAGAAGTAGTAACTTCCCCAAATTTCATTGCTATAACTAAAAAAGTATCAAAGATACAAATTTTACTAAACAAAATTTTTGATTCGTTCTAAAATAAAATTTTCTAAAATCTGTATTTTTTGTTCTAAAATATTGCTCTTTGGCACAGTTAATAAACAATCCAGAAGTAGTAACTTCCCCAAATTTCATTGCTAATACTAAAAAAGTATGAAAGATACAAATTTTACTAAACAAAATTTTTGATTCGTTCTAAAATAAAATTTTCTAAAATCTGTATTTTTTGTTCTAAATTTTTAGCCTTTGGCACAGTTAATAAACACTTTAGGAATAGTAACTCCCCCAAATTTCATTGTCATAACTAAAAAACTAACAAAGATACATATTTTACTGTAAAAAAGTTGTAAATCTTTAATTCATCTTAAAATAAAATTTTCTAAAATCTGTATTTTTTGTTTCAAAATTTTGTTCTTTGACACAGTTAATAAACAGTTTAGAGATAGTAAATTCCCAAAATTTCATTGTTTTAAGTTAAAAACTAACAAAGATACGAATTTTACTAAAAAAGTTGAAAAATTTTTATTCGTTCTAAAATAAAATTTTCTAAAATCTGTATTTTTTTTCTAAATTTTTGACTTAAGGAACAGTTAATGAACACTTTGGAAATAGCAACCTCTTCATATTTCATTGTCATAAATAAAAAAGTAACAAAAATACGAATTATACAAAAAAATGTAGAAAATTTTTAATTCGTCTTAAACTACAATTTTCTAAAATTTGAATTTTTTTGTTTTAAAATCTTGCCTTTTGGGACAGTTGATGAACAATTCCCAGTTAGTAACTTGCCCAAATTTCATTGTTATGACTAAAAAACTAACAAAGATACGAATTTTAATAAAAAAAATTTTTGATTCGTTTTAAAATAAAATTTGTGTGAGTACTTCTAGGAGTCAACCTCGCAAGTGAAACCATTAAAATGAAGTTTAGAAGGCAATTAATACTGTGTCTTTATTTATTTCAAATAAACTAGTGAAAAGTAATTGTTTTAGTGATGGTGAAAGTTATAGCTTTAATTTTGCGTGAAAAAGTTAAGTTTTATTTTTCAACAGTATGTGATAATTGTTGCGGTTCAACTTACCTGAATCTTAGGTAAATGAGTCTAAATTGTACAATTTCAACAAAGATATACATAAAATCCATCCTGTTCTTTTGAGAACTCTCAAAAAACTAGAAGAAGTTCTTGAAGAAATGAACTACCATGAAAAAGAATTTTCAGAAGATTAATTTCAGAAGTTGCTGGAAAACTTCGTGGGTTAAGTTCCCTCAATGCTTCCTCAATCTAAAATAAGCCACTAAGTTTTATATTTCGACTGTGGTGCACAAAAGAATAAAATTTTCGAAATTTTCAAAAATACTTGTATATCTCAAAAATGATAACTCGTACGAAAAATTTTACGAGATCTTTTTTGTGGCAAATTTGATAAGATACAGTTTTAATAATAAGTATTTTTGCCATTGGAATCACCAGTGACAAGATATTTGCAAATATTTGTTTGCTTTGACGTTTACCACCGCGTAACTTTTCGTGTCAATTTCTCCTGGACTATAAAGTAAAGTTCGCTCCTCGTCCAGGTGCCATGTCAGCGCAGCAATCATCATAATAATCCTCCGCGTCCTCGTCCTTTTCGGATCCGGCCGATTTGTGCGTAATTTGGTCTTATTATGTCCACAGACGATGTTATCTTCCAATGTGGTGCATTTAAAAAATAACAGTCTCGAATTGGTGTGTTGGAATAATTGAGCAAAAACTCCAAGTTGTGATGGTCGATGGTTATCTGACAGTAGTTATAGGTTGGCATTAACGGGATGGGTGGAAAGAGTCTCGACCTCCGATAGAGAGCTACCGTTGACCAGGACAGGCGTCAGCCCGACATATGCGGTCGCCCCCACGCACGGAAGTGTCCATCACGCTCGAGCCGGTCCTGCGTAAGGACACCCCGTCACGATGACTCGACATCTCTTCAAATATAATACGTACTTTTCTCTCGCCGTTGACGCGGAACGATTATTATTTCTTTGGTTGTCTTGGCGTTCTCACACTGGTGTGGATGAGTGTTTGCAATAATTGGCCTGGAAGGAGAATTTTTCTCATAAATACCAGATGCCAGTCAAGGTGAAGAGCTCCAAAACGAAAAAAAGAGAGACATTTCCATTAAATCACCAAGAATCTTCTCAGTGTCAATAATCGCCTCGCGCCTATTATTTGCCATTAATTCGATAATTCAACGTGTTGATTGACGCTTAGTGCGGTTTTTGCCTCTAGTTTTATGAGCAAGGCGATGTTTATTCATGTCGTTGCTCGTGACAGGTGCGCTCAAACGTAGGTGATGCTTATTGGCGCCATTTGCATGCAACATAACTTGTTGCACTTGGTTATGCATCAAGAACATCGATATGCTATAAGAAACACGATGTTAGACCGTAAAGATAACAGTGAGTGAATTGAAAGGTGAAATTCTAGAGAATTAGCCGACTTAATTATTGGAAAACTTGAAGGATGAAAGATTTTTTATGGGTTTGCTGCAGATTTGTAATGGAAAAGCCACAATGTGGTGGTTAAAACTGCTCGTGTTAATCCTCATTAGGAGATAAGGTGCTGGTTTTAATTGCAGCTTCTACCGGTTGGAGGGACTGGTGGTTTAGGTTGCAAATGTGCAGTTTTTAGCGTGTGATTTGGCCCTGTTGCAAATGTTGCGATTGCGGCGGTTTGTGAATTGGGTTTTAGGGTTCCAAAAATTATTACTCCTAATTGATTACGCAGCTAACTCCGTTATTTATTAACGTACGTGCAAAAGTCGCACAGTTTTGGATTCTGCGTGAAGTTCTGAGTAAAATGAGCCCAAATAACGCAAGTTTGGTCTAAAAATAAACGAGATATTGATCTTAGAGGGCTAACATTGTTTTTTTCCAGAAAAATCAAATTTTTGATCTTTTCAAAAATTAAAAACAGATTCTTATTTAAAAAAAACGCGAGCAAAACGATGGCGAAACCCGTTTCTTTCGATCTGTCGTAATTTCCGAGATATTGAGCGCAGATGGTTTCGAACCTTCAAAAATTTGGCCCTCTGGCGACAACCCAAAAATTCAAACGACTATAACTCAGTTATTTGTTGACTAAAATTAAAAAATTATCATGTTTTTGAATTCAGCGTGAAATTCTGCGTAAAATGAGACCCAAATTTGTTGAGTTTGCTTAACCCTTTAACTGTTATAAAGGTATTTTGACATATTTCTCATAAACTACAAAAGATGAGAATTTGAAATTTTGGGAACAAAAATAAGCGAATAAGACAAATCGAATGACAATATTTACGTATTCGTGACACTTCCGGTTATGCGCAAGTAGTAGTCAACTTACTTATTTAAAATGAAACACCTCATATATTATTGCATTTTCAGACATCCATCTACATCCAAATCAAGGGTGACTTTATGTATAATGTGCTATACTTAATTTGAACCATTTCGGAGATGTCTCGATTTAAAAAAAAAAAAAATGCTCAACAGAAATGAAATTTTCTTTCCAAGATAAGTACCCTATAATTTAGGAAAATAAGCACAATATAAACGTCCGTGTATCAGGCTTGGAAAATCAGGGAAATTCGTTTGGAAATCAGGGAAATCAACAGAAAATCAAGGGAAATCATTACGACATTAGGGGGAATCAATAGGAAATCAGGGAAAGTTTTACGAAATAATAAGCAAATAAGGGGAAGTTGGACGAAAACTAGACGAAATTACAAGAAAATAAGTGGAGTTTGGACGAAATCACAAGGAATTCAGGGGAAGTTGGACGAAAACACAAAGAAATCAGGAGAATTTAGACGAAAACAAAAGGAAATCAGGAGAATTTAGAGGATTACAAGGAAATAAGGAGAAGTTGGACGAACACACAAGAAAATCAGAGGAATTTAGACGAAATTACAAAGAGATATGGAGGTTGGACGAAATCACAAGGAATTCAGAGGAAGTTTTACGAAATAATAAGCAAATAAGGGGAAGTTGGACGAAATCACAAGGAAATAAGGAAAAATTGGATGAAAACTAGACTAAATTACAAGGAAATAAGTAGAGTTTGGACGAAATCACAAGGAATTCAGGAGAATTTTAACTAAATAACAAACAAAAAAGGGGGAAGTTGGATGAAATCACAGGAAATAAGGGGAAATTGGACGAAAACACAAGAAAATCAGGGGGATTTAGACGAAATTATAGAATTTGGACGAAATCACAAGGAATTCAGGGGTTGTTTTACGAAATAACAAGGAAATTAGAGAAAGTTGGACAAAATGACAGGGAATTCAGGAGAAGTTGGACGAAATCACAAGGAATTCAGGGAAACTTTAACGAAATAACAAGCAAATTAGGGGAAAGTTGGACGAAATCACTAGGAGATAGTGGGAAGTTGAACGAAAACACAAGGAATTCAGGGGAAGTTTAACGAAATAACAAGGAAATAAGGGGAAGTTGGACGAAAATACAAGGAAATCAGGAAAATTTAGACGAAATTACAAGGAAATAAGTAGAGGTTGTACGAAATCACAAGGAAATCAGAGGAAGTCAAGTGTAGGCCATTTTTGAGAAGTATTAACCCCTGGAATAGAAATAGAATAGAAAATTTTCAAAAATTGTTTTTGGAAATATTTTTTTTGTAATGCAAAAGGACAAATAGTTTACGAATTATGGCCAAAAATAAAAAAAATGAAAAATTTTCATCGTTTGAGTCGGAATTTTTTTTCGCGAAAAATCGACTATCAAATTTTGAGCTTTTGAGAACATTTTCTAACGTAAAATGGGCCGAGAAAAAGAATGGCGCAAACCGCATCTCAATATCTCAAATAGTTTCCGAGATATTTAACTTTAAAAATTACGAAAAATGAGGAAAAATGAAAATCAAATTTCCGAAACTTTGATCGGCCATAACTCAGTTATCTGTTGTCGGATCTAAATTTAAATCCTAGATTTGGAATCTGCGGAAAATTCTGCGTACACTGATGTATAATAACTCAAGTTTACTCGAAAAAATAAGCGAGATATCGATATCAGAAGTTTGGCCATAGTTTTAGTCATGAATTTTTGCAAATTTCGACTGTAGAAAAATCAAAAAACTATTTCTTATGTAAAAAATTGCAAAAAAACGATGGCGCAAACCGCATCCCAATATCTGAAATAGTTTCCGAGATATCGAGCACGAATTGTTTTGAACCTTCAAAAATTTGGCCCTCTGGCGGCAACCCAAAAATTCAAACGACCATAACTCGGTTATTTGTTGACGAAACCTTAACAACTTTTGACAATGAATATTAATTATAATTACCATTAAAATATTAAATATAAATAAAGTAAATCACCGCCCGAACTTGAATAATTTCCGTCCTACTGAAACTATGCCCACACGATAAAAGTTTCTAACACCTCCAAATATGAATGAAACGAAAACCTCACCGACTCAAAGGTGAAAAATTTCATTCACACAACGGATTTCCATTCACGACTCTTATCTACGCAGCAGTTACTTTCCTGCTATCAGAGCTGCCGTTTTATAGAGATCGCTATTCTGCGAAGGCTCGTAATTTTTCACACCTGATAATATTCAAAACGGGCAATTTAATTCAGTTTTTCTTGGTAATAAGTTATCTGCTGGCACAATCGGAGCAAAAATGAATGAAAACCCGGAAACACGCACAGTATGAAAATTTTCAGCGCTTTTTTAGAATTAACGGAGTTTTTACGAGTAATAAAATGATGATGGAACTCAGTTTTCGGTGATTTCAGTTCCGATTCGAGTAACTCGTTTAAAAACGTCGTTAAATCCGGGGACAGTTTTCATAAATATTCCGTGTCAGCGGCAATAATCGGAATTATTATAATAATTATCATTAGTGCACCGATGGATTATTCGAATTTGTTTATATGTGTGTAGTAACATAAATTATTGTTACAACAACAATAAATTTATTAAATTATTCCATTGTTCGTTTGGTATGTGTATCGTTGTAATTTATTCGCTATGGCTTTGTTTACATTCTAATTGACGACGTTATGGATGTGTAATATAATAGTGTAATGTTTCATTTTAATAATAATAGCACCTGAGGATTGTACAGGGTCCGGCAACACTTGTGTCCACCCCCAAAATCGTCTTTAATTTTAAAGAGAAAATTTTGAAAATTTGCATACGCTTATAGTTGACAAAACTCTAGAAGCGTACGCAAAAATTTGTTTTTTATCACTGATAGTTTTGGCGTCGCGACGCCTCAAAAATGTAATTTTTAGTTAATTGTGAGGGTTTGTAATATCAATCCCTAATTCAACTTTTTTTCAATATAAATGTGTTAAAAATATTTCAGTTGTTATTTTAGATTCAATGCAAATTGTCTTCAAAATTTGAGAAAAAAATGCTGTTTTATCAAGTTAGTTTCCAATTTCATTACGTCAAAGTTGGGAACTGCGTTTACACCCATCTGTCAGCATCTTGTGTCACAAATGACATCTATCTTTTGGCTCACTTTAGATTGTAACAAAAGTCTTAGTTGGTGAAATTGTCGCTTTGTCGATGTTAATTACCGATTTCTGGTGTCCATAAAGTGCAAAATGCCCGAGTTAATCAAAATTGACCTTCATAAGAGTGAATGAAGTGACTTGTGAAATTTTGGTGTAAACGTAGTTTGCCGATGCGCTGCCATAATTTTGAAAACTAACTTGATAAAACAACGTTTTTTTCGCAAATTTTAAACACAATTTGTATTTGATTTAAAATAAAAATTCAGATATTTGTATCACAGTTATGTTGAAAAAAAATTGAATTCGCGAATATTTCCGCAAAAACTCAAAAATCGCTAAAAATTATACCTATTGGGCGTCGCGACGCCAACCAAATCGTGATAAAAAACAAATTTTTGCGTCAGCTTCTAGAGCTTTGTCAACTATGAGCGTATGCAAATTTTCAAAATTGTAACTTTAAAATTAAAGACGATTTTGGGGGTGGACACAAGTGTTGCCGGACCCTGTATAGTTGAAGTTGACATTTATGGGCAATTTTTACGACGCGTTTTATTGGGGCCGGTTTAGATATGGAAATTCGACCACAAAATTCGAGAATTTTCGGAAAAACTCACATTAAATTTTCATTGTAAAAGGTGCAATAAACCGCTGCGGTAGTTTGTCATTATAAATTTCTTGATTGGCGGCTTTTTTCTACGAGAAACTTATATAAAATCTTGGCGCAAAAGACCCAAAAAAACCAAAAAGTTCCCTCTACGTGCAAAAAATTCTTAATTTTGGTAATTTTAGTGCTACAGCTATGAAAATTGGGGGAGTTACTTTTTTAGAGCCGTTTATTAACCGTAGTAAATTGCAAAATTGTAGAGCAAAAAATACAGATTTTAGAAATTTTTATTTTTTAGGTCAAGCAAAAAGTTCTCACATCTTTCAAAAAAATTTGTAATTTTGATAATTTAAGTGCTACGGGATGAAATTTAAGGAAGTTACTATTTTTAAGTAGTGTATTAACTCTACGAAATTGCAAAATTTTAGATCGAAAAACACAGATTTTGAATATTTTTGATTCTAAGCCCAGGCAAAAACTTCCCACATTTTTCAAAAAAATTCGTAATTTTGGTAATTTAAGTGCTACAGGGATGAAATTTACGGAATTTACTATTTTTGAGTAGTGTATTAACTCTACGAAATTTCAAAACTTTAGATCGAAAGACACAGATTTTGGAAATTTTTGATTTTCAGGTCAGGCAAAAAGTTCTCACATTTTTCAAAAAAAAATCGTAATTTTGGTAATTTTAATGCTGCAGCTATGAAATTTGGGAAAGTTACTATTTTTGAGTCGTGTATTAACTATACGAAATTGCAAAATTTTAGATCGAAAGACACAGATTTTGGAAATTTTTGATTTTCAGGTCAGGCAAAAAGTTCTCACATTTTTCAAAAAAAATCGTAATTTTGGTAATTTTAATGCTGCAGCTATGAAATTTAGGGAAGTTACTATTTTTAAGTCGTGTATTAACTCTACCAAATTGCAGAATTGTAGAGCAAAAGGCAGATTTTGGATTTTTTTATTTTTCAGACCAAGTAAAAAGTTCCCACATTCTTCAAAAAAAATTGTAATTTAAGTAATTTTAGTGCTACAGCTATGAAATTTGGGGGAGTTACTATTTTAGAGCCGTTTATTAACTTTACTAAATTGCAAAATTGTAGGGCAAAAAATACAGATTTTAGAAATTTTTATTTTTTAGATCAAACAAAAAGTTCTCACATCTTTCAAAAAAATTCGTAATTTTGGTAATTTAAGTGCTACAGGGATGAAATTTACGAAAGTTACTATTTTTGAGTAGTGTATTAACTATACGAAATTGCAAAACTTTAGATCGAAAGACACAGATTTTGTAAATTTTTGATTTTAAGCTCAGGCAAAAAGTTCCCACATTTTTCGAAAAAAATCGTAATTTTGGTAATTTTAATGCTGCAACTATGAAATTTAGGGAAGTTACTATTTTTAAGTCGTGTATTAACTCTACCAAATTGCAAAATTGTGGAGCAAAAGACACAAATTTTGGAATTTTTTATTTTTTAGGCTAAGCAAAAAGTTCCCACATTTTTCAAAAAAATTTGAATTTTAAGTAATTGTAGTGCTACAGCTATGAAATTTGGAAGTTACTACTTTTGAGTAGAGTATTAATTTTACCAAATTGCAAAATTTTAGAGCAAAAGATACAGATATTGAAAATTTTTATTTTTTCGGCCAACCAAAAAGTTCCCATATCCTTCAAAAAAATTCGTAATTTTTGTAATTTTAGTGCTACAGGGATGAAATTTAGGAAAGTTACTATTTTTGAGTAGAGTATTAACTCTACTAAATTTGAGATCAAAAGACACAAGTTTTCGAAATTTTTTATTTTGAGACCAAGAAAAAAGTTCCCACATCCTTCAAAAAAATTTGTAATTTAAGTAATTTTACTGCTACACATATGAAATTTGTAGAAGTTACTACTTTTGAGTCGTGTATTAACTCTACGAAATTGCAAAATTTTTGAGCAAAAGACACAGATTTTGGAAATTTTTATTTTTGACACCAAGCACTAAAATTCGTAATTTTGGTAATTTTAACGACAGATTTTATTGTGGCCGATTTAGATCACGGAAATTCGTTTTCCTTTCACAAAATTCAAACAATTTTCGGAAAAATTCCCATAAAATTTTTATTGCAAAGCTTGCAATAAACCAATGCGGTAGTTCGAACGGTTTCCAATTATAAATTCCTTGATTGTCGGCATTTTTCCACATGAAAGGTGTCCACTGTAATTTATGCGTTTTGAAATGAAGACCCACTAGGTGTCCGAAAAATCTGTTTTCATAATTATGTAATCAGAAAGCCCGCGAACATGTGTACTAAAAAAAGGTAATTTAAATATTACATCCTTTCGTTAATTAATTTCGGGGCCATAAATAGAAATAAAAAAATGAGTTATGACCATGGGGCGTGAAAATGGGAAAAGTGTCCAAAAATATAAGCAGAGTTTTGGTCTGAAGAATTGGAAATTGGTCGGCATGCATTTTATCCGTGTGTTCCCACGATCTTGCTCCTGTCAGATGGGTCTGCCTGTGAGACTGGTATGGAATGGTGGACGGTAGTCAGTAGCCGATGTCATGGTACACATCCATATCCGTCACCTACAGATAGCTCTACATTCATTGCATTACATTCCGTTTTATGATGTTCACACCTATAAATCACTACCATATTTTATGGTACAGGTTTCCACTCCTCCAGATTTGTTCTTTTTTTGTCACCGGTTTGTTTATTTATGGACGAGCGATATCAAAACTGTTTCGTTTTTTTCCCGCCGCTTAATATTCATCTATTCGAGGAGAATTATTCCAGATAACCGGATTCGAGAAAAACTGAAAAGTCGAGGTCGGTTAAGATGCGTTCACACCAGATAATAATAATCAGCGATTGATGTCACTCCGTGTCCCAATTATTCGGTTGATAAAACGACTCGGACACACAAAACTAATAAAATTTTCGGTATGAGAAATTGATTGCTCAATCCATTAATTCCAGTGGCTTCCGTTCTCATAGTAAAACCGGAGATTTATGCCACTCATCAAGTCGAGCAATGAATCTGTGGCATTCGCCTCGAAGAGATGCTAACGAACTTTTTGATATTTTTCGGCGGCGAATAAATTATTTTTCGTTTGGAAATATTCGGTAGCTAGCATTAGTGCGGATTTTTCGAATTCGTTGCTTAAGTGCCGTCGTAACGGCAAAAAATTTTTACGTGAGATTTCGTGGAATTGAATACTTTACGATTTGAATGTTTATCTAAGAAATGCCTTTTGCTCAATCGTGTTTGAATTAGAAACTTGCGCACTGTGTTGCTTCTTTTGATTTTATCTATTGACTTATCGGAAAGTTGGAGGAAATATGGGATGTCTGTTTTATGCTAATGCCACCGAAAGTGCTCGGCCTGAGTTTCACAATCGCAGGAGCTGTTGACCAAAATTTACACGACTTCTAATACTAGTGTGGAAAGCAAAAATAAGAGAAAAGTGTTGCATACAATACTTTTTTTCGGGGATATTTCTACCGGAGCTATGACAGATGGAAATGTGCGGTTTTTGGCTTCGTTTTACTCGCAGTATTGTTGCTACAGCTATAAAATTTGGGGAAGTTACTATTTTCGAGTTGTGTATTAACTCTACCAAATTGCAAGATTGTAGAGCAAAAGACGCGGATTCTAGAAATTTTTATTTTTGGAACTAAGCAAAAAGTTCCCAGATTTTTCAAAAAAAAATTGTAAATTTGGTAATTTTAGTGCTACAACTATGAAATTTCGGGAGGTTACTATTTTTGAGTCGAATATTAACTCTACCAAGTTGCTAAATTGTAGAGCAAAAGACAAAGATTTTGGAATTTTTGATTTTTTAGACCTAGCAGAAAGTTCCCACATTTTTCAAAGAAATTCGTAATTTTGGTAATTTTAGTGCTACAACTGTAAAATTTGGGAAAGTTATTACTTTTTGGTCGTGTATTAACTCTACCAAGTTACAAAATTTTGGAGCGA
The DNA here is from genome assembly GCA_029298725.1 of Gnatocerus cornutus. Classification (NCBI taxonomy): domain Eukaryota; kingdom Metazoa; phylum Arthropoda; class Insecta; order Coleoptera; family Tenebrionidae; genus Gnatocerus; species Gnatocerus cornutus. The sequence continues at coordinate 21,759,268 of CM055510.1, forward strand.
AAGACACAGATTTTAGAAATTTTTGGTTTTGAGACCAAGCAAAAAGTTATCAGATTTAAAAAAAAAAAAGTCGTAAATTTGGTAATTATAATACTACAGCCATGAAATTTGGGGATGTTACTATTTTTCAGTCGCACATTAACTGTACCAAATTGAAACATTTTAGAGCGAAAAACAAAGATTTTGAAATTTTTCATTTTTTTAGACCAAGCAAAAAGTTCCCACTTTTTTTAAAAAAAATCGTAATGTTGGTAATTTTGGTGTTAAAACTGTGAAATTTAGGGAAACTATTACTTTTAAGTTGTGTATTAACTCTACGAAATTGCAAAATTTTAGAGCCAAAAACACACACTTTGGAATTTTTTGATTTTGAGACCAAGCAAAAAGTTTCCTCATCCTTCAAAAAAATTCGTACTTTTGGTAATTTTAGTGCTACAACTGTGAAATTTTGGGAAGTTACTACTTTTAAGTCGTGTATTAATTCTACCAATTTGCAAATTTGTAGTACAAAAGACACAGATTTTAGAAATTTTCATTTTTTTAGACCTAGCAAAAAGTTCCCATATCCTTCAAAAAATTCGTAATTTGGGTAATTTTAGTGTCACAACTAGGAAATTTGGAGAAGTTACTATTTTTGAGTTGTGTATTAACTGTACCAAATGGCAAAATTGTAGAGCAAAAGACACAGATTTTAGAAATTTTTGATTTTGAGACTAAGCAAAAAATTCTCAGATTTAAAAAAAAAATGTAAATTTGTTAATTTTAGTGCTACAGCTATGAAATTTGGGGAGGTTACTATTTTTGAGTCGCATATTAACTCTACCAAATTGCAAAATTGTAGAGCATAAAACAAATATTTTGGAATTTTTTATTTTTTAAACAAGCAGAAAGTTCCCACATTTTTCAAAGAAAATCGTAATTTTGGTAATTTTAGTGCTATAACTGTCAAAGTTGGGAAAGTTACTATTTTTTAGTCGTGTATTAACTCTACCAAGTTACAAAATTTTGGAGCAAAAGACACAGATTTTAGAAATTTTTGGTTTTGAGACCAAGCAAAAAGTTCCCAGATTTTTCAAAAAAATTCGTACTTTTGGTAATTTTAGTGCTACAACTGTGAAATTTGAGGAGGTTACTATTTTTGAGTCGCAAATTAACTCTACTAAATTGAAAAACTTTAGAGCAAAAGACACAGATTTTGAAATTTTTTATTTTTTAGACCAAGAAAAAAGTTTCCTCATCCTTAAAAAAAATTCGTACTTTTGGTAATTTTAGTGCTACAACTGTGAAATTTTGGGAAGTTACTACTTTTAAGTCGTATATTAATTCTACCAATTTGCAAATTTGTAGTACAAAAGGCACAGATTTTAGAAATTTTCGTTTTTTTAGTCCTAGCAAAAAGTTTCCATATTCTTCAAAAAAATTCGTAATTTTGGTAATTTTAGTGTCACAACTAGGAAATTTGGAGAAGTTACTATTTTTGAGTTGTGTATTAACTGTACCAAATGGCAAAATTGTAGAGCAAAAGACACAGATTTTAGAAATTTTTATTTTTTTAGTCCTAGCAAAAAGTTTCCATATTCTTCAAAAAAATTCGTAATTTTGGTAATTTTAGTGTCACAACTAGGAAATTTGGAGAAGTTACTATTTTTGAGTTGTGTATTAACTGTACCAAATGGCAAAATTGTAGAGCAAAAGACACAGATTTTAGAAATTTTTGATTTTGAGACTAAGCAAAAAATTCTCAGATTTAAAAAAAATTGTAAATTTGTTAATTTTAGTGCTACAGCTATGAAATTTGGGGAGGTTACTATTTTTGAGTTGCATATTACCTTTGCCAAATTGCAAAATTGTAGAACATAAAACAAATATTTTGGAATTTTTTAGACTAAGCAAAAAGTTCTCACATCTTTCAAAAAAATTTGTTATTTTGGTAATTTTAGTGCTACAACTATGAAATTTGGAGAAATTACTACTTTCAAGTCGTGTATTAACTCTATCAAATTGCAAAATTTTAGAGCGAAAAACACAGATTTTGGAAATTTTTAGTTTTGAAACCAAATAAAAAACTGTGAAATTTAGGAAGTGACTATTTTTAGGTCCTGTATTAAAATGTCACTTTCTGAAGAAATTTAGTTTTCGGTTAAAAACGGATCAATCAGCGCCCATTTCGAGTCGCGCAGGCTTCGCCCAGTCACGCAGCTCTGCGTTTCGAAGAAGTGCACTTTTTCAAATAATTAGATAAATTATAGGACGAAGGACTGTCTTTTACCCGATGTTCAGCTTTTTGGGCGATTTCCTAGAAGGTCAGACGTAAATTTTAGTACTTCATGGTTGCGTTCCTATTGTATTAACATAAATGTATATAGTTAATTAATTATAACTTCCTATGAATCTTAAATATCGTGTAGTTATAGTTCACTTGCTGTGACTCCAACGTGTATAATCAGACAACCTTCCTTGAGCAAACACATGCATCATCATCCGGGAGTTGGAAACTATCGTTTGATTTTACCAAAACTTTGTACATCGCTTTAAACTATTCGACAGAACATAAATAAAAAAAAATGAAATGAATCAAACAGATTTTCAACATCACAAACGGAAACTGCCCATTGGCACGAGAGCTTCATTACTGTTTTTATTATCAGTAATAACAGAGGCTGTCTTATCTCTTCTTTGTATGCCCATTTATTGACACAGTTATTCATTATTCTTTAATGAATCACTCGAACGTTAATTTCAGAGTTAAATTATTACGTAAAATGCACGCAGGGCCGAATGGTAATGGTCGGAATGGCTTAACAAACTGTAAAATTAATCATTAGACTTGACAGCTTAGAAAGACTTGGGTTGTGATATTAATAAATTATTTTTTTAAATAGGTTGTGGAGATGGGCTTAGATAAAATGATGTTTAATGACCATTAAAAATGAAAATTTCGAGATAACGAAACTACTTGAGCTTGTCAAAATAAGCTGAAAAGTTTAGACAGACAACTTTCGAAAGCTCGGTTCTGAAATTCTTGCCATTCTCTTCTGATTCTTTCCAGATTCTGACATTTAATTGATTTGGCTTTGATGACTTGCATTCTTTGGTTTTTTTAGCCTATTTTTTTATATTTTTCGATTTTTTCTTGACATTCTTTCGAACTTTTTTAATCCTGAAGAAGTGCAAATTACGTAAAAAATTTACACGAAATCAGTAAGATACTAACTACTAATGGATGGAATATTAAGACAATTTTTCAGTATTTGATTTGAATTTAACACAATTTAGCAGCTGGTGGCGGCATCTAAGAGTGAAGTTTAAACTCAACATGAACGTAATAATGCAGAAAACTGTTGATTATAGTTGTTTTAACTGTAACTATAGTTTTTTTTTATAAATTTGAAACGGAGCACAGTTGTCCGATCAAGTGACCTCTGTCAAACCACAAAATTGAAGAAAAAGCGTTTAGTTCATAGATGGCGCTGTAGTCAAATTTTCTCTAAATGTTCAAACTTTAAATACTTCCATAGGATTTCGTACAAACTCCGATCAAATTCAGTTCATCGCATTGGCAAATTAGACGTGAAAAGAGAAAAGTTGGTCAAAATCCAAGAACATGCGCACCACCAAAAGTATTTTTCGGTAGCCAGCGCCACCGGTATTTTGGCCTACTACCACCACTTAAGTTGTTTTGTTTATCTCCATCCGTCAAACTCGGCTAACCTCAAATATTGTTCAAAAACTTAACCACGATGACACAGGTAATAAACAAATCTAAACAATTTCCCCGAATTCACTTGCCTTCTTAGATCGTCAAGAGTAAAATAGACCAAGCGTGCAGAGTCGCTGAAGAGTTCACGAAACTTTACTATGAGACCTCAGACAAACGTCGCCATGTAATTATAAGCCGCCGAAGGCCCAAATCGCTAATTTTCCGTTTTAGTTGATGTCGAAATTGTACCTAGACTCGGGTTTGCTGACTTGGAACGGCAACGGAATCAACGGCAATGAACGCATCCAGAAATTTTTCATAGATTTGCCGACTTCAGACCACATGATCAACACCATGGACGCCCAACCAGTGTTGGATTCAGCCGTACATGGGCAGCTCACGTTTCTAATTCAAGTTAGTGGGAATGTGAGGTACCAAGACAGAGTTCCAAAGTCGTTTCAGCAGAATTTTATAATTACCGCCCAAGGGGACAAGTGGAAGATCGTGAGCGATTGCTTCCGTCTGCAGGAACCGCTGACTAACAACGATGTTAAGAGTTAACTCGGTTTGTACAATGAAAGTCCATTTATTTGCGTTTCTTAAAAACAACAGGTATAAAATTCTTAAGCTACATTCATATTATCAGCAAGCATAACTACCAGATTATTCACAAATAAAATACAATATGTACAAATAAATAAAAAAATGAGCAAATAAAACGATGTACAAATTTCAGTCTCAAGGGTTTGCAAAATTTGGACATTTAAAATCAGAGGAATGTGTTGTAAAAACTCAGTTTCCTGATGAGCAGGGCACAGCCAGGACTAACTTCTCGGTTGTTGTTTCAAGAGACACTGAATTAAGTGCAATATTGTAACCCAAAGTTCACATTTAGACCAGTAAATACATTGAATATCAAATTGGTATTATGTGCCCAAAAAAATAGCAGTGGCAGTTTTCAAAACAAAGTACATTGACAACAAAGTCAGTCATATTCAATTCTCTTCTGGGAGCGCATGGGCGCCGCCATCCACGTCCCCCCCAGCCCCCTCATCGTTATCGCCCCCCATAGCCGGCAAATCCAGCGGAAGCAGCGGCGGCGGATCCGCTATAGTCGCCGCCACGATGGGATTCCCCCTCCCATCCAACTCCAAAGTCGGATCGGCCGTCGCCTCCGCCAAATTCGTCACGCTCTTGGACTTCACACACTGGAAGTCCACGTGGCGGCTTTTGGCTTCCTCCTTCTCCCACGACATGTGGATGAAGGGCCGCTGGACGTAATTGTAGATCACTTCGGCGCGGCCGCCGGGGCGCTTCTTCACCTTCTCCTTGTAGGTGGGGTACCCTAAATCAAGACAGTTAAATGGGGGGTCACCGCTTGTTTGTTCACCCACCTTCTATCCCCAGACGGATTTTCTTCAGGCCTCGGTCCTTCAGCACCTGCTTGGCCACGTCTCTGTTCTCTATGTACTTGAAGAAGCGGTACATGGCGGTGCTGTTGACGGTTTGGCTGTACTCCTCGCCCATTTGAGGCGGGTACTGGTCGTCCCAGTCCACGGTGTCGTCGTCCAAAAGGACGACGATATGGCATTCGCGGTCGCCTCGCTGGGCCGAGTTCACCATCAAGGGGAGGATGAGGTCCTCGAGGAAAACTTCGAATTGGCAGCGGGCCCCCTCGTTTGACAGCTCGTGGAGCAAGCCCCCTGGAACAAAAGAGAGAACTTGTGGGGATTCGTCTCGTCGTGCAATTTTAAAGACAGGAATGCGACTATTGCATGCTTCAGTTTATCCCTCATTACTTATTAGCAAACTTCGAGGGGTTAACCTCCCTGGGAAATAGGTCAGGTCAGGGGAAATCGTTCGAAAAATAGAAAATCAATGGATATCATTGGGAGATCAGGGGAAATCAATAGATAAATCAGAGGCCATTACAAGGAAATCAGGGAAAGTTAGACGAAATTAAAAGGAAATCAGGGGAAGTTGCGACGAAATCACAAAGAAATCAGGGGAAGTAAGACGAAATCAAAAGGAAATCAGGGGAATTTGGACGGAGACACAAGGAAATAAAGGGAAGTTTTATGAAATAACATGGTGATAAGGGGAACTTAGACGAAATCACAAAGAAATAAGGGGAATTTGGACAAAAACATAAGAAATTCAGCGGAAGTTTTATGTAATAACAAGATAATAAGGGGGAAATTGGACGAAATCACAAAGAAATAAGGGGAAGTTGGTCGAAAACTAGACGAAATTACAAAAAAATAAGTAGAGTTGGGGCGAATTCACAGGGAATTCAACGGAAGTTTTACGAAATAACAAGGAATTCAGCGGAAGTTTTATGAAATAACAAGGAAATAAGGGGAAATTGGACGAAATCACAAGGAAATCCGGGGAAGTCAAGTGTAGGCCATCTTTGAGAAGTTTTAACCCCTGGATCAATTCAATTCAGCGGAAGTTTTATGAAATAACAAGGAAATGAAGAGAAATTGCACGAAATCACAAAGAAATCAGGGGAAATTAAAAGGAAATCAAAAGAAGTTGGACAAAATCACAAAGAAATCAGGGGAAGTTAAGCGAAATCAAAAGAAAAATCAGGAGACGTTGGACGAAATCACAAAGAAATCAGGGGAAGTTTGACGAAATCAAAAGAAAAATCAGGGGAAGTTAGACAAAATCAAAAGGAAATCAGGGTAAATTAGAAGAAATTAAAAGAAAATTAAGAGAAGTTGGACGAAATCACAAAGAAATCAGGGAAAGTTAGATGAAATCAAAAGAAAAATCAGGGGAAGTTGGACGAAATCACTAAGAAATCAGGAGAAGTTAGACGAAATCAAAAGGAAATCAGGGAAAGAAGAAATTAAGAGAAGTTGGACGAAATCACAAAGAAATCAGGGGAATTTGGACGGAAATACAAGGAAATAAGAGGAAGTTTTATGAAATAACATGGTGATAAGGGGAAATTGGACAAAATCACAAAGAAATAACGGGGGTTTGGACAAAAACACAAGGAATTCAGCGGAAGTTTTATGAAATTACAAGGTAATAGGGGGGAAATTGGACGACATCACAAAAAAATAAGGGGAAATTAGACGAAATTACAAAAAAAATAAGTAGAGTTTGGACGAAATCACAAGGAATTCAGGGGAAGTTTTACGCAATAACAAGGAAATAAGGGGGAGGTGGACGAAATCACAAGGAATTCAAGGGAAGTTTTACGAAATAACAAGGAATTCAGCGGAAGTTTTATGAAATAACAAGGAGATCAAAAGAAGTTGGACGAAATCACAAAGAAATCAGGGGAAGTTAGACGAAATTAAAAGGAAATCAAGAGAAGTTGGACAAAATCACAAAGAAATCAGGGGAATTTGGACGGAAACACAAGGAAATAAGAGGAAGTTTTATAAAATAACATGGTGATGAGGGGAAATTGGACAAAATCACAAAGAAATAACGGGGGTTTGGACAAAAACACAAGGAATTCAGCGGAAGTTTTATGAAATAACAAGGAAATCAAAAGAAGTTGGACGAAATCACAAAGAAATCAGGGGAAGTTAGACGAAATCAAAAGAAAATCAGGGGAAGTTAGACGAAATTAAAACGAAATCAAGAGAAGTTGGACGAAATCACAAAGAAATCAGGGGAAGTTAGACGAAATCAATAGGAAATCAGGGTAAGTTAGAAGAAATTAAAAGGAAATTATGAGAAGTTGGACGAAATCACAAAGAAATCAGGGGAAGTTAGACGAAATCAAAAGGAAATCAGGGAAAGTTAGAAGAAATTAAGGGAAGTTGGACGAAATCACAAAGAAATCAGGGGAATTTGGACGGAAACACAAGGAAATAAGAGGAAGTTTTATGAAATAACATGGTGATAAGGGGAAATTGGACAAAATCACAAAGAAATAAGGGGGGTTTAGACAAAAACACAAGGAATTCAGCGGAAGTTTTATGAAATTACAAGGTAATAGGGGGGAAATTGGACGACATCACTAAAAAATAAGGGGAAGTTGGACGAAATTACAAAAAAATAAGTAGAGTTTGGACGAAATCACAAGGAATTCAAGGGAAGTTTTACAAAATAACAAGGAATTTAGCGGAAGTTTTATGAAATAACAAGGAAATCAAATGAAGTTGGACGAAAACACAAAGAAATCAGGGGAAGTTAGACGAAATTAAAAGGAAATCAAGAGAAGTTGGACAAAATCACAAAGAAATCAGGGGAATTTGGACGGAAACACAAGGAAATAAGAGGAAGTTTTATGAAATAACATGGTGATAAGGGGAAATTGGACAAAATCACAAAGAAATAAGGGGGGTTTGGACAAAAACACAAGGAATTCAGCGGAAGTTTTATGAAATTACAAGGTAATAGGGGGGAAATTGGACGACATCACAAAAAAATAAGGGGAAATATTCAACGAAATTACAAAAAAATAAGTAGAGTTTGGACGAAATCGCAAGGTATTCAGGGGAAGTTTTACGAAATAACAAGGAATTCAGCGGAAGTTTTATGAAATAACAAGGAAATCAAAAGAAGTTGGACGAAATCACAAAGAAATCAGGGGAAGTTAGACGAAATCAAAAGGAAATAAGGGGAAGTTAGACAAAATCAAAAGGAAATCAGGGGAAGTTAGACGAAATCAAGAGAAATTGGACGAAATCACAAAGAAATCAGGGGAAGTTAGACGAAATCAAAAGGAAATAAGGGGAAATTTGACGAAACCCAAAGGAAATCAGTGAGAAAATCAGGGAAAGTCATTTTTGAGAAGTATTAACCCCTGGGCAAACTGCAAGTGCAATTGCTAAGTAATGAGGCAATTAACATCACATCACACTCACACCATTGTTTGTCTTGCAATAGCGCCAACTCGTCCTTGCAAAACACTCATTAACTTACTTAAATTTTGGCACCGAACAGTGTTGGCATCAAAAGGCACCAGAAGATAATCGCACGCCTCCCTCAGCTCCTGCACGGAGACGGCCGGCGGGCACTTGATCAACCCTCCCTTGTAGAACTCCAAAATCGCCCTAAAGATAGTCGCCGGGATTCCGTCAGCCACCTCAAACTCACCCCTTTCATTGGACTGTGTGAATTCCAAGTTAGAACTGAACATCCTCCCTAGCATGGTGTTTGGATGCGCCGTGAAAAGCGCCGGGTCAACTACAAACCTGGTGTTGTCTACCACCAGCGTGACTCGGTCATCGCTGATGTTGGCGGCGGTGTTGGAGGCGGCGCCTTGGTTCTTGGCAGGAGGGAGGACGTTGCGGCTTCTGCAAGAAAACGAGTTAGTGGTGGTCGCTAGAGATGGGGGCTCTTGCCTATTGCGAGGTGTATTGTGACATTGCTTAGGCGTAGCTACAGAGTGGCACCGGGGGTCCGATAGGGACGCTGAACGTTGCACAAGGCACGGTTTCGGCTTCGAACACGATCCATAACTACGCAAAGCAATACTATCGTTAATCATCAGCTTAAAACACGACAAAATCAAGCAGAGAACTGCCGCTACACCTCAACAACACCCAACAGCTAAATATAACTGTTGCGCAAAATGTTATTGTCAGAGACAAGACAATGGCTCCTATGAGAACCGACTTTCACTCGCTACTCTGCTCGATTTTCTCGATTTGTTTATCACTTCGCCTTGGCAATTATACCTTAAACGGTTTTTATACACTCTGCGACGACGGTCATCTGTGTAGTCTTCCGTGTCACTGCTGGTGTCGTTATTGTTGTAAATGTGGCGCTCACTTGCTCCTGCCATTTTCACGCGAGGCAACAAACACTTTACAAGCACATAAATGTATTCTGCACAATTGGAAGTCTCTCTGGAACCGAGCCAGTACATAGAACTAAATACAAAGGCATGCAGCAACACTTGACACTGACAGTTACCAGGACACGCTGCGAAGTTAGCCGCGCAGCGGCACCAACCACCAACCTCATGCGGCGAAAGTTACCAGCGCGGACACTCCACAACTACGCAAAAGTGCGTGTTTACTAATTTAATCGATCGTATTGTCTTTTAAACTCGTTAATTTGTCGCGAAATTGTATGTCTGCATTTTATTGTGGCGATTTTCCGATTTTAGAAATGACGGGTGCTGAGAACTACCAACGTGAAGTAACGAAAGTTACCAACAGGTACAGGCGATAAGTTAAGCAATGTTTCGTTGTTGGTCCACGTTTTACCAACAGAAAATGATTTAATCGACGCTGTTCGCTCTTTGGTGTCTTAATTCCCCCCGAAAGTGTAACCCCGCATTTTATTTCGTCGATTTTAAAATTTTCGAATTGACTGCGCGTGCGCCGTTGAAATCCGCGTGGCATTATTTCAAACCACTACTGTACTCGAATCCAAATAATCGAATTAAAAGTGTTGTAATCAATAAATATGGGGGTTGTTTAATAAAAGGATGATCGTTTTGGCTAGTTTTGGTGAAAAGAGCGCCGCGTTGTTGGGAATAGAGTTGATTTTCGGTGAAAAAGGTCGCGGCTAACTTCACGTTAGTTATTTAACTGTAAAGTGACAGTTCAAGGCTGTTTCGCAACCGCCAACGAGCAACTGCACTTGCCCAACAAATTCGCATTGGCATTCCGCGTTTAACATTCGTGTGGTGTCGACGAAGAGTACAAAATCAATCAAGTTAGTTTCTGCATAACAACGCAACAATTTTCTCTTGTAGTCAATAGTGCCTTCAGGATGTTCTGTTAACAGCCCGAATTTTGTTCAGGAATAAGGAAAATACTCATTTTATCGCTGGTAAGTGTCCCTGTTTGTAAAATGTTGACTAAAAGTGTAACTTGCCCCATTTTTCGCATTGCTGAAGAGGAGAAATTAGAAACGACCTGAGGAAGTCGGCGGATTTAGGTCACGAGTTTAAAATAAGCAGAAGTTGTAATTGAATTGTTGGTGGAAGTGAAGCCATATGACTGCGACATAATCGCGCCTTGATTTACGAGAATTAAACAAACAACGAGGTCCTCAATTGATAAAAGCGGTGCAAATAGTAAACAAGCCGAGATAAAAGGCCGAACCTCCAAGTGACCAATCGCGCCGAAGATAGCAAACACTCCCACGTTCAAAAATCGAGTGCTTGTGACGTGTTATCGATAAATCACACCAAATCCTGTATAATAGGACTCACTGGCCCAAGAAACTCCAGTCGCAACAAGTCTCTTTTGGAGCCTTTTCCCCCCCCTTTTTTTTGGGAATTCTGCGCCCCCTTGCACCCCCACGACTCTCCTCTCAACATTTCGGTCAATTTTCGGTGAGTTGTGATATTTCTCTAGAATTCCGACCTTTGAAACGTACGTTTGGACTTTGGACTGTGTTTATTTATTGTTGCTGTGCGCTCCCACTCATTTGAAGATATCCTACATTAAGTTCATCATTTTCTTAACACTTCAGCAGTGCGAAAAACACGTTTTTTGCAAGAGTCCAAAGCCCAAATTCTTTGTCTGCTTGATGAAGATGGATTGACGTCATTCCGACTTTTATTATTTTTGTCTGCGCTCGCTGCTTTTATTTACATTAAGAAAGTTTGGCTCGTTGAGCTTTCACGACTTTACACGTGGCCGCTTAAGTTTTAAGCAACGAGGTTACAGTAATTTGCTCCTTTAGATGGTCTAGGTCACTTCGAATTTCATTGAAAACGCGGTTCATTCAAGGGAGACGGGAAGCTGTGATTTACGTTTGCGATAATTGCGGATTTTACATTGAGGCGTAGAAAATATCGGAATTTCCGTGTTGTTTTAAAAAGGATTCAATTAATGCGAAATTTGGAATTTGGAAAAGGTTTCGCTCTTTGTCCGTGAAGGTCACCATCGAGGAAGGGGAATTGAATTTCAAATTTCGATTCAACAGTTTTGTAATAACAGAAAATGACGATATTTCTACAAACGCGTTTTTCCATTATCTTCATTCATAGATACAAGTACTAATTACTTTTAATTTTTTTAAGTTAACGACTTTTTTTATTACCTGTGCGAAAATTATCATTTTTATGTTAATTTGTAGATAGCCAGGTAATGCTAGACAACAAATATTGAGCTACCTATGAATGGTATTGTCGTCATTTTCTTATTTATTTTATGGGAAAACAACAACAAGTGGTAATTTATGGAAAAATCGAGACAATTATGCTAAAAGTAAAATTATTATCAATTTAACTCGTTGTACTTATGGGTTTTTTAGCACTACTAAAGTTCGATTCAGTGGCACCAACTTACTTGTGTTGGTACGACTCGTAAAATTATTATTTCTGTACTTTGCGTAAAAAATACTTTAATTGTGAAACTCAAATGCGTTTCACAATAACGACAATTATTTTTATTATATCACGCAGAACAGTAACTTTTTCCTTGGTTATGTTGGCAATCTTTTTATGCGAAAGTCGAATCCAAACGTCAACGATTACTCAAAACTCAAGTTTTGTTAAAAAATGCCATTACTTTATTTGTTACCAACCGAATTTGTTAAAAATTCCTAGTCGAAAATATTTTTAAACGTTTTTTTTCCTACAAATAAAAAATCTTTAAAAATTTTGTTTTTTGTTCTAAAATTTTGTAATTTAGTCCAGTTAATAAACACCTTTCAAGTAACAAGTCCACGAAACTTCACTGCTTAAGTAGTAAAATTGTCCAATTTAAAGAATTTAACAAAAAAATTTGATTTTGAGTTCGTCCTTGAAATAAAAAATTCTAGAATTTTTTATTTTTGTTCTAAAATTCCGCGATTTGGTGTACTGTTTAAAAGCCTCTTAAGTAATAAGTCTACGAAATTTCACTGTTCTGGCGTCAAAACTGTGAAAGTTACGGAATTTAATCGAAAATTTTGAATTTTGAGTTCATCCTACAAATGAAAAATCTCTCAAATTTTTGTTTTTTGTTCTAAAATTTTGTAATTTCGTGCAGTTAATGAACACCTTGCAAGTAACAAGTCCACGAAACTTCACTGCTTTAACAGTAGAATTGTCCATTTTAGATAATTTCACAAAAAAATTAGAATTTGAGTTCATTCTTGAAAATAAAAATTTTAGAATTTTTGCTTTTTGTTCTAAAATTCCGCGATTTGTTGTACTATCTAAATGCCCCTTGAGTAATAAGTCCACGAAATTTCACTGCTCTGGCATTAAAACTGTCAAACTTACGGAATTTATTCGAAATTTTTGAATTTTGAGTTATTGTACAAATGGAAAATTTCTAAAATTTTTGTTTTTTTTTCTAAAATTTTGTAATTTCGTGTAGTTAATGAACACCTTTCAAGTAACAAGTCCACGAAACTTCACTGCTTTTGCAGTAAAATAGCCCAATTTAGAGAATTTAACAAAAAAAAATTAGATTTTGAGTTCATTCTTGAAATAAAAAAATTCTAGAATTTTAGCTTTTTTTTCTAAAATTTCGCGATTTGTTGTACTGTCTAAATGCCCCTTGAGTAATAAGTCCACGAAATTTCACTGCTCTGGCATGAAAACTGTCAAACTTACGGAATTTATTCGAAATTTTTGAATTTTGAGTTATTGTACAAATGGAAAATTTCTAAAATTTTTGTTTTTTTTTTCTAAAATTTTGTAATTTCGTGCAGTTAATGAACACCTTTCAAGTAACAAGTCCACGAAACTTTACTGCTTTTGCAGTAAAATAGCCCAATTTAGAGAATTTAACAAAAAAAATGGATTTTGAGTTTATTCTTGAAATAAACAAATTCTAGAATTTTTGCTTTTTGTTCTAAAATTCCGCGATTTGTTGTACTGTATAAATGCCCCTTGAGTAATAAATCCACGCAATTTCACTGCTCTGGCGTTAAAACTGTCAAACTTACGGAATTCAATCGAAATTTTTGAATTTTGAGTTCATTGTACAAATGGAAAATTTCTAAAATGTTTGTTTTTTTTTTCTAAAATTTTGTAATTTCGTGCAGTTAATGAACACCTTTCAAGTAACAAGTCCACGAAACTTCACTGCTTTAGTAGTAAAATTGTCCAATTCAGAGAATTTAACAAAAACATTGATTTTGAGTTCGTTCTTGAAATAAAAAATTCTAGAATTAATTATTATTGTTTTAAAATTCCGTGATTTGGTGTACTGTTTAAAAGCCTCTTCAGTAATAAGTCTACGAAATTTCACTGCTCTGACGTTAAAACTGTCAAATTAACGGAATTTAATCGAAATTTTTGAATTTTGAGTTCATGGTACAAATGAAAAATCTCTAAAATTTTTGTTTTTTGTTCTAAAATTTCGTAATTTCGTGCAGTTAATAAACACCTTTCAAGTAACAAGTCCACGAAACTTCACTGCTTTAACAGTAAAATTGTCCATTTTAGGTAATTTCACAAAAAAAAATAGAATTTGAGTTTGTTTTTGGAAATAAAAATTCTAGAATTTTTGCTTTTTGTTCTAAAATTTTGCGATTTGGTGTACTGTTTAAAGGCCCCTTAAGTAATAAATCCACGAAATTTCACTGCTTTGGCGTTAAAATTGTGAAACTTACTGAATTTAACCGAAAGTTTTGAAGTTTGAGTTTATCCTATAAATGAAAAATCCCAAAAATTTTTGTATTTTTGTTCTAAAATTTTGTTATTTGGTCCAGTTAATAAACACCTTTCAAGTAATAAATCCACCAAAATTATCACACTAAATTGGAGTTAGTTTTGGAGGAGGCGCTCGGATTGTCAATGAGAAATCGACTGAAATGTGCTTAAAATTCGCAAAATTCGTTGAAAAATCAACTGTATTTGAAAAGCGAAATGACGACTTTTCCAATAAAGAAACAATTTAGTTGATTTTTCGACGAATTTTGCGGATTTCAAGCACATTTCACCCGATTTCTCCAGCTTTAGACGTTGAATCTTGACAAAACTTTATTATTTTATGCATTTCGATCACAGTTTTAAAACCCCTTCTTTATAGAAAAATTTTAAATTTTCACCTCCACCTCGGAGATCAGTGCCCCCACTCGTACCAAAACCACTAGTTTCCGTCGTAGTTACGTAATACTATTTCATATTAATCATTTTAGTTTCACTGACTACATCATGCATGGATCTCGTTTCGCCTGACCTAAATCCGTCTGATTAGTTGCATTTTGCGCTTTAATTACGACTTATGAAGGTGATTGCAAAATTTGAAATAAAAATGCAGTTTTGTAAACTGTGCGAGTCGACCAAAGAACACATTTTTTCTACTTTTGATGGCATTTATTCAGTGACAAACACTCATAAATTTGCGTTTGGGTTTTACTATTTTAATTAAAAAAGTAAATTTATTGATGATCATATCTTGCGATTAAATTAACGATTCGGGCGACTGATTGCTACAGATATTTTTGGGTGGCCGCCACACAAGTCGATTGTTTTATTTTTTAATAAACTCTCGCCATTCAAATCAAAAAAATCGAAAATGTTGGCTTGTTTAGTACACTTTGTTATAACTGCTCCAGAAAACGTCAGTTGGATTTCGCTTAGCAGAGTGCAAACGCACCATCATGAGCAAGAGGACAGCTGTTTGATCACCTGTTTCTTGCCTTAACAGTTGTCTTCTGGCTTGTTATTCCGCCGCAGATTTTGAAATATTTAATCAGAACGATGTGCTTCACTTAGGGTTATCAAACTCGGAAGTGGCCATGTAATATTTAGTTAAATACCCAAATCGACTTGTATTGATAATGAACTACTGCTGTGTTCCATATTTGTCATGAATTATGCAGAGGACACTGAGCAGAGTCATGGTTTATAGTTCGAATACGATTATGATCGTTGGAAGGAACGTTCAAGTAGCAAGGTTTTTCAAAGAAAATGGATTTTTTGTGGAAAAATTGACGTCAATTTTACACTGAAGGTTTAATAACACGGCTCAATAAAAAAGTTTGTTTATATTTCTGCGAATTTGAGTCGAAACATGCACTTTAGAAATTCCTGTTTGCGGCACCTTGAATAAAGTTCGCTAACAATTAGTTTTGCATGTGGTTTCTATGTAAAGGTCATTTCACTTCGCTAATCGTGGGTTATTGACTCGAATTGAATTTCTAATTCCTATTGTGTCGCTACATTGTCACCTTCTTCGTTCTGTGAATACTTTCATCGGATTTAATTAAATTCAATCAACAAATCGGTGTAAACACTCAAGAGACAACTGTAATTAAAACACGCGTTTTTACTATAGACCGATTGTATCTTAAACAAAACAACAATAAAATTAAGGATAAGATAAAATAAGTACGCAAGTACTTAACTAGTCGTTGGTTTTTTTAATGTTCTTCATAAATTTTAATACACTTTCTACGGTTAAATACTGGAACTACACATAATATTTAGAAATCTGCAGCGATAAGTAAAACATTTCAGTAATGAGTTTTTAACTAACTAATAATTTTGCTAATTACGTATTTGTATCTGAAGCTTTCACAATACCTGACCAAATTCCAAGGTTGGATCTAAGATAACAAGGTAAATAGATATTATTTTTGTCGCTCTGGTTAAAGTCCAGTCGTGATACACTGATCAAAAATAATAGAGCGTGGCAGGTTGTTCAGGTTTGTTGATTACCTTCTGGTTTTTAGTAGGCGCTTCTGGGAGTTTTTTTGAGTTCGAACTTGATATTACTGATTGGTAGAACAAAAAAGTAATTCAAAATTAAAGTTCTAAATCTTCTTGTTTTGAAATTTTGTAATTTAGTCTAGTCAATAAACGTCTTTGGAGTAATAATTTCACCGCTCTCGCGGAAAAACTGTTACACTTGGCGAATTTAATACAAAATTTTGGATTTTGAGTTCGTCGTTGGAATAAAAAATTGTAGAATTTTTGCCTTTCGTTCTAAAATTCCGTGCTTTGGTGTACTGTTTAAAGGCCCCTTAAGTAATAAGTTCATGAAATTTCACTGCTCTGGCGTTAAAACTGCGGAACTTACGGAATTTAATCGAAAATTTTGAATTTTGAGTTTATCCTGCAAATAAAAAATCTCTAAAATTTTTAAATTCATTACAGTCAATCAACACCTTTGAAGTAACAAGTCCACCAAATTTCAGCGCTTTAGCAGTAAAATTTAGAGAATTTAATACAAAATTTTGGATTTTTAGTTGGTCCTTAAAATAAAAAAATTCTAGAATTTTTGCTTTTGGTTCGAAAATTTCGTGCATTGGTATACTCAATAGGTGCCCTTTAAGCAACAAGTTCGCGAAATTTTACACTTTTAGCATTAAAAATGTCAAAATTATAGAATTTTGTGTAAATTTTTGAATTTTGAGTTTATCCTATAAATGAAAAATTTCTAAAATATTTGGTTTTTGTTCTAAAATTTTGTAATTACGTAGTCAATAAGCACCTTTGTAATAACAAGTCAACCAAACTTTACTGCTTTATCAGTAAAATTATCAAACTTAGAGAATTTAATAAAAAAAGTTGGATTTTGGGGCATTCTTGAGATAAAAAATTCTAGAATTTTTGCTTTTTGTTCTAAAATTCCGTGATTTGGTATATTCAATAAATACCCTTTAAGTATGTAATAAGTTTACAAAATTTCATTCCTCTAGCGTTAAAACCGTCAAACTTACGGAATTTAATCGAGAATTTTGAATTTTGAGTTTATCCTACAAATGAAAAATTTCTAATTTTTTCATTTTTGTTCAAAAATTTTGTAATTAAGTGCAGTTAATAAACACCTTTTAAGTAACAAGTTCACCAAACTTTACTGCTTTAATAGTAAAACTGTCAAATTTAGAGAATTTAACAAAAAATTTTGATTTTGACTTTGTACTTGAAATTGAAAATTAAAAATTTTTTGCTTTTTGTTCTAAAATTCCGCGATTAAGTGTACTGTTTAAAGGCCTCTTAAGTAATAAATCCACGAAATTTCACTGCTCTGGCGTTAAAATTCTTAATCTTACGGAATTTAATCGAAAATTTGAAACTTGAAGTTTATGCTACAAATGAAAAATTTCAAAATTTTGTAATTCGTTGTCTAAAATTCTGTAATTTAGTACACTTCATAAACGATTCTTAGGTAAGAAGTCCACCAAATTTGAACACTTTACCGTCAAAATTGTCGGATTTAAAAGATGTTTTTGAAAACTTTGAATTTTGAGTTTATCCTACAAATGAAAAAATTCTAGAATTTTTGGTTTTTGTTCAAAAATTTTGTAATTTTGTACAGTCAATAAGCACCTTTGTAGTAACAAGTCCACCAAACTTTACTGCTTTATCAGTAAAATTATCAAAATTATCAAAAAAAAATTGGATTTTAGGTGCGTTCTTGAAATAAAAATTTTTAGAATTTTTGTTTTTTGTTCTAAAAATCCGTAATTGGGTATATTCAATAAATACCTTTTAAGTATTTTTAAATCCACATAATTTCACTCTTCTAGCGTTGTTAAAACCGTGAAACTTATGGAATTTAATCGAGAATTTTGAATTTTGAGTTCATCCTGTAAATGAAAAATTTCTAATTTTTTTATTTTTGTTCAAAAATTTTGTAATTAAGTGCAGTTATTAAACACCTTTCAAGTAACAAGTCCACCAAACTTCACTGCTTTAACAGTAAAACTGTCAAATTTAGAGAATTTAACAAAAAATTTTGGATTTTGACTTTGTCTTTAAAACAATTTTTTTTAAATTTTTTGCTTTTTGTTCTAAAATTTCGCTATTTAGTGTACTGTTTAAAGGCCTGTTAAGTAATAAATCCACGAAATTTCACTGCTCTGGCGTTAAAATTCTTAACCTTACGAAATTTAATTGAAAATTTGGAACTTGAAATTTATCCTACAATTGAAAAATTTCTAAATTCTATAATTTGTTGTCTAAAATTCTGTAATTTAGTACACTTCATAAACGCTTCTTAGGTAAGATGTCCACCAAACTTGAGCACTTTTCCGTCAAAATTGTCGAATTTAAAAGATGTTTTTTGAATTTTGAGTTTATCCTACAAATGAAAAAATTCTAGAATTTTTGGCTTTTGCTCAAAAGTTTGTAATTTAGTGCAGACAATAAACATCTTTCAAGTGACAAGTCCACCAAACTTCACTGCTTTAACAGTAAAACTGTCCAAATTTCGAGAATTTAACAAATAAATTTGGTTTTTGGGTTCGTCCTTGAAAAAAAATTTCTAGAATTTTTGTCTTTTGTTCTAAAATTCTGCGATTTGGTGTACTGTTTAAATGCGCCTTAAATAATAAGTCCACAAAATTTCACTGCTCTGACGTTAAAACTATGGAACTTACGGAATTTAATCGAAAATTTTGAATTTTGAGTTCATCCTACAAATGAAAAATGTCAAAAAATTTTGTTTTTTGTTCTAAAATTTTGAAATTTAGTAGTCCACCAAACTTTAGCGCTTTAGCAGTAAAATTGCCAAACTTAAAGAATTTAATACAAAATTTTGGTCGTTGAAATTAAAAAATTCTAGAATTTTTGCTTTTTATTTCTAAAATTTGGTATACTCAATAGATGCCCTTTAAGCAATAAGTTCGCGAAATTTTACACTTCTAGCGTTAAAAATTTTAAAATGTCAAAGTGTTAATTTTTAAATTGTAAGTTTATCCTATAAATGAAAAATTTCTAAAATAATTGGTTTTTGTTCAAAAATTTTGCAATTCCGTACAGTCAATAACCACCTTTGAAGTAACAAGTCCACCAAACTTTACTGCTTTATCAGTAAAATTATCAATATTATCAAAAAAAAATGGATTTTAGGTGCGTTCTTAAAATAAAAATTTTTAGAATTTTTGCTTTTTGTTCTAAAATTCCGTAATTTGGTATATTCAATAAATACCTTTTAAGTAATAAGTCCACATAATTTCACTCTTCTAGCGTTGTTAAAACCGTGAAACTTATGGAATTTAATCGAGAATTTTGAATTGAGTTCATCCTATAAATGAAAAATTTCTAATTTTTTCATTTTTGTTCAAACATTTTGTAATGAAGTGCAGTTATTAAACACCTTTCAAGTAACAAGTCCACCAAACTTCACTGCTTTAACAGTAAAACTGTCAAATTTACAGAATTTAACAAAAAAATTTGGATTTTGACTTTGTCCTTAAAATACAAAATTCCAAATTTTTTGCTTTTTGTTCCAAAATTCCGCGATTGAGTGTACTGTTTAAAGGCCTCTTAAGTAATAAATCCACGAAATTTTACTGCTCTGGCGTTAAAATTCTTAATCTTACGGAATTTAACCGAAAATTTGGAACTTGAAATTTATGCTACAAATGAAAAATTTCTAGAATTTTTTGTTTTTGTTCAAAAATTTTTTAATTTTGTACAGTCAATAATCACCTTTCAAGTAACAAGTTCACCAAACTTCACTGCTTTAACAGTAAATCTGTCAAATTTCGAGAATTTAACAAAAAAATTTGGTTTTTGGGTTCGTCCTTGAAAAAAAATTTCTAGAATTTTTGCCTTTTGTTCCAAAAATTCTGCGATTTGGTGTACTGTTTAAGTGCAACTTAAGTAATAAGTCCACGAAATTTCACTGCTGTAGCGTTAAAACTGTTAAACTTACAGAATTTAATAAAAAAAAAAATTAATTTTAACTGCGTCGCGAGGATTTTAATTGTAAATTGTTTCAATATTTACAGACTTACTGCATTTTAAAGCACATACAGTCAGTGCAGCGAGATCTTTTTAACAATGCAAATAAAATTTCGTACATTGTTGATGCTCCGAATCTTAAGTCCTGTTCAGTCCTTTTTTCTGATCCTAGTTGTGTCATGTGAACTCTAAAATTAGTCTTCTTCATAAAAATACGTTAGTGAACAGAATGCGTACATTTTTTGCCGCCAAATTTACATACTTGTTTGCACTGTTCCACAATTTGTTTCCGGAGTTTTATTTCTTTCGATTTCGAAATCAACTTTCAGCAGAATTTTTACGGAATTCTTCCAACGAGATTATAATGTCCGCATGTGACCTCCATTTGCGTAAGACTCATCCACTTGCCACTTATTACGTTTAATTTTAGCCAAGTCAAAATATCCACTCGGATCGTAACAATTCAATTGCGTCTGGACAACTTTATCACTACTGATACCTCCTTTATCTCAATAAATATGCGGAATCATTGGAGGTCAAAGTCACTTTCGTTAACTGCGGGTCAATTAGAAACAAAGATCAGCGATCTTAAGATGCAACACACCCACATAACTTCATCACTCTTTTTATTTCCAGAGTGAGCCAGTATGGCGGAAGCCCATTCAGCCGTTGCCTTCTCGTTCTCCATCACCCACGAAGGCTGGGACGTCAACTTCGACAGAGAGGTCCTTCATCTAGTCTGGCAGTCGGGCATCCGATCGTGGAAAAAACGGATCGCGAGGTTCCAGGTTGGTCCTTGAACCAGACTTTGTTTATGCAACCAACGTGACAAATCAATTATCCTTTTGGTTATCTGGTGTCATAGTTTTAATAACAGCACTCCAGTTAATGCTCGCATAAGCTGGTTCCAATGGAAATCAATAAGTTGTGTGTCAACATTAGATAACGAGCGCGATGGAAAAGTGTGCAAATCGTCGTTTAATAAAACGATTAATGCATAATTAAACGCGAAGTAATTAGAATTTTAAAAAGGATGTGACATTGACTGTAAAAGCACACTAAACTGTTTAAACGACGTGCTAAAGATAGTCTAAAAACACTTTAATTTAACTGAATGTTTTTCAGTAGCCAGTAATGTTCGCATTTGTTTTATTTACAAACAAGTATGAATGGATAATGTGATTGTAATCACTTTTGCTTTTTCACCGTTTTGATCACTGAAAAAACACAAATTGATTTGCATTTATTTTCGTCTCAAGGATGCAGGGCTACCTGATTTGTTGATGTTTTGTTTCTTTGTTATTAAACACTTTGAAATTGTAATCTTTTTGTTGCATTTATGGCGCTGTAAAAACTAAAACGACGAAATTATCGAGAGAAAACAATAGCTGTAAAATATTGATGTATAATTTTTATTGGACTAGTACTTATGACTTTATTGTGGTGCTTCATTTGAGTACTGTAATGACCACAATAATGAGCTACGTCGTCAGAGAAACAGAATATTTAAAAAAATTGTTATTTGTGTACCAAGGCCAAAAAGTGTTTCTTTTTTGGCCGAGCCTTTTTTTAATGGCCGAGGCGATAGCCGAGGGCAAAATGGCACTTTTTGGCCGTGATACACACAAAATTTTGTAGGCGACATTATTAAATTTACTAGTTAATTAATTTTTACTTATGATTTATTGATTTAATCGTTTATAACAACTGAATAATTGGAAATATTTATAAATCCTTCAGAAAAGTTCATGTTTTTTTTATTTACATTTGCAGTTTCGGCATGTGTAGCTTCACAATTTGTATGAATTATGTTTGTTGTGCTTTTTTATGTTGTTGTACTGCAACATGTTAATTTTCAATAATTCAACACGTCTTTCTTGCACTTTACAGCAGTTTGTCAATTTGATTTAACCCAAATAATTATAAAATTGAGGGTAATATTGGTATCTTGATGTAATATGCAAAACTGTGGATAGATGGCGCCACCATATATCGGCCGAAAATGTTTGCGGCTAGAAAAGACTCACTTTTAGGCCGCTTTTAAGTCCAAAAATTTAATTTTCAGTTAAAGTCGCCTAAAAAAGCTTTTTTTTCGTACAGTCAGTAAATATTATTATTTTACTCACTTTATTGTTTCGTTCTAAAGATTTATTGTTGTTTTCAGAATAGTGTTCATAATGGTGTCTACCCTGGCCATCTGTGGAGCCTATGGCTGATCTTTTCCATAGTGTTGGGTGTCCACTTCCTTGGCAATGCCACACCTTTTGACCTAGCAGCAAAATTTGCATATTTCTTAGACGAGTAAGTCGCTTTTTATTACTTTCGTAGTCACACTATCTAAAGTAGGGCTCATTGCCATCAGTCCACTCTCCTGTGTAAATTTCTGGGTGTAAATCAGGCTTCTTTAGGGAGAAAATTAGGGGAAATAATTTAACAAATGTTTTCAAACTTGCACAATTGTGTCAATTTCAAACGTTTTTGCTGCCAACTTTGCAATTTAATGAGTCGACTGATTGCAATAAGCTTGAGAGGTTAGTTTTCCTGCAGAGAATTTGCCGGTTTACAAAGGAGCAATTTTAGACATCAGCGGGATTTAAAAGGGATGTCAATTTTTATTCATAGATGGCGCCACAAGTTTTTTAGTAACTAATTTTACTAAATTGACGATTGCTGACATTTGATTGATAGCTCACTTTAAGGTCTTATAATGTGCTTATAATCTGCTCTAAATAAAACTTTATTATCGTGTAACTTGTTCTGCTGGACGACGAATCACAGAGGCGCACTTTAAATTTTGCGCTAAAATTCTCTGCAGGAAAAACAGTTGGTCTAGGTTGCAAATTCTTAAATTTTCATAGTGTAATTCGGTCCTGTTCTGTCGAAAGTGCAAAAATGCCGTGGCGGTGTTGTGTGAATTGGCTTTTGGGGTACAAACTTAAAGAATTTAATTGAAAATTTTGGATTTTGGGTTTGTCGTTGAAATAAAAAATTATAGAATTTTTGCGTTTTGTTCTAAAATTCTGAGATTTGGTGCAGTATATAAATGGACTTTAAGTAATAAGTCTACGAAATTTCACTGCTCTGGCGTTAAAACTGTCAAACTTACAGAATTTAATCGGAAATTTGAATTTTGAGTTCATGCTACAAATGAAAATTTTCTATTTTTTTTTTTTCTAAAATTTTGTAGTTCAATACAGTTAATAAACAACTTTAAAGGAACAAGTTCTCTAAACTTCGCAGTAAAGTTGTCAAATTTAGGAAATTTTACAAAAAAAAATGGAATTTGGGTTCGTCCTTGAAAAAAAAATTCTAAAATTTTTGTTTTTTGTTCTAAAATTCCGTGATTTAAGGTACTATTTGAATGTTCCTTAAGTAATAAGTCCACGAATTTTCAGTGCTCTAGCGTTAAAACTGTTTAAGTTACAGAATGTAATCGAAAATTTTTAATTTGAAGTTTATCCTACAAATGAAAAATTTCTAAATTTCTAATTTTTTCTAAAATTTTGTAATTCTCTGCTGGCAATAAACACCTCTTAAGTAACAAGCCGACTAACCTTTACTAATCTAGCAGTAAAATTGTCAGACTTAGAGAATTCAGTACAAAATTTTGGACTTTAGGTTTGTCTTTGAAATAATAAATTCTAGAATTTTTGCTTTTTGTTCTAAAATTTCGCGAGTTGGTGCACTCTATAAATGCAAGTCTACGAAATTTCACTCCTCTAATGTTAAAAAAATTTTTAAAATTTTTAAAATTTTGATTTTATCTTACAAATGACAAATCTCTATTTTGTTTTATTTTTGTTTGATTTTTGAATTAACTTTTGGGATACAAAAGACGATCGTTCAAGTTCTGTCAATAAAATGCGTCGAAATTCAGTTTGTGTCTTGGCGTTTTTAAGCAACCTTGATGTGCACAACTAATTTCATGTCAAAATGGACAAACGTCAAATTCTGGGGGACAATGATGCCAATCTCGTCAAATTAGCAATCTTAAATAAAAAAATAAGTGTCAAAGTGGACATTTGCAACCTAAGCCGACTGGATATAGCCTTTCGTATAATTAAATCGCGATTATTAAACAATTGAAATCATAGTTCAAGGTGCGATTACATTTTTTTTGTGGATAATCAAACGACCTTTGGATTCTTATTAGACTTTTAGATTTGACTCTTGTTTTTGTTTTAGGACGTCGATACGTTGGCAGTTAGTGGCCTGTTTCCTAACCGCTTTAATTTATTGGTTAACTATAATATTCACCCTTAGATATACATTAAAATTTTTGCTAATGTACAAGGGTTGGATGTATGAAAAGAGAGGTAAAGGCAGTAAAGTTTCTTTACCGACGAAATTGTGGTTGATAAGTGTAAGAATTTTTAGCGGCTGGAATACACCAAGACTTTACAGTTTCCAAGGCTCCCTTCCTAGATTACCTTTGCCTTCGATCCACGACACCATGACTAGAGTAAGTACAATTGTACAATCACCACCTGTATTAACACCTTTCATTTCTTCAGTATTTGAGGAGCGTTCGCCCTCTTCTAGACGACAAAAACTACGAGCGCATGCAGCGCCTCGCCTCCGAGTTCGAAAACGGCATCGGCAAGAAGCTCCAAATGTACGTCTGGTTGAAGTCCTGGTGGTCCACCAACTACGTTTCTGATTGGTGGGAAGAATATGTGTACCTCAGAGGCCGCTCTCCTCTTATGATCAACTCGAATTTCTACGGAATCGATGCGATTTTCATGAGACCAACAACAAAGCAAGCTGCCAGAGCCGCATCTGCCATTAATTCGTGTTTAGTCTTAAGAAGATTAGTCGAGAGACAGGAACTTGAACCCATTATGATCCAAGGAATTGTGCCTTTGTGTTCATGGCAGTACGAGAGGATTTTTAATACGACGAGGATACCGGGATTGGAAACGGATAAGATCCAACATTGGCACGATTCGAATCATATTGTGGTTTATCACAAAGGGAAATATTTCAAGGTTGTGATCTACAAAGGGAGGATTTTGAGGCCCTGCGAGATTCAAGTGTAAGTAGTGAAAGGGCAAATGTCAAATTCTGGGGGGGACAATGGTGCCAACCCTGTCATCTTAAAGTTTCCAAAGTTAACTCACGATTGCAACCTTAAATAATGCAATTATATAGTTCGTACAATGAGAGTTTGAATGACAGAAAAGTCACTAAATCTACGCAATAAAAAATGTTCCATACGCGCGAAATTTAAAGTAACAAAGTAACCCCAGTTACTGACAACCCTGCCAACCCATTTCGGGTAGGAATTTAGTGTTTTTAGTGTATTTTGTAGCATAATTTGCTGCCAACCTATATGTCAACTGTCGAAATATCGAAATTTCTCACCGGATATGTTATACAAGGTGTTTATAAATGTTTCTAGCATCAAGCGTGGCTTTGGAATTCATGTCGTACACTATTTCGCCGCTTTGTTTTCATAGTGAATATAACTATCAGGAAAATTATCTATGATGTTACTTACTTCAATGACGTTTTAGTTACGGTTTTGTGCTCAAGTTTTCGATTCTCAGGCTTTAAACTACAACTGGAACAGTTTATTTCTCAAAACTTACTTTGCTTCATGTTTGAGGTTAACTGCAAATGTCAGTTGACAAATCGAAACCCACATTTGTAATGAGCGGCACATTTCTTTGACGTTTCATAGCCACCCTTGATGCTAGAAACATTAATAGACACGTTGTACAAGGCGTTTATAAGTGTTTCTAGCATCAAGGGTGGCTATGAAATGTCAAAGAAATTTCCCGCTCGTTATAAATGCGGGTTTAGATTTGTCAACTGACATTTGCAGTTAACCTCAAACATATTTAATACAAGTTTGGTTTTTATTCTAGGGCGGAATTTAATCACGAACCTGTTGAATATTTGCTAATAAAATGTCTTAAATCAACAGGTGTACATAATCATACTTCACCTTCAGAGATAAACTTAATCAATACAGATTTGTGACGACAGAAGTGGATTTTTTCTCCCCCGGCCGCCATTTTTCAACATGGCGCAGATGCTGGTATACAGGTGTCCCAGAACGCTCGCACTTCCTTTTAATAGGAAATTCTTCATCAAAATCTGGGTTGATTGGCGTATCGCACAGTGTTCAGGCCCTTACAGTTTTTGAGTTACAAGCACTTTAAGTTGGCCAATCACAGCCTGTAAAAATTTAAAAAAAAACGTCCCAATAAGTTAATTTTAGAAAAAGTTATAGCTACAATAAATGTTTCTAGCATCAAGGATGGCTATGAAATGTCAAAGAATTTTGCCGCTCAGTACAAATGTGGCTTTAGATTTGTCAACTGACAGTTGTAGCTAACCTCAATCATAGAGCAAACAAAGTAAGTTTTGAAAAGAAAATTCTTCTAGTTGTGGTTTAAAACCAAAAAATCAAAAACTTGGACACAAAACCGTAACTAAAACGTCATTGAAGTAAGTAATATTATAATTAATTTTCATTTACTATGAAAACAAAGCGGCAAAGTAGTGCACGACAGGAATTCCAGAGCCACCCTTGATGCTAGAAACATTTATAAACACCTTGTATTTAGTTGGTTTAGATTGCAAATGCCCACTTAAAGTCACAAATTTAAAAAAAATCGCAGTTAAATTTGTTGTTTGAAGTACTCGCACTAATTAATTACGCAACTTTGATGCACAGCAATTTTCATGTCAAAATTGTCAAATGTCAAATTCTGGGGAGACAATGAGCCAACCTTGTCGTCTTAAAATTTCCAAAGTTAACTCATCATGATTGCAACCTTAAATAATGCAAAGTCACAAATTTTACAATTTTTGTCGTGTAATTCTTTCCTGTTGCAAATGTTGCAATGGCAGTGTTGTTTTGGGGTACAAAAAACCGACGATCGTGTAAGTTCTGTCATTGTAATGCGTCGCAATTAAATTAGTTGTTTGAAGGACTCGCACTAATTAATTACGCAACTTTGATGCGCAGCAATTTTTATGTCAAATTCTGGGGGGACCATGATGCCAATCACGTCATCTTAAAATTTCGAAAATTAAGTGAACAAGATTCCAACCTTGGATAAAAAAAATACTGTCAAAGTTGGCATTTGCAACCTAAACCGACTGTAACTTTGATGAACAGTAATTTTCTTGTCAAAATTTTCAAATGTCACTTTCTGGGGGAAACCATGATGCCAACTATGTTATTTTAAAAATTGCGAAAGTCAATTCATCAAGATTCCAACCTTAAATAAAAAAGTAACTGTCATAGTGGACACTTGCAACATAAATCGACTGTATCGTAGATCCGGTGAGAGATTGAGAGATCTTGACAGTTGACATATTGGTTGGCAGCAAATTATGCTACAAAATGCACTAAAAACACTAAATTCCTACGCGAACCAGGTTGACAGGGTTGGCAGTAAGTGGGCTTACTTTGTTATTTTAAATTTCGCGCCTTTGGACACTTTTTTCGCGTAGATTTAGTGACTTTTCTGCCATTAAAAAATAAAGTTGACAGCAGCCCTTGGTACTTTCGTCGGTGACAGTTGGCAACGACACCGTTCGACCTTGACGCAACTGTGATGCGTAGTAGCTAATCGTCTTAAAATTTTCCGTTTTCAGGCAAATCCAGCACATCTTGGACGACAAAACCGACCCTCTTCCTGGAGAAGAAAGACTCGCCGCGTTGACCGCAGGAGAAAGAACGCACTGGGCCAACATCCGGCGGATGTTCTTCACCAGAGGCATCAACAAGGCTTCTTTGGATATCATAGAAAAGGCTGCTTTTGTCGTTGCTTTGGACGACTTTCCATATGAATTCGATACGGTACGGCTTTCTTGTTACATAGAATTAGTTTGTGACGATTTTATTTTAGGCGGATCCGGCCAAGTTGGACAATTACGGGAAGATTTTGCTGCACGGAAACGGTTATAACCGGTGGTTCGACAAGTCGTTCACTTTGTGTATTGGCAACAATGGAAGGGTGCGTGTACGAATTTTAGTTTATTTGTGGCTAATTGTGTTTGTTTTAGATTGGGTTTAATGCAGAGCATTCGTGGTGAGTTGGAGGTCCATTAGATCTCACTTCTTTGTTAGTAACGTCCGCAATTTTGTTCTCTCTATAGAGCCGAAAAAATTTCAGAATTCGTTCGTTTTTACGCGCGTTTGAACGGATTTTCATTCGAGTTTTTTCCAGGTGCTTGTATTAATGAAATTAAAACTGGAATTGAGAAGTTTGCAAAAATTTTGAACTAACTAAGAACGTAACGGAGGACGTAGAATACCAAGAGAACAGTTCCGGATTTCCGGTACCAATTTTGTTTAATTCTTCCATAAACTCCCTTCGCTTAACACCATTTTGCTATTTATAGGGCCGATGCAGCAGTAGTTTCCCACGTGTGGGAATGGGTGGTAACGACCCAAATCCACGAGAACCGGTAATTGAGAATTCACGATTCATGTTTCATCCTGTAGGTGTATGCAGCTTCCCTCTTCTTTCTCCGCTCTATTTTCGCTTGTTTTGTATAATTTTGACATGAACTTTGGTTGTGGATAACTCTGTACCCTTTTTTTTCTTTCTGGATGGTTAGGGCTGATGCTGCGGTCATTGTACATGTGTGGGAGCATCTGTTCCTTGATGAGCGTACCGAACGGTAATTATCATTTGTTGCAACATTAAACTGCTTCGATTCTAGCCGCACTAACACTTCTTTGCGCGTAGTTTTGATTGCATGAGTTTCAGATGGGGGTTTGGTGGTGGTTTCTTCCTCCACCACGCCTGCATCTGCGTCATTGAGTGAAAGAGACTCTCATCGTGTTCTTGTAATAACAGTTTCACTGACTAAATTTGACTTGTAGATACGACGAAAAAGGCGACACTATCGGATCCCCTGAAATCACCCCCCCGACTCCATCGCGTCTCAACTGGGAAATCAAACACGAGTGCCAGGAAGCCATCGAGAAGAGCATCGGCGTGGTCAATAACTTAATCAAGGACATCGATCTACGTATTTACGTCCACGATAACTACGGCAAGGGCTTCATGAAGAAGTGTCGTTTGAGTCCCGACGCCTACCTACAGATGGCGCTGCAGCTGGCCTACTTCCGGGACGCCGGAAAGTTCGATCTGACGTACGAAGCGAGCATGACGCGGCTCTTCCGGGAAGGGCGGACGGAAACCGTGCGGCCCTGCAGCATAGAGTCGTCGCAATGGGTGAAGGCCATGGAGGACCCCAACTCCACCACCGACGAACGAGTGAGGTTGCTGCAAGAGGCCTGCGAGAGACACCAGGTAGATGGCGCCACCTGTGCTGACTTCCGGTGTTGATTTTCCGTGTTACAGATCGCGTATCAAGACGCCATGTGCGGGAAAGGCATCGATCGCCACTTGTTCTGTCTTTACGTGGTCTCCAAGTACCTAGAGGTGGAGTCGCCGTTCCTTCAGGAGGTGCTGAGCGAGCCTTGGAGGTTGTCGACATCACAGACTCCGCATGGTCAGACCGGCAGGATGGATCTCAACAAGTACCCGAACTGCATATCGGCGGGTGGTGGTTTTGGTCCGGTTGCCGATGATGGGTATGGAGTGTCGTACATCATAGCGGGAGAAGACCTGCTGTTCTTCCACATTTCGAACAAGAGGAGCAGCAGCAAAACGGTGCGTGTTTAAACAGGGTTGAAGAAGTGACTGATTGGGGTTTTTCTAGGACTGCCACCGATTCGCCAGGAGAATAGAGAAGGCGCTCTCGGACATGAAAGCGCTGCACGTTGACTATCAATCTCACAACGGGAACAAATAATTTTATAGGATTTTGGGATCTAATTTAGGACAATCTCCAAGTGGTATTCGGTTTTTAGGTTAAGCAACTTAAGTTATTATGGTTCGCGAGTTTAGCGTAAAAACCGAGTTGTTGCATATATTAAATTGTTTTTTTTATTATTTGAACGTTTGTTTACATTTTTTGTATGTTGTTAATATTGCTAATGAGTGAGTATTATGAGTACTATTATTATTATGTTCTAGTTACAATGCAAGCATCAATGCAATACTTATCTTTTTAATTCTGATTTTGTTGATGAAATAGACGTCATGTTGTACCTACATTTTTATGAATTGAATAAATAATGTTTGATATCATTTCTTTGTTTTATTGTGTTGGCAAAATTCACATTTTTGGTATGGAACATGGCTGACCAAGCCATTTGATTATTTTTTTAGTCATTTTCATTTTTTGTGGCCGTTCGATTATTTTTTCAGTCGTTTTTATTTTTTGTGGCCATTTTTTCAGTCGTTTTTATTTTTTGCGGCCATTTTTTCAGTCGTTTTTATTTTTTGTGGCCATTTTTTCAGTCGTTTTTATTTTTTGTGGCCATTTTTTCAGTCGTTTTTATTTTTTGTGGCCATTTTTTCAGTCGTTTTTATTTTTTGTGGCCATTCGATTATTTTTTCAGTCGTTTTTATTTTTTTGTGGCCATTTTTTCAGTCGTTTTTATTTTTTGTGGCCATTTTTTCAGTCGTTTTTATTTTTTGTGGCCATTCGATTATTTTTTCAGTCGTTTTTATTTTTTGTGGCCATTTTTTCAGTCGTTTTTATTTTTTGTGGCCATTTTTTCAGTCGTTTTTATTTTTTGTGGCCATTTTTTCAGTCGTTTTTATTTTTTGTGGCCATTTTTTCAGTCGTTTATATTTTTTGTGACCATTCGATTATTTTTTCAGTCGTTTTTATTTTTTGTGGCCATTTTTTCAGTCGTTTTTATTTTTTGTGGTCATTTTTTCAGTCGTTTTTATTTTTTGTGGCCGTTCGATTATTTTTTCAGTCGTTTTTATTTTTTGTGGCCATTTTTTCAGTCGTTTTTATTTTTTGTGGCCATT
This sequence comes from Gnatocerus cornutus, assembly GCA_029298725.1. NCBI lineage: Eukaryota > Metazoa > Arthropoda > Insecta > Coleoptera > Tenebrionidae > Gnatocerus > Gnatocerus cornutus. The sequence continues at coordinate 21,790,346 of CM055510.1, forward strand.
TTTTCAGTCGTTTTCATTTTTTGTGGTCATTTTTTCAGTCGTTTTTATTTTTTGTGGCCGTTCGATTATTTTTTCAGTCGTTTTTATTTTTTGTGGCCATTTTTTCAGTCGTTTTAATTTTTTGCGGCCATTTTTTCAGTCGTTTTTATTTTTTGTGGCCATTTTTTCAGTCGTTTTTATTTTTTGTGGCCATTTTTTCAGTCGTTTTTATTTTTTGTGGCCATTTTTTCAGTCGTTTTTATTTTTTGTGGCCATTTTTTCAGTCGTTTTTATTTTTTGTGGCCATTCGATTATTTTTTCAGTCGTTTTTATTTTTTGTGGCCATTTTTTCAGTCGTTTTTATTTTTTGTGGCCATTTTTTCAGTCGTTTTTATTTTTTGTGGCCATTCGATTATTTTTTCAGTCGTTTTTATTTTTTGTGGCCATTTTTTCAGTCGTTTTTATTTTTTGTGGCCATTTTTTCAGTCGTTTTTATTTTTTGTGGCCATTTTTTCAGTCGTTTTTATTTTTTGTGGCCATTTTTTCAGTCGTTTATATTTTTTGTGACCATTCGATTATTTTTTCAGTCGTTTTTATTTTTTGTGGCCATTTTTTCAGTCGTTTTTATTTTTTGTGGCCATTTTTTCAGTCGTTTTTATTTTTTGTGGCCATTTTTTCAGTCGTTTTTATTTTTTGTGGCCATTCGATTATTTTTTCAGTCGTTTTTATTTTTTTGTGGCCATTTTTTCAGTCGTTTTTATTTTTTGTGGCCATTTTTTCAGTCGTTTTTATTTTTTGTGGCCATTCGATTATTTTTTCAGTCGTTTTTATTTTTTGCGGCCATTTTTTCAGTCGTTTTTATTTTTTGTGGCCATTTTTTCAGTCGTTTTTATTTTTTGTGGCCATTTTTTCAGTCGTTTTTATTTTTTGTGGCCATTTTTTCAGTCGTTTTTATTTTTTGTGGCCATTCGATTATTTTTTCAGTCGTTTTTATTTTTTTGTGGCCATTTTTTCAGTCGTTTTTATTTTTTGTGGCCATTTTTTCAGTCGTTTTTATTTTTTGTGGCCATTCGATTATTTTTTCAGTCGTTTTTATTTTTTGTGGCCATTTTTTCAGTCGTTTTTATTTTTTGTGGCCATTTTTTCAGTCGTTTTTATTTTTTGTGGCCATTTTTTCAGTCGTTTTTATTTTTTGTGGCCATTTTTTCAGTCGTTTATATTTTTTGTGACCATTCGATTATTTTTTCAGTCGTTTTTATTTTTTGTGGCCATTTTTTCAGTCGTTTTTATTTTTTGTGGTCATTTTTTCAGTCGTTTTTATTTTTTGTGGCCGTTCGATTATTTTTTCAGTCGTTTTTATTTTTTGTGGCCATTTTTTCAGTCGTTTTTATTTTTTGTGGCCATTTTTTCAGTCGTTTTCATTTTTTGTGGTCATTTTTTCAGTCGTTTTTATTTTTTGTGGCCGTTCGATTATTTTTTCAGTCGTTTTTATTTTTTGTGGCCATTTTTTCAGTCGTTTTAATTTTTTGCGGCCATTTTTTCAGTCGTTTTTATTTTTTGTGGCCATTTTTTCAGTCGTTTTTATTTTTTGTGGCCATTTTTTCAGTCGTTTTTATTTTTTGTGGCCATTTTTTCAGTCGTTTTTATTTTTTGTGGCCATTCGATTATTTTTTCAGTCGTTTTTATTTTTTGTGGCCATTTTTTCAGTCGTTTTTATTTTTTGTGGCCATTCGATTATTTTTTCAGTCGTTTTTATTTTTTGTGGCCATTTTTTCAGTCGTTTTTATTTTTTGTGGCCATTTTTTCAGTCGTTTTTATTTTTTGTGGCCATTTTTTCAGTCGTTTTTATTTTTTGTGGCCATTTTTTCAGTCGTTTATATTTTTTGTGACCATTCGATTATTTTTTCAGTCGTTTTTATTTTTTGTGGCCATTTTTTCAGTCGTTTTTATTTTTTGTGGTCATTTTTTCAGTCGTTTTTATTTTTTGTGGCCGTTCGATTATTTTTTCAGTCGTTTTTATTTTTTGTGGCCATTTTTTCAGTCGTTTTTATTTTTTGTGGCCATTTTTTCAGTCGTTTATATTTTTTGTGACCATTCGATTATTTTTTCAGTCGTTTTTATTTTTTGTGGCCATTTTTTCAGTCGTTTTTATTTTTTGTGGTCATTTTTTCAGTCGTTTTTATTTTTTGTGGCCGTTCGATTATTTTTTCAGTCGTTTTTATTTTTTGTGGCCATTTTTTCAGTCGTTTTTATTTTTTGTGGCCATTTTTTCAGTCGTTTTCATTTTTTGTGGTCATTTTTTCAGTCGTTTTTATTTTTTGTGGCCGTTCGATTATTTTTTCAGTCGTTTTTATTTTTTGTGGCCATTTTTTCAGTCGTTTTTATTTTTTGTGGCCATTTTTTCAGTCGTTTTTATTTTTTGTGGTCATTTTTTTAGTCGTTTTTATTTTTTGTGGTCATTTTTTCAGTCGTTTTTATTTTTTGTGGCCGTTCGATTATTTTTTCAGTCGTTTTTATTTTTTGTGGCCATTTTTTCAGTCGTTTTTATTTTTTGTGGTCATTTTTTCAGTCGTTTTTATTTTTTGTGGCCGTTCGATTATTTTTTCAGTCGTTTTTATTTTTTGTGGCCATTTTTTCAGTCGTTTTTATTTTTTGTGGACATTTTTTCAGTCGTTTTTATTTTTTGTGGTCATTTTTTCAGTCGTTTTTATTTTTTGTGGCCGTTCGATTATTTTTTCAGTCGTTTTCATTTTTTGTGGCCATTTTTTCAGTCGTTTTTATTTTTTGTGGCCATTTTTTCAGTCGTTTTTATTTTTTGTGGCCATTTTTTTAGTCGTTTTTATTTTTTGTGGTCATTTTTTCAGTCGTTTTTATTTTTTGTGGCCGTTAGATTATTTTTTCAGTCGTTTTCATTTTTTGTGGCCATTTTTTCAGTCGTTTTTATTTTTTGTGGCCATTTTTTCAGTCGTTTTTATTTTTTGTGGCCATTTTTTCAGTCGTTTTTATTTTTTGTGGCCGTTCGATTATTTTTTCAGTCGTTTTTATTTTTTGTGGTCATTTTTTCAGTCGTTTTTATTTTTTGTGGTCATTTTTTCAGTCGTTTTTATTTTTTGTGGCCATTTTTTCAGTCGTTTTTATTTTTTGTGGCCGTTCGATTATTTTTTCAGTCGTTTTTATTTTTTGTGGTCATTTTTTCAGTCGTTTTTATTTTTTGTGGCCATTTTTTCAGTCGTTTTTATTTTTTGTGGCCATTCGACTGTTTTTTCAGTCGTTTTCATTTTTTGTGGCCATTTTTTCAGTCGTTTTTATTTTTTGTGGCCATTCGATTATTTTTTCAGTCGTTTTCATTTTTTGTGGCCATTTTGTCAGTCGTTTTAATTTTTTGGGGCCATTTTTTCAGTCGTTTTTATTTTTTGTGGCCATTCGATTATTTTTTCAGTCGTTTTTATTTTTTGTGGCCATATTTTCAGTCGTTTTTATTTTTTGTGGCCATTTTTTCAGTCGTTTTTATTTTTTCTGGCCATTCGACTGTTTTTTCAGTCGTTTTTATTTTTGGTGACCGTTCGATTATTTTTTCAGTCGTTTTTATTTTTTGTGGCTGTTCGACTGTTTTTTCAGTCGTTTTTTTTGTGGCCATTTGACTGTTTTTTCAGTCATTTTCATTTTTTGTGGTCAATCGATTCTTTTTTTATGTCATTTAATACTAAATTTTTTGATTGAAAGCGACCAGCGGTATAAGGAAGATAAAAAAACACTTGAATTAATCTTAATAAATGTATTCAAATAAACAAATGTATCTCATCTAAACGTTACAACAATAATAATGTGTGCAAAAACACTTCAAGCTGCAACTCTTCCAGGTCCTTCTCTTCTTCCTCTTTCCTACAAAAAGTGTAAAAATGTGGCCTTTCTTGATCTTCAGCAGAAGCAGTTGGGAATTTCTCATTATGTGTAGTTGTTGGTTGGTCACGTCAGGTGAAGCTTTCAATTGATTGCGCCTGCTTCTGACCCAGAATACAAGTTCTTCTCCAGCTGCAATCTGCAATAAAGAGATAAAGATGAGACCATGAATGGAAAGAAAAGAAAACCAACCTTCTTCCTTCTTTCCTAAAACTTTTCATTCACCACAAACTTCTATTTCCTAATGTTTTTTCATAACTTCACAAAATCCCTCAAAAGACAACAGACACCCTCCACAGCCCCCAGCATTTTCTTTCTTGACAACTTCAACATTCCTAAAATTCCACAAAGCGTCTCTAAACTGTGATTCCAACAATTTTCAGCTTACCTGCTTTTAAAAATTTCAACGAGGACCCATAGATTTGTTGCAAATCTATTTTAACAACACCAACTTAAAATTAGTTCTGAACTTCCATAATTTCTATCATACTATGTGCGAAAGTTGATCATCTGCATTCTGAAAATAAGTCTGAATTAGTTAAAAATTTTCAACGCTTAAATATCCCGGAATGTAGGCAACCAATAATACACTTTAGTGACTTCGTGGCTGTTTAGTTAGTAACTTTTGTTTTCTTAGGTTAGTGCAGGTACAGACTAATCGAACAGCCAATCAAAAGTAAGCATGATTTGTCTACTTCAAGTTTAGTGGAAAGTGAACACATGGAGGGAAATTCAAATTGGAACTTCGGTATCAAAACTTGAAATTGAATATTGTGCAATAAAGATTTGAAATGTACCTCTTCGCGTTATTACAGGCATTAAAAGCTTAAGCATGAGTAACGCCTCCAACGGAGCTAAAACCCTAAAAGTCCATAGTCAAACTGAGGGTGTTCTAACATTGTTTCTGCAATTCTGCTCTGAAAAATCGGTTAAATTGAGATGCAATGGCCATAATAGCAGATAATAGACTTTAGCACTTTGAGCATTGGCTCGACTTTGTAGAAGTTACGTTGGCCTTCTTCAACTTTCTACAACTTTTTGAAAGCACTTTCGTTCTTGTCCCTTGTTTCTTACTTTATTTGAACAAGACTCTTCAGTGTAGACTTCCTTGATCATCACACAGAAGCAGCAGGGACTTCTTCACTCTGTGCAGTTGATAGTTCTGCACGTTAGGTGAATTTTTCAATTAATTGCGTCTCCTGCAGACCAAGAAGAACAACAAAGTCTTGTTTAGCTGGACTAGAGAGATAAAGGTGAGGCATAAATGGAGAAAAAAAAACGAACAAAAACCTTCTAAACTCTACAAAATGGCTCAAAAGACAGCAAATATCCCCTCCCTAGTGTTTGTAGTTTTTACTCTCTTGACAACTTTATGATCAAAGTTCTAAACATGAAGTTGGCACCTAAAATACCACAACGCATTTTCAAGCTGTTTTATAAAAACTATTTTCCGCTTACCTGCGCCTAAAACTTTCAAATTAGTTGCAAATCCATTTCACCAAACAGCAACTTCAAACAGATTCAAATAAACAATTGCTTTTGTACTATTCCCAGAAAAATAGTGAAGACTTTTGTTAATTTGTTATCCATGAAGCTTCGTCTCTGAAAATAAGTTTTAATTAGTAAAGAAAAAAATTACATGCCGCATTAAGGCACCCAATACACTTTAGTGACTTCGTGGTTTAGTAACTTTCGTTTTCATAGGTTAATGGCAGGAACACACTATTCGATCAACCAATCAGAAGTAAGCTCGTTTTGTCTACTTCAAGTCTAGTGGAAACCGAACAAATTCAAATTGCGACTTTTGTAATTGAAAATTATGCAACAAAGATCCAACCCTTGATTTTTTTAAATGTAGCTCTTCGGGTTGTTAAACAGATTAAAAGTTGCAGGATGTGTAAAGCTTTAACGGAGCTAAAACTCTTCGAATGGCAATAATATTTGATTTCAGACAACTGTGCTTCGATCTTAGTGGCGTAACACTTGACAATGGTTCTTAAAAGCTCCTTTTACATCTAAATTTTTTGAAATCACCTCGATTGTTGTCCCTAAAAACAAAAGATCAGTTAGATTAAAAAAGCATGACGCAACGTTAACAAGTAGCAGTTTCGTATTTGTATTTCCTAAGAATCGTTTTTCGTAAAATAATTAGGTTACATCAAATCACCTCGATCGTATTTTGAAGTCTTGAGAAAACGCGAAAAACATCTACTTGTTACACATAACGCCAGACCGTGGAGTTAAACACTACTTAACAGGACAAAAGCCCTAATAAGACTAACAATCGACTTGAAACCGAAACTAAAAGTTGAAAACATCGGGAGAAATTAGCTACAAAGAAAAACTAGAAACTTCAAATCGACTCAACTCAGATTTTTACAAATTTTCGAATAAAAACCACAGCGAAATAATGCCAAACAAGTTTGTTACTTTGCCTAAAAAAAGACTATTCAATGTAGCAGTTGCTGCTTCTTCACGTTAGATGAATCTTTCAATTGACTGCGCTTGCTTCTGACCAAGAGTACAACAGTCTTGAGACCACGAATGGAAAGAAGAGATAACGACAAACTTTCCATGCTCCTATAAGACCTATAAATTTGTTGCAAATCCATTTCACAAACAACTTCGATGAGCTTCAAATGGAGTTTTTAACTTGCAGAATTTCGACAGTGAAGACGCTAGTTGGTTTCTTGTCCAAGCAGCATCACTTTTGATAATCTGCATTCTGGAAATAAGTCTGAATTAGTAAAAAAAATTACATTTAAATAACCCGTATATAGGCAACCAACAATACACTTTAGTGACTAATGGGTCGATTTCAAGTGCGACTTGCCTTGCTGCAAATCCCATTTGCAACATAGCAACGCCAATCACATTGCTCATACCTTGGCAACGGTAGCAAATTTGCGTTAACGCAGTGACTTGAAATCGACCCGTTAGATTGTTTCGTAACTTTTGTAATATCAGGTTAATGTTAAAGAAATAAGCGTGATTTGTCTACTTAAAGTCTAGTGGAAAGTGAACAAAGTCAAATTGCGATTTTAGTAACAAGACTTAAGATTGAACTTTATGCAACGAAGATTCAACCATATTTTTTTTAAATGCACCTTTTCGAGTTATTAAACAGCTTAAAAGTTCCAGCATGTGTGAAGTCCCAAACGGAGCTAAAATTCCTCAAGCTAGTAGTGTTCCATCAGCTTCAACAGTTCTGCCCTGAAGAACCGGTTAAATTAAGATGCAAGTGGCCATAATATCGGATTTTAGAGACCTGTGCCTGGAACTTTGTTGCGTAACAATAGACAGTGATTCTTCAAACTCACCCTGCATCCCGCATTTCCTTCAGACTTTAGCACTTTGTAGAAGTTGCGCTGGGCTTCTTTTACTTCGCCAACTTTCTGAAAACACTTCCGTTGTTGTTTCTTGTTTGTTACTTTACTTGAAAAAGACTCTTCAGTGTAGCGCTTCTCGATTTTCATGCAGAGGGACTTTTTCACTCTGTGCAGTTGCTGGTTCTTCAGACCAAGAGGACAATAAAGACTTGTTCAGCTGGACGAACGAGATAAAATGAGGCTATGAATGAGTAAAGAAAACAAACAAACCATCCATCCTTCCAGAACAAACACCCAAAAAAAAAGAATATTGTAGGATCTCTCGTTTTCAAGAAACCAATAAAAATCTTCATTTTCCTCATGTTTTCCTAATTTCACAAAATAGCTCAAAAGACAGCAGATATCCTCCACAACCTGTGCAGAATTTTCTTTTTTGCAAAGTTGAAGACATAAAGTTGGTGCCTAAAATACTACAAAGCATTTTAAAGCTGTCACTACAAACTACTTTTAGCTTACCTGCGCTTAAAACTTTCAACAAAATTCGATAAATTGGTTGCAAATCCATTTCACCAACAGCAGCTTCAAATTAAGTTCATAACTTGCATAATTTCTCTCGTACCATTCCTACAACAATGAGAGAGTCGACAATGAAGACATTTGTTGGTTTCTTGTCCAAGCAACATTGTCTTTATTCATTTGTTGTCTGAAAATAAGTTTTTTAGGCCTTAAAAGCGGCCTAAAAGTGAGTGTTTTCTGGCCGCAAACATTTTCGGCCGATCTATGGTGGCGCCATCTATCCATAGTTTTGCATATTACATCAAGATACCGATATTACCCTCAATTTTGTAATTATTTGAGTAAAATCAAATCGACAAACTGCTGTAAAGTGTAACAAAGACGTGTTGAATTTTTGAAAATGAACATGGATAGCAGTGCTCCTGCAACAACATTAAAAAACACATTAAACCTAATTCATACAAATTGTGAAGCTACACGTGCCGAAACTGCAAATGTAAATAAAAAAAAAGAACTTTTCTAAAGAATTCATAAATATTTACAATTGTTCAGTTGTTATAAATGGTTAAATCAATAAATCATAAGTAAAAATTAATTAACTAGTAAATTTAATGATGTCGCCTAAAAAATCTTGTGTGTATCACGGCCAAAAAGTGCCATTTTGCCCTCGGCCATTAAAAAAAGGCTCGGCCAAAAAAGAACCACTTTTTGGCCTTGGTACACAAATAGCTATTAATGAGTAAAAAAACTACACACTGGTATAGTTTATCCGGTGAGAGATTGGGAGATTTCGACATTTGACATATAGGTTGGTAGCAAATTATGCTACAAAATACACTAAAAACACTAAATTCCTACGCGAAATGGGTTGACAGGGTTGTCAGTAACTGGGGTTATTTTGTTATTTTAAATTTCGCGCGTATGGTACACTTTTTATCGCGTAGATTTAGTGACTTTTCTGTCATTCAATCTCTCACCGTACAAACTATAACGTCGTGGAAGTGTAGTAACTTTTGCTTTTTTAGGTTGATGGCAAATACGCACTATTCGTTTAACCAATCAGAAGTAAGCATGTTTGGTCCACTTCAAGTCCAGTGGAAATTCAAATTGCGAATTTAGAAACATTTAAAATTATTATTAAAACTCACCTTAAGACGTCAGCACTTTAGCGACACTGACTCGACTTGATACAGGTTACGCTGGCCTCCTTTTACTTCTACAACTGTTTGAAATCATCTCCGTTTTTGTCCCTTAAAGAAGATTAATAAGTTTAAAAAACATGACGTGAATAGCAGAAATCCTTCTTTCTGTTTTTCTTTACAAAGTTATGCAAGAACCTTTCATATAAAATCGTTTTTCCTAATAGTAATTAGGTTATGTCAAATCACTTCAGTCGCATTTTGAAGACAGGAAAACACGATAAACTTCCAATTGCTACTTACATATAACAGCAGACTGTGGAGTTAAACACATTTCAACGGCACAAAAGCCCTAATAAAACTAACAATTAACTTGAAACCGAAACTAAAAGTTGAAAACATCGAGAGAAGTTAGCTGCAAACCAAACTTCAAATTTTTAGCTAAAGGCCACCTAGCGGAATAAAGTCAAAGTTGTTAGTTCCTACGTTCTCTCACCAGAGGGCTAAACTTTTGATTTGACACCTGACTAATCGATTCAGTTCATTTTAACCACAAATTTAGTTTCAATTTCATCTAGAGTTGATTCACAGTGAAGAAGAGTATTTAAGTACAATATAAATTTAATTAAACGTTAAAATTCTGTGAGCATTTATGTAAAAATTCGAATTCACCGCCATAATCACTCCAGTGTCCACCTCTGCCAACCGAACAAAACGAAAACGTGCAAATCACCCGTCAAATAAATTCATCAAGTGTGAGGTTAGTTATGTGATAAAAATAATTTTCCTTTCCATTATTTGCTATGGCATATCGTCTCATTAGCACCAGTAAAAAACTAGAAAAATTGTTATTCGGAAACCTCAAGCAATGCAACATTAGTGTAAGAAAAGTATGACGAAATCTCCACCTAACCTATGCAACCTCTTGTCACGTCCAATTTTCCAGAATAACGCAACATTTAAAGCCGTTTTAAGCCAATGGAGAGTTTTCTGTGAGAAACCGCCGAAAGGCTTCGAAAAGTACTTCGAGCCGGGGTCAAAACAGAAAGGAAAAGACGCCAAAACAGAACCCCCAAAGGAGGCGAAGGAGGAAGGGAAGGAAACGAAGGGAAAAGATGCGAAGGAGCAGCCGAAACCTCCCCCGAAAACGAGCCAATCTGGGGCGCAGAAACCGTACGATCAGTGGTCGTTCGGGCTGTTCGGGGGCACCGGCAGCAGGTTTGTCTCCATTGTCTCAACCCACTAATCTGCGAGTTTTCAATTGCAGGGGAAGCGGAGGAAAACCCTTTGGAGACGGCGACAGGGACAAATGGTACATCTTGGGGGCAGGCGCAGCCATCGCTTTTCTCGCCACCATAACTTTATGGGAAATGGGGTACAAGGAAATTAGTTGGAAGGAGTTTGTCCACAGTTATCTAGCTCGCGGGATTGTAGAAAAACTAGAAGTTGTTAATAAGAAATGGGTGCGAGTGCGTCTTCTTCCAGGGAACACTGTCGATGGCGCCGTACGTCACCCCCCCAATAAATCCACCCCAAAATCCACAATCTCATTTTAGAATTTCGTCTGGTTCAACATCGGCAGCGTCGATTCGTTCGAACGCAACTTAGAAAACGCGCAAGTTGATATGAATATAGAGGCGCCTAATTTCATACCGGTGATCTACAAGACTGAAGTGGAGGCTGCTAGTCTGTCTGGAATCCTACCAACACTTCTTATAATCGGATTTTTGATTTATATGATGAGACGATCTGCCGAGATGATGGGGGGAGGAAAGAAGCGGCGAGGGGGGCTGTTCGGGGGAGTCATGGAGAGCACCGCCAAACTAATAAACTCCAATGAAATTGGAGTTAGATTCAAGTAACAACACCGAAGTAGCTGGCGTGTTGTAACTTCTGTTTTCAGGGACGTGGCGGGCTGCGAAGAAGCCAAAATCGAAATAATGGAATTCGTCAACTTCCTCAAGAACCCGCAGCAGTACATCGACCTCGGCGCCAAGATCCCCAAAGGAGCCATGCTGACCGGTCCTCCAGGTACCGGCAAGACCCTCCTCGCCAAAGCCACCGCCGGCGAGGCCAACGTTCCTTTCATCACAGTTTCCGGTTCGGAATTCCTTGAGATGTTCGTCGGTGTTGGGCCATCCAGAGTCCGCGACCTCTTCTCCATGGCCCGCAAACACGCACCTTGCATCCTCTTCATCGACGAGATCGACGCCGTGGGTCGCAAACGAGGCGGGCGCAGCTTCGGCGGTCACTCGGAACAAGAGAACACGCTCAACCAGCTCTTGGTGGAGATGGACGGGTTTAACACCACCACGAACGTGGTGGTGTTGGCGGCCACGAACAGAATAGACATTCTTGATAAGGCCTTGTTGAGACCCGGGAGGTTTGACCGGCAGATCTTCGTCCCCGCACCGGACATTAAAGGGCGCGCTAGTATTTTTAAAGTACACTTAGTACCGTTGAAAACGGACTTGGATAAGAGCGAGTTGGCGAGGAAGATGGCCGCGTTAACACCAGGCTTCACCGGTAATAACTCTTCGGTCTTAACATCTCTTTATGGTCTAAATTTCCAGGTGCCGACATCGCCAACGTCTGCAACGAAGCCGCGCTGATCGCCGCGCGCGATTTGAACGCCTCCATCAACATGAAGCACTTCGAGCAAGCGATCGAAAGAGTGGTCGCTGGGATGGAGAAGAAGACCAACGTCCTCTCGCCGGAGGAAAAGAAGACAGTGGCGTACCACGAGGCGGGGCATGCCGTGGCAGGATGGTTCCTCCGCTACGCCGATCCTTTACTCAAAGTCTCGATAATTCCGCGCGGCAAAGGTTTAGGGTACGCTCAGTACCTCCCCAAAGACCAGTATTTGTACACCAAGGAACAGCTTTTTGACCGCATGTGCATGACGTTGGGTGGACGCGTCTCCGAAGAGCTCTTCTTCAAGAGGATCACCACCGGAGCTCAAGACGATCTTAAGAAAGTCACCCAGAGCGCGTACGCGCAGGTTGTTCACTACGGGATGAACGACAAAGTGGGGAATGTTAGTTTCGACATGCCGCGAGAGGGTGAAATGATGTTGGAGAAGCCCTACTCTGAGAGCACGGCGCAGATGATCGACGTCGAAGTGAGGCAACTTATAGAGTTGGCGCATAAGAAGACCACCGAGTTGTTGACCGAACACAAAGACAAAGTTGCGAGAGTTGCAGAGAGGTTGTTGAAACAGGAAATTATTAGTAGAGATGATATGATTGAGTTGTTGGGGAAGAGGCCATTCCCGGAGAAGTCGACGTATGAAGAGTTCGTTGAGGGCACAGGGTCGCTGGACGAAGACACTTCATTACCAGAAGGGTTAAAGGAGTGGAATAAGGAGAGGACGTCGGAGGAGCAACCTCAAAAGACACACGTGTAATTAATTACCTCCGTGCGTAGTGGATTTCTTCGCGACCATGGAAGAGCTGTTGTTTCCACAAGTTGTCAGTGGAGAAATGTTTAATAAATCTATTTAATACAAGTTTGGTTTTTATTCTGGGGCGGAATTTAATTACGAACCTGTTGAATATTTGCTAATAAAATGTCTTAAATCAACAGGTGTACGTAATCATACTTCACCTTGAGGGATAAACTTAATCAATACAGATTTGTGACGACAGAAGTGGATTTTTTCTCCCCCGGCCGCCATTTTTCAACATGGCGCAGACGCTGGTATACAGGTGTCCCAGAACGCTCGCACTTCCTTTTAATAGGAAATTCTTCATCAAAATCTCAGTTGATTGTTGTATCGCACAGTGTTTAGGCCCTTACAGTTTTTGAGTTACAAGCACTTTAAGTTGGCCAATCACAGCCCGTAAAAATTTTGAAAAAAAAACGTCCCAATAAGTTAATTTTAGAAAAAGTTATAGCTATAGTCGTTTTTAGACAGTAAAGTAGGCAATTTTGTTATAAGTAATGAAAAGCGCCCGTTGACATGGAAACACTTTTTCTACCTTGACAGAAAAAGTACTTTTTATGGCGTTTACTATTTGAGACTTTTGTATGGCACGATCTTAACTTTAAAACTTTTTGAAACCAATATTTTTCACAGTAAATATCATCAATGACACATGCATAGCCATCCATGTTTATACGCTACGCTTGGCCTCGCTATTGCAATTTAATTGCTCGTCAAAAAGTACCACTTTTTTGCCGTATAATAACAAAATCTACTATTTTTGGAAAAATTCATAACAAAAAATTAAAAGTGGTCGATTTGGTATGGAATTCTCCATATGCTTTGTCCACAAAGTTGTAATGCGATGTTACTGCGCTAATTAAACTCGCTGGATGTAGGCGGTAATAAATATATCGACGTCACATTTTAATTGAATTCTATAGAGCATGCGATAGTACTGTTTCTGTTGAATTATTAATAAAAAACCAATTATATTTTGGACAGACCAATCTAAGCATTAATCTATGCAATTTGAATCTGCATCGAAATGAAAACATCCAGTAATAGATAATGCGCTCGGTTAATTTCAGTGGTTGCTGCTGCATGATGCATGTCTATGTCAAACGCCGCGTTTAATCACTTATCTAGCGCCGCATAAATTTTAAACTATCTATAGAGCCACTTGGAAGTGGCATCTAGAGAATGACGTCCCACCGAAATGGCAGAACAAACCGAGAAACCGTTGAAAAAATCAAAATCGTCGGCGCGTTTTCGTGCTCATCCACAGGTAGCTTCGGGAAATTGGCTGGGGGCTCGTTGAGGGGGCGAAATGTGGTGTGAGAGAACGCTGTACGTGATGGACTTGCGGGGAAATACGGCATTGTAAATCACTGCTGCTATCTGGATAACGCGCGTGCCAACCTCTATCAGATGACCTGCGTGATCCTTCGTGATGGATTTACCACTACCTCGTACTCCCACATACTACACCACGACTTGACTTCACTAATGAGAAATTACACCCGGCGAGGAGGAAGTTTTATTTCACGGCGAAGATGTTTTACAGTTTTATCTTTGGGGTTTTGCTCGAAGGCCGTTAAAACGATCTGCATAGAGTTGCAAATGTAGCCAAGGTCACTAATTCTGCATTTTTTATCGTGTAATTCGGTCCTGTTGCAGAATCGGAAAAGTCTTGCAGGATTTAACGTCATTTAAGATAATCTTGGAATTTTGTTACTATTAGAAAATCCTAGAAAATCCACAAAAAATATTAAATAATCCTAGAAGGTCTTAGAATTTCAGGACACTCCAAAAACCCCTGAAAACGCCGGTTGAACCTAAGAAATTCTGGACAATATTGAAGATCTTTGAGAATTCTACATGATCCCACAGGATTTCTAACAGAATCAGAATTTTCAGAGTCCCGAAAAATCTTGCAGGAATTAACAGAATTTAAAAGGAATGTTCATTACTATTAGAAAATCCTGGAAAAGGGTCTCAGGACATTCCAAAAATCCCTGAAAACGCCCGCTGAACTTAAAAAACTCTGGATAATGTTGAAGGTCTTAGACAGTTCCACAGAATCCCACAGGATCTCTGACAGAATCGGAAGGAATTTCAAAGAGTCCCGAAAAATCTTGCAGGATTTAGCAGAATTTAAGGGAATTTCGAAATGAGTTACTATTAGAAAATCCTATAAAATCCCAGAAAATATTAAATAATCCTACGAAGTTGTAGAATTTCAGGACACTCAAAAAATCCCTGAAAACACCCGTTGAACTTACAAAATTTTGGTAATGATAAAGATCATAGGAAGTTGTATAGAATCCTACAGGACCCCTAACAAAATCGGAAGGAATTTCAAAGAGTCCCGAAAAATCTCACAGTAATTAACAGAATCTTAGAGAATTTTGGAGTCTAAAAAAGTCTGGAAAATCTGGAAAAATCCTATAAAGTCTTAGAATATCAGGACTCTCCAGAATCGCTGAAAACGCCCAATGAACTTGAAAAATTCTATATAATGTTAAAATCTTGGAGAGTTCTACAGAATCCCACGGGATCTCTAACAGAATCAGAGCAAATTTCAGAGTCCCGAAAAATCTTGCAGGTTTTAACAGAATCTAAGGGAATTTCAGAATTTAAAAGAATGTTAGTTACTATTAGAAAATCCCAGAAAATCCCGGAGAATATTAAATAATCCCACAAAGTCCTAGAATCTCTCAGGACACTCTAAAATCCCTGAAAACGCCCGTTGAACTAAAAAAACTCTGAATAATGGTGAGAACCTTAGGAAGTTGTATAGAATCCCACAGGACCCTTAAATCTAAAAATTTTTTTGAATCTTTGAGAATTGAAGTTACTATTATAGAAGTCAAGAAAAATCTGGAGAATCTTGAATAATCTCAGGACTCTCGAAAAATCCCTGAAAACTCCCTTTAAACTTAAAAATTCTGGATAATGTTAAAAATCTTAGAGTTTTACAAAATCCCACACGATCTCTAACAGAATCTGAAGGAATTTTAAATAAAACTTCACATTCTGAAAGAATCCTAGTTCTTATCAGAAGCCTAGAAAATCCCGAAGCATCCTAAACAATCCTGCAAAATCTTAGAATTTTAGGGAAAAATCCCTGAAAGTGTCTGTTAAACTTTAAGAATTCTGGATAATGTTGAAGATTTCAGAAAATTGTATAGAATCCCACAGGACCCCTAACAGAATCAAAACGAACTTCAAACAGTCCCGAAAACTCTTACAGTATTCAACATTCGCAACGTCGATTGTTAAAATTGGTGGATGCGCCGGGCGCCCCATCTCCAGGTGAATTTCACAGCCCCAATCCCCCCGAAGCTTATATTTTACGATTTCGCTTTAATTTCCCATATAAAGCGATTAGTGGGCTCAACATACGCCGGCCCTGTTTATCGGCGAGTGTTTTCTTTATTAGAACGGGATTAAACCGGAATATTTGGAACTGACGGTGCGAATAATTCGAAACGAGTGGAAAGGCGATTTGTTCTCCCGATATCGAGAGCGCTCTATCAGCGACTGATGCGATTTATTTCCGTTGTTAATTTACGTATGAAGCCGGAAATAAATTACCGGACGAATTTAATTCGCACTCCGACAGTGACATTTTGTTTTGCAGGTTTGCTAAATGCGTGTCGATGTGAAAACGTTTTTTAAAAAACGAGTTTGTTGTCGTGTTTACGTCGGGCAAAACGAGCAAAAAGGATTTTTTTAACACCAACTCGATGGACGCAATAACCGGCGTCAGTCTCGTGGTGAAAATTATTTGACATTTTTAAAATTCAATTTCGTTTGGTTTGTGCGAACCGATGATACGAAAATGTAGGGTCGGAATAAAATGTAATTTGATGGCGATCAGGTTTTCAATGGGACGGTGATGGACAGAAAATGAAATTCGACGTGAACTATTTTTCTCTCGATTCGATAAAAAATTACAGAGAGGCCGAATTAAAACAAAATAAAATTAAATTGAACGCTTCATGTACTTCTAATCGAAAATATGCAGCACTCGTTTGTTTTTTCCCTCCTCTGGTCCGATAAAGCCGGAAAACGGGCAGCACAAAGCAAGCTAGTTAGTGGCAGCCAGCAGCTGGGTAATTTAATTTGGACCCTGAAAGTTTCGCATGATTACGTTTACAGGTGCTATTGATCTGGTCGTTATGTGTGAGCTTAGCCTCAGGTTAGTCGCGTTGGATTTTTTATCCTCTTTCTCGTGTTTGCCGGATTAGGAGTTAGAAAATAATACGACCATCAAAAGTTTTTGTTAATTTAACAAACAATTTACGGCCTCAGCAGTCCTAAATTATTGCCGTAATTGAATTTGTTTGCCACGACTTTATATGTGGACGAGAAGGGGAGTTTTTGTGTTGCCGCCTCCGGACAAATTAAATTGTAGCAATCAAATGGGCTTTTGCCATGCTTTAAAATAGCTTATTCGAAAAAGAAACATTGCTGAAGGTGACGTTAAATTAAACAAAATGTCATTTTCTTCTGTGGGCTTAAATGCGATTTTTTTTCAAAACCACCCTCAAATTTCAGTGGCGACTGACCGAACGCTCATTTAAAGATGATTTATATTTTAGTGTACACAATTTGAATTTTAATTTCTATTATTTATCGCTGGCTTTAATTTGTTTTTATTGTTTACTGTTTCTAGAAATAATGGCGACAACCATCAACGTCAAAAACATTGCGCTATGAACTGGTCGCTTTAATATTTCCGCTTTTAATTCGTCATAATTAATTTTCATTTGTACAGGGAGAGTCGTTATTAGGTGGCCTCCACCGATTTTAATAAAAAATCTTTGAAATTATGTAGTTTACGTAAAATATGTAGCTCGACTTTAAATCGATGGTACGATACACTGTAATGGCATCGATTGAATTAATAAATTCTATCTGTTCTCATTTTAAATTAACAATGTTTCTATTATTAGTCGTTCCAGGAAACCACCTGTATCGTATTCTAATCACATGCAGCAAAAATAATACGAGGGAAACAAAGCACGTGCAAGGTTTTAGAGTAACAGAAACGATACTCGCGTTCGAAAGTTTTGCACTCTTTTATAAAATTA
Organism: Gnatocerus cornutus; assembly: GCA_029298725.1. Classification (NCBI taxonomy): domain Eukaryota; kingdom Metazoa; phylum Arthropoda; class Insecta; order Coleoptera; family Tenebrionidae; genus Gnatocerus; species Gnatocerus cornutus. The sequence continues at coordinate 21,807,735 of CM055510.1, forward strand.
TGATAAATATTAAAATTTCAACGAGAGCACAACTGTACTTTACACAACGTTCTTTAAGATGAAAGTTTCCAAACAAAAAGTCGCAATTTTCTTAAATAAAAGGCGAAACTTGACCAAATTGCTAACATGATAAATACAATTATGTTCTTTAAGTATAAATAAAAAAAGATTAAATTGTTTTTGGTCCTCTCCTGGTTCCGAATAAGCATTGACTGATCTAGAAAATCGCAAAATGTAAAAATTCATTTTCCAAAAATCTGCATTTTATGTTCTAAAATTTTGCACTTTGGCACAGTCAATAAACGATCTAGAAATAGCAAATTTCACAAATTTCCACAACTAACAATGATACGAATCTTAATAAAAAAAAGTTGAATATATTAAAATAAAATTTTCCAAAGTCTCTATTTCTTGTTTTAAATTTTTGCACTTTCGCACGATTTAGAAATAATAATTTACCCAAATTTCGTTGTCATAAGTGAAAAACTAACAAAAATAGGAATTTTATTTAAAAAAAGTTGAAAATATTTGGCTCGATCTAAAATAAAATTTTCTAAAATCTCTATTTTTTGTTTTAAAATTTTGCACTTTGGCAAAATTAATGAACACTATAGGAGTGGTAACATCTCAAAATTACATCGACATAACTTAAAAACTAACACAGATACGAATTTTACTAAAAAAAGTTGAAATAATATAAATCCTAAAATTAATTTTTATAAAATCTCTAATTTTTGTTCTAAAATTCTGAAATTTGGCACAGGTAGTAAACATTTCAAAAATAGTAATCTTCCCAAATTTCATTGACATAACTTAAAAACTGACAAAGATACAAATTTTAATAAAAGAAAGTTGAAAATATTTGATACGTCCTAAAATTAATTTTTCTAAAATCTCTAATTTTTGTTCTAAAGTTCTGACATTTGGCACAGGTAATAGACATTTCAAAAATAGTAACCTTCCCAAATTTCATTGTCATAACTTAAAAACCGACAAAGATACGAATTTTAGTAAAAGAAAGTTGAAAATATTTGATTCGTTCTAAAAAAAAATTTCTAAAATCTGAATTTTTTGTTCTAAAATCCTGAAATTTGGCACAGTTAATGAACACTTTACAAGAAGTTACCTCCCCAAATTTCATTGTCATAAGTAAAAAACTGACAAAGATACGAATTTTACTAAAACAAAGTTGAAAATAATATAAATCCTAAAATAAATTTTTCTAAAATCTCTAATTTTTGTTCTAAAATTCTGAAATTTGGCACAGGCAATAAACATTTCAAAATTAGTAACCTTCCCAAATTTCATTGTCATAACTTAAAAACTGACAAAGATACGAATTTTAGTAAAAGAAAGTTGAAAATATTTGATTCGTTCTAAAAAAAATATTCTAAAATCTGAATTTTTTGTTCTAAAATCCTGAAATTTGGCACAGTTAATGAACACTTTACAAAAAGTTACCTCCCCAAATTTCATTGTCATAAGTAAAAAACTGACAAATATGCGAATTTTACTAAAACAAAGTTGAAAATAATATAAATCCTAAAATTAATTTTTCTAAAATCTCTAATTTTTGTTTTAAAATTCTGAAATTTGGCACAGGTAATAAACATTTCAAAAATAGTAACCTTCCCAAATTTCATTGTCATAACTTAAAAACCGACAAAGATACGAATTTTAGTAAAAGAAAGTTGAAAATATTTGATTCGTTCTAAAAAAAAAATTCTAAAATCTGAATTTTTTGTTCTAAAATCCTGAAATTTGGCACAATTAATGAACACTTTACAAGAAGTTACCTCCCCAAATTTCATTGTCATAAGTAAAAAACTGACAAATATACGAATTTTACTAAAACAAAGTTGAAAATAATATAAATCCTAAAATTAATTTTTCTAAAATCTCTAATTTTTGATTTAAAATTCTGAAATTTGGCACAGGTAATAGACATTTCAAAAATAGTAACCTTCCCAAATTTCATTGTCATAACTTAAAAACCGACAAAGATACGAATTTTAGTAAAAGAAAGTTGAAAATATTTGATTCGTTCTAAAAAAAAAATTCTAAAATCTGAATTTTTTGTTCTAAAATCCTGAAATTTGGCACAATTAATGAACACTTTACAAGAAGTTACCTCCCCAAATTTCATTGTCATAAGTAAAAAACTGACAAATATACGAATTTTACTAAAACAAAGTTGAAAATAATATAAATCCTAAAATTAATTTTTCTAAAATCTCTAATTTTTGTTCTAAAATTCTGAAATTTGGCACAGGTAATAGACATTTCAAAAATAGTAACCTTCCCAAATTTCATTGTCATAACTTAAAAACCGGCAAAGATACGAATTTTAGTAAAAGAAAGTGGAAAATATTTGATTCGTTCTAAAAAAAAAATTCTAAAATCTGAATTTTTTGTTCTAAAATCCTGAAATTTGGCACAATTAATGAACACTTTACAAGAAGTTACCTCCCCAAATTTCATTGTCATAAGTAAAAAACTGACAAATATACGAATTTTACTAAAACAAAGTTGAAAATAATATAAATCCTAAAATTAATTTTTCTAAAATCTCTAATTTTTGTTTTAAAATTCTGAAATTTGGCACAGGTAATAAACATTTCAAAAATAGTAACCTTCCCAAATTTCATTTTCATAACTTAAAAACCGACAAAGATACGAATTTTAGTAAAAGAAAGTTGAAAATATTTGATTCGTTCTAAAAAAAAAATTCTAAAATCTGAATTTTTTGTTCTAAAATCCTGAAATTTGGCACAATTAATGAACACTTTACAAGAAGTTACCTCCCCAAATTTCATTGTCATAAGTAAAAAACTGACAAATATACGAATTTTACTAAAACAAAGTTGAAAATAATATAAATCCTAAAATAAATTTTTCTAAAATCTCTAATTTTTGTTCTAAAATTCTGAAATTTGGCACAGGCAATAAACATTTCAAAATTAGTAACCTTCCCAAATTTCATTGTCATAACTTAAAAACTGACAAAGATACGAATTTTAGTAAAAGAAAGTTGAAAATATTTGATTCGTTCTAAAAAAAATATTCTAAAATCTGAATTTTTTGTTCTAAAATCCTGAAATTTGGCACAGTTAATGAACACTTTACAAAAAGTTACCTCCCCAAATTTCATTGTCATAAGTAAAAAACTGACAAATATACGAATTTTACTAAAACAAAGTTGAAAATAATATAAATCCTAAAATTAATTTTTCTAAAATCTCTAATTTTTGATTTAAAATTCTGAAATTTGGCACAGGTAATAGACATTTCAAAAATAGTAACCTTCCCAAATTTCATTGTCATAACTTAAAAACCGGCAAAGATACGAATTTTAGTAAAAGAAAGTTGAAAATATTTGATTCGTTCTAAAAAAAAAATTCTAAAATCCTGAAATTTGGCACAATTAATGAACACTTTACAAGAAGTTACCTCCCCAAATTTCATTGTCATAAGTAAAAAACTGACAAATATACGAATTTTACTAAAACAAAGTTGAAAATAATATAAATCCTAAAATTAATTTTTCTAAAATCTCTAATTTTTGTTTTAAAATTCTGAAATTTGGCACAGGTAATAAACATTTCAAAAATAGTAACCTTCCCAAATTTCATTTTCATAACTTAAAAACCGACAAAGATACGAATTTTAGTAAAAGAAAGTTGAAAATATTTGATTCGTTCTAAAAAAAAAATTCTAAAATCTGAATTTTTTGTTCTAAAATCCTGAAATTTGGCACAATTAATGAACACTTTACAAGAAGTTACCTCCCCAAATTTCATTGTCATAAGTAAAAAACTGACAAATATACGAATTTTACTAAAACAAAGTTGAAAATAATATAAATCCTAAAATTAATTTTTCTAAAATCTCTAATTTTTGTTCTAAAATTCAGAAATTTGGCACAAATAGTAAACATTTCAAAAATAGTAACCTTCCCAAATTTCATTGTCATAACTTAAAAACCGACAAAGATACGAATTTTAGTAAAAGAAAGTTGAAAATATTTGATTCGTTCTAAAAAAAAAATTCTAAAATCTGAATTTTTTGTTCTAAAATCCTGAAATTTGGCACAATTAATGAACACTTTACAAGAAGTTACCTCCCCAAATTTCATTGTCATAAGTAAAAAACTGACAAATATACGAATTTTACTAAAACAAAGTTGAAAATAATATAAATCCTAAAATTAATTTTTCTAAAATCTCTAATTTTTGTTCTAAAATTCTGAAATTTGGCACAGGTAATAGACATTTCAAAAATAGTAACCTTCCCAAATTTCATTGTCATAACTTAAAAACCGGCAAAGATACGAATTTTAGTAAAAGAAAGTGGAAAATATTTGATTCGTTCTAAAAAAAAAATTCTAAAATCTGAATTTTTTGTTCTAAAATCCTGAAATTTGGCACAATTAATGAACACTTTACAAGAAGTTACCTCCCCAAATTTCATTGTCATAAGTAAAAAACTGACAAATATACGAATTTTACTAAAACAAAGTTGAAAATAATATAAATCCTAAAATTAATTTTTCTAAAATCTCTAATTTTTGTTTTAAAATTCTGAAATTTGGCACAGGTAATAAACATTTCAAAAATAGTAACCTTCCCAAATTTCATTTTCATAACTTAAAAACCGACAAAGATACGAATTTTAGTAAAAGAAAGTTGAAAATATTTGATTCGTTCTAAAAAAAAAATTCTAAAATCTGAATTTTTTGTTCTAAAATCCTGAAATTTGGCACAATTAATGAACACTTTACAAGAAGTTACCTCCCCAAATTTCATTGTCATAAGTAAAAAACTGACAAATATACGAATTTTACTAAAACAAAGTTGAAAATAATATAAATCCTAAAATTAATTTTTCTAAAATCTCTAATTTTTGTTCTAAAATTCAGAAATTTGGCACAAATAGTAAACATTTCAAAAATAGTAACCTTCCCAAATTTCATTGTCATAACTTAAAAACCGACAAAGATACGAATTTTAGTAAAAGAAAGTTGAAAATATTTGATTCGTTCTAAAAAAAAAATTCTAAAATCTGAATTTTTTGTTCTAAAATCCTGAAATTTGGCACAATTAATGAACACTTTACAAGAAGTTACCTCCCCAAATTTCATTGTCATAAGTAAAAAACTGACAAATATACGAATTTTACTAAAACAAAGTTGAAAATAATATAAATCCTAAAATTAATTTTTCTAAAATCTCTAATTTTTGTTCTAAAATTCTGAAATTTGGCACAGGTAATAGACATTTCAAAAATAGTAACCTTCCCAAATTTCATTGTCATAACTTAAAAACCGGCAAAGATACGAATTTTAGTAAAAGAAAGTGGAAAATATTTGATTCGTTCTAAAAAAAAAATTCTAAAATCTGAATTTTTTGTTCTAAAATCCTGAAATTTGGCACAATTAATGAACACTTTACAAGAAGTTACCTCCCCAAATTTCATTGTCATAAGTAAAAAACTGACAAATATACGAATTTTACTAAAACAAAGTTGAAAATAATATAAATCCTAAAATTAATTTTTCTAAAATCTCTAATTTTTGTTTTAAAATTCTGAAATTTGGCACAGGTAATAAACATTTCAAAAATAGTAACCTTCCCAAATTTCATTTTCATAACTTAAAAACCGACAAAGATACGAATTTTAGTAAAAGAAAGTTGAAAATATTTGATTCGTTCTAAAAAAAAAATTCTAAAATCTGAATTTTTTGTTCTAAAATCCTGAAATTTGGCACAATTAATGAACACTTTACAAGAAGTTACCTCCCCAAATTTCATTGTCATAAGTAAAAAACTGACAAATATACGAATTTTACTAAAACAAAGTTGAAAATAATATAAATCCTAAAATTAATTTTTCTAAAATCTCTAATTTTTGTTCTAAAATTCAGAAATTTGGCACAAATAGTAAACATTTCAAAAATAGTAACCTTCCCAAATTTCATTGTCATAACTTAAAAACCGACAAAGATACGAATTTTAGTAAAAGAAAGTTGAAAATATTTGATTCGTTCTAAAAAAAAAATTCTAAAATCTGAATTTTTTGTTCTAAAATCCTGAAATTTGGCACAATTAATGAACACTTTACAAGAAGTTACCTCCCCAAATTTCATTGTCATAAGTAAAAAACTGACAAATATACGAATTTTACTAAAACAAAGTTGAAAATAATATAAATCCTAAAATTAATTTTTCTAAAATCTCTAATTTTTGTTCTAAAATTCTGAAATTTGGCACAGGTAATAGACATTTCAAAAATAGTAACCTTCCCAAATTTCATTGTCATAACTTCAAAACTGACAAAGATACGAATTTTAGTAAAAGAAAGTTGAAAATATTTGATTCGTTCTAAAAAAAAAATTCTAAAATCTGAATTTTTTGTTCTAAAATCCTGAAATTTGGCACAATTAATGAACACTTTACAAGAAGTTACCTCCCCAAATTTCATTGTCATAAGTAAAAAACTGACAAATATACGAATTTTACTAAAACAAAGTTGAAAATAATATAAATCCTAAAATTAATTTTTCTAAAATCTCTAATTTTTGTTCTAAAATTCTGAAATTTGGCACAGGTAATAGACATTTCAAAAATAGTAACCTTCCCAAATTTCATTGTCATAACTTCAAAACTGACAAAGATACGAATTTTACTAAAAAAAAGGTGAAAATATATTCGTTCTAAAATTAATTTTTCTAAAATCTCTATTTTTTTGCTCTAAAAGTCTGAAATTTGGCACAGTTAATCAACACTTTAAAAAAAGTTTCCTCCTCAAATTTCCTTGTCATAACTTAAAAACTGACAAAGGTACGAATTTTACTAAAAGAAAGTTGAAAATATTTTATTCGTAATAAAAGGAATTTTTCTAAAATCTCTAATATTTGTTCTAAAATTCTGAAATTTGGCACAGTTAATGAAAATTTCAGAAGTAGTAATCTTCTTAAATTTCATTGTCATAACTTAAAAACTAACAAAGATACGAATTTTACTAAAAAAAGATGAAAGTATTGGATTCGTCCTAAAATGAATTTTTCTAAAATCTCTAATTTTCGTTCTAAAATTCTGAAATTTGGCACAGTTAATGTACACTTAACAAATAGTTACCTCGCTAAATTTCATTGCCATACCAGAAAAACTAACAAAGATAGGAATTTTAATATAAAAAGTTGAAAACGAAAACCCGTTTCGAGGTCGTGCGACTTTTTTTGAACGTTGTTCTATTGTTTTGCAGCACGAACCAAACAGACGTAAAAACGTAAAATAAGTAGAAAATTATTTATGAATTGACAAATCTTTCCTCCTAGTCTTAATGATTTATAACTACTTCCTCCATCGATCCGCGGTGGTAAGAAATAAACATAAATTTATCATCGATCAGCGCTTTGACATGTAAATCGCCTTGAAAATGATCTCAAGGAATATCATTTTCCAACGGATTTGGGTCAGTCCCAGTATATCTACTACACGAAAACATGCAACATTTAAATATCGATTGTTGATTTTTGAATCTCTGCTCTAATGAAATTCGGCATGATCCTCGGACCTTTCGTGAACAGGCTCATCCCTCGGGAATCAAGAAAAGCAACCTGGACAAATATATACAGCACAGGTGGCTTTTCAATAATGAAAACCTTCAGAACCCGTTAGCATGTGAGACAGGGATGGACGTCCTAAATGGCGCATTGTTTATTTATGCGCGTTCTTTCCGCAGCTGAGGGTACCTGTTGATAAATAACTGAAATTCCTGCTCTTTCCTTTATTTCCTTAAAATGGCCGCTTCAAACGGAGACTGAAGTGGCCGTTGCAAAATTGAAGACGCTCTTCCTCTGAAGCTTTTGTAAATTTAAATGAAAGTGGAATTTATGGAGTTTTTGTAAAAATAATTTATTCGTTCCGAGACAGATGGGAGCAGTGTGTTAGGTAAACATCCTCCAGCAGTGGCGGCTCGTGCTCATTTCGTTTGGGGAAGCAACTTTTTTTTTAAAGAGACGTAGTGTTAATAATACAGGGTGCACCCGAGTAAAGTGCAAAGATTTTAACCCCAATATCAGGCAAAGCAGTTTGACATAATAGCCAAATTTCGCGTTTCGAAACGTCACCGTTTCCGAGCAAAAAATGATTAAAGTTTTCTGCAGAGACTAGTGGGCGCCCAAATTTGGTACATTTACTACTTTCAGGATGCTTATTTAGTGCATTAAATTATGAAATTTTAGAACAAGAAGTAAAAATTTAAGAATTTTTTAATATGCAGGAAGAACAAACTCAAAATTCCTTAAATTCCAAAACTTTGACAGTTTTTATGTTAGAACAATAAAATTACGTATATTTACTAGTTTGGAGATGCTTATTAAGTGTATTAAATTATAGTATTTTAATACAAGAAATAAGAATTTTAAAATTTTCGATATATAGGACCAACTCAAAATCAAAATTTGTGTATTTAATTTCGTAACTTCGAAAGTTTTAAGGTTAGAACATTCAAATTTGGAAGATTTACTATTTTAAAGATGCTCATTAAGTGTATTAAATTATATAATTTTAGAACAAGAAATAAAAATTTTAGAATTTTTCATATGTAGGACTAACTCAAAATCAAAATTTGTCTATAAAATTTCGTAACTTTCACAGTTTTAAAGTTAGAACATTCAAATTTGGAAGATTTACTATTTTAAAGATGCTCATTAAGTGCATTAAATTATATAATTTTAGAACAAGAAATAAAAATTTTAGAATTTTTCATATGTAGGACTAACTCAAAATCAAAATTTGTCTATAAAATTTCGTAACTTCCACAGTTTTAAAGTTAGAACATTCAAATTTGGAAGATTTACTATTTTAAAGATGCTCATTAAGTGCATTAAATTATATAATTTTGGAACAAGAAATAAAAATTTTAGAATTTTTCATATGTAGGACTAACTCAAAATCAAAATTTGTCTATAAAATTTCGTAACTTCCACAGTTTTATAGTTCGAACAACCAAATTTGGTACATTTGCTACTTTCAGGATGCTTATTTAGTGCATTAAATTATGAAATTTTAGAACAAGAAGTAAAAATTTAAGAATTTTTTTATATCTAGGAAGAACAAACTCAAAATTCCTTAAATTCCCAAACTTTGACAGTTTTAATGTTAGAACATTAAAATTACGTATATTTACTAGTTTGGAGATGCTTATTAAGTGTATTAAATTATAGTATTTTAATACAAGAAATAAGAATTTTAGAATTTTCGATATGTAGGACCAACTCAAAATCAAAATTTGTGTATTAAATTTCGTAACTTCGGAAGTTTTAAGGTTAGAACATTCAAATTTGGAAGATTTACTATTTTGAAAATGCTTATTTAGTGTATTAAATCAAAGAATTTTAGAACATTTTTTTTTTAATCTTTCATATGCAGGACTAACTTACAATCAAAATTTCGTAACTTCGACAGTTTTAAAGTTAGAACATTCAAATTTGGAAGATTTACTATTTTAAAGATGCTCATTAAGTGTATTAAATTATATAATTTTAGAACAAGAAATAAAAATTTTAGAATTTTTCATATGTAGGACTAACTCAAAATCAAAATTTGTCTATAAAATTTCGTAACTTCTACAGTTTTAAAGTTCGAACAACCAAATTTGGTACATTTGCTACTTTCAGGATGCTTATTTAGTGCATTAAATTATGAAATTTTAGAACAAGAAGTAAAAATTTAAGAATTTTTTTATATCTAGGAAGAACAAACTCAAAATTCCTTAAATTCCCAAACTTTGACAGTTTTAATGTTAGAACATTAAAATTACGTATATTTACTAGTTTGGAGATGCTTATTAAGTGTATTAAATTATAGTATTTTAATACAAGAAATAAGAATTTTAGAATTTTCGATATGTAGGACCAACTCAAAATCAAAATTTGTGTATTAAATTTCGTAACTTCGGAAGTTTTAAGGTTAGAACATTCAAATTTGGAAGATTTACTATTTTGAAAATGCTTATTTAGTGTATTAAATCAAAGAATTTTAGAACATTTTTTTTTTAATCTTTCATATGCAGGACTAACTTACAATCAAAATTTCGTAACTTCGACAGTTTTAAAGTTAGAACATTCAAATTTGGAAGATTTACTATTTTAAAGATGCTCATTAAGTGTATTAAATTATATAATTTTAGAACAAGAAATAAAAATTTTAGAATTTTTCATATGTAGGACTAACTCAAAATCAAAATTTGTCTATAAAATTTCGTAACTTCCACAGTTTTAAAGTTCGAACAACCAAATTTGGTACATTTACTACTTTCAGGATGCTTATTTAGTGCATTAAATTATGAAATTTTAGAACAAGAAGTAAAAATTTAAGAATTTTTTAATATGCAGGAAGAACAAACTCAAAATTCCTTAAATTCCAAAACTTTGACAGTTTTTATGTTAGAGCAATAAAATTACGTATATTTACTAGTTTGGAGATGCTTATTAAGTGTATTAAATTATAGTATTTTAATACAAGAAATAAGAATTTTAGAATTTTCGGTATGTAGGACCAACTCAAAATCAAAATTTGTGTATTTAATTTCGTAACTTCGAAAGTTTTAAGGTTAGAACATTTAAATTTGGAAAATTTACTATTTTAAAGATGCTTATTTAGTGTATTAAATCATAGAATTTTAGAACAACAATTTTTTTTTTAATTTTTCATATGCAGGACTAACTTAAAATCAAAATTTCGTAACTTCGACAGTTTTAAAGTTCGAACAACCAAATTTGGTACATTTACTACTTTCAGGATGCTTATTTAGTGCATTAAATTATAGAATTTTAGAACAAGAAGTAAGAATTTTAGGATTTTTTATGTAGGACTAACTCAAAATCAAAATTTGTCTATTAAATTTCGCAACTTTGACAGTTTTAAAAGTGCGATGTCTGATACTAATTGAAGAATGTGATTTAAATAATTTTTCTTAAAATTAATATGGCCAACGCAAGGTAGCTATATACTAAGAAAATTCGTTTTATTACAATTAAAAAAATCAAATATAATAAAATTGTCATAAAATTGCAATATTAGCATGCCATAAAAACGCATTACAAATTAATAAGACCCTGACGAAGAATTAAATAATTATTATTATTGTTTGAAAAATATTCTAAATCATTTTCAATGATGGAAAAAACAAGTCTTTTTAAGAACAAAAATCCGCAAATAAATTTTTAACTTTTAACTCTGTCCGTGTCCACCAAAATAAAAAATTACATAAAAGTAGTAAATCTGTAATATATTAAACAAAACATTTTAATGATCAGATGGAAAAAACGTCTAAAAAATAACTTTAAATGAGCGCATTAGTTTCCTGCAATACAGTAGAACCTCGTTTATCCGGGTACGGATTATCCGTGTAAGGGTGTTCGTTCGATTATCCGTGCATTACAGAAAACACACAAATCGAAGACCAACTTCTTCGTACTTTTGCTTCCAATGTTAGAAAACTTAAAATTTGGTTGGTGTAAATTAATAAGATTTAAGTCAGTGCAGAGAACAAAAACAAAATTGAGTTAAAACTTTTGTCATTGAACAGTAATGTTCGCAAACTTTAAAAAAATGCTTGAAATAAATTCTTATGCAATGAAAACCTACATAATTCAAAAAACTAAAAACTCAAGTGACGAAGAAAATTGTGGGACCAAAAAAGAAATAAATGAATGCAATAGATTTTTTACTACAAAATAGTTGCTTTTATGTAATATGTCTGATAAGAGTGGAGTTTTAATTTCGTTCAATTTTTAAAACTGTTATTGTTAAGATGTTGATACGTTTTGTAAAAGTTTTTATATATTTTAAATTAAAAAAACATTTCAAATAATTCTGTTGGCTTAAACGTATGTTTATTCAACAACTAGATTATCTGTGCTGGCTCTGGTCCCGAGAAGCACGGATAATCGAGGTTGCACTGTATTAATAAAATAAATACTGGTTGTTTAAATTCTCACGATAACAAAAAAATTATTATTTTATTTATTTATTTATTTTTAAATTATTATTTTTATTTTTATTGTATTATTACAGCGCATGTAGCTTTCAGGGACAAATTTTCAAGGGGACGAATTGACCGGGGACGAACTGTCGGGAACGAAGTGTGCGCAAATCGAGACAGATGGGAGTAGTGTTAGTGTTAGTTAGGTAAACATCCTCTAGGATTGCTTCCTGTCAAATCCATCGTCCCAACTTGTTCCAACAAGTAATTCCCGCACCAACCCTTCAGACTAAAATTCCCGTAATCGTGCCACTGCAAACATCCCAAGATTAATGTAACGGCAAAAGCCGTCGCAAAGCGCTCCCAAATAAAGCAGAAAGGTGCAATAATAATTAGAAAGTTCATTATGAAATAATCTGTGTAACGATAATTATATTAGCCGAGATCCGCTCGAACACATGCAAATGTCATGCGAGTCCTGGCGGCTGTTTTAATAAAGAAAGTCGCGTGTGGAGCCTGTTTTAATTAGAGACGGTAATTAGTAACATCGCGCAGGTGGTTGAGAGGGTGTTTCGTATTGTTTAGTGGAACTATATAACAAGTCCTTGTCGTTTCTTTGGCAAGTGATGCGGAAATTTGCATGCACAGCTCTCTGAACAAACTTCACGGCGCATACGAAATGTTGGTCCTGTAATGACGGAATGTTATGAAAGAGCTTGTTTTTGCGAACACGGAAACCTGAAATGTAACGCTGTGAAGGTGTTTTTCTATTAAAGCGCGGAAAACAACGGACTGGAATGCGTGGATTTGTTGCCGTTGTTCCAATGTTGGGAATAAAGAGAATTGTTTTCGCGAATATAATCACCACGAGGGCGAGAAAAAACTTGCATGAACTTGTTATTCAATTTGCCGATCGAATTCCTATTATACGGACTTATCTGCATTAGCAATCAAACATACATAAAAGAGGCGAAAATTATTTCGACAATGAGGAATTTCCAACAATAAACTTGCAGAATTTTCACTTTTTTAGAAAATGGTGGAGGCGCTGTTTACTGGTTTTGGTACTCTTTTAGCTTGTAACACACGAGACTCCTGCGAACTGGAAATTCTGGTCATTTAGCAGCAAAATGCAACTTTTAGAGTTTCAATATCAATCGATCACGACACGACGAACATTTGAAATATTGATTGGATTGGAATTTGCGAGTTTATTTTGTTTGCAGTTGCTTTTATTATCTGGAGATCAATCTAGAAAATTCAAGGAAAAGCGGAAAATGATCTTGAGAATATATAGAATCGCAATTTATTTAGTTCTTAATATTTTTCTTTCAGTGTCGTGCAATTTTTGATTTGTCATTTTGAGCTTTTGCATTAGTCAATTAATTTTAGACGAAACTTATATCGGGGCAGTTTATTAGAAAATTTTACAATTAGAGCTTGTCCTGATTAACTTGTTCTAAAATTTAGATTAAAGAACCAATAAACGACTATAAAATCTAATAAATTAATGAACTCTGGAACACAAAGTTCAAATAGTAAAATTGATCTATTCAAGTTTTCAAAACCATTCGTTTGTTCTACAAAAAAAAAATTCTAAAATTTTAAATACTTGTTCTAAAATTCTCTGATTTAGTACACTGAATAAAAGCTTCTGTGATTTGATATATTCAATAAACGCTTTCAAAGTAACATTTTCATCAAAATTAATAACTTCAGCGTCAAAATTGTCAAATTTTCAAAAAAATTTCGAAAATTCTGAAATTCGAATCTTTCCTAGAAACGAAAAATCCGAAATTTGCGATCTAAAATTTTCTAATTTAGTCAACTCAATAAACACCTTTCAAGTAACATTTTCTCCAAATTTGATTACTTTAACTTCAAAATTGGAATTTACAGATGCATTAGAAAACTTCGAGTTTTTCCTGAAAACGATAAATTCTAAAATTATAAATTCTTGTTCTAAAACTCTCTAATTTAGTACACTGAATAAATGTTTCTGAAGTAAAAAGTCCACCAAATTTCACTTCTTTAAGATTAAAACTGTCGTATCTAAAAAATTTATAAAAAAAAAATAGGTTTTGTGTTCGACCTACATTTGACAACACCTAAAATTCTTAATTTTAGATCTAAAATTTTGTAATTTGAAATATTTAATAAAGGCACCTTAACTTAAAGTTCACCAAATTTCAGTCAATACTGTCGAATTTATGGAGTTTTAGAAACATTTCAATTTTTAGTTTTTAGTTCGTCCTTTAAATAAAACGTTCAAAAATTTTCGCGTTTTACTTTAAAATTCTGGAATTTGGTGTATTCAATAAACGCTTTTAAAGTAACACTTCCATCAAAATTGATAATTTGGTGAATAAAATTGTCGAATTTTTAAGATATTTTCGAAAATTCTAAATTAAAAATTTCAAAAAATTGTAATTTGTGATCTATATTTCTGTAATTTAGAACACTTTATAAACGCCCCTTAAGTATCAAGTCCACCAAATTTTACAGCATTAGCGGTAAAAATGACAAATTTAGAAATTTAAAAAAAAATAATAATTTTCATAATAAAATTCATGATCTAAAATTTTGTAATTTCGTACACTTAATAAACGCCTGTTAATTAACAAATCCACCAAATTTGACAGCATTAGCGTCAAAGTTGACAAATTTATAAAATTTAAAAAAAAATTGAATTATGGACGAAATAAAAATTTCTAAAATCCGTAATTTGTGATCTAAAATTTTGTGATTTCGTGCAATTAATAAACGCTTATTAAATAACAAGTCTACCAAATTTAACAGCATTTAAAAATGACAAATTAACAAATTTTTAAAAAAATTTGAATTTTGAGTTCTACATAGTCAAAATAAAATTTTTTTAAATCCGCAATTTAGGATCTAAAATTTTGTAATTTAGTACACTTCAGTAACACCGCTTAATTAACCAGTCCAGCAAATTTGACAGCATAATTGACAAATCCACATTTTTTTTCAAAAATTTGAATTTTGAGTTCTACATAGTCAAAATAAAATTTTTTTAAATCCGCAATTTAGGATCTAAAATTTTGTAATTTAGTACACTTCAGTAACACCGCTTAATTAACCAGTCCAGCAAATTTGACAACATAATTGACAAATCCACATTTTTTTTCAAAAATTTGAATTTTGAGTTCTACATAGTCAAAATAAAATTTTTTTAAATCCGCAATTTAGGATCTAAAATTTTGTAATTTAGTACACTTCATTAACACCGCTTAATTAACCAGTCCAGCAAATTTGACAGCATAATTGACAAATCCACATTTTTTTTCAAAAATTTGAATTTTGAGTTCTACATAGTCAAAATAAAATTTTTTTAAATCCGCAATTTAGGATCTAAAATTTTGTAATTTAGTACACTTCATTAACACCGCTTAATTAACCAGTCCAGCAAATTTGACAGCATAATTGACAAATCCACATTTTTTTTTCAAAAATTTGAATTTAGAGTACTTTATGGTCGAAATAAAAATTTCTAAAATCCGTAATTTGTGGTCTAAAATTTTGTGATTTCGTGCAATTAATAAACGCCTATTAAATAGCAAGTGCACAAAATTTGACAGTATTAACGTCAAAATTGACAAATTTACAATTTTTTTTTTAAATTCGAATTTCGAGTTCTCCATGGTCAAAATAAAAATTTCTAAAATCCGCAATCCGTGATCTAAAATTGTGTAATTTCGTACAATTAATAATCGCACCTTAAGTAACAAGTCCACCAAATTTGACAGCATTAGCGGTAAAAATGACAAATTAACATTTTTAAAAAATCTGAGTTTTGAGTTCTTCATCGCCAAAAAAAATTTTTAAATTCCGCAATTTATGATCTAAAATTTTGTAATTTGGTACACTTCATTAACGCCGCTTAAGTAACCAGTCCACCAAATTTGACAGCATTAACGTCAAAATTGACAAATTTAAAATTAAAAAAAAAAATTGAACTTCGAGTTCTTTATGGTCAAAATAAAAATTTTTAAAATCCGCAATTCATGATCTAAAATTTTGTAATTTCGTACACTTAATCAACGCCTATTAAATAACAAATCCACTAAATTTGACAGCATTAGCGTCAAAATTCACAAATTTACAGAATTTAAAAGAAATATATTTTCGAGTTCTTTATGATCGAAATGAAAATTTTTAAAATCCGTAATTTGTGATCTAAAATTTTGTGATTTCGTGCAATTAATGAACGCTTATTAAATAACAAATCCATTAAATTTGACAGCATTAGAGTCAAAATTCACAAATTTACAGAATTTAAAAAAAAATAATTTTCGAGTTCTTTATGATCGAAATAAAAAGATCTAAAATCCGTAATTTGTGACCTAAAATTTTGTGATTTCGTGCAAATATTAAACGCCTATTAAATAACAAGTCCACCAAATTTGACAGTGGTAACGTAAAAAATTGACAAATTCACATTTTTTTTTTTAAATTCAAATTTCGAGTTCTTCATGGTCAAAATAAAAAATTTTTAAATCCGCAATTTAGGATCTAAAATTTTGTAATTTGGTACACTTTATTAACGCCGCTTAAGTAACCAGTCCACCAAATTTGACAGCATTAACGTCAAAATTGACAAATTTACATTTTCTTTTAAATTCAAATTTCGAGTTCTTCATGATCAAAATAAAAATTTCTAAAATCCGCAATCCGTGATCTAAAATTGTGTAATTTCGTACAATTAATAATCGCACCTTAAGTAACAAGTCCACCAAATTTGACAGCATTAGCGGTAAAAATGACAAATTAACATTTTTAAAAAATTTGAGTTTTCAGTTCTTCATAGCCAAAAAAAATTTTTAAATTCCGCAATTTATGATCTAAAATTTTGTAATTTGGTACACTTCATTAACGCCGCTTAAGTAACCAGTCCACCAAATTTGACAGCATTAACGTCAAAATTGAAAAATTTAATATTAAAAAAAAAAAAATTACAGAATTTAAAAAAAAATTATTTTCGAGTATTTTATGATCGAAATAAAAAATTTTAAAATCCGTAATTTGTGATCTAAAATTTTGTGATTTCGTGCAATTAATGAACGCTTATTAAATAACAAATCCACCAAATTTGACAGCATTAGGGTCAAAATTGACAAATTTACAATTTAAAAAAAAAAATCGAATTTCGAGTTCTTCATGGTAAAAATAAAAATTTCTAAAATCCGCAATTCGTGATCTAAAATTTTGTAACTTCGTAAAATTAATAATCGCCTATTAAGTAACACAAATTGTCAAATTGACAACAACCTAAAAAAAAATCTAAATTTCTAATCGTTCCTAGAAATGAAAAATTCTAAAATTCCTAATTCGTGATCTAAAATTCTGTAATTTAGTACACTTTATAAACACTTCTTATGTAACAAGTCCACCAAATTTGACAGCATTATCGTCTAAATTATTGAATATACAGAGTGTTTAAAAAAGTTTCCAGTTCAAACCTCCGATTTATTTTATTTCGTGCGTTTCTTGTTATCAACTTCCAATAAATCGATTCTTCTTTATGCATGATTTAATCGAATCCAATAAACAACAGTCAATCTCACCCTCACCAATCGCCCGAACCCCCGCGTCTTAAGGTAAAGTGTTTCCTCGGACGCTAATCCCGCATATAAAGAAGAAGGCATTCGGTTGAAAGCGCCGTTCCCGTGTTAACCCTCTTAATCGCTTTATATGTGAAATTAAAACGTAATTATAAAATATAAGCCTTTTCAGCGACCCTCTGGACGAAATTAACCTGGCGGCGATTACGGAAGTGTTCTTTCAGTGCGTCGAATTTGCATTCGGTCCCTGTTTAATCAGCTTTTAGTGCGGTCCTATGGCGGTCTTAGCGACCGACTAACTTCGCTCTTCCTTCCAAGCATTACCATAATCCCAAACAACGACGGACGCCCGCTTCGGAGGACATTTAAATGGTAATGCGACGTCCCTGCACTCTTAACCTGCACCAGCTGGATATACCTAACAATAATCAAGATAGTTTGGTGACGGTTAATTGCCCGGTTAACCCCTGTATGGTTATCGTCCGGCAATTATTGCCGCAGTAATGGAAACGGATGCGTTGCGATATTGCCCCAATAATCATCCCGACACGAAAAAACGACCACTCAAATGCAAATCGGGGGCATCGATCATGCGATTGCCTCTTTCGACATCGAAAGTGAATTTAGGGGTTTAAAAACTACCCTCGAATATTGTACAAAAAGTTTGACCCCCTCGGACAGACCTATTTATTTTCCACCCCCCGGCGAGGTGAGATGGTTTAATCAAACTTTCCCGCAAGTTTGAACATAGATAAGTCAGTAATGGATTTAAATCTGACAAGCAACTGTCCAACTGTCCCGCCTCCGCAAAAATCGCGTCACTCAAACTCAAGCAGGCGTCCGTACTTAATTTAATTTCACCTGAATATTTTACTAAAAACTCGGTAAATTTTCGATGAGGAACCGTCTGAAAGACCGACACCTTTCACTATAAAAAATTCAACAAATCCGCGTTCCCGGGAGAGCTCGTCGAACACAACACCTACAAGCAACAACTTCGATGTTACCGAAAATATATCAACAGGTCTATTACACTAAAACCGTCGTTCGTTCCTGTAATAGTGCTTTTATTTCAAGCGTAAACATTCAACATATGTGGCCAATTTCGGGCTTTAAACCATTCGCGGGAAAAAATTCGGGAGAAGTGCAACGAGCGCTGCCTATTTACGAGAGGCCATAATCTCATTTAGTGGTCTTAAAAATTTTATTTTGTCTCGTAAAAAACGAGGCGGGATCATCGGTAATTATTGTAATTTTAAAATGGCATTTCGAGTGGCGCCTCCACCATTTTTACTCAAGAATTAGAAAGTCGCCGGTTCAAATATTTATTGAATAAATTCAGTAAAAAGTACGACAATAGTTTAAAATATTTGAGCAATTCTTTCTTCACAAAATAGTTAAAAATGTTGTGCATTACCAATGTTAAATATTGGTAATGACCAACTTTATTATTGCTGAAAACAGACATAAAGACTTAAATAAAGTTTAGAAGGCAATTAAGAATAAAATTTAAATTTTGAAAAATACTTTCATATCTCAAAAATGATAACTGAATTATTCCAAGCTTTTTGCGTCTATAAC
Organism: Gnatocerus cornutus; assembly: GCA_029298725.1. Lineage (NCBI taxonomy): Eukaryota > Metazoa > Arthropoda > Insecta > Coleoptera > Tenebrionidae > Gnatocerus > Gnatocerus cornutus. Next base: position 21,826,889 of record CM055510.1, read on the forward strand.
AAGTTTACAAAAAGCGCTCAACTTTCGCTAGATGAAGTCCGGCAGATGCCGATGCCGGCGCGCCGAAACGTCGTGATTTTCCCCGGTGTACACGCATCGAGGGATGAATAAAATATGAGAATCATCGACACTCTTGTTTTTCGCGGGATTACGACCATAAATCCTTTTTATGTTGACATGGAGCTTTTTATCCGGTTGTCATTCCGCCGTGGCACTTTCGTCAAACATTTCGAGTTGTTCAATTCTCTCCTTTATATCTTGTAGTTTATATATACGGGTCTACATGTTAGCAGGAAACGCGCAAATTGCAGGACCGTTTGTCTACGTCAGCTTGAAATAGTGGAGCGGATTTTGCATTCTATTTCGAGTTTACAGGAGTTTTTGTGCGATAAAAATGACCTGCCGAGGTTTTGGCAAACGTCTCGATGGATTTCCATTTTCTTGGCAACGAAATGGGGCTGTAAATTTCAAGACGTGTCAAAACGGCACCAGGAAATGTTAATTATTGCCGTTGCAATGGCCTAGTTCTGGACTACAAACAACTGAGATAAAAAGTGAAAATTTGCCGGCTTCTGCCACGTTTCACGTTTAGTCCTATTTCCAATTCAAGGGATAAATTGTACTTTGGCTGATGCCAACCCACATCCGACGCTTAATTTACATGGACAATTGAGTTGCTTAAATTGTATATGAGGGCTTATGTAGTTATGGAACAGAGTAAATTCGTACAACTAAACTTACTATACTTGAGATTAGTTTAATTGCACAGGCTGTAACAAACAAGTCACCATATTATAAGTTTTGGAATCGCTTAAGGACGATTTGGGATCCCTCATGTTCTGGGGAAATTAGTTTATCACTTTATTAGTTAGTTGGCAATTGTAGATTTTACTTTCCGGAAGAACGAAACGTTTTTTGCGTGTCTTAATTGCGGATTTAGCCGAACCTGACCCTGTCGTCAAAATTTCGCCCGCTTGAGACGCCACAATTCTTGTTTTTGTGCACGTCAGTCCTCCATCACTCGGCACGGAAAATCTCAAGATTACGCAACTAACTATTTGGGTAATTGCGATCTGGCAATGCATCGAATTCTCATTGTTTTTATTCCAGCGTTTCCCATCGGCATGTCCATAATGGCGGTATCTCGATTGAGTTAGAGCACAGCTGACTGGCCAGGCCATGATGTATTATCACATTTACCATTCACTGAGCAAGGGTAAATTGATATATAACATTCATATCCTTGTTCACAAAGCCTGATTATTATGGGACATTGATATCGCCAATGAGCCTTATTGTTGATTTTGCCCGACAAAAACTGTACGGTTGGCTTGCACGGGTCTCCGTATTACGTTTGATTTAGTTGCAGGCAAACAATAAAATGATTCATAAATGTTTCGCTTGGTCCACCTTTTTGTGAAAAAAGATCCATAACACACAACGGAATGCAAATTCATTTTTCATAGAGGAGCGGATGAGGCCGGGCGAGATGAAATATGCGGACTGGAACGAAGTTTTTTTGCTATAATTAAAGTATAGATATGCGTTTGTAATTCTCGGTTTTATTGCTTTTTTTGAAAGTCGATGGTTTTAAATCAACTCGACGTGGAGGTGAAGTTTCAGGCGTGGATTTCAAGTTCACACTAGTTGATTGTGTTGGGAGTAAAGATAAGAAATTTTCTTTCTGATTCTAAATTCGAAGCCCGTTTAGGTCCACCAGGCCAGGACTCGGTTTTTAAAAACTTTTGCACATTTTTTTACAGAGAAGTCCTAAATTGGTACTTTGATTTTTCATTGTAATACGTCATTATAAAGGAGGAGAGCTCTGCTTTCTGCTTTCAAGTTATTATCTCTAGCCATTTGGGGTAAATTTTAGAAAAAAAAATGAATTTTATGGAAAATTTTACAATTGGAATTTATCCTAATAAACTTGTTCTAAAATTTAAATTAAAGAACCAATAAACGACAATAAAATCTAATAAATTAATGAACTCGAAACACAAGGTCCAAGCAGTAAAATTCACGGATTCAAATTTTCAAAACCATTCGTTCGTTCTACAAATCAAATATTCTAAAATTTTAAATTCTTGTTCTAAAATTCTCTAATTTAGTACACTGAATAAAAGCTTCTAAAGCAAGAAGTCCGCTAAATTTCACTGCTTTAGAGTTAAAACTGTAGGATAATAAATTAATAAACGCATCTAAAGGAACAAGTTCACCAAATTTCATTGCTTTAAATACTGTCGAATTTATGAAGTTTTAGAAACATTTCAATTTTTAGTTTTTAGTTCGTCCTATAAATAAAACGTTCTAAAATTTTTGCTTTTTATTCTAAAATTCTGTAGTTTGGTATATTCAGTAAACGCTTTTAAGTAACGTTTCCACGAAAATTGATAACTCCAGCGTCAAAATTGTCGAATTTTAAAAAAATTTTCGAAAATTCAAAATTTCGAAAACTGCCCAAGAATAAAAAAAATCTAAATTCGTGATCTAAAAATTTCTAATTTAGTCAACGCAATAAACGGGTCTGAAGTAACATTTCCATTTGATTTGTTTACCATCAAAATTGTCGAATTTATGGACTGTATTAGAAAATTTCGAGTTTTTATTAAAAATGAAAAATTCTAGAATTCGCAATTCGGGATCTAAAATTTTGTAATTTAGTACACTCAATAAATGCTTCTAAAGCAAGAAGTCCACTAAATTTTACTGCTTTAGGGTTAAAACTGTCGGATCTAAAGAATTTATTAGAAAATTTTATATTTTGAATTCGATCTACATTTGACAACATCTAAAATTCTTAATTCTAAATCTAAAATTTTCTAATTTAGAATACTTAATAAACGCATCTAAAGAAACAAGTTCATAAATTTTGTTATTTTACTGTCAATTCTATAAAATTTATGGAGTTTTAGAGACATTTCAATTTTTAGCTTTTGTTCGTCCTATAAATAAAACGTTCTAAAATTTTTGCGTTTTATTTTAAAATCCTGTAATTTGGTGTATTCAATAAACGCTTTCAAATTAACTGCAGCGTCAAAATTGTCGAACTTCCAAGGAATTTTCGAAAACTTCCTAAAAATAAAAAATTCTAGAATTTGTAATTTGAGGTCTAAAATTCTAGAATTTGTAATTTGAGGTCTAAAATTTTGTAATTTGGTTCACTCAATAGACGCCTATTGAGTAACAATTTCACCAAATCTGATTACATTACCGTGAAAATTGTCGAATTTCCAGGATGTATTAGAAAAATAATAATTTCGAGTCCTTCCGAGAAATAAAAAATTCTAAAATTTGCAATTCGTGATCTAAAATTCTCTAATTTAGTACATTTTATTAACTTCTCTTAAGTAACAACTTCACCAAATTTGACAGAATTAGCGTCAAAATTGTCGAATTTGCAGAATTAAAAAAAAATTGAATTTTGGGGCCATCCGAGAAATGAAAATTTCTAAAATTTGCAAAATTCGTGATCTAAAATTCTGTAATTTATTACACTTAATAAACGTTTCTAACGTAATAAATTCATCACTTTTGCATCAAAATTGTCGAAATTAAAGTGTTTCAAATTCGAGTTTTTTCTAAGAATGAAAATTATACAATTGGTAGTTCGTGATCTAAAATTTTGTAAATGAGTAAACGCAATATAAGCATTTCAAGTAACATTTCCACTAAATTTTGATTTGTTTACCATCAAAATTGTCAAATTTACAGAATGTATTAGAAAATTTCGAGTTCTTCCTAAAAACGATAAATTCTAAAATTCTCTAATTTAGTACACTGAATAAATGCTTCTAGAGCAAAAAGTCCACTAAATTTCGCTGCTTAGGGTTAAAATTGTCGAATCTAAAAAATTTATTAGAAAATTTTAGATTTTGAGTTCGACCTACATTTGACAACATCTAAAATTGTTAATTATAGATCTGAAATTTTGTAATTTAGCACACTTAATAAACGCATCTAAAGGAACAAGTTCACCAAAGTTCATTACTTTACTGTCAATACTGTAGAATTTATGAAGATTTAGAAACATTTCAATTTTTAGTTTTAAGTTCATCCTATAAATAAAACGTTCTAAAATTTTTGGCTTTGATTCTAAAATTCTGTAATTTGGTATACTCAATAAACGCTTTCAATGTAAAATTTCCACCAAAATTGATAACTGCAACATCAAAATTGTCGAATCTACAAGGAATTTTCGAAAATTCTTGAAATAAAAAATTCTAAAATTCGCAATTCTTGCTCTAAAATTATGAAATTTTGAACATTTCATAAACATCTTTTTAGTAACAAGTCCATTAAATTTGACAGCATTTGCCTCAAAATTGTCGAATTTAAAATTTTTCCTTGTCGAAATAAAAAATTCTAAAATTTGCAATTCGTCATCTAAAATTCTCTAATTTAGTACACTGAATAAATGCATCTAGAGCAAAAAGTCCACCAAATTTCGCTGTTTTAAGGTTAAAACTGTCGGATCTAAAAAATTTATTAGAAAATTTTAGATTTTGAGTTCGTCCTACATTTGACAACATCTAAAATTCTTAATTCTTCTTTGATTCTAAAATTCTGTAATTTGGTATACTCAATAAACGCTTTCAATGTAAAATTTCCACCAAAATTGATAACTGCAACGTCAAAATTGTCGAATCTACAAGGAATTTTCGAAAATTCTTGAAATAAAAAATTCTAAAATTCGCAATTCTTGCTCTAAAATTATGAAATTTTGTACATTTCATAAACATCTTTTTAGTAACAAGTCCATTAAATTTGACAGCATTTGCCTCAAAATTGTCGAATTTAAAATTTTTCCTTGTCGAAATAAAAAATTCTAAAAAGATTTATATCTTTCGTTGTAAAATTTTACAAAAACATTCGGAATCACTTCTTGAGTACAAATTTTTCCCCAAATTTGTTGACCACTGCAGTTTCTTAAAAATAAAATATCATGGATTTCCTAAGCCTCTCCTGAAAATCCGCCGTCTTTTGGCCGCGAAATTCGCGAAAGAAGTTCGACGAATCCATCTATTTCCCAGCATTGTTGAAACTTCCCCGGAAAGATCCAATGAAACTTTCAAAGTAACGCAATGTTTTAATGTAATAGTTTCTCACTTCACCACCAAGCAAGCAAATCAAGTCCCAATTAAACGAACGAATCCACCTCTCCACTTTTTGCATAAAATCCCTCTCAAGATAACAATTTCATTTTATTTTCGTACCGGAAAAAAACATTAAAAAGGTTATCGCGACCGCCAATGCCGCGACCTTTGACGTCCAATTACGTCACTAATTATAACACACCCACGCGCTCTTTCTCACCTTTTGAGTTATTCATACTCTACAGGTGACCAGTAGAAATCGCTCGCTCGATTGATCTCATCTTAATTACGATGTATATTTTATTTTGGCATGTGGGTGGGTGTGGGTAGTTTCCTGCAATGCTCGAGCGGAAGCCAAGATAGCGCTTTGCCCTATCACGCGACTTCTCCAGTAATGATTCCGGGCGAATTCCGGACGAAGTCTGTTTCGACTGCATACACGGTACACTAGCTCGCATTTCCACCAGGATGTGCATGCATTGGGTGCATGTGTGGTTTGCTGAAGTGCTCCGGAATGGCGCCTCTTCACGAAAAGTTTTAATTAATACACACACAGCGGCCACTCCAAGAGCTGCAATCCCGGAGTGTTGCGGACGTGGAAGAAGTGGCGTACCGAAGAATTTTTAATAACACCAGCGGGCCGTGCATATTTCATTCCGGGTGTGTCTTTAGCGCCCACGGTGGACGTCATCGCCATCAGTGACGTCGGCGGGAAATCCGTGACAAGGGTCCGAGTCGTTTATTGAAAAATTCAGCCGAGAGGCCTATATTTAAAACTAGACTCGCCCTCATAAAATTTTCACGTGACGCGATGCCAACATAGGTCAGCTTAATTTGACAAAACAATGTGCCCCCGTGTTCAGAACGGTTCTATTTTGGTTGTGGAGTGAGATGGCCGCGTCCTGGCGTCCCAAGTGAGCTGTTTCGTTCGCTTCCCGCACTGTTGCTCCCGACTCTCATCCCCTGCTGTTCTATTGCCTTCCACCAGACCCATTCCCTTTACGGCTCCTCAGTAACACGGAAAGCACCACAGCGGAATAGCCGACCATGAAAAATTTAATCTAGAATCCCCGTCGTTGGCTGGAACTGTCGCAATGGCTATGAGCGTCGACTCCCAAATTCTTATGGGTTATCAAAGAAACATTACGACGGAAAGGGGATGGCGGCAATGGCGAAGAGCCGGGAGAGGTGATTGTATCGACGTTATAATAAAAATACTATGAAATATGGGCGAGGGGTATGCTAAGTGGGATGATGAAGAAACAGAATTGGAAATTTGCAAGTCGTAAGTCACACGGAATGGTTTTTAAATTCACTTTTGGTTAGTAACATTTTCAAAACATGAAGTTAGTTAGCACCATTCTGGATATGTTAGATACGAGTTTTTATTATACCGGCGCATCCACCAAATTTCTATTAAAAAATAGTTGACACCCAACTTAAATATTCCGCTTCTAATTCGGCTATTTGTTAACGTACCTAAAAAATTCGCACAGTTTTGAATTATGCGCAAAATTTTACGTTAGATGAGCAGCAATAACTTGAGTTTGCTCCAGAAATAACCGAGATATTGACTCAATTCGGTTTTCAGAAAGTGTTTTAGTCATACATTAGTCGAAAAAGCAGCTCAAAAGCTGTCTAATGGTTAAATTTCAGATCGGTAGGTCAAATAATTTACGAGTGGCGCTCAAAAAACCAAAAATTCCATAAAAATTCCATTCCGCAATAAAAGCGCGAAAAAAACTAAATTTTTAGACAGTGAAATTTGGAGGTTTTTTTCTACTTTTGACTTGTTTATCTACTGTGCTGAATTCCGAAATTTTAGAGCAAGAAACAATTTTTTTAGAAATTTTTATATTAAAGGCAAACTAAAAATTGTTATTACTTTCTCATACGTTCCGTAACTTCGTCAGATTTCATTCTAAAACTACGAAATTTGGTGGTTTTACTATTTTTGACTTGTTTATCAGATGTGCCAAATAACAAAATTTTAGAGCTCAAAACAAAATTTTTAGAAATTTTCATTTTCAGAGGATCAAAAAATTGTCACCGTTTTCAAGAAAAATCCGTAATTTTGACACTTTTAATCTTTGACTTGATTACACTGGTCAACAATGATTTTGTTGCCCTTGATGTAAGAGTGGTTTCGAATACTTCTGCCAACAGTTCACGAAACTATGGATGGTTTTGGAAGATTGGCTCTGAATTTTTTTTATCTTGATTTTCATATTTTACTAAAAATCGGTAAAATTGAGGAAGAATTAACAATTATACTCTTAAATATCTATTTTTTTTTTTGGAAATGATTACAAATTGTTTCGTTTGAGTGGTTAATTAATGTATATGAAAGTTGAAAAATAAAAAAAAATAAAACTGATGTTAAACTTTAATAAAACGCATTTTATAAGTGCGTCTTTTATATTTTTTTTTAGGAAAAATCTCTTTTTAAAGATCAGCAGTAATCTGCCATCAAGTGACGATTCCATATACCCTGATGCCATTCCTTCATCAATTTTAGAATGGTGAAAGCTCTTTCCCTGTTCTTCACTATAATTTCCTAGATTCTCAGAAAATCTATCTAGATGACTAGAGAAAGTGCAACTTTAAGCCCTTATTTACTGAAAATCTTAAAGGCAGGCAGGCAATCAAAAAATAAAAAATTCAAAAGTTTTCATCGTTTGAGTCGGAAATTTTGTTATCTTGAACTTGAATCGCTTCTAATTCGGTTATTCTTCTAATACATGTTGAAAAATCGCACAGTTTTCGATTCTGCGTTAAATGAGCACCAATAACTTGAGTTTGCTCAAGAAATAAACAAAATATTGACCGAAATCTGTCGTAGTTTCGAAGATATTGGCATTAAAAATTTCGGGATTGAAAATTTCTATCCGAAACTTTAATCGACCATAACTCGGTTATTTGTTGTCGAACGTAGATTTTAGGCCCGGATTTGGATTCTGCACAAAATTCTGCGTTAAATGAGCACCAATAACTTGAGTTTGCTCCAGAAATAAACGGGATTTTGACCGGATTAATTTTTCAGAGGATCTTTTTGAGATCATTTTTAACGAACTTTTCAGGTGCGAAAATCGAGCATAGAATTCTAAGCCACAAAAGCGCGAAAAAATTAAATTTTCAGACTGTGAAATTACTGCATTACTTTGCCCTCGATTATTAACTGTGTCTAATTACAAAATTTTAGGGCACAAAACAGAGTTTGTAGAAATTTTTCCATCAAATTCTGTAACTCCATTTGACTTGTTTATTAATTATCTGTGCCAAAACGGCAAATTTTGCAGCAAGAAACAGAATTACTAAAAGCTAAAACATGAAGTTTGGAAGCTCCCTCTTATTAGACATGACAATTCCGAATATTCAGCCGACTTTTAGCGATGTTTTGGTCGTAGCTTACCCTCTTTTCGCGTACCATTCCGACCAACAAACCCCCATGAATTATTACACTAGTCCGAGTTTTCCCTCTATTTGCATTTATTTCACTTTTGAGTTCTTGAATTTTTTTGAACTGCATGTTTTTACGTCTCTTAAAGACTTCCAGCGCGTTCATGTAAATTTCTGTTCGCATTTTAACATAGAGACCCACTGACAACAGGAGATAGCAGTCGTCATATTTCACAGCATTTTCATCTGGCGCTATCACGAGCGTGGCTTTCCATTTATTATCGGCCCTCTCTCCAGTTGACGTTTGACTTATGCACATAAATAACGAAATAAAGTGCTTCCGAACTTGTTGTTTCGTTTTCGGACACGACTACACCGAATTAGAAAGCGGCGTTTTATTCGAGCCTGTGGAAAAACGCGAGCGGGGAAATTTCCATTTTTTACGGGTTTTGGCAGTTGGAGGGTCGATAAATTTTAATTGCTTTGTTAGCACTAATAACTTTTATGGCTGTTTTCAAAATGGATATTTATGGAACCGACGGAGATAAAAATTGGCCTAGTTTTGGTCACTTGTACCATTCAAACCGTTTGATCAAAGAACGAGTATGGGCTAATTTAATATGGGCGGTTGTAGCGAATGTTGCCGGAGGCGTGAATTATGGCCCCCTTGACATTTTTCGCGATATTGCCCTTGTCACCGGCGGCGTAAAGTTACAAACCGTGCCATTAAATCATCACTGTATTTCCATAATAACATGCGACAACGACAATTATATGTGCAGACAAGCCGACGTGTCACAGATCGAATTACGAGCGACTCGCACGTTTACCAACCGAAAGAAATTGCGATAACGAATTATGAAGAAACGCAACAATGTATGCGGGCCGCTCGAGCAATTAACAAGGCCGACTATAAAACCATTGCATAAACAGAAGACGGATAAGCACGTCATTAAAAAAGCTTAAAGTTTGCATTGTAATGTGCATTTTATAGTAACTGCTTAATTTTATTTCTTATTGTCGTGCCTTAATAAAATGGAGTAAACCCGCTTAGTATTCGTGTTTATCTGGACAGGAATCGGAGCGTTTTAAGCGAGTCCTGGCTGTTAAAACAGCTGATTGCACGACGGTCACGTACGGAAAGAATGTCAAGTGGGTGGTTTAAATGAATTTTTTAAGTGCACCCCTTTAACTCGCGAAGCTAAAAATAAAATTCGTGTCTGGATATCGTAATCTCCACCTCAGACTAGTTAGCTGACCTGGCGCATCCACCAAATAATAATAAGATATTAAAAGAAAAAGCGGCGTCCGAAACAAACCGTCTTCGTTATGTGGGGTCTCGAACCGAATTGTATGTCGTATAGATGTGGGCCATTCGGTGGATTTATTGTGATAGCCTCTCCGCTAAAGCCGCAATCGGATTTGGTTTGGCGGCATGGAAGGAAGGCAACAGAGCCCGGATATCGCGACCGAGAACGCTCTCTTCCCGTCTAGTTACCACTTTTATGGCCAAACCCTATATTCAAAAATTACTTTTATTCCCTGTTTTATGCGCCCCCTCTTATTCCAATACTAAAGTTTCATATAGGAATTGGCTCGATGTCGCCGACGACCGATCACTATAGAAAATGAAATTACTCGGGATAACTGCAGAGTATTTGCTGGGACTTTAAGGATTTTAATTTTAAAGAAATTGCAGCACAGGGGAATGGTGGAGTTAACAGTTTTAGTGAAGGATGTTGGCTATCTTTGCTTGGTCTCAAAAATTAATGGTTTTGTTCGCAATTTGGAAGAGTTAATACACAACTTAAAAATAATAAATTACCCAAATTTCATACTTGTAGCACAAAAATTACAAAAATTACGAATTTTATTAACAGATGTGGGAACTTTTTGCTTGATCTAAAAAATAAAAATTTCTAAAATCTGTGTCTTTTGCTCTACAATCTTGCAATTTGGTAAAGTTAATAAACAACTCAAAAATAGTAATTTCCCCAAATTTCATAGTTGTTGCACTAAAATTACCAAGATTACAAATTTTAATGAAGAATTTGGGAACTTTTTGCTTGGTCTCAAAAATCAAATTTTTTGTGCGCCTCCGTCATTTTTCATGAGATTTTTGAATGTCTAGGCAGTCAAACGTGACATTTCGAAAAGTTGGTTTTATTTTGCAAGTTGGCAGCGCTGCATAAATGTCAATTGTGTCAATTTGTGTGCCGATTTGGAGGCCAATGACCTTCGAAAATAATAAAGGTAAATTAATTAAGTAGAGATTCCACAAAAATTTGCTGAAACAATTTGAATTTACATTAATCTGCAATCGTTTGATTTGAATGGGGTGCTACCAACCTATTTCCGAGCTGATGAAATTCCCCTAAATGAGGGAATGACGTTTCAAATTCAAACCAAAAGCCAAAATAAATAACTATTAATAATTGTCGGCGCACAAAATTTCGTGTTTGACACGGCTAGAAAATGTTTTGGAAATGCTCGGAAATTGAAATCCTCGCATTTCCAAAAGACGATTTTCTAGCCTAGTAAAACAAATGACTATTAAAATCCGTGTCTTTCGCTCTACAATTTTGCAATTTGGTAGAATGAATTGCTTAATACAAAAAATAAATGTTTTTAAAACTTGTGTTTTTTGGTCTACAATTTTGCAATTTAGTAGAGTTAAAACACGACTTAAAAGTAATAAATTTCCCAAGTTTCATAGTTGTAGCCCTAAAATTACAAAAATTACGAATTTTATTAACAAATGTGGGAACTTTTTGCTTGATCTAAAAAATAAAAATTTCTAAAATCTCTGTCTTTTGCTCTACAATTTTGCAATTTGGTAGGGTTAATTAACGATTCAAAAATAGTAAATTTCTTAAATTTCATAGTTGTAGCAATAAAATTACCAAAATTTTTTTGCAGGGTAGAAACTTTTCGCTTGGTCTTTAATTTTCAAAATCTGTCTTTTGCTCTTTAATTTTAAAATTTGGCAGAATTAATAAACGATTTAAAAATAATAACTTCTTCAAATTTCATAGTTGTAGCACTAAAATTACCAAGATTACAAATTTTAATGATGAATGTGGGAACTTTTTGCTTGGTCTCAAAAATAAAAATTTTTAAAATCTGTGTATTTTGCTCTACAATTTTGCAATTTGGTAGAATTAATAAACAGCTCAAAAATAGTAATGTCCTTAAGTTTCATAGTTGCAACACTAAAATTACCAAAATTACGAATTTTAGTGAAGGATGTGGGAACTTTTTGCTTAATACAAAAAATAAAAATTTTTAAAATCTGTGTCTTTTGCTCTACACTTTTGCAATTTGGTAGAGTTAATAAATGACTTCAAACTAGTCACCTTCCCAAATTTCATAGCTGTAGCACAAAAATTACTAAAATTACGAATTTTAGTGAAGAATCTAAGAACTTTTTGCTTGGTCTCAAAACTAAAAATTCCTAAAACCCGTGTCTTTTGCTGTAAAATTTTGCAATTTAGCAGAATTAATACACGGCCCCAAACTAGTAACTTCCTCAAATTTCATAGCTGTAGCACTAAAATTAGCAAAATTACGAATTTTGAAGAATCTGTGAACATTTTGCTTAGTCTCAAAACTAAAAATTTCTTAAATGTGTGTCTTTTGCTCCACGATTTTTCAATTTGGTAGAGTTAATAAACAACTCTAAGTTAGTAACTTTCCCAAATTTCATAGCCGTAGCACTAAAATTACTAAAATTACGAATTTTAGTGAAGAATTTGGGAACTGAGTTTTGCTCTCAAAACTAAAAATTCCTAAAATCTGTCTTTTGCTCTAGAATCTTGTAATTTGGCAGAGTTAATAAACGACTCAGAAGTAGTAACTTCCCCAAATTTCATAGCCGTAGCACTAAAATTACCAAAATTACAAATTTTAGTGAAGAATTTGGGAACTTTTTGCTTGGTCTCAAAACTAAAAATTCCTAAAATCTGTGTCTTGTCCTCTACAATCTTGTAATTTGGCAGAGTTAATAAACGACTCAAAAGTAGTAACTTCCCCAAATTTTATAGCCGTAGTACTAAAATTACCAAAATTACGAATTTTAGTGAAAAATCTGGGAACTTTTTGCTTGGTCTCAAAACTAAAAATTCCTAAAATCTGTGTATTTTGCTCTACAATTTTACAACTTGTCAGAGTTATTGCACGACTCAAAAGTACTAACTGTCCCAAGTTTCATGGCCGTAGCACTAAAATTACCAAAATTACGAATTTTACTATCCTAGAGCTCATGACCAGCAGTGCACTCGTGTAAAGTTGGTAGCAGCCCCTAAAAATTTCTATTTAGTACAGTTTCCGCAGCCAAATAGTGATTTTATGACTTAATTGGGGTACTCACTACACAAAAGGTCTAAACCACCGCATTAGCGTATTCTTAAATCTTGTTATTTATGACCGCCCTCGGTAAAATTGACCACCGGTGTTCATCGGCGTTTCAGGGTTGTTTAAAGATTTGGGGAAACGTGTAGTCTTGCTACCGAAACGCGCGCCAACAATGGATGTTTGGAAAAATAAGACATTTTCAGCGTGCATTTTAAATTTTCAAACAATGTGGTTATTCTGCCTGGTTGCTTTTTAGAAAGCGATGGACCATTTTAGACAGGATAAAAATACCAAGTTCTATTAAAGACAACCTGGTAAAAAATCAAAGTTTTCCAGAAATCTTCATAATGATGACAATGATGACGAAGAAACTGAAGAGGCAGGGGAAGAAAATTTGCCTTCAAATAAACCATGATTTAAAATCTGTCCGTGTTTTCTTAACATTGTCCCTTCTCACTACCACCTTCAAGTAGTGACGACCCGGTGGTCAAAATTTTGCCGAGGCCGGTCATAAATAACAAGATTTAAGAATAAGCTAATGCGGTGGTTTAGACCTTTTGTGTAGTGAGTACCCCAATTAAGTCATAAAATCACTATTTGGCTGCGGAAACTATAACAGTTGGTGGCAAAGCTAATCGTCCTGCGCAAGCTTGCTAAAATTCGTATTTAAATCTTTCCTTTGGAACTATTTTGTATAAATTCTTTATTAAGTGTGAGACGTTGAAACACCCAACATCAAGACCGCCCTAACCTCAAAAATCGCAACAGTGCATTTTTCCTTAAATCTTCTTTCTCCCCAATAAAGAATTGATTTACTTCCAATAATCTTCGAAAATTAACACAAGAGACTGAAAAAGCCCTTTAGTACAGCAACGCAAGTCCCTCTGTTGGTGAAAATAGGCAACCCGAAATTGTTGGAAAAATCGTGAAATTTACCTTAATTTCCGCTGTTTTGGCTGGAAAACACGAGCAGAACATTTGGAACACTTCCATGAATGTTTCAGAACACTAAATTTCACGTGGGAACACTAAACACTGTGTTTTTATGCGAAATTGGAGAGCCGGCATTTTGAATCACAACACTTGCGAATTTACCAAAAGTTCCACAGCCGTCTAAGTCAAACTCTGGCGCGGGAGTTTTGAAATTTGAGTTTGGGGATGTTAGAGTTGGAAATTAATAATCTATGGTTGGTTTAGGTTGCAAATGGGCAAAAAGGTCACAAATCTTTGCTTAAATTTTTCTTATTATTACATAATTGGATATGATATGTAATACACAACGTGTTAACCTCAAAATTCGCTATAGAAATAAAATTTTTCATCAATTTTCTGTCTAAAGAAATAAAAGTCTGATTTACACGCAAAAATTTTCTAAAATTTACACCAAAGAGTGGACTCATAGTAATGAGATTTACTTTATAAGTAGCCTGCAATTTTTGCTTAGGATCAAAAAGAAAATTTTCTAAAATCTGTGTCTTTTGCTCAACAATTTTGCAATTTCGTAGAGTTAATAAACGACCTAAAACTAGTCACCTTTCCAAATTTCATAGCTGTAGCACTAAAATTACCAAAATGACGAATTTTATTAACAGATTTTTTTGCTTGATCTGAAAAATAAAAATTTCTAAAATCAGTGTCGTTTGCTCTGCAATTTTGCAATTTGGTAGAATTTATAAACAACTCAAAAATTATAATTTCCCGAAATTTCATAGTTGTAGCACTAAAATTACCAAGACTACAAATTTTAATGAAGAATGTGGGAACTTTTTGCTTGGTCTCGAAAATAAAAATTTTTAAAATCCGTGTCTTTTGCTCTATAATTGTGCAATTTGGTAGAATTAATAAATGACTCAAAAATAGTAACTTCCCTAAGTGTCATAGTTGCAACGTTAAAATTACTAAAATTACGAATTTTAGTAAAGGATGTGGGAACTTTTTGTTAGATCTAAAGAAATAAATATTTCTAAAATATGTGTCTTTTGCTCTACAATTTTTCAATTTGGTAGGGCTAATAAACGATTTAAAAGTGGTAATTAAAATTTTCAAATTTCATAGTTGTAGCATTAAAATTACCAAAATTACGAATTTTAGTTAAGGATGTGGGAACTTTTTGCTTGATCTCAAAACTAAAAATTTCTAAAATCCGTGTTATTTACTCTACAATTTTGAAATTTGTTAAAATCAATAAACGTTTTTAAAATAGTAACTTCCCAAAATGTCAAAGTTGTAACACTAAAATTATTAAAATTACGAATTTTATTAACAAATGTGGGAACTTTTTGCTTGATCTAAAAAATAAAAATTTCTAAAATCTGTGTCTTTGGCTCTACAATTTTGCAACTTGGTAGAGTTAAAACCAGATTCAAAAGTAATAAATTCCCCAAGTTTCATAGCTGTAGCACTAAAATTACCAAAAATACAAATTTTAATGCAGAATGTGGAAACTTTTTGCTTGGTCTCAAAAAATAAAAATTTCTGAAATCTGTGTCTTTTGCTCAACAATTTTGCAAATTAGTGGAGTTAATAGACGCCTCAAAACTAGTAACCTCCTGAAATTTCTTAGCTGTAGCACTAAATTTACCAAAATTACGAATTTTAATGAAGGATGTGAGCACTTTTTACGTGGTCTCAAAAATATTTTTTTTAAATCTGTATCTTTTGCTCTAAAATTTTGCAAATTGATATAGTTAATACACGACTTAAAAATAGTAACCTCCTCAAATTTTATAGTTGTAGAACCAAAATTACCAAAATTACAAATTTTAGTGAAGGATGTGGGAATCTTTTGCTTAATCCAAAAAATAAAAATTTCTAACATCTGTGTTTTTTGCTCTACAATTTTGCAATTTGGTAGAGTTAAAACCAGATTCAAAAGTAATAAATTCCCCAAGTTTCATAGCTGTAGCACTAAAATTACCAAAAATACAAATTTTAATGCAGAATGTGGAAACTTTTTGCTTGGTCTCAAAAAATAAAAATTTCTGAAATCTGTGTCTTTTGCTCAACAATTTTGCAAATTAGTGGAGTTAATAGACGACTCAAAGCTAGTAACCTGAAATTTCTTAGCTGTAGCACTAAATTTACCAAAATTACGAATTTTAATGAAGGATTTGAACACTTTTTACTTGGTCTCAAAAATATTTTTTTTTTAAATCTGTATCTTTTGCTCTAAAATTTTGCAAATTAATAGAGGTAATACACGACTTAAAGATAGTAACCTCCTCAAATTTTATAGTTGTAGAACCGAAATTACCAAAATTACGAATTTTAGTGTAAGATGAGGGAACTTTTTGCTTGGTCTCAAAACAAAAATTCCTAAAATCTGTGTCTTTTGTTCTACACTTTTGCAATTTGGCAGACTTAATGAACGATTCAAAAGTACCAACTTTCCCAAATTTCACAATTGTAGCATTAATATTACCAAAATTACGAATTTTAGCTAAAGATTTAGGCAATTTAAAATCAGAAATTTAGAGGATTTGTATCGTCCGCTTTATAATTTTGCGACGCCCATAATTTTATTAAACATGCATTAATATAATTCTGTTGCATGAAATCAAGTCCCATTAAACTCATAATCTCTTAGTGGAAAAGTTATTTGCGAAAATGTCAATATAATGAAACCCTTATCCCGCCTTTAATTATTTTTGCCGCCGGAATTTGCCCTAATCCCGAAAATACAACAATTTATGGTTTTAATTTGTTTGAGGTCGCGGCGAGAAGTCGACTTTTCCAATGTAATTTGAGTTGTCAAATGCATTCGAAATTGACGCAGCTCAGGACAATGCACTAAAATTTCCACATTAAGAAATTAATGTTACGATGATCATAAAGGTGTCATTCTGCATGAAATTGAGGCGACATCGCCGCCGAATAAATTCTGATAAAAATTGTAAAATATTTATGCGTTCTTTAGAAATATTCGCGATGCCTTTCCTCAGTAATCGTTATTTGTATCGTCTAACCCCTGTGCTTTTTAAAGAGTGTCATAAAGTTGAATATAAGAAGATTGTGTCGCAACATTTATTTTTTCTATGAATATAAAATTAGTTTAACACCGATATCGCATGAATTTTGAATATTTGCACGTTGTTGCAGGCAGATTTGGTCTGTTCGCGACTGTCACGTGTTGGTTTAAACGCGTATTTTTCATTTTCGTTAATTACTTCATTATACATTGAAAATCGATTTATTCAACAATATAAATACAAAAGCTTTGTTTGGCATTGTTTGTGGCCGTGCATTGTTCCTATACCTTGTGTTCCCATTACGGCTATAATTAAAGTTATATTGCGACGTTAATTTTTGCATTGTACTTTGGAACGTTATCAACGGGATTCCGTTTTACGAGTTGCAAATAAGATAATACACGCCACTTTATGGACGAAGCTGTAAATTTGATCCGGAATTGTGATGCCAACAGGGAAGATAACGACGTGAGAATAGGGAAGATAAAAAGGGTAAGGATGGAAGAGATGTTCGAGAATGATTGCATTTTTCTGGGCCTTGGGGCGAGCTTGAACTCTCGATATGTCCGTTATTTGGCGTCGGATGTGAATTTCGAGGCCAGATTTGGGATCCGCGCACAATTCTGCGTAAAATGAGCTATAATGACTCAAGTTTACTCCGAAAATTAGCGAGAGTCGAGCTCAGAACTTTGGGTTAGTTTAAGTCATGAATTTTTCCGAAAAACTTAATAATGATAAAAATAAAAATTTCTAAAGTTGGTGTTTTTCGGTTTGCAATTTTGCAATTTAGTAGAGTTATTTAACGACTCAAAAATAGTAACTTCCCAAAGTTTCGTAGTTGTAGCGCTAAAATTACCACAATTACGAATTTTAGTGAAAGATGTGGGAACTTTTTGCTAATTCTAAAAAATAAAAATTTCTAAAATCTGTGTTTTTTGGTCTTCAATTTTTCAATTTAGTAGAGTTAAAACACGACTCAAAAATAATAAATTTTCCAAGTTTCATAGCTGTATCACTAAAATTACCAAAAATACAAATTTTAATGAGGGATGTGGAAACTTTTTGCTTGGTCTCAAAAATAAAAATTTCTAAAATCTGTGTCTTTTGCTCTACAATTTTGCAATTTAGTACAGTAAATAAACAACTCAAAAATAGTAACTTCCCCAAATTTCGTAGCTGTAGTACTAAAATTACCAAAATTACAAATTTTAGTGGAGAATGTGGGAACTTTTAGCTTGATTTCAAAAATAAAAATTTCTAAAATCTGTGTCTTTTGCTCTACAATTTTGTAATTTAGTGGAGTTAATAAACGACTCAAAAATAGTAATTTCCCTAAATTTTATAGTTGCAGCATTAAAATTACCAAGATTACAAATTTTAATGAAGAATGGGGGAACTTTTTGCTTGGTCTCGAAAATAAAAATTTCTAAAATCCGTGTCTTTTGCTCTACAATTTTGAAATAAAGTAAAATTAATGAAAGGCTTAAAAATAGTAACTTTCCTATGTTTCATAGTTGAAGCTCTAAAATTACGAAAATTACGAATTTTATTAATAAATGTGGGAACTTTTTGCTTGATCTAAAAAATAAAAATTTCTAAAATCTGTGTCTTTTGCTCTAAGATCTTGCAATTTGGTGGAATTAATAAACGGCTGAAGAATAGTAACTTTCTTAAGTTTCATAGTTGCAACACTAAAATTACCAAAATTACGAATTTTATTGAAGGATGTGGGAACTTTTTGCTTAATACAAAAAATAAAATATTTTAAAATCTGTGTTTTTTGGTATACAATTTTGCAATTTGGGAGAGTATAAACACGACTTAAAAATAATAAATTTCTCAAGTTCCATACTTGTAGCAATAAAATTACAAAAATTACGAATTTTATTAACAGATGTGGGAACTTTCTGTTTGATCTAAAAAATAAAAATTTCTAAAATTAGTGTCTTTTGCTTTTCATTCTTGCAATTTGGTAGGGTTAATAAACAACTCAAAAATAATAATTTCCCCAAATTTCATAGTTGTAGCGCTAAAATTACCAAGATTACAAATTTTAATGATAATTGTGGAAACTTTTTGCTTGGTCTCAAAATAAAAAATTTTAAAATCCAAGTTTTTTGCTCTACAATTTTGCAATTTTGTAGGATGTAATAAACGGCTAAAAAATAGTAATTTCCTAAGTTTCATAGTTGCAACACTAAAATTAGCAAAATTACGAATTTTAGTGAAGGATGTGGGGACTTTTTGCTTAATACAAAAAATATTTTTTTTTAAAACTTGTGTTTTTTGGTCTACAATTTTGCAATTTAGTAGAGTTAAAACACGACTTAAAAGTAATAAATTTCCCAAGTTTCATAGTTGTAGCACTAACATTAAAAAAATTACGAATTTTATTAACAAATGTGGGAAATTTTTGCTTGATCAAAAAAATAAAAATTTCTAAAATCTGTGTCTTTTGCTCTACAATTTTGCAATTTGGTAGGGTTAATTAACGATTCAAAAATAGTAAATTTCTTAAATTTCATAGTTGTAGCAATAAAATTACCAAAATTACGAATTTTAGTTAAGGATGTGGGAACTTTTTGCTTGATCTCAAAACTAAAAATTTCTAAAATCCGTGTTATTAGCTCAACAATTTTGAAATTTGTTAAAATCAATAAACGTTTTTAAAATAAAAACTTGGCAAAATATCATAGTTGTAGCACTAAAATTACGAAAATTACGAATTTTTTTACAGAGAAGAAACTTTTTGCTTGGTCTTAAAAATAAAAATTTTCAAAATGTGTGTCGTTTGCTTTTTAATTTTGATATTTGGTAGAATTAATAAACGATTTAAAAATAATAACTTCTTTAAATTTTATAGTTGTACCACTAAAATTACTAAAATTACGTTTTTTTTGCAGGATGTGGGAACTTTTGCTTGGTCCCAAAAATGAAAATTTCTAAAATCCGTGTCTTTCGCTCTACAATTTTGCAATTTGGTAGAATTAATAAACGGCTTAAGAATAATAACTCCCCTAAGTTTCATAGGTGCAACATTAAAATTACCAAAATTACGAATTTTAGTGAAGGATGTGGGAACTTTTTGCTTAATACAAAAAATAAAAATTTGTAAAATCTCTGTTTTTTGGTCTACAATTTTGCAATTTAGGAGAGTGAAAACACAACTCAAAAATAATAAATTTCCTAAGTTTCATACTTGTAGCACTAAAATTACAAATAGGACGAATTTTATTAACAAATGTGGGAAATTTTTGCTTGATCTAAAAAATAAAAATTTCTAAAATCTGTGTCTTTTGCTCTACAATTTTGCAATTTGGTAGGGTTAATTAACGATTCAAAAATAGTAAATTTCTTAAATTTCATAGTTGTAGCAATAAAATTACCAAAATTACGAATTTTAGTTAAGGATGTGGGAACTTTTTGCTTGATCTCAAAACTAAAAATTTCTAAAATCCGTGTTATTTGCTCAACAATTTTGAAATTTGCTAAAATTAATAAACGTTTTTAGAGTAAAAACTTGGCTAAATATCATAGTTGTAGCACTAAAATTACCAAAATTACGAATTTTTTTACAGAGAAGAAACTTTTTGCTTGGTCTTAAAAATAAAAATTTTCAAAATCTGTGTCGTTTGCTTTTTAATTTTGATATTTGGTAGAATTAATAAACGATTTAAAGATAATAACTTCTTTAAATTGTATAGTTGTAGCACTAAAATTACTAAAATTACGATTTTTTTGCAGGATGTGGGAACTTTTTGCTTGGTTTCAGAAATGAAAATTTCTAAAATCCGTGTCTTTCGCTCTACGATTTTAGTAGAGCGGTAGAATTAATAAACGGTTTAAAAATAGTGCCTTCCCTAAGTTTTATAGATGCAACACTAAAATTACCAAAATTACGAATTTTAGTGAAAGAAGTGGGAACTTTTTGCTTAATACAAAAAATAAAATTTTTTAAAATCTGTGTTTTTTGGTCTACAATTTTGCAATTTGGGAGAGTTAAAACACGACTTAAAAATAATAAATTTCCTACGTTTCATACTTGTAGCACTAAAATTACAAAAATTACGAATTTTATTAACATATGTGGGAACTTTTTGCTTGATCTAAAAAATAAAATTTTTTAAAATTAGTATCTTTTGCTCTACATTCTTGCAAATTGGTAGGGTTAATAAACACCTCAAAGATAATAATTTCCCCAAATTTCATAGTTGTAGCATTAAAATTACCAAGATTACAAATTTTAATGGTAATTGGGGGAACTTTTTGCTTGGTCTCAAAAATATTTTTTTTTAAAATCCGTGTTTTTTGCTCTACAATTTTGCAATTTTGTAGGGTTTAATAAACGGCTTAAAAATAGTAATTTCGTTAAGTTTCATAGTTGCAACACTAAAATTACCAAAATTACGAATTTTAGTGAAAGATGTGGGAACTTTTTGCTTAATACAAAAATAAAAAATTTTTAAATTTGTGTTTTTTGCTCTACAATTTTGCAATTTAGTAGAATTAAAACAGGACTTCAAAGTAATAAATTTCCCAAGTTTCATAGTTGTAGCACTAAAATTACAAAAATTACGAATTTTATTAACAGATGTGGGAACTTTTTGCTAGATCTAAAAAAAATATTTTTAAAATATGTGACTTTTGCTCTACAATCTTGCAATTTGGTAGGGCTAATTAACGATTTAGACGTAGTAATTAATTTTTCCAAATTTCAAAGTTGTAGCATTAAAATTACCAAAATTACCATTTTTAGTTAAGGATGTGGGAACTTTTTGCTTGATCTCAAAACTAAAAATTTCTAAAATCCGTGTTATTTGCTCTACAATTTTGAAATTTGCTAGAATCAATAAACGTTTTTAAGATAAAAACTTTCCAAAATGTCATAGTTGTAGCACTAAATTTACCAAAATTACGAATTTTTTGCAGAGAAGAAACATTTCGCTTGGAAAATAAAAATTTTCAAAATCTGTGTCGTTTGCTTTTCAATTTTGATATTTGGTAGAATTAATAAACGATTTAAAAATAATAACTTCTTTAAATTTCATAGTTGTAGCACTAAAATTACTAAAATTACGATTTTTTTGCAGGATGTGGGAACTTTTTGCTTGGTCTCAAAAATGAAAATTTCTAAAATCTGAGTCTTTCGTTCTACAATTTTGCAATTTGGTAGAATTAATAAACGGTTCAAAGATACTAACTTCCCTAAGTTTCATAGTTGTAGCACTAAAATTACCAAAATTACAAATTTTAGTGAAGGATAAAAATTTCTAACATCTGTGTTTTTTGCTCTATACTTTTGCAATTTGGTATAGTCAAAACACTACTCAAAAGTAATAACTTTCCCAAATTTCATATCTACAGCACGAAAATTGCCAAAATGTTAGCAATCCAATAGTCAAATTGCAATGTGCAATAACAAACCCACGCAACATATGACCCCTTTATTTCCTGTTGACTTTATTTGCATTTGCAGCCTATTTACCACATTTCTGTACGCTTATTACGGTCGCTTTATCACTAACAAAATATGTAAAAACGGATAATTTCATCAAATCAACCAACTAGCAGCTAACAAGATAAACAGACTTATCGTCACAAATGAGAAACCACATGCAACATTAATCATGTTAAAATATTAAAATATCTTGACGGGATCAGAAGAAGATAAGCAGAGTATAAAACCCGTGAATTGAACCCAAATCTGAATTCAGTTTCTGTGACGACTACGACAAGGTAGCGAGGTAGAATTTGTAATAATTTTTAATGGCACTGCTAATTTATTTTTTTAGAAACATGAAAACCCTTGCGATCCTGCTAATTTTCGGCCTCGTTTTGACCCTCTCCAGCGGCTACAACGCAAAGAGAGGTCTCCACAATCGCGAGAATTCCCAGTTGGACCAGAGCGAAGTCTACAAATCGCTCTCAGACTTCTTCAATCAGCTCAGCATCGAAAGTGGTAACACCAAAGACCCGAATAAAGGAATCGGCGCTCCGGCACCTCAATGTTAACTTCAATGTACTAAATAAACGTCTGGCAAGCTGTTTTTTGTCGTGACCTCCTCAGCGCGATTAATATTCCGGGCGCTCCCGGAGCCAAGCATATTTTCTCCGTTATCAATCCGGTTTTTACGGCCCCTTCTTCTGTTGTCGTAAAAATTTTGTTTTCATCGGACTTAATAAAGTTGGATGGTTTGGTGGAAATAAATAAAGATAGGTGGTTTGTTAGTTTTGAAAGGTTTGTGGCCGGCGCCTCTGGTCTTAGATGTTAGCTCGCATCAATCCAGCAAAGCATAACCTGACGCACACCTGTAGATAGGCCGTTTTACTCGACCTTCGGGAAAATGGGATTAGATGAGATTCTTTCGGTTCGGAGATGGGGAAAGTTGCTTCGATTTATTATTATTGGAGTTGTTGTGGGAAAGTCGGGCGAATTGCGCTGTTAAAAATGCATGGAGGGAGCTGGGTAATGAATTAAACCCGAGGCAGAGATTAAAAATATTTCATTGCAATTTGGCAGAGTTAATGCATGACTCAAAAGTAGTAACTTCCCCAAATTTCATAGTTGTAGCACTAAAAGTACCAAAATTACGAATTTTAGCGTAAAATGTCGAAAATTTTTGCTTGGTTTAAAAAATAAAAATTTCTAAAATTTGTTTTTTGCTCTACAATTTTGCAATTTGGTAGAGTAATTTATATACTAAAAAATTGTAATTTCCCCAAATCTCATAGTTGTAGCACTAAAATTACCAAAATTACGAATTTTAGTGTAAAATGTGTAAAATTTTTGTTTGGTCTCAAACACAAAAATTTCTAAAAACTGTTTTTTGGGCTCTACAATCTTGCATTTTGGTGAAGTTAATAAGCGACTCAAAAATAGTAATTTCCCCAAATTTCATAGTTGTAGCACTAAAATTACCAAAATTACGAATTTTAGCGTAAAATGTCGAACATTTTTGCTATGGTCGTCTAAAAAATAAAAATTTCTAAAGTCTGTGTTATTTGCTCTACAATTTTGGAGTTTGGTAGATTAATTTAAATACCTAAAAATTGTAATTTCCACAAATTTCATAGTTGTAGCACTAAAAGTACCAAAATTACGAATTTTAGCGTAAAATGTCGAAAATTTTTGCTTGGTCTAAAAACTAAAAATTTCTAAAATCGGTGTTTATTGCTTTACAATTTAGCAACTTGGTAGAGTTAATAAACAACTCAAAAATAGTAATTTCCCAAAATTTTATAGTTGTAGCCCTATAATTACCAAATTTACGAATTTTTAAAAAAAGGTGGGAACTTTTTGCTTGATCTGAAAGCTAAAAATTTCTAAAATCTGTGTTTTTTGTTCTTCAATCTTGCATTTTAGAGAGTTAATAAACAACTCAACAATATTAAATTCCCAAAATTTCAAAATTATAGCATTAAATTTACCAAATTTACGAATTTTTAAAAAGGAAGTGAGATCTTCTGGCTTGATCTAAAAACTAAAAATTTCTATAATTTGTTTTCTCAGCTCTTCACTTTTGCAATTTAGTAGACTTAATAAACTCTTCAAGGATAGTAACTTCCTAAAATTTCATAGTTGTACCACTAAAATTACCAAAATTACGAATTTTTGCGTTAAAATGTCGAAATTTTTGCATAGTCTCAAAAATAAAAATTTCTAAAATCTGTGTCTTTTGTTCTACACTCTTGCATTTTGGTGGAGTTAATAAGCAACTTGAAAATAGTAATTTTCCAAAATTGCATAGTTGTGGCACAAAAATTACCAAATTTACGAATTTCTGAAAAAAAAGTGGGAACTTTTTGCTTGGTCTCAAAGCGAAAAAATTCTAAAATCTGTGTTTTTTGTTCTACAATCTTGCATTTTGACAAAGTTAATAAACAACTTAATAATATTAAATTCCCGAAATTTCATAGTTGTAGCACTAAATTTACTAAATTTACGAATTTTTAAAAAGAAGTGGGATCTTTTGGCTTGATCTCAAAACTAAAAATTTCCAAAATTTGTTTTCTCAGCTCTTCAATTTTGCAGTTTGGTAAACTTAATAAACTCTTCAAAAATAGTAACTTCTCAAAATTTCATAGTCGTACCACTAAAATTACCAAAGTTACGAATTTTAGCGTAAATTGTCGAAATTTTTTCTTAATCTCAAAAATAAAAATTTCTAAAATGTGTGTTTTTTGTTCTAAACTCTTGCATTTTGGTGGAGTTAATAAGCAACTAAAAAATAATAATCTCCCAAAATTGCATAGTTGTAGCACTAAAATTACCAAATTTACGAATTTTTGAAAAGAAAGTGTGGAACTTTTTGCTTGGTCTCAAAGCTAAAAATTTCTAAAATTTGTGTTTTTTTGCTCTACAATCTTGCATTTTGATGGAGTTAATAAAGAACTTAATAATATTAAATTCCCAAAATTTCAAAATTATAACACTAAATTTACCAAATTTACGAATTTTAAAAAAGTAAGTGGGATTTTCTGGCTTGATCTCAAAACTAAAAGTTCCTAAAATTTGTTTTCTCAGCTCTTCAATTTTGCAATTTGGTAGACTTAATAAACTCTTCAAGGATAGTAACTTCCCAAAATTTTATAGTTGTAACACTAAAATTACCAAAATTACGAATTTTAGCGTAAAATGGCGAAAATTTTTGCTTGGTCTCAAAAATAAAAATTTCTAAAATCTGTTTTTTGGACTCTACAATTTTGAAATTTTGTAGAGCTAATGAACGACCTAAAAATAGTAATTTCCTTAAATTTCATAGTTGTAGCACTAAAATTACCAAAATTACGAAATTTAGCGTAAAATGGCGAACATTTTTGCTTGGTCTCAAAAATAAAAAATTCTAAAATTTGTTTCTTTGGCTCTACAATTTTGAAATTTAGTAGAATTAATAAACTATCTTAAAATAGTAATTTCCTTAAATTTCATAGTTGTAGCACTAAAATTACTAAAATTACGAATTTTAGCGTAAAATAGCGAAAATTTTTGCTTGGTCTCAAAAATAAAAATTTCTAAAATTTGTTTTTTGGGCTCTACAATTTTGAAATTTTGTAAAGCTAATAAACGACCTAAAAATAGTAATTTCCTTAAATTTTATAGTTGTAGCACTAAAATTACCAAAATTACGAAATTTAGCGTAAAATGGCGAACATTTTTGCTTGGTCTCAAAAATAAAAAATTCTAAAATTTGTTTCTTTGGCTCTACAATTTTGAAATTTAGTAGAATTAATAAACTATCTTAAAATAGTAATTTCTTAAATTTCATAGTTGTAGCACTAAAATTACTAAAATTACGAATTTTAGCGTAAAATAGCGAAAATTTTTGCTTGGTCTCAAAAATAAAAATTTCTAAAATCTGTTTTTTGGACTCTACAATTTTGAAATTTTGTAGAGCTAATGAACGACCTAAAAATAGTAATTTCCTTAAATTTCATAGTTGTAGCACTAAAATTACCAAAATTACGAAATTTAGCGTAAAATGGCGAACATTTTTGCTTGGTCTCAAAAATAAAAAATTCTAAAATTTGTTTCTTTGGCTCTACAATTTTGAAATTTAGAAAAATTAATAAACTATCTTAAAATAGTAATTTTCTTAAATTTCATAGTTGTAGCACTAAAATTACTAAAATTACGAATTTTAGCGTAAAATAGCGAAAATTTTTGCTTGGTCTCAAAAATAAAAATTTCTAAAATCTGTTTTTTGGACTCTACAATTTTGAAATTTTGTAGAGCTAATGAACGACCTAAAAATAGTAATTTCCTTAAATTTCATAGTTGTAGCACTAAAATTACCAAAATTACGAAATTTAGCGTAAAATGGCGAACATTTTTGCTTGGTCTCAAAAATAAAAAATTCTAAAATTTGTTTCTTTGGCTCTACAATTTTGAAATTTAGTAGAATTAATAAACTATCTTAAAATAGTAATTTCCTTAAATTTCATAGTTGTAGCACTAAAATTACTAAAATTACGAATTTTAGCGTAAAATAGCGAAAATTTTTGCTTGGTCTCAAAAATAAAAATTTCTAAAATTTGTTTTTTGGGCTCTACAATTTTGAAATTTTGTAAAGCTAATAAACGACCTAAAAATAGTAATTTCCTTAAATTTTATAGTTGTAGCACTAAAATTACCAAAATTACGAAATTTAGCGTAAAATGGCGAACATTTTTGCTTGGTCTCAAAAATAAAAAATTCTAAAATTTGTTTCTTTGGCTCTACAATTTTGAAATTTAGTAGAATTAATAAACTATCTTAAAATAGTAATTTCTTAAATTTCATAGTTGTAGCACTAAAATTACTAAAATTACGAATTTTAGCGTAAAATAGCGAAAATTTTTGCTTGGTCTCAAAAATAAAAATTTCTAAAATCTGTTTTTTGGACTCTACAATTTTGAAATTTTGTAGAGCTAATGAACGACCTAAAAATAGTAATTTCCTTAAATTTCATAGTTGTAGCACTAAAATTACCAAAATTACGAAATTTAGCGTAAAATGGCGAACATTTTTGCTTGGTCTCAAAAATAAAAAATTCTAAAATTTGTTTTTTGGGCTCTACAATTTTGAAATTTTGTAAAGCTAATAAACGACCTAAAAATAGTAATTTCCTTAAATTTTATAGTTGTAGCACTAAAATTACCAAAATTACGAAATTTAGCGTAAAATGGCGAACATTTTTGCTTGGTCTCAAAAATAAAAAATTCTAAAATTTGTTTCTTTGGCTCTACAATTTTGAAATTTAGTAGAAGTTGTAGCACTAAAATTACTAAAATTACGAATTTTAGCGTAAAATAGCGAAAATTTTTGCTTGGTCTCAAAAATAAAAATTTCTAAAATCTGTTTTTTGGACTCTACAATTTTGAAATTTTGTAGAGCTAATGAACGACCTAAAAATAGTAATTTCCTTAAATTTCATAGTTGTAGCACTAAAATTACCAAAATTACGAAATTTAGCGTAAAATGGCGAACATTTTTGCTTGGTCTCAAAAATAAAAAATTCTAAAATTTGTTTCTTTGGCTCTACAATTTTGAAATTTAGTAGAATTAATAAACTATCTTAAAATAGTAATTTCCTTAAATTTCATAGTTGTAGCACTAAAATTACTAAAATTACGAATTTTAGCGTAAAATAGCGAAAATTTTTGCTTGGTCTCAAAAATAAAAATTTCTAAAATTTGTTTTTTGGGCTCTACAATTTTGAAATTTTGTAAAGCTAATAAACGACCTAAAAATAGTAATTTCCTTAAATTTTATAGTTGTAGCACTAAAATTACCAAAATTACGAAATTTAGCGTAAAATGGCGAACATTTTTGCTTGGTCTCAAAAATAAAAAATTCTAAAATTTGTTTCTTTGGCTCTACAATTTTGAAATTTAGTAGAAGTTGTAGCACTAAAATTACTAAAATTACGAATTTTAGCGTAAAATAGCGAAAATTTTTGCTTGGTCTCAAAAATAAAAATTTCTAAAATCTGTTTTTTGGACTCTACAATTTTGAAATTTTGTAGAGCTAATGAACGACCTAAAAATAGTAATTTCCCAAAATTTTATAGTTGTAGCACTAAAATTACCAAAATTACGAATTTTAGCGTAAAATGTCGAAAATTTTTGCTTGGTCTCAAAAATAAAAATTTCTAAAATCTGTTTTTTGGGCCCTACTATTTTTGAAATTTTGTAGAGCTAATAAACGACCTAAAAACAGTAATTTCCTTAAATTTCATAGTTGTAGCACTAAAATTACCAAAATTACGAAATTTAGCGTAAAATGGCGAAAATTTTTGCTTGGTCTCAAAAATAAAAATTTCTAAAATCTGTTTTTTAAGCTCTACAATTTTGAAATTTTGTAGAGCTAATAAACGACCTAAAGATAGTAATTTCCTTAAATTTCATAGTTGTAGCACTAAAATTACCAAAATTACGAATTTTATTAACAAATGTGGGAACTTTTTGCTTGATCTAAAAAATAAAAATTTCTAAAATTTGTTTTTTTGGCTCAACAATTTTGAAATTTAGTAGAGTTAATAAGCGACCTTAAAATAGTAATTTCCCCAAATTCCATAGTTGTAGCATGAAAATTATTAAAATTACGAATTATATTGAAGGATTTGGAAGGAGCTGGGTAATGAATGAAACCCTCGGCACAGATTAAAAATATTTTATTGCTTCTTTGGGCTAGAGTGAATCGAATATAATATATAGTTGCTCTAGATTAACACATGCATACACTATGACTACCTAACTGTCCTCTATGGGTGATGTATATAAAGATTGACGTAATTCACATTTTTATTTTTGTTGAATTTTATTGCTTTCTATTCCAATTTGTGTCAGAATGTTCTATCGACTGCAAAAGGTTTATGAAGTTATCTTCAGTCAAGCTCTTGTCTACAACAGACGATTCATCCATTCCATCCCATTTTATTTATATCGTTTGACGGCGGAAAATCCCCGCTCGCTGAGGGAAAAAATCGCCCCCAAAAACTACTTCCGATAATTAAATCGATGGTGACGGGTGCGTTCGAAATTGAAAAAAAAAATTAGAAAATTAATGAACTTGGATGGTGGATGGAACGTTTTGTTGTAGTCTTATAGCAAGCGCCGTGAATTCTCTATTCTAATCTTTACACGTGAATTCTACGAAATTCGCAACTTAATAACCGATTTCGGTCCTTTTAAATATAATTGGTGTATTTCGTAAGGCTGCGACTAGTTTTCAAGCTGACAAATAAAACAAGTCCGCGCCATGTTTTCGACGGAACTGCGCCCTTTACTGGACTCGATGGATAAATGGACTTTCCGCCACACTCTTTACGCTTAAATATCACTGGTTTGACTATCTTAAGCCTTAGGTTAAACTTATCTCTAAATGCATGCAGTATTGCTTCAATTGTTACATCAATATCTACCACTCGCTCCCATTCAATCACTTTGAACTTTGAAAATTTTTAATTATGGCTCTTTGATTCGTGACCGGTTTTGTTCTCTTTTTAATAGAGTATGCATGTAGTCTCGTAAAGGTAAAAATATATTATGATTATGCCCAAACTATGGGATTATGTATAACGGGTATATCAAAACATGGCAAATCAAATACGATTAACACAGATTACATACGACTAGACACGAGCATCCCGTTTAAAAAACGGAGCAAATCGCTTTTCTTCGGGGACACCACGACGGTACACTTACAGGAAACGATTAGCGGACACGTTTGTACATTTCCAGAAGGTTGGCAGGACTTTTTTCAATCAGGGGAATACCAAATACCCCCCTAACCACCATCTTATTATATACACGAACGTCACAATAACACAGCCACGAAAAGACACTTTTTCTGTTGTTCCGTCCACCGCCACCCTTCTACTTTATTACAAGAAATTTTACCCAGACTGCTTTGGGATGGTAGCAAACGTGTCCACTTCAGACATGCAAGAACGTGTAACATTAAATAAAAGCGACGTTGCTCCGTTTCTCGAATCGCCTATTTTTAAATGTTACAGCAAACTCTGTGTGGATGCAAAAATAATCTTCTTTCAGGCTTTTGGTTGTACTGGTAACAATTAAAAATTGTCGCGTTCCAAAATCTTCGTTGTACAATTTTGGCCATAACTCGTAAAACATTCACTACATCTATAGGCGATTTTTCCTGCAGAGAATTGACGATTCGTGGCCGTTTTGATTCAGAGATGGCGCCACAACTAAATGTCAATTTCCAGCTCCATTGTGAGAGGTTTGTTCAATTGTTTCAGAAAACAGTGTTGCCAGATTTGTAAATTTTTTATGTTTTGGAGAAAAATATGATTTTTGTTTGTATTTTTGAACGAATCTAGGGAAATTTAATGTTTAATTGAGTTTGTGATCTTTGTTTTTAATCAAAATAGTCATTTATACGTCATTTTTTGAGAAAAAAATGTTTTGAATTGCTAATGGAATAAGTTAGATAGGTACCTGTATTAGATACATGTCAATTTTGGTGAAAAAAAACCTTTTTTGTATTTCTAGACGAATCTAGGGAAATTTAGTGTTTAACTGAGTTGGTAATTCTTGGTTTTATTGAAAATAATTATTTATACGCCACAAACAACTGTCAAATATAAAAATAAAAAACATACAGTTGAATGTGATACCTGCTGATCTGCACACAATTTCGGAACGACCAATCACAAAGTCGCATTTTAAATTTGGCGGAAAAATGAAATTTGAGTTTGTAATTATGAGAATGTTTCGACATATGTCATTAACTGTGTCTAGAGATTTTCTAGGGATTTTTTGGTTCGAAATTGATATGAGGTTTCGGTGGTCAAATACGATTTATTCTGTTTAATAAAATATTTTAAATAATAGAGTTAAGGTGATTCAATCTACATAATTAAGTTAAGTCAATAGTTATGTTAATTTTTTGTACTTCAGTTTTAATTATTATGGTTTGATTCGGGGTTGTAAAAAAAGTATAGTATGTAACTTGTGCATTAACTTCTGTAGTTATTTGTTTTCTTAAACACTCGCTACGCTCGTGTCCAATAAAACTGACTAAAGTGGCGTTGAAAATAGCGCCGTCATTTTAGCCACAACTTGAAAGTGACATTTTGGTGGTTCTGATAGATTCTTAGTATTCGCAATTTAAAAAAATTGAATTGCTAATGTAATAAGTTGGATAGCTACCTGTATTAGATACATGTCAATTTTGATTCATAGATGGCGCCACAACTAAATGTCAATTTCCAGTTCTATTGTGAGAGGCCTGTTCAAATGTTTACAAAGTCAGTGTTGCCAGGTTTGAAAATTTTTGATGAAAAAAAAAACTTTTTTGTATTTTTGGACGAATCTAGGGAAATTTAGTGTTTAACTGAGTTGGTAATTTTTGGTTTTATGAAAAATAGTTATTTATACGCCACAAACAACTGTCAAATATTAAAATAAAAAACATACAGTTGAATGGGATACCTGCTGATCTGCACCCAATTTCGGAACGACCAATCACAAAGTCGCAATTTAAATTTGGCGGAAAAATAAAATTTGAGTTTGTAATTATGAGAATGTTTCGACATATGTCATTAACTGTGTCAAGAGATTTTCTAGGGATTTTTTGGTTCGAAATTGATGAGGTTTTGGTGGTCAAATACGATTTATTCTATTTAATAAAA
Source organism: Gnatocerus cornutus (assembly GCA_029298725.1). NCBI lineage: Eukaryota > Metazoa > Arthropoda > Insecta > Coleoptera > Tenebrionidae > Gnatocerus > Gnatocerus cornutus. The sequence goes on from CM055510.1 coordinate 21,858,845, forward strand.
TATTTTAAATAATAGAGTTAAAGTGATTCAATTTACATAATTAAGTTAAATTAATAGTTATGTTAATTTTTTGTACCTCAGTTTTAATTATTATGGTTTGATTCGGGGTTGTAAAAAAAGTATAGTATGTAACTTGTGCATTAACTTCTCTAGTTATTTGTTTTCTTAAACACTCGCTACGCTCGTGTCCAATAAAACTGACTAAAGTGGCGTTGAAAATAGCGCCGTCATTTTAGCCACAACTTGAAAGTGACATTTTGGTGGTTTTGATAGATTCTTAGTATTCGAAATTAAAAAAAATTGAATTGCTAATGGAATAAGTTAGATAGGTACCTGCATTAGATACATGTCAATTTTGATTCATAGATGGCGCCACAACTAAATGTCAATTTCCAGTTCTATTGTGAGAGGCCCGTTCAATTGTTTACGAAGTCAGTGTTGCCAGGTTTGAAAATTTTTGGTGAAAAAAAAAACTTTTTTGTATTTTTGGACGAATCTAGGGAAATTTAGTGTTTAACCGAGTTGGTAATTTTTGGTTTTATTGAAAATAGTTATTTATACGCCACAAACAACTGTCAAATATAAAAATAAAAAACATACAGTTGAATGTGATACCTGCTGATTTGCACCCAATTTCGGAACGACCAATCACAAAGTCGCATTTTAAATTTGGCGGAAAAATGAAATTTGAGTTTGTAATTATGAGAATGTTTCGACATATGTCATTAACTGTGTCTAGAGATTTTCTAGGGATTTTTTGGTTCGAAATTGATGAGGTTTCGGTGGTCAAGTACGATTTATTCTATTTAATAAAATATTTTAAATAGTAGAGTTAAGGTGGTTCAATCTACATAATTAAGTTAAATTAATAATTATGTTAATTTTTTGTACTTCAGTTAAAATTATTGTGGTTTGATTCGGGGTTGTAAAAAAAGTATAGTATGTAACTTGTGCATTAACTTCTCTAGTTATTTGTTTTCTTAAACACTCGCTACGCTCGTGTCCAATAAAACTGACTAAAGTGGCGTTGAAAATAGCGCCGTCATTTTAGCCACAACTTGAAAGTGACATTTTGGTGGTTTTGATAGATCCTTAGTATTCGAAATTAAAAAAAATTGAATTGCTAATGGAATAAGTTAGATAGGTACCTGTATTAGATACATGTCAATTTTGATTCATAGATGGCGCCACAACTAAATGTCAATTTCCAGTTCTATTGTGAGAGGCCTGTTCAATTGTTTACGAAGCCAGTGTTGCCAGGTTTAAAAATTTTTGGTGAAAAAAAAACTTTTTTGTGTTTTTGGACGAATCTAGGGAAATTTAGTGTTTAACTGAGTTGGTAATTTTTGGTTTTATTGAAAATAGTTATTCATACGCCACAAACAACTGTCAAATATAAAAATAAAAAACATACACTAATGTAATACCTGCTGATCTGCATCCAATTTCGGAACGACCAATCACAAAGTCGCATTTTAAATTTGGCGGAAAAATGAAATTTGAGTTTGTAATTATGAGAATGTTTCGACATATGTCATTAACTGTGTCTAGAGATTTTCTAGGGATTTTTTGGTTCGAAATTGATATGAGGTTTCAGTGGTCAAGTACGATTTATTCTGTTTAATAAAATATTTTAAATAGTAGAGTTAAGGTGATTCAATCTACATAATTAAGTTAAATTAATAGTTATGTTAATTTTTTGTACTTCAGTTTTAATTATTATGGTTTGATTCGGGGTTGTAAAAAAAGTATAGTATGTAACTTGTGCATTAACTTCTCTAGTTATTTGTTTTCTTAAACACTCGCTACGCTCGTGTCCAATAAAACTGACTAAAGTGGCGTTGAAAATAGCGCCGTCATTTTAGCCACAACTTGAAAGTGACATTTTGGTGGTTTTGATAGATCCTTAGTATTCGAAATTAAAAAAAATTGAATTGCTAATGGAATAAGTTAGATAGGTACCTGTATTAGATACATGTCAATTTTGATTCATAGATGGCGCCACAACTAAATGTCAATTTCCAGTTCTATTGTGAGAGGCCCGTTCAATTGTTTACGAAGTCAGTGTTGCCAGGTTTGAAAATTTTTGGTGAAAAAAAAAAGTTTTGTATTTTTGGACGAATCTAGGGAAATTTAGTGTTTAACTGAGTTGGTAATTTTTGATTTTATTGAAAATAGTTATTTATACGCCACAAACAACTGTCAAATATAAAAATAAAAAACATACAGTTGAATGTGATACCAGCTGATCTGCACCCAATTTCGGAACGACCAATCACAAAGTCGCATTTTAAATTTGGCGGAAAAATGAAATTTGAGTTTGTAATTATGAGAATGTTTCGACATATGTCATTAACTGTGTCTAGAGATTTTCTAGGGATTTTTTGGTTCGAAATTGATGAGGTTTCGGTGGTCAAGTACGATTTATTCTGTTTAATAAAATATTTTAAATATTAGAGTTAAGGTGATTCAATCTACATAATTAAGTTAAATTAATAATTATCTTAATTTTTTGTACTTCAGTTTTAATTATTATGGTTTGATTCGGGGTTGTAAAAAAAGTATAGTATGTAACTTGTGCATTAACTTCTCTAGTTATTTGTTTTCTTAAACACTCGCTACGCTCGTGTCCAATAAAACTGACTAAAGTGGCGTTGAAAATAGCGCCGTCATTTTAGCCACAACTTGAAAGTGACATTTTGGTGGTTTTGATAGATCCTTAGTATTCGAAATTAAAAAAAATTGAATTGCTAATGGAATAAGTTAGATAGGTACCTGTATTAGATACATGTCAATTTTGATTCATAGATGGCGCCACAACTAAATGTCAATTTCCAGTTCTATTGTGAGAGGCCCGTTCAATTGTTTACGAAGTCAGTGTTGCCAGGTTTGAAAATTTTTGGTGAAAAAAAAAAGTTTTGTATTTTTGGACGAATCTAGGGAAATTTAGTGTTTAACTGAGTTGGTAATTTTTGGTTTTATTGAAAATAGTTATTTATACGCCAGAAACAACAGTCAAATATAAAAATAAAAAACATACAGTTAAATGTGATACCTGCTGATTTGCACCCAATTTCGGAACGACCAATCACAAAGTCGCATTTTAAATTTGGCGGAAAAATTAAATTTGAGTTTGTAATTATGAGAATGTTTCGACATATGTCATTAACTGTGTCAAGAGATTTTCTAGGGATTTTTTGGTTCGAAATTGATATGAAGTTTCGGTGGTCAAATACGATTTATTCTGTTTAATAAAATATTTTAAATAATAGAGTTAAGGTGATTTAATTCTACATAATTAAGTTAAATTAATAGTTATGTTAATTTTTTGAACTGTAAACTATTTCAGTTTTAATTATTATGGTTTGATTCGGGGTTGTAAAAAAAGTATAGTATGTAACTTGTGCTTTAACTTTTCTAGTTATTTGTTTTCTTAAACACTCGCTACGCTCGTGTCCAATAAAACTGACTAAAGTGGCGTTGAAAATAGCGCCGTCATTTTAGCCACAACTTGAAAGTGACATTTTGGTGGTTTTGATAGATTCTTAGTATTCGAAATTTAAAAAAATAAATTTTTAATTATAATTTCAATAAATCCAATATTCCATGTTATATTTTCAATATTTACTATAGTAGCAGATTGAGGTCGTAGAAAAAGCATAGTATGTAACACTCTTGTAAACTACTCTAGACACTTGTATTTAAACACTCGTTCCGCTCGCGCGCAAATGAACTCGTGACAACAGCGACATTTTATAATACTTGTTACACAAAATACTATTTCAGCCCGGCGCATCCACCATTTTTCTAATCTCATGTCTAGCCAAAACTAATTAAAACGTAACTATTTTACTATTTCACTACTTTCGTTCAGGCTAAAACAACTTTTTAGGTTAGAATCTAGGATTGAAGTTCTGATCTGGCAACTGGCAAATTCTGGAAACACATTTTTGACATTTTGTGACTTTTAATTTCATATTTTTGGTTAGAATGAACAGTTTTTTGTGGAAATTCAGAGAAACCGTTTTCCTTGATGAAATAACGCGACATACCTAACCTATCATTGGGTCAACTGTCAAAATGGCAGATTTTGTCAAATGTGACAGTTCTAGTTTGACAATTCGCAGATGATGGACCAATCACAGAGCCGCATTTTGAATTTGGCGCGTCGAAAAGTTCTCTGCAGGAAAAGTGGCCTTTACAGGATAACTTAAATAAATAATAAGATATGATTGGATTTGTAAACTAGTGATTTCTTCTTAAAAGCTGTATGACTAGATAAAAGTCCTATCTCTCTACTTAAATATCTCACTTGATTTGAAGGTCTTAACGAATATGGAACTATACAGGAATATAATTTAATACGAATTGACATCTACGACTATGAGTTCGTTGCTTTATTAAATTCTGTTAGTTTACGTACGAATATTAAGCGTTTTTCGGTTTTTCGAGTATTGCTTCTTATTGCATGGCCTTTGGCCGCAATGTTTTAATAAAATTTCTCATTATTTATTATACACGATTTATGTACAGAGAAACTCAGACAGGGGCGTCTCGTATCCGAAGAAAGGGTGAGGACGGTTCACATTGTTAAGAAAACTGAAATTGGTAGAAGACTAACTAACACGAGACGCTCTTCCAATGAAACTGAGTTGAAAAAATCGTCTTAATCGTGTTTTAGTAATTTAGTCCAGCGCGACGGTCTGCGTCTCCGCATGCACGGTGGTAATCGGCGCCATCGCCCTCTTCTTTGCGTCCCACACCAAGCACGCCGTCTCCGTGTGCTTGTTCAAGTACGACTTGAGCGCAAACTGCTTATGGCACTGCGGACAGCTGTAGTTCTTGTCCCCCGAATGCGTCTGCATGTGCGCCCTCAAGTTCGAGCGGTCCGCGAAAGCCTTACCGCAGTGGGCGCAGCCGTAGGGCTTCTCCCCAGTGTGCGACCTCAGGTGGCCTTGGAGCAGCCACGGCCTGGAGAACTGCTTGCCGCAGACGCCGCAGCTGTGCGCCAGTTTGTGCGTGAGCAGGTGCATGGCGAGAGCCGGCATGCTGACGTAGGCTTTGCCGCAAGTCATGCACTTCTTGGCGGATTGAGAGTCGAGGCTGCGATGGGTCTGTTTGTGACGCGACAAGTTGCTGGAGGTGGCGTATTGTCTTCCGCATTCGCCGCACGAGTATCGATTCGATTTGCCCGTGGTCGAGTCGGAGGAGTCGGTGATCTCGCCGTCGGCGGAGTCGTCGGGGTCGTCGTCGACTACTTTGAAGAACTTCTGGAAAAAAAAGCTAAAGTTAGAACTAGTTTGCTGATGGGGCTAAATAAAAAACAGACGAAGGATTGATTCGTTTGGTTGTGTTACCCACATATCTTAATTTGTAAATGCGCAATATGTTTTTTTACACAGCCGTAAACTCAAAAACTCAGTTACTTGTTGTCGTACGTAGATTTTGAGCCCGGATTTGAAATCTTCGCAAAATTCTGCGTCAAATGAGCGGCAAAATTGTTTTTAATTTTCGAATTTGGAAAATTTAAAAACGAATTCTTAGTTAAAAAATTGCGAGGCAAACGATGGCAAAAACCGCTTCTGTCCATCTGTCTTAGTTTCGGAGACATTGAGCACAGATGACCGGACCTTCAAAAATTTAGCTCTCTGGCGACTAAAAAATTCAAACGACCATAACTCCGTTATTTGTTGACGTACGTTAAAAATTTGACCAGTTTTGGATTCAGCGTAACATTGTGCGTAAAATGAGTCTAAATAATTTGAATTTTCTTTACAAATAAACGAGATATTAAAAAAAATCTATTTTTAAGATGTCAATTTTGAATAATTTTCAATATTTTTTTTCAAGGCTAAACGACGTTTAAGACCTTTGAATTTTACATCAAGCGAAAGAGCAGCTCAAAATATATCAACTGGCCAAATTTTAGATTGATAGGGCAAGTAGTTTACGAGGGGCGTTCAAAAAACGAAATTGAAAAATTTTTATCGATTGAGTCGCAAAATTTTTTTACCCAAAAAATCGACCATCGAATTTTTGGCTTTTGAGGGTGGATTCTAAAGTAAAATAATCCGAGAATAACGATGGTAAAAACCATTTCTCAAAATCTTTCGTAGTTTTGGAGATACTGAAAATTTCCCAACTCAAAATTCAATATCCGAAACTTTGATCGCTCATAAGTCAGTTATGTCGGGGCCGATCTTAACAAATATTACTTTTTTGGATTCTGCTTGAAATTCTGCGTAAAATGAGCACAATTATGTTAAGATATCTTAAAAAATAAGCAAGATAGCGCCCGAGTCTGAATTAGAGGCTGAAGAACATTAAAAAAATGAAAATTTTGAATTTGAACAATCTAAGATCGCTTTCTAAGGTAAAAAATTGCAAGCAAAACGATTCCGAAAAGTGTTGTTAGATATTTGCTATAATTTCGAACATATCGAGTAAAATCTTTTTCTTCAAAATTTTGGCCCTCTGGCGACAACCCAAATTTTCAAACGCCTCTAACTCAGTTATTTGTTGACGTACAAGAAAAATAAAGATATTTTTGGATTCAGCGCGAAATTCTGCGTTAAGTGAGCGCATCTAACTCAAATTCCGTAACAAATAAACCAGGTATTGACCGAATTACATTGTCAGAGGGTGATTTTAAGGTTATTTTCAAGACGCTGTTTTAGGGCGAAAGCTGCGTTTAATATTATTGAAGTATATATCGATCAAAAGAGCAGATCGAGATCTATTAACTATCAAAATCTTAGATTGATCGGGCAAATAGTTTACAAGAGACGATCAAAAAACAAAAAATTAAAAAACTTTTATCGATTGAGTCGCAAAATTTTTTTGCCCAAAAAATTGACCATTGAATTTTCCATTTTAGAGGGCGGATTCTAAAGTAAGATGACCCAAGAAAAACGATGGTAGAAACCGTTTCTCAAAATCTTTCGCAATTTCGGAGATATTCAGCTTTAAAAAATTTCCAACTCAAAATTCAATATCCGAAACTTTGATCGAAAATAACTCAGTTATTTGTACTCGGTCGATAATTTCAAGCCCAGATTTAGAATCTGCGCAAAATTCTGCGTAAAATGAGCGATAATAATTTTCGTTTACTCTAAAAATAAGCGAGAAATCTATTTCAGAACTTTGACATAGTTTTAGTCGTGAATTTTTTCCGAAAAATTCCAACTTTCGACTTTTGAAAAATTAAAAAACAATTTCTTAGCTAAAATAGCGCGAGAAAAACAATGGCACAAACCGTTTATTTTTATCTGTTGTAGTTTCGAAGATATCAAGCATTAAAAATTTTGCAACTAAAAATTCATTTTCCGAAATTTTACAGAGCCATAACTCAGCTATTTGTTGACGTACTTCAATTTTATGTCCGAATTTAGAATGGAGCCAAAATTCTGCGTAAAATGAGCCGAATAACGCAAGTTTTTTTCCAGAGAGAAGGGAGAAATCGACCGAAAAAAGTTTAGTCTAGTCATGAATTTTTCTTTTGAAATAAATCAAATTTTCCACTCATGGTTTTGAGCCCGACTCGTAGAAAAAGAACAGTAAGTAACACGTGTATAAAATTCTCTAAACACTCCCTTCGTGACCAAAAGGGACATTTATTAAACTTTTTATGCTTATTTAGCCCGGCGCATCCACCATTTTTCTAATCTCTTGTCTAGCCAAAACTAATTAAAACGTAACTATTTGACGATGAGTAGTTCAATTACACAATGTAGGTCATCACATTATTTTAGAACTACAAAAAACTTAAACTAAAAGTACAATCAAAGCTGAGCAACTCGAAAATACGTCACTCCCTTCCAAGTGCTTTTGTGGCACATCGAGTAAACAGTAAACCCAAATATTTCCGGTAAAATATTTGCGATTTAATTAAATTTAATTAAATTTAAACACAACGAACAATAGCGCACAAAGCACTCTTTGAACTGCACCATTCAGTTGCAAACTTATTCCATACACGTGAAGCTGATGATCCTAAAGTTATTGTCAATGATTGTCTTTGTGCATTAATGAATTTCGCCGAAGCACGCTTGATGTTAAGTGTACGGCCTGCGGAGCATCCAGAATAATTCCAGAAATAGTAATTAGAGAATAAACCAACAGCAATGTACTCGTACGAATTTAAATAGTTTTATGGCGTCTTTTTACTTGGAGGTGCTCGGAGGAGTAGTACAGGTGGCAATTGCTCTCATCGCAGTCGTTCCGCCAAACAGATGTTGTTTCCAAGTCCAGATTATCCAGGGATTAATATTCACCGCCGTGGAAGTTTCAGCTTACATGCGAGGCATTTTATCCTCCGATTGCTGATAGTGTTCAGGAAATGATTTTTGTTTTTAATTATAAATCGGCACGCAAAGCGAAATTTATAACCATTGTTTACTCCATAAACGGCGGTGCTCCGTCGAAAACTGCCCATTAAAATTTCATTCGGGCCGGTTTTGCTCCTAAAACGAGGAATTCGATTCGTTCCAGAGCGGAAGTAGCTGTTAAACTGTAGTCGTTAATTTTTAGAATGCAGGAAAAGTCACCTTGGAATGCTATTTACTTGCGACTAGTTTACTGCGCTGTTAAGCCGAGATAATCTTCGTGTTAACATTAATTTTAGGAAATCTTCACTTTACTCTTCAGTTTTGTTAAGCCGTTTGTGCAACAGGTCTGTGTGGAAATGGAAACGATACATCGGAACGACCGCTTAACGAACCTCTGCAGATGCTCTGTGCTAAATTATGAATTAAGGAGTGTCGGCCGGCTTTTAAGAGCGTCGCATGTTCGCTGGAAGAGCGCAGGATAATTGGTAGCGAAGTGGGGCGGAGGGCGCCAAATTTAAGATTGATGAAATTAAACTAAAAGAGGAACATATTTTTGAAAACAAATGATGTCATCTGTTAAATAAAAATAATAAGGAAAATGAGTTTCAGGTGTGTGATTAAGAGGAATTTGAAATAGTAAAAAAACTGAAAAAAAAACAAATTAATACACTGCACCAGAAAATTAACACAAAATTCTAATAATGATTGTTTATTAAGGCAATTTTCACAATTTAAAATCAAAACTTTCCAAAAAAATCGCCCTTAACATAAATATACATAACATAAATGACATATGTCTTTCAGTTTTATTAATATCGCATCAAAAAATTCTGCATTTTTAAAAATAACTAGTTACTAATTTTGAGTCATGTAATAACTCTGCCAAATTGCAAAATTGTAGAGCAGAAAACACAGAATTTAGAAATTTTTAGTTTTGAGGCTAAACAAAAAGTTACCGCATCCTTCAAAAAAATTGTAATTATAGTAATTTTAGTGCTACAACTATAAAATTTGGGAAACTTACTAGTTTTGAGTCGTTTATTAACTCTACCAAATTGCAAAATTCTAGAGCAAAAGACACAGATTTTAGAAATTTTTATTTTTGAGACCAAGAAAAAATTTTCACATCCTCCACTAAAATTCGTAATTTTAGTAACTTTAGTGCTACAGCTACTAAATTTGGGGACGTTACGACTACTGAGTCGTGTATTAACTCTACCAAGTTGCAAAAATCTAGAGCAAAAGACACGGATTTTAGAAATTTTTATTTTTGAGACCAAAGAAAAAGTTCCCACACTTTTCACTAAAATTCGTAATTTTAGTACTTTTAGTGCAACAGCTACGAAATTTGGGAAAATTACTATTCTTGAGTCGTATATTAACTTTACCAAATTGCAAAACTCTAGAGCAAAAGACACAGATTTTAGAAATTTTTATTTTTGAGACCAAAGAAAAAGTTCCCACATCCTCCACTAAAATTCGTAATTTTAGTAATTTTAGTGCTACAGCTACCAAATTTAAGGAAGTTACTATTTTTGAGTCGTATATTAACTCTACCAAGTTGCAAAATTCAAAAGCAAAAGACACATATTTTAGAAATTTTTATTTTTGAGACCAAAGAAAAAGTTCCCACATTCTTCACTAAAATTCGTAATTTTAGTACATTTAGTGCAACAGCTACGAAAGTTGGGAAAATTACTACTCTTGAGTCGTATAGTAACTTTACCAAATTGCAAAATTCTAGAGCAAAAGACACGGATTTTAGAAATTTTTATTTTTGAGACCAAAGAAAAAGTTCCCACATCCTCCACTAAAATTTGTAATTTTAGTAATTTTAGTGCTACAGCTACCAAATTTAAGGAAGTTACTATTTTTGAGTCGTATATTAACTCTACCAAGTTGCAAAATTCAAAAGCAAAAGACACAGATTTTAGAAATTTTTATTTTTGAGACCAAAGAAAAAGTTCCCACATCCGTCACTAAACTTCGTAATTTTAGCACTTTTAGTGCAACAGCTACGAAATTTGGGGAAATTATTACTCTTGAGTCGTATATTAACTTTACCAAATTGCAAAATTTTAAAGCAAAAGACACAGATTTTAGAAATTTTTATTTTTGAGACCAAAGAAAAAGTTCCCACATCCTCCACTAAAATTCGTAATTTTAGTGATTTTAGTGCTACAGCTACCTAATTTAAGGAAGTTACTATTTTTGAGTCGTATATTAACTCAACCAAGTTGCAAAATTTTAAAGCAAAAGACACAGATTTTAGAAATTTTTATTTTTGAGACCAAAGAAAAAGTTCCCACATCCTTCACTAAAATTCGTAATTTTAGTACTTTTAGTGCAACAGCTACCAAATTTAAGGAAGTTACTATTTTTGAGTCGTATATTAACTCAACCAAGTTGCAAAATTCTAAAGCAAAAGACACAGATTTTAGAAATTTTTATTTTTGAGACCAAAAAAAAAGTTCCCACATCCTCCACTAAAATTCGTAATTTTAGTACTTTTAGTGCAACAGCTACGAAATTTGGGGAAATTACTATTCTTGAGTTGTATATTAACTCTACCAAGTTGCAAAATTCTAGAGCGAAAGACACAGATTTTAGAAATTTTTATTTTTGAGACCAAAAAAAAAGTTCCCACATCCTCCACTAAAATTCGTAATTTTAGTACTTTTAGTGCAACAGCTACGAAATTTGGGGAAATTACTATTCTTGAGTTGTATATTAACTCTACCAAGTTGCAAAATTCTAGAGCGAAAGACACAGATTTTAGAAATTTTTATTTTTGAGACCAAAGAAAAAGTTCCCACATCCTCCACTAAAAGTCGTAATTTTAGTAATTTTAGTGCTACAGCTACGAAATTTAAGAAAGTTACTATTCTTGAGTCGTATATTAATTCTACTAAATCGCAAAATTCTAAAGCAAAAAACACAGATTTTAAGAATTTTTAGTTTTGAGACCAAGCAAAAAGTTCCTAGATTCTTTTCTAAAATTCGTAACTTTGATAATTTTAGTGCTACAACTATGAAATATCTAAAATGAGTAAATCAATTTTGCATTAATTTTAAAAGGCAGTGTATAATAAAAAAAATAAAAAAAAATACAGAAAGATAAAACATAAAAAGTTTACTAAAACAAAAACAAAAAGCCCACTAAAGCCATTTTTTTAGCATTTCGGGTAACATAAATGACATGTCTTTTAGTTTTATTAATATCGCATCATAAAATTCTTCAACTTTGAAAAAAACATTCTTGTGGAGTCTAAACTATGAAGAAACAGTATTTTCTTTTCATTATACGAAGAAAATACAATTATACAAGAAAATACAAATTCGGAATCAAGAATTCGGAATTCTAAATTGTTTTTTTTTAATAATTTATAACGTCAGAGCAATGATTCTCATGATTTTTGATCGAACTGCATTCATTAATAAAGTTAGTTAAAAGTTAGTTGACCATAACTATGTTAGAAATCAACAAATCGCCACACAAAAGAAAATAATTATGTAGCTATAATCTTCATTGAGGGTTTTACACTAAGAGTCGTCTTTGCCTTAAGCGAAAGAAAAAGACAGTCACCATTCCGAAATCGCTAAAATTTCAAAAATTTGAACAAAATTACAGCCGTCCTAATTAACAAACTGACTTTTCTCTTGCGCCAATCCGTTTGATTTGAAAATGTGTAGAGTTGTCACTAAATTTTCTAAAGTCGAAAAAAAATAATTTTAAAACCAAGATATAAATCTCTTAGAGTGGCGCCTTTTAAACACAAAAAACCGCATCTAAATAGCTCTTTTCGCTTTCGTGCTATTTGAACAAACTTTTGCATTGAAACGCCCTTCTTCAAATATGGACAGTTCAACCTTAAGAGCGTCGCATGTTCGCCGGAAGAACGCAGGATAATTGGTGCGATGTAGGTCGGAGGGCGCCAAGTTTAAATTAGTAAATTTTAGTAGCTCGTCGCCCAACTTTGATGAAGTTTGCTGTTGTTTGCGTCGTTTTTTAGCAACGACCGCCGAGTTTTACTTTTATGTGTCGAGAGACTACAACAAGTGTTTGTGTGGAAACGCGGCGGCCGTTTGGTGATTTCGAAAATTTTCAAAAGGAGTTCTTATTTACCGTCTTGCTCTTGCTCTTCTTGCTCTTCTCGACGTTGTTATCGAGCGCGGAGCGCTCATTGTTGTTTCTGGAAGTCTTGTTATTTTTATTGGTCCTTTTATGTTTCCGCTTCCGCCTGTCCGGAATGTTGAGATGGGAAGAAGCTATCACGGTCTCCTGCCTGACGGGGGCGGATTCGGCCACATCCGTCCTTGGCGGCGGCGGCGGCGGCTCTTGGAGTCGACTATCAGGCTCAGGCGACAACGGTAAAATCAGAATGTCCTCTTGGTCCGTCGTCAAAGGATGCACCGCGTGGAATTTGGTCCTTTCCACTTGCAGGTTTTCGGCGTCTGATGAACAGTCGGAGGTTGGCGGCGTGGGGGCGGTGTCCACCTGCACCACGTAAACAATCGGGGGTGTATAACAAGGAATGGCGACGGGGGAGTGTTGGGACAGCGCCCGGATATCACACGGGCTGGGGGAGGGGGGGTTGTCTTCGTGGGGGACTGTGGGGTGGATGGTCACCACGGAGGGGGCGGGCAGTGGAGGCAAGCTTTGAGAAAGCGAGAGGAGGTCATGAGCGGCTTCGGTCTCTTCGACGCTGCGGTCGCGGAACACAGGCGAATCCGAGCCGGTGCAGGAGTCAGAAGTGGGCTTCTTGGGCGGCGGCGAGGCCTCCACGGAGCCGTTCGGTACAAACTCATGAGAATAACCTAAAAAAACAGAGAAATTTTAGTTTTGAATTATTAAAAGCGTAATTAGATATTTTTATCGGACGTGTTTCTCGGTGTTAACCGAATTTGTCAAGCCGAAGAAAGACGTGTTTTCTCTAGTGTTAGAGCTAAACTGATTATTGCGCGGATAACGACATTACGCCATTTTTTTATCCGTAAATGGATCAATTAATTTAGCCGCCACGAAAGGGTTTTATTTCGTTAATAAAAATCTACAGTTTATCAAACGCTCTAGTGCGGTTATGGCTTTGACTTTTTAAACCGTTTATAGCCACCTAACCGCAAACGTTTTTGTTCTTGTGACACCAAAAATGTTGAAATTAAAGCGCGTTCAAGCTTTTTTTGTAACTTTTTTTTAGCTGCTCGAAATAAAAATTTCTACAAATTCTTAATAAGACAGTCGAGAGTGATAATCTCCACAAATGTCGTTAAAATCGCATAAAAAATAAAGAAACTACAAAATCTTAAAAAAAAGTGGTGGAATTTTTTTGGTCTTACCACAAAAATTTCGAAAAATTCGACTTTTTGATCTAAATTTTTGCAAATTAGTGATATTACTAAAACAAACAAAAGAACCAACATGCATGAATTTCGTTCCTGTCGCACTAAAAATAACGAAATTACAGTGTTGAAGAAAATTAACATTTTCACAGTTGTCCAAATAAAAATTTCTAAATATTCTCCGTTTTGGTCTAAATTTTTCTAAATCGGTACACTTAATAAGGCAGTCAGGACCTATAAACTCAACAAATTTGGTTATAGTGGCATTAAAAATGAAGAACTTACAGGTCATTAAAAATTTTTGGTCAAAAAACAAATTTTTTTTGACTTCTCAAAATCAAAATTTCTAAAAATTCTCTTTTTTGGTCTAAATTTTTCTAAATCGACACTTAATAAGACAATCGAAAGTGATAATTTCCACAAATGTCGTTAAAATCGCATAAAAAATAAAGAAACTACAAAATCTTAAAAAAAAGTGGTGGAATTTTTTTAGTCTTACCACAAAAATTTTGAAAAATTCGACTTTTTGATCTAAATTTTTGCAAATTAGTGATATTACTAAAACAAGCAAAAAAACCAACATGCATGAATTTCGTTCCTGTCGCACTAAAAATAACGAAATTACAGTGTTGAAGAAAATTAACATTTTCACAGTTGTCCAAATAAAAATTTCTAAATATTCTCCGTTTTGGTCTAAATTTTTCTAAATCGGTACACTTAATAAGACAGTCAAGACCTATAAACTCTACAAATTTGGTTATAGTGGCATAAAAAATAAAGAACTCACAGGTCATTAAAAACTTTTGGTCAAAAAATAAAAAATTTTCTTGACTTCTCGAAATAAAAATTTCTAAAAATTCTCTTTTTCGGTCTAAATTTTTCTAATTCGACACTTTTAATAAGACAATCGAAAGTGATAATTTCCACAAATGTCGTTAAAATCGCATAAAAAATAAAGAAACTACAAAATCTTAAAAAAAAGTGGTGGAATTTTTTTGGTCTTACCAAAAAAATTTTGAAAAATTCGACTTTTTGATCTAAATTTTTGCAAATTAGTGATATTACTAAAGCAAACAAAAAAACCAACATGCATAAATTTCGTTCCTGTCGTACTAAAAATAACAAAATTACAGTGTTGAAGAAAATTAACATTTTCACAGTTGTCCAAATAAAAATTTCTAAATATTCTCCGTTTTGGTCTAAATTTTTCTAAATCGGTACACTTAATAAGACAGTCAAGACCTATAAACTCTACAAATTTGGTTATAGTGGCATAAAAAATAAAGAACTCACAGGTCATTAAAAACTTTTGGTCAAAAAATAAAAAATTTTCTTGACTTCTCGAAATAAAAATTTCTAAAAATTCTCTTTTTCGGTCTAAATTTTTCTAATTCGACACTTTTAATAAGACAATCGAAAGTGATAATTTCCACAAATGTCGTTAAAATCGCATAAAAAATAAAGAAACTACAAAATCTTAAAAAAAAGTGGTGGAATTTTTTTGGGCTTACCAAAAAAATTTTGAAAAATTCGACTTTTTGGTCTAAATTTTTGCAAATTAGTGATATTACTAAAGCAAACAAAAAAACCAACATGCATAAATTTCGTTCCTGTCGCACTAAAAATAACGAAATTACAGTGTTGAAAAAAATTAACATTTTCACAGTTGTCCAAATAAAAATTTCTAAATATTCTCCGTTTTGGTCTAAATTTTTCTAAATCGGTACACTTAATAAGGCAGTCAGGACCTATAAACTCTACAAATTTGGTTATAGTGGCATTAAAAATGAAGAACTTACAGGTCATTAAAAATTTTTGGTCAAAAAACAGATTTTTTTTGACTTCTCAAAATCAAAATTTCTAAAAATTCTCTTTTTTGGTCTAAATTTTTCTAAATCGACACTTAATAAGACAATCGAAAGTGATAATTTCCACAAATGTCGTTAAAATCGCATAAAAAATAAAGAAACTACAAAATCTTAAAAAAAAGTGGTGGAATTTTTTTAGTCTTACCACAAAAATTTTGAAAAATTCGACTTTTTGATCTAAATTTTTGCAAATTAGTGATATTACTAAAACAAGCAAAAAAACCAACAT
Source organism: Gnatocerus cornutus (assembly GCA_029298725.1). Classification (NCBI taxonomy): domain Eukaryota; kingdom Metazoa; phylum Arthropoda; class Insecta; order Coleoptera; family Tenebrionidae; genus Gnatocerus; species Gnatocerus cornutus. The sequence continues at coordinate 21,874,609 of CM055510.1, forward strand.
GCATGAATTTCGTTCCTGTCGCACTAAAAATAACGAAATTACAGTGTTGAAGAAAATTAACATTTTCACAGTTGTCCAAATAAAAATTTCTAAATATTCTCCGTTTTGGTCTAAATTTTTCTAAATCGGTACACTTAATAAGACAGTCAAGACCTATAAACTCTACAAATTTGGTTATAGTGGCATAAAAAATAAAGAACTCACAGGTCATTAAAAACTTTTGGTCAAAAAATAAAAAAATTTCTTGACTTCTCGAAATAAAAATTTCTAAAAATTCTCTTTTTCGGTCTAAATTTTTCTAATTCGACACTTTTAATAAGACAATCGAAAGTGATAATTTCCACAAATGTCGTTAAAATCGCATAAAAAATAAAGAAACTACAAAATCTTAAAAAAAAGTGGTGGAATTTTTTTGGTCTTACCAAAAAAATTTTGAAAAATTCGACTTTTTGATCTAAATTTTTGCAAATTAGTGATATTACTAAAGCAAACAAAAAAACCAACATGCATAAATTTCGTTCCTGTCGTACTAAAAATAACAAAATTACAGTGTTGAAGAAAATTAACATTTTCACAGTTGTCCAAATAAAAATTTCTAAATATTCTCCGTTTTGGTCTAAATTTTTCTAAATCGGTACACTTAATAAGACAGTCAAGACCTATAAACTCTACAAATTTGGTTATAGTGGCATAAAAAATAAAGAACTCACAGGTCATTAAAAACTTTTGGTCAAAAAATAAAAAATTTTCTTGACTTCTCGAAATAAAAATTTCTAAAAATTCTCTTTTTCGGTCTAAATTTTTCTAATTCGACACTTTTAATAAGACAATCGAAAGTGATAATTTCCACAAATGTCGTTAAAATCGCATAAAAAATAAAGAAACTACAAAATCTTAAAAAAAAGTGGTGGAATTTTTTTGGGCTTACCAAAAAAATTTTGAAAAATTCGACTTTTTGGTCTAAATTTTTGCAAATTAGTGATATTACTAAAGCAAACAAAAAAACCAACATGCATAAATTTCGTTCCTGTCGCACTAAAAATAACGAAATTACAGTGTTGAAAAAAATTAACATTTTCACAGTTGTCCAAATAAAAATTTCTAAATATTCTCCGTTTTGGTCTAAATTTTTCTAAATCGGTACACTTAATAAGGCAGTCAGGACCTATAAACTCTACAAATTTGGTTATAGTGGCATTAAAAATGAAGAACTTACAGGTCATTAAAAATTTTTGGTCAAAAAACAGATTTTTTTTGACTTCTCAAAATCAAAATTTCTAAAAATTCTCTTTTTTGGTCTAAATTTTTCTAAATCGACACTTAATAAGACAATCGAAAGTGATAATTTCCACAAATGTCGTTAAAATCGCATAAAAAATAAAGAAACTACAAAATCTTAAAAAAAAGTGGTGGAATTTTTTTAGCCTTACCACAAAAATTTTGAAAAATTCGACTTTTTGATCTAAATTTTTGCAAATTAGTGATATTACTAAAACAAGCAAAAAAACCAACATGCATGAATTTCGTTCCTGTCGCACTAAAAATAACGAAATTACAGTGTTGAAGAAAATTAACATTTTCACAGTTGTCCAAATAAAAATTTCTAAATATTCTCCGTTTTGGTCTAAATTTTTCTAAATCGGTACACTTAATAAGACAGTCAAGACCTATAAACTCTACAAATTTGGTTATAGTGGCATAAAAAATAAAGAACTCAGGTCATTAAAAACTTTTGGTCAAAAAATAAAAAATTTTCTTGACTTCTCGAAATAAAAATTTCTAAAAATTCTCTTTTTCGGTCTAAATTTTTCTAATTCGACACTTTTAATAAGACAATCGAAAGTGATAATTTCCACAAATGTCGTTAAAATCGCATAAAAAATAAAGAAACTACAAAATCTTAAAAAAAAGTGGTGGAATTTTTTTGGTCTTACCAAAAAAATTTTGAAAAATTCGACTTTTTGATCTAAATTTTTGCAAATTAGTGATATTACTAAAGCAAACAAAAAAACCAACATGCATAAATTTCGTTCCTGTCGTACTAAAAATAACGAAATTACAGTGTTGAAGAAAATTAACATTTTCACAGTTGTCCAAATAAAAATTTCTAAATATTCTCCGTTTTGGTCTAAATTTTTCTAAATCGGTACACTTAATAAGACAGTCAAGACCTATAAACTGTACAAATTTGGTTATAGTGGCATAAAAAATAAAGAACTTACAGGTCATTAAAACTTTTTGGTCAAAAAATAAAAAATTTTCTTGACTTCTCGAAATAAAAATTTCTAAAAATTCTCTTTTTCGGTCTAAATTTTTCTAATTCGACACTTTTAATAAGACAATCGAAAGTGATAATTTCCACAAATGTCGTTAAAATCGCATAAAAAATAAAGAAACTACAAAATCTTAAAAAAAAGTGGTGGAATTTTTTTGGTCTTACCAAAAAAATTTTGAAAAATTCGACTTTTTGATCTAAATTTTTGCAAATTAGTGATATTACTAAAGCAAACAAAAAAACCAACATGCATAAATTTCGTTCCTGTCGTACTAAAAATAACAAAATTACAGTGTTGAAGAAAATTAACATTTTCACAGTTGTCCAAATAAAAATTTCTAAATATTCTCCGTTTTGGTCTAAATTTTTCTAAATCGGTACACTTAATAAGACAGTCAAGACCTATAAACTCTACAAATTTGGTTATAGTGGCATAAAAAATAAAGAACTCACAGGTCATTAAAAACTTTTGGTCAAAAAATAAAAAATTTTCTTGACTTCTCGAAATAAAAATTTCTAAAAATTCTCTTTTTCGGTCTAAATTTTTCTAATTCGACACTTTTAATAAGACAATCGAAAGTGATAATTTCCACAAATGTCGTTAAAATCGCATAAAAAATAAAGAAATTACAAAATCTTAAAAAAAAGTGGTGGAATTATTTTGGTCTTACCAAAAAAATTTTGAAAAATTCGACTTTTTGATCTAAATTTTTGCAAATTAGTGATATTACTAAAGCAAACAAAAAAACCAACATGCATAAATTTCGTTCCTGTCGCACTAAAAATAACGAAATTACAGTGTTGAAAAAAATTAACATTTTCACAGTTGTCCAAATAAAAATTTTTAAATATTCTCCGTTTTGGTCTAAATTTTTCTAAATCGGTACACTTAATAAGGCAGTCAGGACCTATAAACTCTACAAATTTGGTTATAGTGGCATTAAAAATGAAGAACTTACAGGTCATTAAAAATTTTTGGTCAAAAAACAGATTTTTTTTGACTTCTCAAAATCAAAATTTCTAAAAATTCTCTTTTTTGGTCTAAATTTTTCTAAATCGACACTTAATAAGACAATCGAAAGTGATAATTTCCACAAATGTCGTTAAAATCGCATAAAAAATAAAGAAACTACAAAATCTTAAAAAAAAGTGGTGGAATTTTTTTAGTCTTACCACAAAAATTTTGAAAAATTCGACTTTTTGATCTAAATTTTTGCAAATTAGTGATATTACTAAAACAAGCAAAAAAACCAACATGCATGAATTTCGTTCCTGTCGCACTAAAAATAACGAAATTACAGTGTTGAAGAAAATTAACATTTTCACAGTTGTCCAAATAAAAATTTCTAAATATTCTCCGTTTTGGTCTAAATTTTTCTAAATCGGTACACTTAATAAGACAGTCAAGACCTATAAACTCTACAAATTTGGTTATAGTGGCATAAAAAATAAAGAACTCACAGGTCATTAAAAACTTTTGGTCAAAAAATAAAAAATTTTCTTGACTTCTCGAAATAAAAATTTCTAAAAATTCTCTTTTTCGGTCTAAATTTTTCTAATTCGACACTTTTAATAAGACAATCGAAAGTGATAATTTCCACAAATGTCGTTAAAATCGCATAAAAAATAAAGAAACTACAAAATCTTAAAAAAAAGTGGTGGAATTTTTTTGGTCTTACCAAAAAAATTTTGAAAAATTCGACTTTTTGATCTAAATTTTTGCAAATTAGTGATATTACTAAAGCAAACAAAAAAACCAACATGCATAAATTTCGTTCCTGTCGTACTAAAAATAACAAAATTACAGTGTTGAAGAAAATTAACATTTTCACAGTTGTCCAAATAAAAATTTCTAAATATTCTCCGTTTTGGTCTAAATTTTTCTAAATCGGTACACTTAATAAGACAGTCAAGACCTATAAACTCTACAAATTTGGTTATAGTGGCATTAAAAATGAAGAACTTACAGGTCATTAAAAACTTTTGGTCAAAAAATAAAAAATTTTCTTGACTTCTCGAAATAAAAATTTCTAAAAATTCTCTTTTTCGGTCTAAATTTTTCTAATTCGACACTTTTAATAAGACAATCGAAAGTGATAATTTCCACAAATGTCGTTAAAATCGCATAAAAAATAAAGAAACTACAAAATCTTAAAAAAAAGTGGTGGAATTTTTTTGGTCTTACCAAAAAAATTTTGAAAAATTCGACTTTTTGATCTAAATTTTTGCAAATTAGTGATATTACTAAAGCAAACAAAAAAACCAACATGCATAAATTTCGTTCCTGTCGTACTAAAAATAACGAAATTACAGTGTTGAAGAAAATTAACATTTTCACAGTTGTCCAAATAAAAATTTCTAAATATTCTCCGTTTTGGTCTAAATTTTTCTAAATCGGTACACTTAATAAGACAGTCAAGACCTATAAACTGTACAAATTTGGTTATAGTTAAAACTCTACAAATTTGGTTATAGTTAAAAACTTTTGGTCAAAAAATAAAAATTTTTCTTGACTTCTCGAAATAAAAATTTCTAAAAATTCTCTTTTTCGGTCTAAATTTTTCTAATTCGACACTTTTAATAAGACAGTCGAGAGTGATAATCTCTACAAATTTCGTTAAAATCGCATAAAAAATAAAGAACTTATAGAATTAAAAAAAGTTGGTGGCATTTTTTTGGTCTTAAAACGAAAATTTGTTAAAATTGGACTTTTTGATCTCAATTTTTGCAAATTAGTGATATTACTAAAACAAACAAAAGAAATGTTAAACTGTAGTGCCGCTTTCACTCCACGACCTCCAGGGCCTTTGAACCCCCAAATCTCCTTTATGATTTATCCTTGAGATTCTTCCTCGCGCAATTTTCTTGCAACGTCCACAAAGCGCCGTTAAATTCCTCTCCACCGCCATTGTGAATCCGGCAGCGTCCATATCCAAAAAACACAAATAAATCAGTATACGTGCTGCATTCCGGGCGGGTGGCTCCGAATAGGCCTCAGAAGAAGACCAAACAAGAAAAGAGGAAGTGGAGTGGAGCGAAGGCAACAGGGAATTGGCGCGACTCCGAACCGTTGGCATTTGGCCCGCTCGATTAAAGGCATGGCGAAATTTCCGTTCAATTTAGTTTCTTGTTGCGCTTGTGAATGGCTTCACCACCCCACCTGCCCTCGACGCTGACTTCCAAAGTAGCAACTACTCCTCTGGGAGGTGTTGTAGATAGCACGACGCGATCGATTACCGATTTCTTTCGGAGATTTCTTCTCAGGAGCGGCGGTCCGATTTCAACGCGAGGGAAAGTGAGTCTAGACAAAAAACATCGAGCTTTCAGGAGTTTCTTCAGGATTTTTAATAAGGTTGAGGCACGTATAGTAGCGAAAAAATGAGAAATCGGTGAATCGGAACTCAAAAATTTGATTTTTCGTCGATTTCTGGCTTTTTTTTATTGAGACTCAATTTACGCAGAATTTTGCAATATCTTCGACTGATTTCGGTCAATATTTCGTTTATTTCCGGAGCAAACTCAAGTTATTGGTGCTCATTTAACGCAGAATTTTGCGTAGAATCCAAAACTGTGCTAATTTTTCAGGTACGTTAACAAATAACCGAATTAGAAATTTTGAAGATTTAGATTGCCGCCAGAAGGCAAAAATTTTGGTGCTTTGGAATATTATTTAGTCCTCGATATCTCCTGAACTCCGACACATAGAAAAATGCGGTTTGCGCCATCGTTTTTATAGTGCTAATAAGAATCCGGTATAACAAAAATTTCTAATTAAGAAATTGACTTTGGAAAGACAGAAAATTCTAACTGAAAATTCAAACTTTTAATAATTCTGTTTCTTGCTGCAAAATTTGGCACTCCAAATTTTTCCGCCCGAAGATTAAAAGTGTCAAAGTTACGAAATTTTATAAAAAATTGTGATAATTTTTGGTTCGTCTGAAAATGGAAATTTCTAAAAATTCTGTTTTGGACTCTAAAATTTTGTTATTTGGCACAGCTGATAAACAAGTCAAAAGTAGTTAAACCTCCAAATTTCAAAGTTTTAGAATAAAATCTGACAAAGTTACAGACTTTAATTAAAAGTGATAAAAATTTCCAATTCGTTTTCAAAATAAAAATTTCTAAAAAATTTGTTTCTTGCTCTAAAATTTTGAATTTTAACACAGTCAATAAACAAGTCAAAAGTACTAAAATCTCTAAATTTCAAACTTTTAGAATAAAATCTGACAAATTTACAGAATTGAAGTGAAAGTTATGAACATTTTCAGTTCGCCTTCAAAATAAAAATTTCTAAAAAAGTCGTTTCTTGCTCTAAAATTTAGAAATTTAGCACAGTCAATAAAAAAGTCAAAAGTATTAAAACCTCCAAATTTCAAAGTTTTAGAATAAAATCTGACAAAGTTACAGACTTTAATTAAAAGTGATAAAAATTTCCAATTCGTTTTCAAAATAAAAATTTCTAAAAAATTTGTTTTTTGCTCTAAAATTTAGAAATTTAGCACAGTCAATAAACAAGTCAAAAGTACTAAAATCTCTAAATTTCAAACTTTTAGAATAAAATCTGACAAATTTACAGAATTGAAGTGAAAGTTATGAACATTTTCAGTTCGCCTTCAAAATAAAAATTTCTAAAAAAGTCGTTCCTTGCTCTAAAATTTAGAAATTCAGCACAGTCAATAGAAAAGTCAAAAGTATTAAAACCTCCAAATTTCAAAGTTTTAGAATAAAATCTGACAAAGTTACAGACTTTAATTAAAAGTGATAAAAATTTCCAATTCGTTTTCAAAATAAAAATTTCTAAAAAATTTGTTTCTTGCTCTAAAATTTTTAAATTTAACACAGTCAATAAACAAGTCAAAAGTACTAAAATCTCTAAATTTCAAACTTTTAGAATAAAATCTGACAAATTTACAGAATTGAAGTGAAAGTTATGAACATTTTCAGTTCGCCTTCAAAATAAAAATTTCTAAAAAAGTCGTTTCTTGCTCTAAAATTTAGAAATTTAGCACAGTCAATAAAAAAGTCAAAAGTATTAAAACCTCCAAATTTCAAAGTTTTAGAATAAAATCTGACAAAGTTACAGACTTTAATTAAAAGTGATAAAAATTTCCAATTCGTTTTCAAAATAAAAATTTCTAAAAAATTTGTTTCTTGCTCTAAAATTTTTAAATTTAACACAGTCAATAAACAAGTCAAAAATACTAAAATCTCTAAATTTCAAACTTTTAGAATAAAATCTGACAAATTTACAGAATTGAAGTGAAAGTTATGAACATTTTCAGTTCGCCTTCAAAATAAAAATTTCTAAAAAAGTCGTTTCTTGCTCTAAAATTTAGAAATTTAGCACAGTCAATAAAAAGTCAAAAGTATTAAAACCTCCAAATTTCAAAGTTTTAGAATAAAATCTGACAAAGTTACAGACTTTAATTAAAAGTGATAAAAATTTCCAATTCGTTTTCAAAATAAAAATTTCTAAAAAATTTGTTTCTTGCTCTAAAATTTTTAAATTTAACACAGTCAATAAACAAGTCAAAAATACTAAAATCTCTAAATTTCAAACTTCTAGAATAAAATCTGACAAATTTACAGAATTGAAGTGAAAGTTATGAACATTTTCAGTTCGCCTTCAAAATAAAAATTTCTAAAAAAGTCGTTTCTTGCTCTAAAATTTAGAAATTTAGCACAGTCAATAAAAAGGTCAAAAGTATTAAAACCTCCAAATTTCAAAGTTTTAGAATAAAATCTGACAAAGTTACAGACTTTAATTAAAAGTGATAAAAATTTCCAATTCGTTTTCAAAATAAAAATTTCTAAAAAATTTGTTTCTTGCTCTAAAATTTTTAAATTTAACACAGTCAATAAACAAGTCAAAAATACTAAAATCTCTAAATTTCAAACTTCTAGAATAAAATCTGACAAATTTACAGAATTGAAGTGAAAGTTATGAACATTTTCAGTTCGCCTTCAAAATAAAAATTTCTAAAAAAGTCGTTTCTTGCTCTAAAATTTAGAAATTTAGCACAGTCAATAAAAAAGTCAAAAGTATTAAAACCTCCAAATTTCAAAGTTTTAGAATAAAATCTGACAAAGTTACAGACTTTAATTAAAAGTGATAAAAATTTCCAATTCGTTTTCAAAATAAAAATTTCTAAAAAATTTGTTTCTTGCTCTAAAATTTTTAAATTTAACACAGTCAATAAACAAGTCAAAAGTACTAAAATCTCTAAATTTCAAACTTCTAGAATAAAATCTGACAAATTTACAGAATTGAAGTGAAAGTTATGAACATTTTCAGTTCGCCTTCAAAATAAAAATTTCTAAAAAAGTCGTTTCTTGCTCTAAAATTTAGAAATTTAGCACAGTCAATAAAAAGGTCAAATGTATTAAAACCTCCAAATTTCAAAGTTTTAGAATAAAATCTGACAAAGTTACAGACTTTAATTAAAAGTGATAAAAATTTCCAATTCGTTTTCAAAATAAAAATTTCTAAAAAATTTGTTTCTTGCTCTAAAATTTTTAAATTTAACACAGTCAATAAACAAGTCAAAAATACTAAAATCTCTAAATTTCAAACTTCTAGAATAAAATCTGACAAATTTACAGAATTGAAGTGAAAGTTATGAACATTTTCAGTTCGCCTTCAAAATAAAAATTTCTAAAAAAGTCGTTTCTTGCTCTAAAATTTAGAAATTTAGCACAGTCAATAAAAAGGTCAAAAGTATTAAAACCTCCAAATTTCAAAGTTTTAGAATAAAATCTGACAAAGTTACAGACTTTAATTAAAAGTGATAAAAATTTCCAATTCGTTTTCAAAATAAAAATTTCTAAAAAATTTGTTTCTTGCTCTAAAATTTTGAAACTTAACACATTCAATAAACAAGTCAAAAGTACTAAAATCTCTAAATTTCAAATTTTTAGAATAAAATCTGACAAATTTACAGAATTGAAGTGAAAGTTATGAACATTTTCAGTTCGCCTTCAAAATAAAAATTTCTAAAAAAGTCGTTTCTTGCTCTAAAATTTAGAAATTTAGCACAGTCAATAAAAAGTCAAAAGTATTAAAACCTCCAAATTTCAAAGTTTTAGAATAAAATCTGACAAAGTTACAGACTTTAATTAAAAGTGATAAAAATTTCCAATTCGTTTTCAAAATAAAAATTTCTAAAAAATTTGTTTCTTGCTCTAAAATTTTTAAATTTAACACAGTCAATAAACAAGTCAAAAATACTAAAATCTCTAAATTTCAAACTTCTAGAATAAAATCTGACAAATTTACAGAATTGAAGTGAAAGTTATGAACATTTTCAGTTCGCCTTCAAAATAAAAATTTCTAAAAAAGTCGTTTCTTGCTCTAAAATTTAGAAATTTAGCACAGTCAATAAAAAGGTCAAAAGTATTAAAACCTCCAAATTTCAAAGTTTTAGAATAAAATCTGACAAAGTTACAGACTTTAATTAAAAGTGATAAAAATTTCCAATTCGTTTTCAAAATAAAAATTTCTAAAAAATTTGTTTCTTGCTCTAAAATTTTTAAATTTAACACAGTCAATAAACAAGTCAAAAATACTAAAATCTCTAAATTTCAAACTTCTAGAATAAAATCTGACAAATTTACAGAATTGAAGTGAAAGTTATGAACATTTTCAGTTCGCCTTCAAAATAAAAATTTCTAAAAAAGTCGTTTCTTGCTCTAAAATTTAGAAATTTAGCACAGTCAATAAAAAAGTCAAAAGTATTAAAACCTCCAAATTTCAAAGTTTTAGAATAAAATCTGACAAAGTTACAGACTTTAATTAAAAGTGATAAAAATTTCCAATTCGTTTTCAAAATAAAAATTTCTAAAAAATTTGTTTCTTGCTCTAAAATTTTTAAATTTAACACAGTCAATAAACAAGTCAAAAGTACTAAAATCTCTAAATTTCAAACTTCTAGAATAAAATCTGACAAATTTACAGAATTGAAGTGAAAGTTATGAACATTTTCAGTTCGCCTTCAAAATAAAAATTTCTAAAAAAGTCGTTTCTTGCTCTAAAATTTAGAAATTTAGCACAGTCAATAAAAAGGTCAAATGTATTAAAACCTCCAAATTTCAAAGTTTTAGAATAAAATCTGACAAAGTTACAGACTTTAATTAAAAGTGATAAAAATTTCCAATTCGTTTTCAAAATAAAAATTTCTAAAAAATTTGTTTCTTGCTCTAAAATTTTTAAATTTAACACAGTCAATAAACAAGTCAAAAATACTAAAATCTCTAAATTTCAAACTTCTAGAATAAAATCTGACAAATTTACAGAATTGAAGTGAAAGTTATGAACATTTTCAGTTCGCCTTCAAAATAAAAATTTCTAAAAAAGTCGTTTCTTGCTCTAAAATTTAGAAATTTAGCACAGTCAATAAAAAGGTCAAAAGTATTAAAACCTCCAAATTTCAAAGTTTTAGAATAAAATCTGACAAAGTTACAGACTTTAATTAAAAGTGATAAAAATTTCCAATTCGTTTTCAAAATAAAAATTTCTAAAAAATTTGTTTCTTGCTCTAAAATTTTGAAACTTAACACATTCAATAAACAAGTCAAAAGTACTAAAATCTCTAAATTTCAAATTTTTAGAATAAAATCTGACAAATTTACAGAATTGAAGTTAAAGTTATGAACATTTTCAGTTCGCCTTCAAAATAAAAATTTATAAAAAAGTCGTTTCTTGCTCTAAAATTTAGAAATTTAGCACAGTCAATAAAAAAGTCAAAAGTATTAAAACCTCCAAATTTCAAAGTTTTAGAATAAAATCTGACAAAGTTACAGACTTTAATTAAAAGTGATAAAAATTTCCAATTCGTTTTCAAAATAAAAATTTCTAAAAAATTTGTTTCTTGCTCTAAAATTTTTAAATTTAACACATTCAATAAACAAGTCAAAAGTACTAAAATCTCTAAATTTCAAACTTTTAGAATAAAATCTGACAAATTTACAGAATTGAAGTGAAAGTTATGAACATTTTCAGTTCGCCTTCAAAATAAAAATTTCTAAAAAAGTCGTTTCTTGCTCTAAAATTTAGAAATTCAGCACAGTCAATAGAAAAGTCAAAAGTATTAAAACCTCCAAATTTCAAAGTTTTAGAATAAAATCTGACAAAGTTACAGACTTTAATTAAAAGTGATAAAAATTTCCAATTCGTTTTCAAAATAAAAATTTCTAAAAAATTTGTTTCTTGCTCTAAAATTTTTAAATTTAACACAGTTAATAAACAAGTCAAAAGTACTAAAATCTCTAAATTTCAAATTTTTAGAATAAAATCTGACAAATTTACAGAATTGAAGTGAAAGTTATGAACATTTTCAGTTCGCCTTCAAAATAAAAATTTCTAAAAAAGTCGTTTCTTGCTCTAAAATTTAGAAATTTAGCACAGTCATAGAAAAGTCAAAAGTAATAAAACCTCTAAATTTCAAAGTTTTAGAATAAAATCTGACAATGTTACAGAATTTAAGTGAAAGTGATGAAAATTTCCAGTTCGTCTTCAAAATAAAAAATTCTAAAAAATTTGTTTCTTGCTCTAAAATTTTAAAATTTAGCGCAGTTAATAAACAAGTCAAAAGTACTAAAATCTCCAAATTTCAAACTTTTAAAATGAAATCTGACATAGTAACAGAATTGAAGTAGAAGTTATAAACATTTTCTGTTCGTCTACAAAATAAAAATTTCTAAAAAAATCGTTTCTTGCTCTAAAATTTTGAAATTAAGCACAGTTGCTAAACAAGTCAGAGGCAGTAAAACCTCTAAATTTCAAAGTTTTAGAATAAAATCTGACAAAGTTACAAATTTTAAGTGAAAGTGATAAAAATTTCCAGTCGTCTTCAAAATAAAAAATTCTAAAAAATTTGTTTCTTGTTCTAAAATTTTGAAATTTAGCGCAGTTAATAAACAAATCAAAAGTACTAAAATCTCCAAATTTCAAACTTTTAAAATGAAATCTGACATAGTAACAGAATTGAAGTAGAAGTTATAAACATTTTCTGTTCGTCTACAAAATAAAAATTTCTAAAAAAATCGTTTCTTGCTCTAAAATTTTGAAATTAAGCACAGTTGCTAAACAAGTCAGAGGCAGTAAAACCTCTAAATTTCAAAGTTTTAGAATAAAATCTGACAAAGTTACAAAATTTAAGTGAAAGTGATAAAAATTTCCAGTTCGTCTTCAAAATAAAAAATTCTAAAAAATTTGTTTCTCGCTCTAAAATTTTGAAATTTAGCGCAGTTAATAAACAAGTCAAAGGTACTAAAATCTCCAAATTTCAAACTTTTAAAATGAAATCTGACCAAGTAACAGAATTGAAGTGGAAGTTATAAACATTTTCTGTTCGTCTACAAAATAAAAATTTCTAAAAAAATCGTTTCTTGCTCTAAAATTTTGAAATTAAGCACAGTTGCTAAACAAGTCAGAGGTAGTAAAACCTCTAAATTTAAAAGTTTTAGAATAAAATCTGACAAAGTTACAAAATTTAAGTGAAAGTGATAAAAATTTCCAGTTCGTCTTCAAAATAAAAAATTCTAAATAATTTGTTTCTTGTTCTAAAATTTTGAAATTAAGCACAGTTGCTAAACAAGTCAAAAGCAGTAAAACCGCCAAATTTCAAAGTTTTAGAATAAAATCTGACAAAGTTACAAAATTTAAGTGAAAGTGATAAAAATTTCCAGTTCGTCTTCAAAATAAAAATTTCTAAAAAAATTGTTTCTTGCTCTAAAATTTTGAAATTCAGTACATTTGTTGAACAATTTAAAAGTAATAAAACCCCCAAATTTCACTGTCTAAAAATTTAGTTTTTTTTCGCGTTTTTGTTCTTTAGAATCTGCTCTTAAATATCCAAAATTTAATACACCATTTTTTGCTAAATGTTTGTTTTTTTGGCTGCCACTCGTAAACTGTTGGCCCTACTGATCTGAGATTTGCCCTGTCGATAGATTTTGAGCTACTCTTTCGACTGATGTATAACTCAAAGTTAACAATTGCCGTTTTGGCAACAAAAAAAGTTGATAAAAATAGGCTCTTAAAATTTAATTCGGCCAATATTTCATTTATTTCTGGAGGAAATTCAAGTTATTTTTGCTCATTTGACGCAAAATTTTTCGCAGATTCCAGATCCGGGCTCAAAATCGACAACAAATAACAGAGTTTATGAGTCCATGGCTGTGTAAAAAAACATAGTGCACATTCACAAACTAAAGTAAATCAACATTAAAGCACAACAACACATTTTCTTTCACATATTGCTCATCTCCACGCAATCCGGAAGGCAATATACCTGAGCGAGGTTTCGTTTGACGCCGCTCCCAAGATTTAATATCGAGTTTTACATGTAAAATGAAATCTATTATGGGTTTCTGTTGTAAATACACTGCGCTGGAAGAGATCGTTTCCTTTCGGAACTAATACCGTTTAATGGCTTTTAGCTTGCTATAAAAACACACACATCCTCTACTTTATCGGAGCTTTTAAGTGCCGAAAGTCTATCGTGCTCACCAGCCATTTATCGTAATGGCAGCTAAACCATCATGCTAATGAGCCAATGAACGCGGCTAAAAAACGTCTTTGAGCCTCGCAATATTAATAACCCTAGTAAACCCTTCAGCAAACCTCCCGACACATCCGTAAACAACTCTTCGGAATTTTTACCGAGTGAAACCTTGTGCAAACATCGCGGCGCTCCCGCTTAATTTCAGCCAGTGTTTGTCCCGGTAAATCGTGAAAGTGAAATAGGATAAATTCCGGAGGTGAAGAGAGAAGGCTTGAACTTGTTGCGCCAGCGATCCAACATGGCCGCCGGGAGGAGCCTGCATGTGCAGCGAAAATCTACAAGAGCCCGAAAATGAACGGTTGCGTTTCACAGCCTTTGAGATGATTTAATTAGAAGAGATGCTTCGTGGCGCAAAGACTCGGGCGTCTAATTAAAATTTGATTTTTTACCCGCTGCGTTGTGGACGCTTCATTAACGGTGACGTGGCGAGGGAACAAAGGGAGGGAAAACTGAAAATTTGGAAAGACAAAAGGGCTCGTTGGGCAATCTACGCGAAACTGATTGATTTGAAGGGCGGAAATCCACCAGTTGAGGAGTTTTCCCCGTTGCCGACTTTTCTTTAAAATATAAAATTTTCCAATTAGAACGTACTTATGGCCTACCGAAGCGCTTTCCTCGCGAAATAAAACGAGCGCCGAATAAAGCCCTCCGAACAAGAGGAAGGCGCTGTATAAAATATAACGTCAGGAGTTTTGAGTAGGTTTACCAAATTAGATTACGTATTCTCGAGGGAGAAAAGTAAGACTGTCGTTTGTGCCGGTCTTGTTATTGTAGAGAGCGCTGTTGGCCGCTTTCCTTTCGGTAATAAAGATAACGAGGTGCCTCAGAAACCCACTTGTTTAATATTATAAAATTACAGTAGATAAGTTAAAAGTTTCAGAGGATTATCTACAGGCAGCAACAAAAGAAATGAGACAGGATGCGTGCAATTCTGCGTAAAATGAGCTCCAATCGCGCAATTTCGGGAAAATCTAAGAACGATTTCTTGGTTAAAAAATCGCGGGAAAATCGATGGCAAAAACCGCATCTTTCTATCTGTCGTAGTTCCGGTGATATTAAAGTCTAAATATTTGGCGACAATCTGAAACTTCAAACGCTTCTAATTCGGTTATTTATTAACGTACCTGAAAAATTCGCACATTTTTTAATTCTGCGCGAAATTTTGCGTTAGATGAGCAGCAATAATTTGAGTTTGCTCAAGAAATAAACGTGGTATTGACCGATTTAGGTTTTCAGAGGGTCTTTTTAGGGTCGTTTTTAACAAACTTTTCCGGTGCGAAAACGGCGTTGAGTAACTATGAGTTATACATCAATCGAAAGAGCAGGTTAAGATCTGTCATCTCGCTAAATTTCGGATTTGTAGGTCAAATAGTTTACGAGTGGCGCTCAAAAAAACAAAAATTCAATTTTTTTCAAAATTGGGAAATTTGACAGTGGATTCTAAGCAACAAAAGTGCGAGAAAAACTGCATTTTCAGACAATGAAATTTAGAGGTTATTCTACTTTTGAATTGTTTATCTACTGCGCTGAATTTCAAAATTTTAAAGCAAGAAAAAAATCTTATAAAAAAATTTATTTTGAAGACAAACAAAGATTTTCGTAACTTTTACTTAAATTCTGTAACTTTGTCAGATTTAATTTTAAAACTTTGAAATTTAGAGGTTTTACTACTTTCGACTTGTTTATCTACTGTGCATAATTTCAAAATTTTAGAGCAAAAAAACAATTTTTTTAGAAATTTTTATTTTGAAGACGAACTAAACATTTTTACCACTTTCACTTAAGTTCCGTAACTTTGTCAGATTTTATTCTAAAACTTTGAAATTTGGTGGTCTTAGTACTTTTGATTTGTTTATCGACTGTGCTAAATTTCAAAATTTTATAGCAAGAAACAAATTTTTTAGAAATTTTTATTTTGAAGACAAACAGAAAATTTTCATCACTTTTACTTAAATTTTGTAACTTTGTTAGATTTTATTCTAAAACTTTAAAATTTGAAGGTTTTACTACTTTTAATTTGTTTATCAAATGTACTGAATTTCAAAATTTTAGAGCAAGAAACAAATTTTTTAGAAATTTTTATATTGAAGACGAACTAAACATTTTTTCCACTTTCACTAAGATCCGTAATTTTGTCAGATTTTATTCTAAAACTTTGAAATTTGGTGGTCTTAGTACTTTTGACTTGTTTATCGACTGTGCTAAATTTCAAAATTTTAGAGCAAAAAACAATTTTTTTAGAAATTTTTATATTGAAGACGAACTAAACATTTTTACCACTTTCACTGAAGTTCCGTAACTTTGTCAGATTTCATTCTAAAACTTTAAAATTTGAAGGTTTTACTACTTTTAATTTGTTTATCAAATGTACTGAATTTCAAAATTTTAAAGCAAAAAACAATTTTTTAGAAATTTTTATTTTGAAGACGAACAAAAAATTTTTACCACTTTCACTGAAGTTCCGTAACTTTGTCAGATTTCATTCTAAAACTTTAAAATTTGAAGGTTTTACTACTTTTAATTTGTTTATCAAATGTACTGAATTTCAAAATTTTAGAGCAAAAAACAATTTTTTTAGAAATTTTTATATTGAAGACGAACTAAACATTTTTTCCACTTTCACTAAGTTCCGTAATTTTGTCAGATTTTATTCTAAAACTTTGAAATTTGGTGGTCTTAGTACTTTTAACTTGTTTATCGACTGTGCTAAATTTCAAAATTTTAGAGCAAAAAACAATTTTTTTAGAAATTTTTATATTGAAGACGAACTAAACATTTTTACCACTTTCACTAAGATCCGTAATTTTGTCAGATTTTTATTCTAAAACTTTGAAATTTGGTGGTCTTAGTACTTTTGACTTGTTTATCGACTGTGCTAAATTTCAAAATTTTAGAGCAAAAAACAATTTTTTTAGAAATTTTTATATTGAAGACGAACTAAACATTTTTACCACTTTCACTGAAGTTCCGTAACTTTGTCAGATTTCATTCTAAAACTTTAAAATTTGAAGGTTTTACTACTTTTAATTTGTTTATCAAATGTACTGAATGTCAAAATTTTAGAGCAAGAAACAAATTTTTTAGAAATTTTTATTTTGAAGACAAACTGAAAATTTTCATCACTTTTACTTAAATTTTGTAACTTTGTCAGATTTCATTCTAAAACTTTGAAATTTGGAGGGTTTACTACTTTTGACTTGTTTATCGACTGTGCTAAATTTCAAAATTTTAAAGCGCGAAACAAATTATTTGAAAATTTTTATTTTGAAGGCAAACTGAAAATTTTCATTACTTTAGCTTAAATTCTGTAACTTTGTCAGATTTTAATCTAAAACTTTGAAATTTGGAGGTTTTACTGCTTTTGACTTGTTTATTAACTGTACTAAATTTCAAAATTTTAGAGCAAGAAACAAATTTTTTAGAAATTTTTATTTTGAAGACAAATTGAAAATTTTCAACACTTTCACTTAAATTTTGTAACTTTGTCAGATTTCATTCTAAAACTTTGAAATTTGGAGGTTTTACTACTTTTGACTTGTTTATTAACTGTGCTAAATTTCAAAATTTTAAAGCGCGAAACAAATTATTTGAAAATTTTTATTTTGAAGGCGAACTGAAAATTTTCATTACTTTAACTTAAATTCTGTAACTTTGTCAGATTTTAATCTAAAACTTTGAAATTTGAAGGTTTTACTGCTTTTGACTTGTTTATCAACTGTGCTTAATTTCAAAACTTTAAAGTTCGAAACAAAGTTTTTAAAATTTTTATTTTGAAGACAAACTGAAAATTTTCATTACTTTCACTTAAATTTTGTAACTTCGTCAGATTTTATTCCAAAATTTTGAAATTTGGAGGTTTTACTACTTTTTACTTGTTTATTAACTGTGATAAATTTCAAAACTTTAAGGTTTGAAACAAAGTTTTTAAAAATTTTTTTTTTAAGACAAACTGAAAATTTTCATTACTTTAACTTAAATTCTGTAACTTTGTCAGATTTTAATCTAAAACTTTGAAATTTGGAGGTTTTACTGCTTTTGACTTGTTTATCAACTGTGCTTAATTTCAAAACTTTAAAGTTCGAAACAATATTTGTAAAATTTTTATTTTGAAAACAAACTGAAAATTTTCATCACTTTCAATTAAATTTTGTAACTTCGTCAGATTTTATTCTAAAACTTTGAAATTTGGAGGTTTTACTACTTTTTACTTGTTTATTAACTGTGCTAAATTTCAAAACTTTAAAGTTTGAAACAAAGTTTTTAAAAAAATTTTTTTTAAGACAAACTGAAAATTTTCATTACTTTAACTTAAATTCTGTAACTTTGTCAGATTTTAATCTAAAACTTTGAAATTTGAAGGTTTTACTGCTTTTGACTTGTTTATCAACTGTGCTTAATTTCAAAACTTTAAAGTTCGAAACAAAGTTTTTAAAATTTTTATTTTGAAGACAAACTGAAAATTTTCAACACTTTCACTTAAATTTTGTAACTTTGTCAGATTTCATTCTAAAACCTTGAAATTTGGAGGTTTTACTACTTTTGACTTGTTTATCGACTGTGCTAAATTTCAAAATTTTAAAGCGCGAAACAAATTATTTGAAAATTTTTATTTTGAAGGCGAACTGAAAATTTTCATTACTTTAACTTAAATTCTGTAACTTTGTCAGATTTTATTCTAAAACTTTGAAATTAGGTGGTTTTAGTACTTTCAACTTGTTTATTGACTGTGTTAAATTCCAAAACTTTAGAGCTAGAAACAAATTTTTTAGAAATTTTTACTTTGAAGACGAACTAAAAATTTTTACCACTTTCACTGAAGTTCCGTAACTTTGTCAGATTTCATTCTAAAACTATGAAATTTGGAGGCTTTACTACTTTTGACTTGTTTATCAGCTGTGCCAAATAACAAAATTTAAAAGCCCAAAACAAATTTTTTAGAAATTTTCAATTTCAGACGAACCAAAAATTATCAACCATAAACTTCTGACACTTTTAATTTTCAGGCGGAAAAATTTAGAGGCGTAACTCCGTTTGACTAGTTGATCAATTAACAGCGCCAAAATGCCAAATTTTACAGCAAGAAATAGAATTATTAAAAGTTTGAAGTATTGAGCATTAAAAATTTCGAGACCGAAAACTTTCAATCCGAAAATTTAATCGCTCATAACTCGGTCATTTGTGGTCGCACGTAGATTTTAAGCCACAATTTAGAATCTGCGCGAAATTCTGCGTAAAATGAGCCTCAATAACCCAGTTTTCCATTAAAAATAAGCGAGAAATCGACCGAAGAAAGTTTACATTAGTTTCAGCCATTTCTTTTGCCGCTGCTGTACACTCTGGTTGAAACTCCATTTGCCCGATGTTTAATAATACATATCCTGGGAAATTTTCAAGTAATATCAACTTGTTGGTGAACATGGGGGTGGGTTTGTTTACAGCTTTGGCGCACCAGACAAGTTTCCCAACAATTTTCCAAGAGAAATATTTGGCGGTTTTAATAAGGCCAAGTTTAGGTGTTGACTCCTCGAATGATTTACGATTTAGAATCGAGCTGGGAACGTTATTTTCCGATTCAATGTCATAAATTGCGTTGCAGCTGTCTTTACATTCTGGAAAATTAGAATTATGGAGCATGAATTATTAGATTCAAATTGTAAATAATGAAGTAGCAGTCGGCGTCTTGTTATTAGTACAGTCTCGAATGTTAGGTCGATTTGCTTGTTATTTGCATATTTAAACTAAATTGCTCGTTAATATTCTAGTTGCTGCAAAGCAAACTAAAGATTAATAGCTTTTTAGAACTGCTTTATTAAGGTGGAAGCTTTTTGCTTCCAATCTCGTACTCGCTAATTTCAAGTTTGCTCATTATTATTAATATTTAAGAAGTACCAGAAAATATTCTTTGTGAAAATCATGTGGAAATGCAGCAATTAGTGCCGTTATAGAAGATTTGTATTAAAATTCGTCCCTTGAAGCTCCTAAATCAAGGTGGGTAATGCTTAAATGAGATATCAATACTTTCCTAATAAATTATTAAATCGGTTGGATTCCATTATTTAGATGCGGTGGAGAATTGTCTGCAATTGATGGCAATTTATTACCACTTAAAAGAGTTTAAATATAATACAATCGATTGGAAGTTCCGATAAAATAAACATCAAAAAAGGAATTTTTTTAGATTGTCGCATGTTAGAAAACAAATTAATATTTGAAAAAATGTGGTTACAAGTCAGCAATTTTATAAAATTACATTGCGATAATTGGAGAGTGGAAATTGAAATAAATGTTGCTGAATGCTGCAAATATTGGCAGTCAATAAATGAATTTAAATAAATATTAATTAATTGGTAGTATTATTGAAATATTTCTGGTTTATTTTGGAGTGAGTGCTCTCGAAGCATTTAATTTGGGAAACCTGGGAAAAAAAAATTTAAGTGCTGTGATTTTGGTCATTTTGGTCATTTCAACGACACACTAAATAAATATAGGAAAGTTATTATTTAGGGATCAAGCAAAAAGTTCCCACATCCTTCAATAAAATTCGTAACTTTGGTAATTTCAGTGCTACAGGTACGAAATTTCGGGAAGTTACTATTTTTGAGTCGTTCATTAGCTCCACCAAATTGCAAAATTGTAGAGCAAAAGACAGAGATTTTAGAAATTTTTATTTTTGAGACCAAGCAAAAATTGCAGGCTACTTATAAAGTAAATCTCATTACTATCAGTCTATTCTTCTGTCTAAATTTTAGGAAATGGAAATCAGACATTTAATTGTTTAGACAGAAAATTGAGGAAAAATTGTATTTCTATAGCGAGTTTTAAGGTTAACACGTTGTGTGTTACATATTGTATCTAATTATGTAATAATAAGAAAAATTTAAATTAAGATTAAGACCTTTCAGCCCATTTGCAACCTAAACCAACCATAGATTATTAATTTCCAACTCTAACTACCCCAAACTCAAATTTCAAAACTCCCGCGCCAGAGTTTGACTGAGACGGCTGTGGAACTTTCAGTAAATTCGCAAGTGTTGTGATTCAAAATGCCGGCTCTCCAATTTCGCGTAAAAACACAGTGTTTAGTGTTGCCACGTGAAATTTAGTGTTCTGAAACATTCATAGAAGTGTTCCAGTGTTCTGCTCGTGTTTTCCAGCCAAAACAGTGGAAATTAAGGTAAATTTTACGATTTTTCCAACAAATTCGGGTTGCCTATTTTCACCAACAGAGGGGACTTGCGTCGCTGTACTAAAGGGCTTTTTCAGTCTCTTGTGTTAATTTTCGAAGATTATTGGGAGTAAATCAATTCAATTCTTTATTGGGGAGAAAGAAGATTTAAGGGAAAATGCAATGTTGCGATTTTTGAGGTTAGGGCGGTCTTGATGTTGGCTGTTTCAACGTCTCACACTAATAAAGATTTTATACAAAATAGCTCCAAAAGAAAGATTTAAATACGAATTTTAGCAAGCTTGCGCAGGACGATTAGCTTTGGCGCCAACTGTTACTAAATATAAATTCCTAGGGGCTGCTACCAACTTTACACGAGTGCACTGCTGGTCATGAGCTCTAGGATAGTAAAATTCCTAATTTTGGTAATTTTAGCGCTACGGCCATGAAACTTGGGACAGTTACTACTTTTGAGTCGTGCAATAACTCTGGCAAGTTGTAAAATTGTAGAGCAAAATACACAGATTTTAGGAATCTTTAGTTTTGAGACCCAGCAAAAGTTCCCAGATTTTTCACTAAAATTTGTAACTTTGGTAATTTTAGTGCTACAACTATGAAATTTGGGGAAGTTACTATTTTTGAGTCGTGTATTAACTCTACCCAACTGCAAAATTGTAAAGCGAAAGGCGCAGATTTTAGGAATTTTTATTTTTGAGATCAAGCGAAAAGTTCCCACATCCTTAACTAAAATTTGTAATATTGGTAATTTTAGCGCTACAACTATGAAATTTAGGGAAGTTGCTATTCTTGAATCGTGTATTAACTCCTCCAAATTGCAAAATTGTAGAGCAAAAAACACAGACTTTAGGAATTTTCAGTTTTGAGACCAAGCAAAAAATTCTTAGATTTTTCACTAAAATTCGTAATTTTGGTAATTTTAGTCCTACGGCTATGAAATTTGGGGAAATTACTAATTTAAAGTTGTAAATCAACGTTACCAAATTGCAAAATTGTGGAGCAGAAAACACAGATTTTAGGAATTTTAATTTTTGAGACCAAGCAAAAAGTTCCCACATCCTTGATTAAAATTTGTGTTTTTGGTAATTTTAGTGCTACGGCCATGAAATTTGAGGAAGTTACTACTTTTGAGTCGTTTATTAACTCTGCCAAATTGAAAAATTGTGGTGCGAAAGACACAGATTTTAGGAATTTTTAGTTTTGAGACCAAGCAAAAAGTTCCTAGATTCTTCACTAAAATTCGTAATTTTGGTAACTTTAGTACTACGGCCATGAAATTTAGGAAAGTTACTAACTCAGAGTTAATTGTTAACTCTACCAAATTGAAAAATCGTGGAGCAAAAGACACAGATTTAAGAAATTTTTTGTTTTGAGACTAAGCAAAATGTTCACAGATTCTTCAAAATTTTTCACTAAAATTCCTAATTTTGGTAATTTTAGTGCTGCAACTATGAAATTTGGGGAAGTTACTATTTTTGAGTCGTGTATTAACTCTGCCAAATTGCAAAATTTTATAGCAAAAGACACAGATTTTAGGAATTTTTAGTTTTGACACCAGGCAAAAAGTTCCCAGATTTTTCACTAAAATTCGTAACTTTAGTAATTTTAGTGCTACAACTATGAAATTTGGGGAAGTTACAATTTTTGAATTGTGTATCAACTCCTCCAAATTGCAAAAATTGTAGAGCAAAAAACACAGATTTTAGGAATTTTCAGTTTTGAGACCAAGCAAAAAATTCTCAGATTTTTCACTAAAATTCGTAATTTTGGTAACTTTAGTACTACGGTTATGAAATTTGAGGAAGTAACTACTTTTGAGTCGTTTATTAACTCTGCTAAATTGAAAAATCGTGGAGCGAAAGACACAGATTTTAGGAATTTTTAGTTTTGAGACCAAGCAAAAAGTTCCCAGATTCTTCACTAAAATTCGTAATTTTGGTCATTTTAGTGTTACGGCTAAGAAATTTAGGAAAGTTACTAACTCAGAGTTTATTGTTAACTCTACCAAATTGAAAAATCGTGGAGCAAAAGACACAGATTTAAGAAATTTTTAGTTTTGAGACTAAGCAAAATGTTCGCAGATTCTTCAAAATTCGTAATTTTGGTAATTTTAGTGCTACAGCTATGAAATTTAAGGAAGTTACTCGTTTGGGGTCGAGTATTAATTCTGTTAAATTGCAAAATTTTACAGCAAAATACACAGGTTTTAGGAATTTTTAGTTTTGAGATCAAGCAAAAAGTTTCCAGATTTTTCACTAAAATTCCTAATTTTTGTAATTTTAGTGCTGCAACTATGAAATTTGGGGAAGTAACTATTTTTGAGTCGTGTATTAACTGTGCTAAATTGCAAAATTTTATAGCAAAAGACACAGATTTTAGGAATTTTTAGTTTTGAGACCAAGCAAAAAGTTCCCAGATTCTTCACTAAAATTCGTAATTTTGGTCATTTTAGTGCTACGGCTATGAAATTTAGGAAAGTTACTAACTCAGAGTTTATTGTTAACTCTACCAAATTGAAAAATTGTGGAGCAAAAGACACACATTTAAGAAATTTTTAGTTTTGAGACTAAGCAAAATGTTCACAGATTCTTCAAAATTCGTAATTTTGGTAACTTTAGTACTACGGCTATGAAATTTAAGGAAGTTACTCGTTTGGGGTCGAGTATTAATTCTGTTAAATTGCAAAATTTTACAGCAAAAGACACGGGTTTTAGGAATTTTTAGTTTTGAGATCAAGCAAAAAGTTTCCAGATTTTTCCCTAAAATTCCTAATTTTTGTAATTTTAATGCTGCAACTATGAAATTTGGGGAAGTAACTATTTTTGAGTCGTGTATTAACTGTGCTAAATTGCAAAATTTTATAGCAAAAGACACAGATTTTAGGAATTTTTAGTTTTGACACCAAGCAAAAAGTTTCCAGATTTTTCATTAAAATTCGTAACTTTAGTAATTTTAGTTCTACGGCTATGAAATTTGGGGAAGTTACTAATTTAAAGTTGTAAATAAACTTTACCAAATTGCAAAATTGTGGAGCAAAAAACACAGATTTTAGAAATTTTAATTTTTGAGACCAAGCAATAAGTTCCCACATCCTTGATTAAAATTTGTATTTTTGGTAATTTTAGTGCTACGGCTATGAAATTTAGGAAAGTTACTAACTCAGAGTTAATTGTTAACTCTACCAAATTGAAAAATTGTGGAGCAAAAGACACACATTTAAGAAATTTTTAGTTTTGAGACTAAGCAAAATGTTCACAGATTCTTCAAAATTCGTAATTTTGGTAACTTTAGTACTACGGCTATGAAATTTGAGGAAGTTACTACTTTTGAGTCGTTTATTAACTCTGCCAAATTGAAAAATTGTGGTGCAAAAGAAGATTTTAGGAATTTTGACTTTTGAGACCAAGCAAGAAGTTCCCAGATTCTTCACTAAAATTCGTAATTTTGGTAACTTTAGTACTACGGCTATAAAATTTGGGGAAGTTACTACTTTTGAGTCGTTTATTAACTCTGCCAAATTGCAAGATTGTAGAGCAAAATACACAGATTTTAGGAATTTTTAGTTTTGAGCCCAAGCAAAAAGTTCCCAGATTTTTCACAAAAATTCGTAATTTTGGTAATTTTAGTGCTACAACTATAACATTTGGGGAAGTTACTACTTTTGAGTCGTTTATTTCCTCTGCCAAAATGAAAAATCGTGGAGCGAAAGACACAGATTTTAGGAATTTTTACTTTTCAGACTAAGCAAAGGGTTCTCAGATTCTACACTAAAATTCGTAATTTTTGGAATTTTAGTGCTACAACTATGAAACTTGGGGAAGTTACTACTTTTAAGTCATTTATTAACTCTGCCAAATTGCAAGATTGTAGAGCAAAAGACACAGATTTGTAAAATTTCTAGCAAGCAAAAATTGCATTTTTTCCAAAAATTCGTAATTTTGGTAATTGAAACACTAGAGCAATGAACTTTTTGGAGTTTCTTAATTTAAAGTTTGTCACTAATAAAGCCAACTTTCAAAATGATTGAGCAACAGCGAAAGATTTTAGAAACTTTTGTTTTTTAAATGAGCCGAAAACCGCAAAAAAGGAACTGTAACTCTGGTAATATTAACGCCAAAACAACTAAATTTCAAAAGTGTTCTGTTATAAACAAGCTTATTACCTATGCTGAATTGCAAAATTATAGAACAGAACGAACAATTTTTTAAGAATTTTTAGTTTGAAAGTGAACCCAAAGTTTCTAACGAAAATTTTAAGACCTTATAACTCTTGTAATTTGAACACCACATTAATAAAATTTGTGATTATTTTCTCGTTTTTTTTTAATATTTGCAGTATTCGTAGCAGACATTTCAAAATTGTGACCTAAAATCTTTTTTGGCCGAACTAGACCCGGCGCATCCACCATTTCGACTAAAAAAATTCACAAATTTTTTAAACCATTAGTTGTAATAAATATCTAAAGACCGAATAGAGTGTCAACACACGTCAGTGTGAATATAAACTTAAACCCGCTCCTTTAATAACAGAGTAGTGATAATAATTTAACTACTCTTTGTCTTAACACACTGTTTCATCATGAATATAAACCAACTTTACTACACCTAAACAAAAATGGCTTCAGGTTTCAAATAAAACTCCAAACAGAATATTAAATTTCATCGTCTCATTATCAGATTCGCATAATTTCTCTTCCACCTCCTCTTAAGTGAATGACCAAATCCTAAATAAATATCCCATAATTCCATGTTGTACACAAGTCGTTTTTGTTGTACAAACAGCCATAAAAATTACAACTCCGTAGAGACAATGTAGCACAGCTAGTGTTGAACTTTAGTTTTATGTAGCACCGCTCCAAAACTTTAATTTTACGACTTATTACACGAACTACATGTCTGGAGTAGTTTAATAAATGTAACACCGGTATGAAATTTTTTAACCCGTTGAATCCAATCACTCCCAAACCCGTCCAGATCAAAGGATTACATTTTCATTATTTCGACATTCAATATTTGAATAATAACTTGACGGGAGATTGTAAATCAATATCGGGGGAAATTTTTCACGTGTTTTCCTCCATTTCCTATTACGGCGCATCTAGTTGCTATAAAACTCTTGCATTTACCTTAACTGCGACTTTTATGAGGCCTCTAATATTTACAACAATTGATTCTCGATAAAGTCCGAGTTGCTATTTGAGTCGTGTTTGTATTTACAATAAAAGAGCGATAAATCGCCTGATGGCGAATAAATTGAGCGGGGAAAGTGACCGGAAGTACAAAGAGTCTTGAAAGAAATTTGAGGCTTTGAAGGCCGCGCTGTCAATCGCTGTTTGCGAATTAAGAAAGAGAATGATGCATGCTGACGGCACTGTTGTTCGAAGATTGTTTTCATTGGAATCAATAGGGAAGTTGAGGGAGTCATTAGAAACTTGCTTGAGGTTTGGGGAAGGAGATTTGACGTCAAGGGGGAATTTCGAGTTGAAGGAATTGTGTGCAGGTTTGAGGTTTCTGTATTGTTGCATGTGAACATGTAAGCTTTCACTCTAAAATATCGATTCGCGAAGCTACAAAATTCAAGATTATACTAATATTACAACGGTGTTTACAAAAGGAAACGTACGATGAAAAAGTTTTCCAATTAAACTGAGCTAACAATAAACAAAGTCGACAAGTTTGTCGTATGCATCTCATTACGGACGTGCTGTTATTTGAAACGAAAAATTTTCCTGCACTTTTAACGAAGGGAGAATGTTTGAATTATTAATTTTAATTAAATGAAGAAGAATGGGATTGATTTCACTGTGTTAGCCGCTGAAATATGTATAAACTAACAACTCATTTATGTTTACTCGTTCATAAAATCACACGCACTGTTCGATTTCGACCGCAATGTACTTAATGACTATTGATAAAGCAATTTTGTATTGATTTTTCCTTATTGTAAGAATAGTGGGTGTAGCGTTTCAAGCTATATAAATAATTTCAATATGATAATGGTTTTATTACAACTATACACTTCATTCAAAAGTTCGTTTTTTAATGTTGTTTTGCATTCCTATCTTAATTTGTAAATGCGCACTATGTTGTTTTACACAGCCGTAATTTAGTGTCGCACGTAGAGTTGGAGCTCGAATTTGGAATCTGCGCGAAATTCTGCGTTAAATGAGTAGCAATAACTCGAGTTTGCTCCAGAAATAAACGAGTTATAGAAAGAGTCTTTTAGGGTCATTTTCTTCGAACTTTTCCGCTGCAAAAACGACACTTTCGACTTGTTTATCAACTGTGCCAAATAACAAAATTTTAGAGCCCAAAACAGAATTTTTAGAATTTTTCGTTTTCAGACCAACCAAAAATGATCACCATTTTCTATTAAAATTCCGCAACTTTGACACTTTTAATCTTTAGATAGAAAAATTTAGAAGCTTAACTCCATTTGACTTGTTTATTAATTAACAGTGCCAAAATGCCAAATTGTATAGCAAAAAACAGATTTATTAAAAGTTCGAACTTTCAGACAGAATTTTTGAAGTCTTTCCAAAGTTAATTTCTTAATTAGAAATTTTCATTATACCGGCGCCTCCACCGGATTCTTATTAGAAAAAGCACTAGAAAAACGATGGCGCAAATCGCATATTTCTATCTGTCGTAATTCCGGAGCATCAAAATTTTTGCCCTCTGGCGACAATCTGAAATTTCAAATGCTTCTAATTCGGTTATTTGTTAACGTACCTGAAAAATTCGCACAGCTTTGGATTCTGTGCAAAATTTTGCGTTAGATTAGCAATAAGTTATTAACTTGAGTTTCAAAGATATTGAGCATTAAATATTTCAGGATCGAAAATTTCCTATTTGAATCTTTAGTCAGTCATAACTTAGTTATTTGTTGTCCTACGTAGATTTTAAAACCGGATTTGGAATTTGCGTGAAATTCTGCGTAAAATGAGCTCCAAAAATAAGCTAGATATTGACCGCAGAAATTACAATTTTTTCTTTATTTTTTTTTAAACAGAATTAGAAAAAGGTTAAATTATCATTTTTAGGCACTAAGTTGTAAACAAGCAGCGAAATGTGCAGTGAGCACTAGACGCAAAGTTTGAACCTCTAAGATCCATTTGCGCGACTGTAGAAAAAATCTTCTTTGTTACACGTGCGAAATTAATCCAACTACTCGTTCAGTGCGCAAATCACTACTATTTTGTCAATTGTTTAAAAGAACAAATATTTTTAAGCACTTTTATGTCGCTTCTACGCACTCGAATGTCAGTTTTACGCACAAAAATTAAAATGACAATCAAAATGTCAATTTTCTAGGTATAGCGATTGTAGAACACGACGATTTCTAATTGACTTTTTGTATAAATTCGAACCGGAGAACAATCGTAGATAAAACATTGTAAGATACCCGTTTAAAAAGTCCCTCGTGTTTTAAACCAAGCACTCATGCAATAAAAGCTGTGTTTTATCAGTTTGGCCAAAGTTTCCGAACAATAATTAGTGCAGAAAGTTGCAATAAAATGAAATGAAATTGTTGTGCACCTCTGCAGAAGTTTGCTTCAAATGTTGCGATAAGCCAGTTCCGTGGCGAGTTGAGCACGCCGAATGATCTTCGAGTGTTAATTGTTAATAAAAACGAATTGATAAAGATATTTGGCGAGTAAGAAACTGCGGTTGTTATCGCGCCTGTAGGATCTCTTTCATGTGCTTGGCACAACAGCACGAAGTTTGCGTTTAAGCGTAGAGCAGCGTTGTTTACTACGCTTGCATGCGCCTCTCTCGCCCTTCGTTTCCCTTCGCCCTAATCACAGGATCAGAGCCTCCGAAAGCAATGTTCCTGACCGTGTCAGTACGATTTCCTAGAGGTCGTATCGACCATCATGACTCACTCATTCTGCTCTCTGGCTTTGACTCACCCGTTCTGCTGGTAAGCGGCGTGTAGTAAGGTGGCGCTATGCATCCTTCCGTGGGGCTGTCCGGTGCCCCCTGTGTCCCATTCACCCCGTAACAGCAGTCCTTGTACTTGTTGCTCTGCTTCTTTACCATGTAACAACGCGGCATCGTTATCGATTTCTTTCAGTGCACCGGCAGGTGGTTGAGTGATGGCGGAGGATAGGTGATAGCGCAACAAGTAGCAGCGTCACGACGCCGGCTTAGCCAACAGGTAAACAACCTGCAGGACTCATCGGGAGGGCGCCGACACGCGGACCCACGCGCACTGCACTGTCACTGGGTCTTCACGACGGACGTTGCACTGGGGGTTCGTTGTAGCCACTCACCACTCCCTGGTTGCAAGTGCTGGCGTCGTGACGTTGGCAGCGGGGTGGCGACGCCGGCGCATGCGTCGCCCAAGCGTGGGATCGATCCGGACCGACACCTGTTACCGAAACACGGGATTTTGCGTCCTTCTTCCGCGGGTGGCTCTCGCTCCGGAGATGCAACGGGTGCATGCGGCGGTCGGGCACGGGACAGGGCCGCCAAATTTCACCAACATATATTGCAAAAAAAGTTCAAACTTTTACCTTTTTTTTGGAATTTTTGGTTTACTCAAAAAATAAAAAATTGTAAAATCCGACCCTGTTGTTCCACTGTTTTGAAATTTGTTGCAGTCAATAAATGAGTTACGAGTAGAAACTTCCTTAAATTTCATCGCAGTGGTACCAACACAACCTAAGATACATTTTTTTTTATAAAATTTTGAAACTTTTTAATTACTCTAAAACAAAAATTTGTAAAATCCGACCCTGTTGTTGTACAATTTTAAAATTTGTTGCAGTTCATAAATGAGTTACGAGTAGAAACTTCCCCAAATTTCATCGCGGTGGTACCAACACAACCAAAGATACATTTTTTTTATAAAATTTTAAAACTTTTTTAATTACCCTAAGATAAAAATTTCTAAAAGCCGACCCTGTTGTTCCACAATTTTAAAATTTGTTGCAGTTAATAAATGCGTTACGAGTAGAAACTTTGCTAAATTTCATGGCGGTGGTGCCAACACAACCAAAGATACCTACTTTTTTTTATAAAATTTTGAAACTTTTTAATAACCCTAAAACAAAATTTTTTAAAATTCGACCCTGTTCTACAATTTTAAAATTTGTTGCAGTCCATAATTGAGTTATGAGTAGAAACTTCCCCAAATTTCATTGCAGTGGTGTCAACACAACCTAAGATACATTTTTTTTTTATAAAATTTTGAAACTTTTTAATTACCCTTAAACAAAAATTTTTAAAATCCGACTATGTTGTTCCACAATTTTATTTGTTGCAGTTAATAAATGAGTTGCGAGTAGAAACTTCCTTAAATTTCATCGCAGTGGTGCCAACACAACCCAAGATGCATTTTTTATAAAATTTTGATACTTTTTAATTACCCTAAAATAAAAATTTCTAAAATCCGTTTCTGATGTTCGATAATTTTGAAATTTGGCGCAGTTAATAAATGAATTACAAGTAGCCACTTCTCTAAATTTCATTGCGGTTGCACTAACACAATCAAAGATACATTTTTTTTTATGAAATTTTTGGTTTGTCCTAAAATAAAAATTTCTTAAATCCGGTTCTGTTGTTTCATAATTTTGACATTTGACGTAGTTAATACACGACTCGAACTTCCCCAAATTTTGTCTCTGTGGCGTTAACTTAACTGAAAATACAAATTTTTTATAAAATTTTAATTTTTTTTTAATTACCTTAAAACAAAATTTTCTAAAATCCAACCCTGTTGTTCTACAGTTTGGAAATTTGGCGCAGTTAATAAATAAGTTACGAGTAGCAACTTCCCCAAATTTCATCGCGGTGGTACCAACACAACCAAATATAATTTTTTTTTTAATTACCCTAAAATAAAAATTTATAAAATCCGACCCTGTTCTGTCACAATGTTGAATTTTAGTGCAGTTAATAAATAAGTTACAAATAGCCACCTCTTTACATTTTATCGCTGTGGCACTGTCACAACCAAAGATACAATTTTTTTTATAGAATTTTGAAACTTTTTGGTTTGCTCTTAAAATAAAAATTTATAAAATCCGACTCGGTTCTTCTACAATTTCGAAATTTGGTGCAGTTGATAAATGCACCAAGAATAGCAACTTTACCAAAATTCATCCTTTAGGACTAACACAATCAAAGGTATAATTCTTTTAAACAATTTTAAAATTTTTTGGTTTGCTTAAAAATCAAATTTCATAAATCCAACCCTGTTAATCTACAATTTTAAAAACTGGTGCAGTCAATAAATGAGTCACGAGTAGCAACCTCGCTAAATTTTATCATCCTGGTACCAACACAACTAAAAATATTTTTTTTTAAGAACTTTGATTTTTTACCCTTAAAGTATAAATATCTAAAATTCTAGATTCTTGTACCAGATCTTTGAAATTTGGTACACTCAATGAATGGGTTATGTATAGTATCCTTTTAAAATTCTATAATTTTGGCACCAACACAACCAAAACTATATATATTTTTATAGAATTTTGATATTTTTTTTGGTTTATTTTAAAAATAATTTTTAAAGTCCGACTCTGTTGTTCCATAATTTTGAAATTTGGTACATTTGACAAATAAATTATGTGTAGCAAGCTTTCCAAATTTCATCGTTGTTGCACCAACACAATCAAAAATACAATTTATTTTATAGAATTTTTAGTTTTTTTAATTACCCTAAAATAAAAATTTCTAAAATCCGAGTCTCTTGTTTCACAATTTTGAAATTAAGTTCAGTTAATAAATGCACCAAGAAAAACAACACCCCCAAATTTTATCGCTGTGGCATCAACACAATCAAAAATATATTTTTTTTATAAAATTTAGAAATTTTTTGGTTAGCTCTAAAAATATACTTTTTTTAAATCCGTCTCTGTTCCACAATTTTGAAATTTGGCGCAATTAATACCCGACTCAAAAATAGTAACCTCTCCAAATTTTATCCCTGTGGCACCAATACAACCAAAAATACACTTTTTTTTATAAAATTTTTAAAGTTTTTTGGTTTGCCGTAAAATAAAAATTTCTAAAATCCGACCCTGTTTCATAATTTTGAAATTTAACGTAGTTTATAAATTTTATTGTTGTGGCACCAACATAGCTAAAAAAACATTTTTTTTATAAAATTTTATTTTTTTTATTACTCTAGAAACAAATTTTTTTAAAATTAGACCCAGTTGATCTACAATTTTGAAATTTGGTGCAGTTAATAGATGAGTTCAATTCCCTAAATTTCAACAAAATCAAATATACAATTTCTTTATAGAATTTAATTCTTTTTTTTAATTACAGTAAAAATAAAAATTTCTAAAATCCGACCCCGTTTTTCACAATTTTGAATTTTTGTCCAGTTAATAAATAAGTTACAAATAGCAATATCTCTAAATTTCATCGCTGCGGCACTATCACAACCAAAGATAATTTTTTTTTAAATTTTGAAACTTTTTGGTTTGCTCTTAAAATAAAAATTTCTATAATTCGAGCCTGTTTTTCTACAATTTTGAAATTTGGTGCAGTTGATAAATGCGCCAAGAATAGCAACTTTCCCAAAATTCATCGCTGTGAGATTGACACAATCAAAGATATAATTTTTTTAAAGAATTTTAAAATTTCTTGATTTGCCTAAAAATAAAATTTCATAAATCCGACCCTGTTAATCTACAATTTTGAAATTTGGTGCAGTCAATAAATGAGTCACGAGTAGCAACCTCGCTAAATTTTATCGTCCTGGTACCAACACAACTAAAAATACATTTTTTTTAAGAACTTTGAATTTTTTTAATTATCTTAAAATAAAAATTTATAAAATCCGAGATTCTTATACTAGAACTTTGAAATTTGGTACACTCAATGAGTGGGTTATGTATAGCATCCGTTTAGAATTTTATAATTCTGGCACCAACACAACCAAAAATATATATTATTTTTTATAAAATTTTGATATTTTTTTGGTTTGTTTCAAAAATAAAATTTTTTAAAGTCTAAATCTGTTGTGCCATAATTTTAAAATTTGGTACATTTGACAAATGAGTTATGTGTAGCAAGTTTTCCAAATTTCATCGTTGTAGCACCAACACAACCAAAAACACAATTTATTTTATAGAATTTTGAGTTTTTTATTAATTACCTTAAAATAAAAAATTTCTAAAATCCGAGTCTCTTGGTCCACAATTTTGAAATTTGGTCCAGTTAATAAATGCACTAAGAATAACAACATCCCCAAATTTCACTGCTGTGGCATTAATACAATCAAAAATATATTTTTTTTATAAAATTTGGAAATTTTTTGGTTTGCTCTAAAAACAATTTTTTTTAAATCCGCCACTGTTGTTTTACAATTTTGAAATTTGGCGCAATTAATACACGACTTAAAAGTAGTAACTTCCCCAAATTTTATCGCTGTGGCACCAACCCAACAAAAATACAATTTTTTTGTAGAATTCTTAAACTTCTTTTAGGTACTCTAAAAATAATTTTTTTTAAAATCCAGCTCTGTTGTTCCTCAATTCTAAAATTTAACACAGTTAATAATTGAGTTACGATTAGCAACTTTCCCAAATTTCATGGCTGTGACCTCAACACAACTAAAGATACAATTTTTCGCCTTAGTCCCGGTCTGTTTTAAAACCGGGGTAATGCATGCAGATGTAGACGTTCAAATCTGTTTGCTCTCCTCTCAAAGAAAAATAGGCGCAGCCGGTTATGGAAGAATTATCATTAATTACCCCGAACGGGGAAGTTGATGGACCCCGCCATTTTAAACCTTCTCCTGTTCCTCCCCAGGAAAAATTCTAGACGATCGCCGTGCCGTGATGAAATTTTAATTGGTATCGATTCGCTGTTAATTGTTGCTTCAAGAACAGACACGTGAATTGATTTATTGTTCTTGTGAACATGATAATTTGATTAGCTTGATGACCACAGCTCTACAGAAGATGTTATGCTAATTCAATAAAGTTAATATAGGACACGGGTACGGTGGAAATTAAATTAGCAGCGGAGTTGGGTGTATGCAGGCTGTTACACTCCAGTTAAGCTGCAACCTCGTTCCAAGAAGATGGAGGTATTTTATGAGCAACAGTTGTCCAAAATGAGGAAATATGAAAGAATGTGCAAAGGACAATTTACTAGTTCGAATTGTATTTTTTGGGGAAAATCGCGGAAGAAGATGTAAAGTGATGTTGGTCGTGAATATGCGAGATTACACCCGCCGCGACATCCTCAACAAGAGAATGCTTTTAGTTTTAGCGGAGACGATCAAAAATGACGATTGCGGATTAAGATAACACGGTTCCGAGTTAGTGATGAAAAATAGAACTTTCATCCAACTTTTAATTCGCCGTAAAGTTAGACAGCGATCCGGCTAATGAAGGAATTTACTGGTAATGATGATGAATTGTCGAGGAATTAATAAGAGCTCGCTAAGAAAACGTGTCCGAGGCTAATCACTCGATTTTCTCCAAAGGTGTGGCGAAAACTAAATAGAACACCGCCGAAATTCGACACTTTTTTTTCGTTTAACTGGCCTCAGATTAGTAGGTCAAATAGTTTACCGGTATTTAAAATTTTTAAATTTTTGGATTACTTCTAAAAATAAAATTTTCTAAAATCGAAATCTCTTGCTTCAAAATTTCGAAAATTGGTACAATGAATTAATGAGTTATAGAAACTAACCTCCCTTAATTTGATCATTGTGGCATTCACACAACCAAAGATACAATTTTTTTATAAAATTTTGAAACCTTTTTTAACTAACTTAAAAATACAAATTTTTAAAATCCGACTCTGTTGTTCTATAATTTTGAAATTTGGTCCAGTCAATAAATGAGTTACAAGTAGCAACCTAACCAAATTTGATTGCTGTGGCATTAACATTACCAAAAATTTAATTTTTTTATTAAATTTTGAAACTTTTTTTACCTACCCTGAAAATACAAATTTTTAAAATCCGACTCTGTTGATCTACAATTTTGAAATTTGGTACAATTAATAAATATGATACAAAAAACAACTTCCTTAAATTTAATTGTTGTGGCATTAAAACAACCAAAAATACATTTATTTCCAAACTTTTTTAACTATCCTAAAAAAAATTTCTAAAATCAGATTCTCTTCTACAATTCTGAAATTTGGTACAGTTAATAAATATGTTACAAAAAGCAACTTCCCTAAATTTGATTGCTGTGGCATTAAAACAACCAAAAATACAATTTTTTTTACAGAATTTCCAAACTTTTTTTAACTACCATAAAAATAAAAATTTCTAATATCCAATTCTGTTGTTCCACAATTTTGAAATTTGGCACAAATAAAGAATAGGCTACAATTAGCACTCTCTTCAAATTTAATTAGAATGGCACCAAAACAACTAAAGCTACATTCTTTTTATAGAATTTTTATTTTTATTTTAACTACCCTAAGTTAAAAATAAAAATTCCTAAAATCCGACTTTGTTGATCCACATTTTCGAAATTTGGTACAGTTAATAAATAAACCAAAAATTACAACCTCCCCAAATTTCCTCCCTGTGGCACCAACAGAACCAAAGATACAAAAATTGTTATAAAATTTTAAAACTTTTGGATTACTTCTAAAAATAAAATTTTATAAAATCCGAATTTCTTGCTTCAAAATTTTGAAATTTTGTAGAGTGAATTAATGCGTTATAAATAGTAACCTCTTCAAATTTCATCACTGTGGCATCCACAGAACCAAAACTACATTTTTTTTATAAAATTTTGAAACTTTTTAACTACCTAAAAAATAGAAATTTTTAAAATCCGGCTCTGTTGGTCCACAATTTTGAAATTTGGTACACTTAATAAATATGTAACAAGTAGCAACCTCTCCAAATTTGATCACTGTGGCATAAACACAACAAAAAATACTATTTTTTTATCAAATTCCGAAACTTTTTTAACTACCCTAAAAATAAAAATTTCTAAAATCCGACTCTGTTGATCTACAATTTTAAAATTTGGTACAATTAATAAATATGATACAAAAAACAACTTCCCTAAATTTGATTGCTGTGGCATTAAAACAACCAAAAATACATTATTTTTACAAAATTTCCAAACTTTTTCAACTATCAAAAAAAAATTTTCTAAAATCAGATTCTCTTGTTCTACAATTCTGAAATTTGGTACAGTTAATAAATATGTTACAAAAAGCAACTTCCCTAAATTTGATTGCTGTGGCATTAAAACAACCAAAAATACAATTTTTTTTACAGAATTTCCAAACTTTTTTAACTACCATAAAAATAAAAATTTCTAATATCCAACTCTGTTGTTCCACAATTTTGAAATTTGGCACAAATAAAGAATAGGCTACAATTAGCACCCTCTTCAAATTTAATTAGAATGGCACCAAAACAACCAAAGCTACATTTTTTTCTAGGATTTTTATTTTTATTTTAACTAGTTAAAAATAAAAATTTTTGAAATCCGACTCTGTTGATCCACATTTTTGAAATTTGCTACAGTTAATAACTTAATCAAAAATTACAACCTCCCCAAATTTCCTCGCTGTGGCACCAACACAACCAAAGATACAAAAATTGTCATAAAATTTTAAAACTTTTGGATTACTTCTAAAAATAAAATTTTATAAAATCCGAATTTCTTGCTTCAAAATTTTGAAATTTTGTAGAGTGAATTAATGTTATAAATAGTAACCTCTTCAAATTTCATCACTGTGGCATCCACAGAACCAAAACTACATTTTTTTTATAAGATTTTGAAACTTTTTTAACTACCTAAAAAATAGAAATTTTTAAAATCCGGCTCTGTTGGTCTACTATTTTGAAATTTGGTACACTTAATAAGTATGTTACAAATAGCAACCTCTCCAAATTTGATCACTGTGGCATAAACACAACAAAAAATACAATTTTTTTATCAAATTCCGAAACTTTTTTAACTACCCTAAAAATCAAAATTTCTAAATTCCGACTCTATAATCTACAATTTTAAAATTTGGTTCAAACAAAGAATAGGTTACAAATAGCATCTTTTTCAAATTTGATTGGTATGGCGCCAAACATACAATTTTTTATTAAATTAAAAAAAAAAATTTGACTACTCTAAGAATAAAAATTTCGAAAATCCGACTCTGTTGCTCCACTATTTTGAAATTTTGTACAGTTAATAAATAAGTCAAGAGTAGCAACCTCCTCAAATTTCCTCGCTGTGGCACAACACAACCAAAAATACAAAAATTTTCATAGAACTTTGACATTTTTCTATTACTTCTAAAAATAAAATTTTTAAAAACCGAATTTCTTGCTTAAAAATTTTGAAATTTGGTGCAGTTAATTAATGAGTTATTAGTAGTGACGTCCCCGAATTTCGTCGCTTTAGTTTTAACACAACCAAAGATACAATTTTTTATTTAGAATTTTAAAACTTTTGGGCCCGTTCTAAAAAGAAAATTTTCTAAAATCTAAGTCTGTAGCTCCATAATTTTGAAATTTGACACAGTTAATAAATGAGCTAAGAGTAGCAACTTTCCCAAATTTTGTCGCTCTGGCGCTAACCCAACCAAAGTTACAAATTTTTTATAGAATTTTCAAACGTTTAGACAAGTTCTTAAAATTAAATTTTTTAAAATCCGAGCCTGTTGCTCCAAAATTTCCAAATTTAGCACAGTCAATAAATGAGTCAAAAATAGTTGTAAAATGCCAAAAAAACGAGTCCGATTTTCTCCAAAAGTGCTGTCACAAAATGGTGTCGAAAACTGAATAAACAACCGCCAAAATTGGCCGATTAAAAATTTAAACATCCTATTTTAGTGACGAATTTCATTAAACCCCGAAGCTTTGTGTTTGACAAATCCCACCCCATAATAATTTCACTAAATTTATCCACTGCAGCAGATTTTATTGACAAATTTAAATTCAATCCACCCAAACAAACTCAAAAATAACCACCCGGAAGCCACACTCGCCGGAAATCACCTCCAATGACTCACTCCTCACCCTCTGTCTTCCCTCATTGTGAGAATCCCGTGTCTTGTAGAAATTATTCCACCATTTGCCGGGCTCTCCCTCAGGACTCAGCCAACCGCCACCAGGTACCGTCCGTGCTAGATCGTATCATTTACTCATATCTCGCCTAATTTCCCTCCAGACATGGTGTCACTCCAACCAGAGCTCTAAACACGCTTTAATTTCATTCCGGTTCGGTGGGAAGTTGTGTTGTTTCAGGCGAGAGGGTCCGGTTTTCACCAGTTTGGATTTTTTCGGCGTTATTTATATCGAGGGAAAGATATTCTTATCGATATGAGTGCGGCCGAAGCGTGCGGCTAAATCAACGCTGTGTTCATTTAGATTAGATTAACAGTGAACAGGGTTCGTGCACGGGAATAAAGTTGTACGAAAGTGGACAAAATCTTAATTGGGGTCAGTGGGGCAGAGATTTTAAACGTTTTGGAAATGGTGGATGCGCCGGGCGAATTAATTCTTAAATGGCTCAGTTATAAAAAGTTTAATAGTAATAGTACAATCCCACTTTTTAAATTACTGTAATTGTGAAATTACAGACTACATCCTTAAGTCCACGAACTATATGATCAACACGTTCATTAATAATACCTGCAAATGCATTTTTTATAAGACTATTGTCGATTAATGTGGATCTATTTTTATTCAAAATCCATACCAACAAATCAATATTTTTTTGTTAAACTTCCAAGTTTTTAAGATAAACATATTCTAATTATAAACACAATTCTTTAATATTTATCAATCTGTAATTATTTTTATTGGGTCAGACTTCGCAATCGATGGAAATGAATAATGAAATTGATAAATATTTTTGAAGCAAACTATAGATTAATTATATTAATCGAATGAAAGTTTGAAATAGCACGAATGAGTGGCTTGTAATTTCAATGAGTTCTGGGAGTTTCGGTTTTATTTTTATCTTCCATTTGAGGTACAACTGGAAAAACTTTCCTACATCATTATGCAATTTACAGTCCATTTGACTGCTATTAAAAAATTCACGCTGTAGAAAGTGCGTACTGAAATTTTAACGTTTTAATTAGAGAGCATTCGAGTTACTTTCTGTTGACATTTCAGGTCGTTGCATGGATGTGAATTGTTGATCAGTATGGATTATTTCTTTTGATGCGGGGTAATTGGAATCGATATTCGATTCTTTAGATTGTTTAGACACTTTGGATTTTTCGATTTTTTTGGGATTTATGGATTATTTAGATTTCTTCAGGTTTCTCAGATTTAAAAATAAAATTTTCTAAAAACCGGCTCTGCTGTTCTACTATTTTGAAATTTGGTACATTTAATAAATGATTTATCAGTAGCACCATTCCCAAATTTCATTGCTGTGGCACCAACACAACAAAAAGTACAATTTTTTTGATTGAACTTTGAAACTTTTTTTTATCTACCACTAAAAATAAAAAAAATTTAAATCCGACTCTGTTGTCCTACAATGTTGAAATTTGGTACAGTTAATAAATGAGTTACAAGTAGCAACCTAACCAAATTTGATTGCTGTACAATTAACACAACCAAAATTACTATATTTTTTGTTAAATTTAAAAGCTTTTTTTGACTACCCTAAAAATAAAAATTTCTAAAATCCGACTCTGTTGTTCAACAATTTTAAAATTCGGTACAGGTAATGAATGAGTTGCAAGTAATAACTTCTTCAAATTTGATCGCTGTGGCACCACCACAATCAAAAATACATTTTTTTTATAGAATTCTGGAACTTTTTGGTTTGCTCCAAAAATAAAAATTTCTAAAATTTGGCTCTGTTGTTCCACAATTTTGAAATTTGCTGCAGTAAAAAAATGAGCTACGAGTAGCAACATCCTTAAATTTGTTTAATCGCTTAAACAAATTAATAAATTTTACTATTTGCCAAAATGCAATATGTGCATTTTTGTCGTTCAGCAGGTTCTTCAACCCGGTCAGTGACCAGCAGCAATCGTACATGTAGGCAATATTACGAAATTGTCTACTACTCATAATTAAGTTCAATGTATTGTTAAGTTTTTAATCATCACAATTTTTTATAAAATAAATTCAGTATAGAACCAACAGTCGTTCGATCTACTCCCCAACCCCCTTTAACATGGTCCTTCGAGCGAAAGAATTTTAAAAAATTTGAGCCGTGGAAGTTAAGAAGCTTAACAGTAGTAGCTTAACATACTAAACAAAAAACTTTTTGAACACTTTTGAATTCGGTTACGTGACGCGTAGCGAAAGTACTTTTTTATTTTGTGAATCGTGAGTGCAAGTGACGAGCGATTCAAGTGACACAATGCCTACACGACAGCAAACAACAGCAGAAGATGAGAGGAAATTAAAAGACCAGGCAAGACGGATGGAGATGTTAAAAGAAGACATCAGCAGTGCCAAGCTGGCAACGGATGGCTTCAAGCAATATCTGGATGACATAAAAAGGCAATGGATGACTATAATGGACAACGATGTGGAGATTAACCGAATAGAAGAAGAAGGAAGATCTTCAAAATACTTTACTGAACACTGGTTTGACAAGATGCGTACAATGTATCGAAACAGCATTATTGAACTGGATCAGAAAATACGCAGTCAGGAGAACACCAGTTCACAAGGAATAACCAACAACAATGGGTTGCTACCAAAGTTGAAAATTCCAATTTTTGACGGAAGATACGAGGAATGGCCGACGTTTGCGGATATCTTCAATCAAGTCATTCACAATAATGGGAACTTGAGTAACGTTGAAAAGATTCAATTCCTAAAAACAAGCGTAAAAGGGGAGGCGCTGAAGGCAGTTCAGCACTTTGAAATTACTGAGACAAATTACGAGTGTGCCTGGAATGAGCTAAAGTCCAGGTACGACAACAAGCGACGAATTGTAAATCAACTGATAAACAAAATTCTACGGCTACCAACTTCAAAGAATGAGTCTGCAGATGAATTGAAAGAAATCTACAACACAGTAAGGGAGTGTTTGGAGGCGTTGAAAATGCAAGGAGTTCAAACAGATTCTTGGGATGCCATCGTGGTGTGTATCATCGCAAACAAATGGGATACAAGAACAAATGAACTATTTGAATCATCGTTGACGAACGCCTTCGACATTCAAGGTTTGGAGATGGTCCTAAATTTCATCATGCGAAGATTTCAAGCCATGGAAGCGTCGGGACATGCTACCAACAAAGGCACAAGGACAGTGGAGAAACCTGTATGGGAGCCGTCGCACTCCAAGGCTAACTGTAAGTACTGTAATATGCCACATTTGATATACACTTGTAAAAAATTTAAGGACCTAAACAGTTCCCAGCGGTTGAAATTTATTAAAGACAAAAAACTATGTTTTAACTGTTTAAATCACGAGTACGGTCAAAAATGCTTTTCCGTAAACAAATGTCGGGTATGTGACAAAAATCATCATTCGTTAATTCATTCAGAAGAGCGAAAACCTGTTGTCTCAACTAAGTATGTTGAAAAATCGGTTAAGGTGACTAATCATTTAGCGTGTAAAGACAGAAATGCAATATTAGCAACTGCATTAATTAGGGTAACGAACTCAGGTAAGGGATTCGAATACTTGAGGGCGTTAATTGATCCAGGGTCTCAAGCAGCATTTGTTACTGAAGAGGCTGCAAGCTTATTGGGTCTACCAAGAGAGAAGATCAACGCTGAGATAATGGGTCTCGGTGATTCAAAACAACGTACGAGTCATCATAAAATAACCGCGATTTTTAAACCTAGAACATCAAGTAATTTCAAGATTGTCACTGAATTATTTGTGTTGCCAAAACTTACAAGTAATGCACCAAGTCAACCAGTTGAATTCGTGGAGTCTGAGTGGGAAAATTCCATAATTGCTGATCCTTCGTTTTATAAACCTGGACCCATTGACATAATCTTAGGAGTCCGCGAGTATCAGAGCATGTTACTGAACGGAGTTAAGAAGACAAATAATGGGTTAGTCGGTCAAAACACAGAATTGGGTTGGATAATTTTTGGGGCCACGGAGAAATCTGACAGTAAAGATGTGAAGGTGGTTACGATGATGAATAGAACAGAAACTGATATAGATCTTTCGAGATTCTGGGAACTAGAGGAGGTGACATCATCTCGACAAATATCTAAAGAAGAAGAGGTGTGTGAAAAACAATTTCATGAAACAACAATTCGAAACTCAGACGGAAAATATGTTGTTAGTATTCCGATGAAAGACGGTGACCTAGAGCTCGGTGAGTCAAGGCCGCGTGCAATGGCAAGATTACTGCAATTGGAGAATCGCTTAGAACAGCAAGAAAACAATAACAAAGAGTACAATGAATTCATGAAGGCATATGTTGACCTAGGACACATGGTTGAAGTGCCGAGACAGGACGAAGAAAAAGGTAAATATTACATTCCTCACCATCACGTGATAAGAGAAGAAAGTACTACAACGAAACTAAGGGTTGTGTTTGATGCGTCGTCCAAAACAACGAACGGGAAAAGTCTCAATGACATCATGCTAACAGGTCCGAGAATTCAAGAAGAGTTATTTGACATTCTACTTCGATGGAGAAGCAAGAAGATTGCTTTTACTGCGGACATTGAAAAGATGTATCGGCAGATACTTATGGATGTGGAAAGTCAAGAGTATCATAGGATACTTTGGAGATTTACGAAAACAGAACCTGTAAAAGAATATAGGCTAGCCACAGTGACATACGGAACCAGAGCTGCTCCGTACTTGGCAGTCAGAACGATTCAACAGCTGGCCAGAGACGAAATGCACAGATTTCCAATGGCAGCAAGGATGGTACTAAAAAACTGCTACGTAGATGATGTCTTATCAGGAGCTGACACAGCACAGGAAGCATCAGTGTTACAAGGTGAATTGATCGAGCTATTTAAATCAGGAGGATTTAATCTACGCAAATGGTGTAGTAATAGCACACAATTGTTAGAGAATTTACCAGCAGAGTTGAGAGACAAGGAAGCAGTAGAGCTGACTGAAGATGATGTAAAAAAATCACTGGGAATTTATTGGATTCCATACAATGACACAATCAACTTTAAAATCACTAAAAACGACAAGGACAATGGAAAACTAACAAAAAGAATAATTGCATCTGAAATCGCCAAACTTTTTGATCCACTGGGACTACTATCACCCGTAGTCATCACAGCAAAGTTACTGATCCAAGAGCTTTGGAAGTGTGAAAGTAAATGGGATGAAGCAGTACCATCAACGATTGCAGACAAATGGAACAAATTCTACAGGAAGTTGAAAGAAGTTGAAGAAATTACAATTGAGCGATGGACGCACCATCACCAGGGACTTAAAAGTACAGAGATACATGGATTTTGCGATGCTTCGGAGAAAGCTATAGGTGCAGCAGTGTACCTTAAAGTAACTGATGACGAGGACAATGTCAAGATAACGTTACTGGCAGCGAAATCTAAGGTGGCACCGTTAAAGACTAAAAGTACCCTTCCGAGACTTGAACTATGTGCTGCGTTGTTGCTATCAAAACTAATGAAGAGAGTAATTGAATCATTACAATTCATCAACTACAAAATGCATGCCTGGACCGACTCCATGATAACATTATGTTGGATAAGAGGTGAAGCAACAAGGTGGAAAACATTTGTAGCAAATCGTGTTACTGAGATCAACCAACTCACAAGTGGAGCAGAATGGCATCACGTCAGATCGGAAGAAAATCCAGCTGATGCAATCACAAGAGGATTGACCCCAGAGAAAATGGTCAACAACGAATTATGGTGGAACGGTCCTAAGTGGCTAAAATTTGAAGATGAGAATTGGCCAAAAAACGAAAACGTTCCATCCACACAATTAGAGCAAAGGAAATGCTTGCATGTACAAGTTAAGAATAAAGACATGAACAAGATCCATGAACATTGGTCATCGCTAATAAAGGCAAAACGAGTCATAGCGTACTGCATGAGGTTCATCCACAATCTGAAAAATCCGAAGATGATTGGTCCATTAAAGGTGCAAGAACTGGAACAAGCTCTCAATTATATGATTAAAAGTGAGCAGAATGACACTTTTATTGACGAAATTCGCGAACTCAACAAATCAAGGAACATAAGCAAACAAAGTTGTTTATCAACATTACACCCATTCGTAGATAAAAATGGAATACTGCGAGTAGGTGGTCGTTTGGAACATTCATTACTAAGATACGACGAAAAACACCCAATCATCATCTCAGGGAAAGGTCGTCTAGCACAGATGATTGCAATAGATGCCCATTTGCAAACGTTGCATGGTGGAAATCAACAAACGCTAGCGTACACGAGAAGGATGTATTGGATTACAGGTGGAAAGAACACAATCAAGAAAATAATAAACAACTGCACTGTCTGTACAAGATACAAAGCTAAAACAGCCCAACAATTAATGGGTCAATTACCAGCAATCAGGGTGAATCCAGCTCCAGCATTTTTAAACACAGGCATCGATTATGCTGGCCCTATTCAAGTGAGGGCAACGAAGGGCAGAGGCCATAAGTCGACAAAGGGTTATATAGCGGTATTTGTTTGTCTAACCACAAAGGCAATTCATCTCGAAGTAGTGAGCGACATGAGCGCAGAATCTTTTATGGCTGCACTTAAAAGATTTACAGCACGCAGAGGGCCAAGTGCAAACATCTATTCAGACAATGGTACTACTTTCATAGGTGCAAGTGGATTACTCGAACAACAAGTTCAAGAAATGATACAAGGATCAACAATAACAGATGAATTGGCGAATAAGGGAACACAATGGCACTTCATACCTCCAAGCGCACCCCACTTTGGTGGAATCTGGGAGGCAGGCGTAAAATCGACAAAACATCAT
Organism: Gnatocerus cornutus; assembly: GCA_029298725.1. Lineage (NCBI taxonomy): Eukaryota > Metazoa > Arthropoda > Insecta > Coleoptera > Tenebrionidae > Gnatocerus > Gnatocerus cornutus. The sequence continues at coordinate 21,919,461 of CM055510.1, forward strand.
CTTAAACGTGTGGTCGGAGAATCCACACTTACATACGAAGAGCTAACTACGCTGTTGCATCAAGTTGAAGCTTGCTTAAATTCGCGACCCTTATGTAGACTCACTGAAGAGATGAACGACTCATCGGTGCTGACGCCAGGGCATTTTTTAATTGGAAGAGAGTTACTGTCGCCAGCAAGTCCAAACGCCGTTGACGACGAGCTGTTGTTAGAAGGGCGTTGGAAAATCGTTCAAAAGATGAAGAAAGATTTTTGGAAGGCGTGGTCAACAGACTACTTGAACCAATTGCAACAAATGTATAAGTGGAAGAATCAAGAGAGCAATGTCAAGGTGGGACAAGTGGTGTTGATAAAGGAAGATAACGTTAGTCCAAGTAAATGGCCACTAGCACGAATTACAGATACACATGCAGATAATCAAGGCGTAGTACGAGTAGTCACAGTGAAAAGAGCAGAAGGCGCGGAGTTGAAACGTCCAATTCACAAACTGATTCCCCTACCGGGAGAAGATGAAGAAAAGGGAAATTTACAAAGGAGAGAAACAAAAACAGAACAAACTCAACAAAAAAGAAACTACACAAACTGCTCGCGATGGAAAGTAGTGACGATAGCGTTGTTGTTTCTACTACATTTTGGGAAGGCAAGCGTCAGCAAAAGGCTGAGTCAGGTGTTGAGTTGAGGCCTCTGAATCGATTAGTAGCAGATCCTCTAGAAGGATTCGAGTCTCTTAGTTTGGGAACTAATACATAGTGTAGAAATTGGTGGAATTTAAATTAGCGGTAAAATAAGTTGGGGTTTTTAATTAATTATTATTGGATAGTTAGAAAATATGGCATTTTACAATATTTACGTTCAACAATTTTACTTTTACTTTAAAACAATTACTTTTTTTACTTTTATGTTGTCTATAATGTGAATAGAATACTGTGGTCAGCAATTGTTGCAGATGTACTATGGACACCCTGACCACACACAACACGGCACACAAGAAGAATCTGCTGACGTACAGGAAGCGATCACCGACAAGGATGTGTCCAGTTCCAGTCGTCGAGTCGCCAATATGTTTAATCGCTTAAACAAATTAATAAATTTTACTATTTGCCAAAATGCAATATGTGCATTTTTGTCGTTCAGCAGGTTCTTCAACCCGGTCAGTGACCAGCAGCAATCGTACATGTAGGCAATATTACGAAATTGTCTACTACTCATAATTAAGTTCAATGTATTGTTAAGTTTTTAATCATCACAATTTTTTATAAAATAAATTCAGTATAGAACCAACAGTCGTTCGATCTACTCCCCAACCCCCTTTAACAAATTTCATCGGTGTGGCACCAACACAACCAAAGATACAATTTTTTTATCAAATTTTGGAACTTTTTGGTTTGCCTCAAAAATAAAAATTTCTAAAATTTGACTCTTTTGTTCCACAATTATGAAAATTGGTGAAGTTAATAACCTTTGCCTGTTTACTGCAAATTTTGCGACACTTTGAATTTTTTACGTATCTTTTTGAGTCGAAGAAAAAAATTTTGATATTAGATTTTTTAATTACGCCACAATTTCTGGAATTTTCGAACTCTGCCAAATACTGTTTTTGATCTTTCTATTTTTTTTTTCAAGCGCAATTTCTTCTGGCTCAATTTTCGGTCAACTTGGCGAAATTTGTCTTATTCCGGTAATGAATAAGGTAAGCCCGCCCTTGCTCATATTTCAGCCCCTAATAGCCCCAGCGCTGGTAATCGACGGCTGTTCGATGTTTTTTGATGGATGATGACATGAATAATGATAGAGCTGCGGTTGGGCGTTATTTTACACGAGAAGACTTCAAATGGGGCCCTAATTTCCACGAAAAATCGCCTCTAATTTGGCCCGTCCAAACGTCAAAAATATGCTAATTGCGCAAAGAGAACGACGATAATTGCCATTTAATGACATGTTTAATATGCAAATGCGTCTGTTTTTCCGATTCGAATCGAAGAATGAACCGAAAGGGAAAAGCAATCGAAATCTGCTGATTTGTTCTAATCTGGAAAAGTCCTCTAAATCTAAAATCCATTTTCCGGAAGTTAAACTGGGCCACGACAAAGAAAACGAGTCACTTGTTAAAACTCCAACTCGGACATCCCGACATGTGACTTTTGGAAAGTCCGCAATTATGACTATTCATCTTTGAGCCGCATTGTGGTCGAAAAGTTTGCTCAAATTATTCGTATTCTTTCGAACGTGAGTGGAATATTGAGAAGTAAATGTGCAGCGTCGAGGGAGTGGACTTGAAAATATTCCACTTTTCAGACTGTCATGTTTGTAGCACTGTCATTACGAAGAGGGTGCAGCTCCAGGAAAGTTTGATTTGAAATCGAGGTGATTGGAAATCCATCACGTAATAGCCGCCATGCTGTCAAGGCGCGGAATGAAAAATGGCTCCGAGAGATTTTCACCCCGAAATACCCTTTCGTTTTCGCAGGGAAACTACTCAACAATGGGGGAAAAATGTGCAGTGCGCTCATTACCTCGTTACCGATTTCTTTGCTTTCCAATATCCTCTACTTCTATATCTTCAAGTGCGTTATGTAACAACAAAAGTAATTGCGTTACTTTTTAATATGTTTACCGGTAGAGCGTAAAAAAACCTGAGAAAACCTAAGGAAATTTCAGAAAACTTGAAGAAACTTGAGAAAACCTAAAAAAAAACGTAAAGAAACTTCCCAAATTAAAAAAAAAAGTGTTTTTGATTGTGTTGCTGCTACAGCTATAAAATTTGTAGAGGTTGCTACTTGTAATTTATTCATTAGTTGTACCAAATTTCAAAATAGTAGGCCAACAGAGTCGGATTTTAATAATTTTGGTGTTTATAGTAGTTTCAAAATATTCTTTAAAAAATTGTATCTTTGGTTGTGTTGGTACCAAAGCAATGAAATTTATGTATGTTGCTATTCTTGAGTCGTTTATTAACTGGTCTAAATTTCAGAATTGTGGAATAACAGAGTCGGATTTAAAAAAAAAATATTTTTAGGGTAGTTAATAGTATATTATGAAACGCGTTTCGTAATGAACATTTTGCCGCACGCACGTCATAAAGTAGTAAGTGCGGCAAAATGCATTATGAACAAGTATCATACGCTATTTTTTCTATTTCGCCTTATTTTAAACGAAAAAACTTGATTTCGAAATCTAGGGAATTTTAGGGTAGTTAGCATTTGCAAAATGTTCGGGAAAAAATTCGAAGTAGCCAAATCCAATTTCAGTCAGTTTGACAGGTGTGACGTTTTGAGGTTATCGGAGCGAAAGGGAGCCAAGAGAGCGAAGATATTGATCATGATCATGATACTTCTCTTGCATCCAAAGAGTTTTTCTCCGAAGAATTATTAAACCAAGTACATCAAGAAACAATAGTGTATTGATCGATTTATCAAGGTTTATCAAAACCAAAGTCTAAATTGTCAACGTTGACGGCAGGTTGACGGTTTGTCTGCTGCAAACCTAAGAAAAATATAAGTTCCTGGAAATATTGGCACGGCATTGATCCATTACGATACCGAAATACGCTCAAACGCGTATCGAAATATCTTCATTATGAACGCGAAATAGAAAAAAACTGTTTCAAAATCCTCTAAAAAAGTGTATCTTTAATTGTGTTGGTGCCACTGCGATCAAATTTAAGGAGTTTTCTTTTGGTAACTCATTTATTAACTGTACCAAATTGCAAAATTGTGCAACAACACAGTCGGATTTTATAAATTTTTATTTTAAGGTAATTAAAAAAAACTTGAAATTCTATAAAAAAAATCCGTATTATTGGTTTTATTAGCGCAACATCGATGAAATATGGGCAGGTTGTTTCTCTTAACCGATTTATTAACTGTACTAACTGCAAAATTGTGCAACGACAGAGTCGGATTATAGAAATTTTTATTTTTAGGGTAGTTAAAAACTGTTTCAAAATCCTCTAAAAAATTGTATCTTTAGATGTGTTGGCGCCACAGCGATCAAATTTGAGGAGTTTGCTTTTGGTGACTTATTTATTAACTGTACTAAATTGCAAAATTGTGCAACAACAGAGTCGGATTTTAGAAATTTTTATTTTAAGGTAATTAAATAAAAACTTAAAATTCTATAAAAAAAATCCGTATTATTGGTTTTATTAGCGCAACATCGATGAAATTTAAACAGGATGTTTCTCTTAACCCATTTATTAACTGTATCAAATTGCAAAATTGTGCAACGACAGAGTCGGATTTTAGAAATTTTTATTTTTAAGATTGTGAAAAAAAGTTTCAAAATCTTATAAAAAATTGTATTTTTTGTTGTGTTGGTGCTACTGCAACCAAATTAATGGAGGTTGCTACTGGTGATTCATTTATAAATTGTACCAAATTCCAAAATTGTGGAACCACAGAGTCGGATTTTAGAAATTTTTATTTTTGGGGTAGTTAAAAAAAGTTTTAAAATTTTATTATATTTTGACGATTTTGAATTTTTACTCACTTTATAAACAGCCAAATTTAAAAAAAATACAAAAATGCCGGAATTATGGCACTCTGAAAAATTATTGATGATTATACGTTCGTAAAAATTCAAATTTTCTCAAAATCTGTAATTATAGTTTCACGACTTTGAAATTTGACTTTGAAAAAACCTAAAAACGCCGGAATTACGATTAAAATTTGTTTACATTACAATCAACCCAATTTTACTAAGTGTGCCAAATATAGAAGACGTAGACCTAGAAACACCAGAGCTATGGCACTCAAAACCATTAATGGAAATTCTGATTTTAGAAAATCTACAATTTTAGTTTCAAAATTTTAGTTTTTTTGCGACTGCTTCGTTCAAAAATGCAAAAATAATCTTAAAATATGTTCAAAGGTTTTAATATTTTTGAATTAAAAATTTGAGTGTTTTATTAGTTTTGAAATAAAAAAAGAATGTTTTAAGTTTAGAAATCAGCTTGCAAGCACTTAAGCCCGCGTTCGTTCACCCTCTACTTGAACCACCGCGTATCTTCCCCAAACACCAGGCCCGAACCTCCTGTTGCTTGAATCCCACATTCGAGGGTTGTTCTTCCCCTCCGTCTGTATCCATAACGAGAACAATGGGGTGTAAATTTTCGCTAACCGGAAAAGTAGGGGCACGTGTCTGTCGGCCCGCTGCAACAATAGTGGAAGCAGATGAAACTGAAGTGACAAAAAAACTTCACATTCGTGCGCTACCTGATCCAAACAGATGCAACAGGGAACAAGAACTCCAACAATGAAACGGGTCGGTTCGATATGTCGCAGATTAAAATGTACAAAGCTGGAACGACTGGAAGTGTCACAAAGTGTGCTGCTGTGTGGTGAATGCACATTTTACTGGGTACTTGTTGAGCTGATTGTTCACTGAATGTCTTGCTTGGGCTCGAAAATTGCGAGATGACGAAACGAACGGAAACGGAATGGCTTAACTTGCGAGTTTATTGGGGGGAGCACCCCCCACGTCTATTGTTTATCGCCGCGATTAGCATACGAGCTAGCCGCCTCTTCTAGGGGTTGCTTCACCCTCGACTCCATTCATTTGCATTTTTTTTTAACGAACAAGGTGAAACATTCCATTTGTATGTTGTTGTGTGGCGGCTAATTTGTATGCCGAGTCGTATCACGTTGCAGATATGATGCAGCAGGGGTGGACTAGACCGGAGGCTGCTTATCGAGTGCCTTCGATCGGTTGATGAGGACCGGGAGGCTGCAGATAGGCCTTATCTGCGGCGACTGGGGACATTAACGGGATTGCGCCTCCACCACCCGTGCACAGACTTAAATACTGCAGCGAATGAAGAAAAATTCTATTTATTTTACCTCAATCTCCATCAAGCGAAGAACAAACGCCATTAAAGTTTGAGTGCGATAAGAGTAATTGGTGCTCTGATAAAAGTCATTTCTAGTCAAAAATTTTGGTAACGACACCGTAAACTACAACTGAAGAAGTTAACATTTTACTCCGAGCAAACAAAGCTCTGAAGTTTCTTTCTAGGACTGTTGGTCATAAAAACAGGATAATTCACATGTTTGTTTTTATAGAGACATAATCCGCTCTATAATCTGGCTTTGCATTTGCAATTTGAAAACACTGTAAAGTGAAGAAGTAAACTTCTTGTACTTTATTCTCTAGCAGACATAAAACGCAGAACTTGCACGGGAGCGCGATAAAAACCAAACTCAATTCCGCTCTTGCTGGAAAAACGGATATTCTTAACAAAAGTAAGTACTTAGCGTAATAAAATTACGCATGACATAAGACAAAAGTTCTTGAGATAATCCGTTGCACGGCGGTTAAAGGTGAAGTAAGTTATTATAATCTGAAGAGACGGAATTTTATCAAGTTTGAGGGCGAATTGGCTCATTTAATAATCTTTGTCTGTTTATAAAGTGGAAAAAAAATATAAATCGTGCAACTGTAATTGCAGATTTGGAAAAATTTGAATTTTTACGAAGGCATAATCTCTAAAAAAATTTTGATTGTCGTAATTTCGGCGTTTTTAGATTTTTTTTGTAATTTGATACACTTAATACCCATTTTTGGCTTATAAAGATTTTACTTCAACACAAAATTCTCCAATAATTCTTCAGAGTGCCGCAATTCCGGCGTTTTTAGATTTTATTTGAAATTTGGCGCACTTAATAATCCTTTGTCGGTTTATAAAGTAGGCAAACATTCAAAATTGTAAAACTATAATTGCGGATTTTAGAAATTTTTATTTTTGGTACCAAGCAAAAAGTTCCCAGATCCTTCATTAAAATTCGTAATTTTGGTAATTTTAGTGCTATAACTAAGAAATTTTAGAAAATTACGATTATGTAATTGTGTATTAATCCCACCAAATTTCAAAATTGGAGAGTAAAAAACATAGATTTTAGAAATTCTATTTTTGAGCAAAAAGTTCCCACATTTTTCTCTAAAATTCGTAGTTATGGTAATTTTAGGGCTACAACTATGAAATTTAGAAAAGTTACTAATTTAAAATCGTTTATTGACTCTATTAAATTGCAAGAATGTAGAGGGTAGAACACAGATTTTAGAAATTTTTATTTTTGGGCCCAAGCAAAAAGTTCCTTCATTTTTCACTAAAATTCATAATTTTGGTAATTTTAGTGCTACAATTATAAAATTTGGGAAAGTTACAATTTTCAACTCGTTTATTAACTCCACCAAATTGCAAGATTGTAGAGCAAAAAACATAGATTTTAGAAATTTTTATTTTTGAGCATAACTCAAAAGTTTCCACTTTCTTCTCTAAAATTTGTAATTTTAGTAATTTTAGTGCTACAACTATGAAGCTTGGGGAATTTACTATTTTAAAGTCGTTTATTAACTCCACCAAATTGCAAGATTGTAGAGCAAAAAACACAAATTTTCGAAATTTTTATTTTTGAGCCTAATTGAAAAGTTCCCACTTTCTTCTCTCAAATTCGTAATTTTAGTAAATTTAGTGCTACAACTATGAAATTTGGGGAATTTACTACTTTAAAGTCGTTTATTAACTCCACCAAATTGCAAGATTGTAGAGCAAAAAACATAGATTTTAGAAATTTTTATTTTTGAGCCTAACCCAAAAGTTCCCACTTTCTTCTCTAAAATTTGTAATTTTAGTAATTTTAGTGCTACAACTATGAAACTTGGGGAATTTACTATTTTAGAGTCGTTAATTAACTCTACCAAATTGCAAGATTGTAGAGCAAAAAACATAGATTTTAGAAATTTTTATTTTTGAGACCAACCAAAAAGTTCCCACTTTCTTCTCTAAAATTCGCAATTTTGGTAATTTTAGTGCTGCAACTATAAAACTTGGGGAATTTACTTTTTTAGAGTCGTTTATTAACTCCACCAAATTGCAAGATTGTAGAGCAAAAAACACGGATTTCAGAAATTTTTATTTTTGAGACCAACCAAAAAGTTCCCACTTTCTTCTCTAAAATTCGTAATTTTGGTAATTTTAGTGCTACAACTATAAAACTTGGGAAATTTGCTATCTAAGAGTCGTTTATTAATTCCACCAAATTGCAAAATTGTAGAGCAAAAGACACAAATTTTAGAAATTTTTATTTTTGAGCCTAACTCAAAAGTTCCCACTTTCTTCTCTAAAATTCGTAATTTTAGTAAATTTAGTGCTACAACTATGAAACTTGGGGAATTTACTATTTTAAAGTCGTTTATTAACTCCACCAAATTGCAAAATTGTAGAGCAAAAAACATAGATTTTAGAAATTTTTATTTTTGAGCCTAATTCAAAAGTTCCCACTTTCTTCTCTAAAATTTGTAATTTTAGTAATTTTAGTGCTACAACTATGAAACTTGGGGAATTTACTACCTTAGAGTCGTTTATTAACTCCACCAAATTGCAAGATTGTAGAGCAAAAAACACGGATTTTAGAAATTTTTATTTTTGAGACAACCAAAAAGTTCCCACTTTCTTCCCTAAAATTCGTAATTTTGGTAATTTTAGTGCTGCAACTATAAAACTTGGGGAATTTACTTTTTTAGAGTCGTTTATTAACTCCACCAAATTGCAAGATTGTAGAGCAAAAAACACGGATTTCAGAAATTTTTATTTTTGAGACCAACCAAAAAGTTCCCACTTTCTTCTCTAAAATTCGTAATTTTGGTAATTTTAGTGCTACAACTATGAAACTTGGGGAATTTACTATTTTAAAGTCGTTTATTAACTCCACCAAATTGCAAGATTGTAGAGCAAAAAACACGGATTTTAGAAATTTTTATTTTTGAAACTAACCAAAAAGTTCCCACTTTCTCCTCTAAAATTCGTAATTTTGGTAATTTTAGTGCTGCAACTATAAAACTTGGGGAATTCACTTTTTTAGAGCCGTTTATTAACTCCACTAAATTGCAAGGTTGTAGAGCAAAAAACACGGATTTTAGAAATTTTTATTTTTGAGCCCAAGCAAAAAGTTCCTTCATTTTTCACTAAAATTCATAATTTTGGTAATTTTAGTGCTACAATTATAAAATTTGGGAAAGTTACAATTTTCAAGTCGTTTATTAACTCCACCAAATTGCAAGATTGTAGAGCAAAAAACACGGATTTTAGAAATTTTTATTTTTGAGACCAACCCAAAAGTTCCCACTTCCTTCCCTAAAATTCGTAATTTTGGTAATTTTAGTGCTACAACTATGAAACTTGGGGAATTTGCTATCTAAGAGTCGTTTATTAATTCCACCAAATTGCAAAATTGTGGAGCGAAAGACACAAATTTTAGAAATTTTTACTTTTGAGCCTAACTCAAAAGTTCCCACTTTCTTCTCTAAAATTCGTAATTTTAGTAATTTTAGTGCTACAACTATGAAACTTGGGGAATTTACTATTTTAAAGTCGTTTATTAACTCCACCAAATTGCAAGATTGTAGAGCAAAAAACATAGATTTTAGAAATTTTTATTTTTGAGCATAACTCAAAAGTTCCCACTTTCTTCTCTAAAATTTGTAATTTTAGTAATTTTAGTGCTACAACTATGAAACTTGGGGAATTTACTATTTTAAAGTCGTTTATTAACTTCACCAAATTGCAAGATTGTAGAGCAAAAAACACAAATTTTCGAAATTTTTATTTTTGAGCCTAATTGAAAAGTTCCCACTTTCTTCTCTCAAATTCGTAATTTTAGTAAATTTAGTGCTACAACTATGAAATTTGGGGAATTTACTATTTTAAAGTCGTTTATTAACTCCACCAAATTGCCAGATTGTAGAGCAAAAAACATAGATTTTAGAAATTTTTATTTTTGAGCCTAATTCAAAAGTTCCCACTTTCTTCTCTAAAATTCGTAATTTTGGTAATTTTAGTGCTACAACTATGAAACTTGGGGTATTTGCTATCTAAGAGTCGTTTATTAATTCCACTAAATTGCAAAATTGTAGAGCAAAAGACACAAATTTTCGAAATTTTTATTTTTGAGCCTAACTCAAAAGTTCCCACTTTTTTCTCTAAAATTCGTAATTTTAGTAAATTTAGTGCTACAACTATGAAACTTGGGGAATTTACTATTTTAGTGTCGTTTATTAACTCCACCAAATTGCCAGATTGTAGAGCAAAAGACACAGAGTTTAGAAATTTTTAGTTTTAGGACCAAGCAAAACGTTCCTTCATTTTTCACTAAAATTCAAAATTTAAAATTATAAAACTATAATTGCGTATTATGAGAAAATTTAATTTAAATAATTTTTCAGAGTGAAATTTGGCGCACTAAATTTGGCGCTTGCTCCGTTTGTAAAGTGAGCAAAAACTCAAAATTATGGACCCTAAATTACAGATTTTTGTCAAAAAAAAAACACTGAACTCAATTCCGCTCTGTTGAAGACCGGATATTCTTAAGAAAAGTAAGTACTTAGCGAAATAGAATTACGCACGACATAAGACAAAAGTTCTTGAGATAATCCGTTGCACGGCGGTAAAGGTAAAGTAAATTATTATAATCCGAAGAGACGAAATTTTATCAAGTTTGAGGGCGAGCTGGGGTGCTATCTTTATTAAAACTTTTATCTTGAGTGCCACTCATTCGCCTTATTTATTTCTTTTCGGTTTTTCGGGGGAACAAAGTAATTTTCGTTTTTTTCCGGGGTGTAGTAGCGTTTCCGGTTTCCGGAGCCTGCAACCCCATCCATCCATCTGCTATCTATCAGGTGGTCGTCGTCCAGGTACGGCACGTGCCCCTCTCCCCCATCGAGCGGCCACGTGTTGGAGTAGCGCGTCCTCAGCCGGCGCACCCCTTCCGCAATCGATGCGCGGCCGGCGGCGCGGGGCGGACGCCGTCCCCACTCCCTCCACTATATATAAAAGCGCTAGAGGGTTAGGGCGCGCTCCAAAACCACGAGGGGTCTGTTTAGTTTAGTTCTGTTGTGTTCGCTCTTGTTCGCTGTCTTCTGTCCTGTCCTCTCTCTGTAGTAGTTCTTCCGTTTCTCGATGTCTTCGGGGTGGTGCGAGTGCGCGAGTGCACGTCTTTAGGGATGTCGGCGGGTCTAGGCACGCGATAGCGCCATGCCGCGCTGCCTCATGGCTAAGAAGTGGAAGGCGTATCCGTGGCCGGAGCGACCGGAGCCGCCCGACCAAGATGAGGACGAGGAGATCGACGTCGTGGGAGACGCTCCTTCGTGCTGGGGGCCCTCGAGTCCTACGGCGGGCGCCACGGCGCCCAGCCCACCGCCGACGTCGCCGAACGGAACCACGCTCGTCTACAACGGTACGACCAAAATATTCTCAATTTGGCGTTTCTTCATTTTAAAGTTAAATCCATTCGCGAATTTATTCAACAGGTAATTGAATATTTTTCCAACCCAAAAATAACAAATCGTCTCCGGATTTTTAAAAATAGCTCCGGAATTTTAAGCCTCATAATTATTCATCACATATCGATTTGTCTTCCCAATCATCGACAACGATCTCGATTAATTCACAGCCGTCACCTTTTTAAAGGAGCCTTTTCAAACGCCAAATTAAACAGATTTTACAAAATTTTAATTTTTTAAGAACGCAAAATTTCCAATAATTTTTCGGACCGACGTGATTCCGGCGTTTTTTTGTTTGAAATTTGACACATTTAATAACGTTTGCGGGTTTATAGAGTGAACAAAAATTCAAAATCGTAAAACTATTATTGCGAATTTTGAGAAAATTTGAATTTTTTAAGAACCCAAAATCTCAAATTACGTAATTTTGTTGTTTTTTGGTCTTTTTCTTTAAAAATTGGCACATTTAATAATATTTGGTTGTTAATACGAGTAAAGTAGATAAAAATTCAAAATCGTGACAATATAATAGAATTTTAAAACTTTTTTTAATTACCATAGAAATAAAACAATTTAAAACCCGACTCTGTAATTCCACAATTTTGACATTTGGTACAGTTAATAAATGGGTCACCAGTAGCAACCTCCCTAAATTTGATTGCAGTGGCACCAACACAACCAAAGATTAAATTTTTTATAGAATTTTGAAACTTTTTTTGACTACAATAAAAATAAAAAAATTTAAAATCCGACTCTGTAATTCCACAATTTTGACATTTGGTACAGTTAATAAATGAGTCACCAGTAGCAACCTCCCTAAATTTGATTGCAGTGGCACCAACACAACCAAAGATTAAATTTTTTATAGAATTTTGAAACGTTTTTTGACTACAATAAAAATAAAAAAAATAAAATCCGACTCTGTAATTCCACAATTATGCAATTTGGTACAGTTAATAAATGAGTCACCAGTAGCAACCTCCCTAAATTTGATTGCAGTGGCACCAACACAACCAAAGATTAAATTTTTTATAGAATTTTGAAACGTTTTTTGAATACAATAAAAATAAAAAAAATTAAAATCCGACTCTGTAATTCCACAATTATGCAATTTGGTACAGTTAATAAATGAGTCACCAGTAGCAACTTCCCTAAATTTGATCGCAGTGGCACCAACACAACCAAAGATTAAATTTTTTATAGAATTTTGAAACTTTTTTTGACTACAATAAAAATAAAAAAATTTAAAATCCGACTCTGTAATTCCACAATTTTGACATTTGGTACAGTTAATAAATGGGTCACCAGTAGCAACCTCCCTAAATTTGATTGCAGTGGCACCAACACAACCAAAGATTAAATTTTTTATAGAATTTTGAAACTTTTTTTGACTACAATAAAAATAAAAAAAATTAAAATCCGACTCTGTAATTCCACAATTTTGACATTTGGTACAGTTAATAAATGGGTCACCAGTAGCAACCTCCCTAAATTTGATTGCAGTGGCACCAACACAACCAAAGATTAAATTTTTTATAGAATTTTGAAACGTTTTTTGACTACAATAAAAATTAAAAAAATTAAAATCCGACTCTGTAATTCCACAATTATGCAATTTGGTACAGTTAATAAATGAGTCACCAGTAGCAACTTCCCTAAATTTGATCGCAGTGGCACCAACACAACCAAAGATTAAATTTTTTATAGAATTTTGAAACTTTTTTTGACTACAATAAAAATAAAAAAAATTAAAATCTGACTCTGTAATTCCACAATTTTGACATTTGGTACAGTTAATAAATGAGTCACCAGTAGCAACCTCCCTAAATTTGATCGCAGTGGCACCAACACAACCAAAGATACAAATTTTTATAGGATTTTGAAACTTTTTTTTTAACTACATACTCTAAAAATAAAAATTTTTTAAATTTGACTATGTAATTCCACAATTTTGACATTTGGTACAGTAAATAAATGGGTCACCAGCAGCAACCTCCCTAAATTTGATTGCAGTGGCACCAACATAACCAAAGATACAAATTTTTATAGGATTTTGAAACTTTTTTTTTAACTACTCTAAAAATAAAAATTTTTAAAATTTGACTATGTAATTTCACAATTTTGACATTTGGTGCAGTAAATAAATGGGTCACCAGCAGCAACCTCCCTAAATTTGATCGCAGTGGCACCAACACAACGAAAGATACCATTTTTATAGGATTTTAAAGCTTTTTTTAACTACCATGAAAATAAATAATTTCGATGTTTTTAGATATTTTTTTTGAAATATGTACACTGAATACCAATTTTTGGCTCATAAAGTAGGCAAAAATTCAAAAGTTTCAACACAAAATTGCAGATTTTACAAAATTTGATTTTTTTAAGAACGCAAAATCTCCAATAATCTTTTAGAGTGCTATTTTAGGTTTTTTGCTTGAAATTTAGCACACTTAATGATCTAATAAATAATAATAATAAACAATTGCAGATTTTGAAAAATTAGAATTTTTTTAAGAACGCAAAATCTCCAATAATTCATCATCGACGACGATCTCGATTAATTCACAGCCATCACCTTTTTAAAAGAGCCTTTTCAAACGCGTAATTAAACTCGTAGTTTCTTATCTTAATAGCCCGTGATGAATGAAAACATCAAAAAGTCTCGATAATTCAATGAAAATTTTGCGCGAATTTCCCCGCTCCTGTCTAGGATCCGAGCTTAACGAGTTGATTATCAAAGCGAATTAAAATGATTAGATTCCCTCTCTCGATGCAAATTCAGCGGAATGTCTTCTGCTTCATTTAAATCGGCGAAGCTCGAATTTTGCAAGGCAAGGACGAAGTTTCCCCGCTCCGTTCAGGCAGAATTTGAAACAGATCGCTAATCCTCGCTGAAGAAAAACTGACCCACTTTTGCCCCATTTCCCGAGCGAAATATCAATAATCAGGCAGAATACCTCCGAGAAAATTGGCTAGAAAAATTAATCGATGATAAGACAAAGCTTTCTGAGCAAATACGAGGACAAAGCGGCGGTAAAAGTGGTTTTAATTGTGCTTTTCTGTCCGGTGGTAAGGTGAGACTTTATCGAACAGAATTGGGGTGAAAAATCTCCCTTTGACCCTTCGCGCGTTATGCAAATAGAGTCCCGTCCGTTGTTGTGTTGACGAGGGTGCGCAACAGTTTCCCCTTCCGTTTAAGCGCGAAATAATCATCTTTAGCGCCTCTCTGGAATTCCGAAGAAGAGACAATACCATAAAAACGGGGATCGGCGTCGTAAAACGACTCGCTTCTTATTGTCCTGGATAAGGACGAACGTACGGGATATGCATAGCATAACAGAAGGCTCTCTCTGTATACAACAGCTGGAGCGACGTCGCTCCCCTTTTAATTAAATCGGATACATCACAACAGCTGGCAGTGCGCGCCACTGGCATTAAAACGCAGAGCTCATCGCCAGAAACTCGATAAAAAGAAAAGTTAATATTCACTAGTAGGTGTGGACGGTGGCTTCTTCGGATTATTCGGAAAGCGCGTTTATGAAAAACGGGAATTAGAGTGGAGAGGGCTGCAGGTGACAAAGCTAACGTCAGGTTTTAATGGCGGTACTTCATAAAGTGAAACAAATTAAGTGACAATGTCAGGTTTTCGGGATTTTTAAGCCACTTTTCGCCGAGCGGGGGAGTTTGAGCGAAGGTGGATAAATATGATATCAAATAAGTTTCGCGTTCGCCTGTCACTCGCGTAAATATCAAGATCAACTGCAGAGGTGGACTTCGCTTTTTTTGGGGATCTAGCTTTGGGGCCTTCTTTGTTTCATAGTCTAATATGAAGAAATTAAACTTTAAAGCCACGGATAAGCGAGGGCCGCGAAAAGAAGTCGGCCATCTAGTCCCTTGCTAAAATTCGTAGTTTTGGTAATTTTAGTGCTACAGGTGTGAAATTTGGAGAAGTTACTATTTTAGAGTCGTTTATTTACTCTACTAAAGTGCAAAACTGTAGAGCACAAAACGTGGATTTTAGAAATTTTTATTTTTGAGACCAAGCAAAAAGTTCCAACATCTGCCACTAAAATTCGTAATTTTGGTAATTTTAGTGCTACAACTATGAAATTTAGGGAAGGCACTATTTTTAAATTGTTTATTAACTTTGCCAAATTGCAAGATCGTAGAGCAAAAGAGACAAATTTTAGAAATTTTTATTTTTGTGACCAGGCAAAAAGTTTCTCCATTTTGCACTAAAATTCATAAATTTGGTAATTTTAGTGCTACAACTATGAAATTTGGGGAAGTTATTATTTTTGGGTCGTTTATTAACTCTGCCAAATTGTAAAATTGTAGAGCAAAAAACACAGATTTTAGAAATTTTTAGTTTTGAGACCAAGCAAAAAATTCCCACTTCCGTCTCCAAAGTTCGTAGTTTTAGTAATTTTAGTGCTACAACTATGAAATTTGGGGAAGTTACTATTTTTGAGTCGTTTATTGACTCTGCCAAATTGCAAAAATGTAGAGCAAAAAACGCAGATTTTGAAAATTTTTTAGTTTTGAGACCAAGCAAAAAGTTCCCACATCCTTCACTAAAATTCGTCATTTTGGTAAATTTAGTGCAATAGCTATGAAATTTAAGGAAATTACTATTATTGAGTCGTTTATTAACTCTGCTAAATTGCAAAATTGGAGAGCAGAAAACAACGATTTTAGAAATTTTTATTTTAGAGTCTAAGCAAAAACATTTTCCACCAAAATTCGTAATTTTGGTAATGTTAGAGCTACAACTATGAAATTCAAGGAAATTACTATCTTAACGTCGTTTATTAATTTTACCAAATTGCAAAACTGTAGAGCAAAAAACAAGGATTTTAGAAATTTTTATTTTTGAGACCAAGAAAAAAGTTCCTACATTGTTCGCTAAAATTCGTAATTTTGGTAATTTTAGTACTACAACTATGAAATTTGAGGAAGTTACTAATTTAGAGTTGCATATTAACTCCACCAAATTGCAAAATTGTAGAGCTACAAATACGGATTTTAGAATTTTTTAGTTTTGAGATCAAGCAAAAAGAGCCCACCTTTTTCACTAAAATTCGCAATTTTAGTAATTTGAGTGCTACAACTATAAAATTTAGGAAAGTTACTAGTTTTAAGTTCTTTATTAACTTTGCCAAATTGCAACATTGTGGAGCAAAAGACACAGATTTTAGAAATTTTTAGTTTTGAGACCAAGCAAGAAGTTCCAACATATGGCACTAAAATTCATAATTTTAATAATTTTAGTGCTAGAACAATGAAATTAGGGAAAATTACTATTTTTGAGTCGTTTATTATCTTTACCAAATTGCAAGATTGTCGAGCAATTGACACAAATTTAAGAATTTTTTCTTTTGGTTTCAGGCTACCTTCACGAATTTTCTCCTTCAACCTACACAACAACAAGCTTCATCCCACGCAACGACCAACCCTTGAGCGGCCAAACGCAGCCATCGTACGCAACCCTGCGAACCGTGGTGGAAACGCAAGATCTCCGGCCCGAATACAGCACTCCCACTCCCACCGCCGTCCCCCGTTCCAGAAAATCGTTGGCGATGACTTACACCAGCACGGGAACTGCCCTCTCCTTGCCGCCCAAAAAGAAGGACATCTACAGACCGTACTCGCTCGACGACAAACCCCTTCCGCCGCCTGCCATCCGAGTACCAGCCGAAGAAGACCTCCACGCAGCGCACGCAATCCTTGATCTAAGTGCATCGACGACGGTGTTTCTACCGCCGCCACCACCGCCGCCAGAAGACAGGCGGGAGGACGACGAGGGCGGTCTCACTCCCACGAAGTCCGGTAAGACCATCGCTTACACCTACGAGGCGTTCTTCGTGAGCGACGGGCGGTCGAAGAAGCGGTTCAATGCCGAGGACCCCGCCGTGACGAAGAGCTTGGGGGGCGAGAAGCCGAAGTACACCTGCAGCGAGTGCGGGAAGCAGTACGCAACCTCCAGCAATCTCTCGAGGCACAAACAGACGCATCGCAGCCTTGACTCGCAGTCGGCGAAGAAGTGCATGACGTGTGGTAAGGCGTACGTGAGTATGCCGGCCTTGGCGATGCACGTCCTCACGCACAAACTGGCGCACCGATGCGGCGTGTGCGGGAAACAGTTCTCGCGGCCTTGGCTGCTGCAAGGGCACCTAAGGTCGCACACGGGGGAGAAGCCCTACGGCTGCGCGCACTGCGGAAAAGCCTTCGCCGACAGGTCCAACCTCCGCGCGCACATGCAGACGCATTCGGCTGATAAGAACTTCGAGTGTCCGAGGTGCCATAAGACGTTCGCGCTAAAGTCGTACTTGAACAAGCATCTGGAGTCGGCGTGTTTGAAGGAGGAGTCGCCGCCCCCCACGCAGAGCTGCGCGGAGGAGGTGGCCAGGGACGTTCCAGTGCCCATAAGGGTGTACGCGGCCTGAGGGTTGGCCTGTGTCTAGTCAGCTTCTAGTCATTCCGTCTTTCCTGGTGAAGTACCCAGAAATGCGCGAGTAATTACCATTACTCACCCATCTCCCGGTACTTCTGGTACTTTTAGTGTAGTTTTAAGTGCGGCACTAGATTAGCCGTGATTTATTCTTCGCGAACTGATGCCCCTTGTAAATATCCCTCCCAAAGAGATAACACATCGCAACACGTCCAATAAGTTAGGGTTAGATGTAAGTTGGTCTCTACCTTTAGAACACCACAGTCCTCGGGTGGCGGCGGCGCGGGCGCCCAACAACTTTCTCTACTGCGGGATTTGCTAGGGCCGCCGCCACCCGCGGACCCAGAACAAGATGTTATCGGCACCCTGTATAGGCGTCATTTAGTTAATTAAATCGCGACATTCCAACGTTCGTTACGAACAAAAGCAAAGTTTCACAAACAACGAAGTTATGCAAATACTAGTATTATACATATTTAGATTAAGAGTGGAATTAAGTGAGATTTAAATATTATAACGAGCGGCCGGAGCCGCATCTAGTCGCAGCCTCTAGTCCCGGTCCTCTTTAATCCAAAAGTTGTTCTAGTCCCATTTATAGTCAATTATATTTTCGTTTTCGTATTTGTTGTGGAGATCTATATTATATACCTGCGCGGAGTCTAAAGCACGTCTTTTAGACAACGACTTAAATTCCAATTATTGTACTATAGCGAACAAGAGTTAAAATATAAAAGAGAAAAAAAATAAGATCAACGAAGCATAGTTTTGGCAGTATTTTTGCAAGCATATACTTATTATACATGATAATTATATATTTATTAAGGTATTGACGACGTCGGTACCGTCGTTTAGGTAAGCGAACATGGAGTAGCACTTATAACCTGTTGTCCCTGATTGTTACGAGTGGGCCAGTGCAATGAGGTCGGCCCCACAGCCACGCGCCGCCGAAACCGCCAAATTCCCCCAAAAACTGCTTTTTGACAATGACATTTTGGGAACACCGAGCGCCTATCAACGACACACGTCCAAATAATCAAAGATGTCAGTGTCTTCGAAGTGTCCGCGTAACCTTACATTTTGGCAGTGTCAAATTTGACAGTTCTTGATTTTCCGGTGTAATCTAGTCAGGTTCAGGGATTTTCTGTTTTGCACTAAACAAACTACTCTAAAGTGCAGCTCATTATTTGGAGAATTTTCCTATGCAAATTTTCAAAAATTCTTGGGTGTAAATCAGGCTTTACCTTGAGTGGACCAATAGGAAGTTTATCGGCTTTCAATACGTCACTTGTCAAAAATTAATGTTTGCAACGTCAGTAATGCGCAAAATGACGTCCAAGAATTTCTGTTCACGGCTGTAATTGAGATGTCATTTTCAATTGTTTTTTTTTACGGTTGGTTACCCTCCCAAGGTCACTAATTTCTACATTTACATCGTGTAATTCGCTCCTGTTGCAAATGTTGCAATGGCAGTGTTATCTAACGTCAAAATTCAATTTCAGTTGACTTACAGTACGTTTACATGTTAAAATTGTCAAATGTCAAATTCTTTGGACGATATTCCGACCCCAAATAAAGTTGCAACAAAACCCAACCGCAATGACATTTTCCAAAAAGGTTTTTTTTGATCAAGCAAGCTTTGACAATGACATTTAAGAAACGCTAAATGTCAATTTGCGACCGACGTTTTCAATTGTTTTTTCTGTATTGGTGCTTTTCTACGGTGGGTTTAGGTTGCAATGTTTACCCAAGGTCACAAATTTTGACATTTCCATTGTGTAATTCGCTCCTGTTGCAAATGTTTCAAATCTGAATTAGATTTTCAGGAACAAAAGACGGTCGTGTAGGCTCAGTCAATGTCAAATTTCAATTTCAGTTGTCAAATTGTCAAATGTCAAATTCTGGAGACGATATTCCAACCCCAAATAAAGTTGCAAAAAAAAACAACCGCAATGACATTTTCCAAAAATTTTTTTTTTCATTAAGCAAGCTCCGATTTGACAATGACTTTTAAGAAACACCAAATGTCAATTTGCGACGGACGTTTTCATTTGTTTTTTCTGTATTGGTGCTTTTCTACGGTTGGTTTAGGTTGCAATGTTTACCCAAGGTCACAAATTTTGACATTTCCATAGTGTAATTCGCTCCTGTTGCAAACGTTTCAAATCTGAATTAGATTTTGAGGAACAAAAGACGGTCGTGTAGGCTCAGTCAATGCCAAATTTCAATTTCAGTTGTCAAATTGTCAAATGTCAAATTCTGGAGACGATATTCCAACCCCAAATAAAGTTGCAAAAAAACCCAACCGCAATGACATTTTCCAAAAAACTTTTTTTTTCATTAAGCAAGCTCCGATTTGACAATGACTTTTAAGAAACACCAAATGTCAATTTGCGACGGACGTTTTCATTTGTTTTTTCTGTATTGGTGCTTTTCTACGGTTGGTTTAGGTTGCAATGTTTACCCAAGGTCACAAATTTTGACATTTCCATTGTGTAATTCGCTCCTGTTGCAAATGTTTCAAATCTGAATTAGATTTTGAGGAACAAAAGACGGTCGTGTAGGCTCAGTCAGTGTCAAATTTCAATTTCAGTTGTCAAAGTGTCAAATGTCAAATTCTGGAGACGATATTCCAACCCCAAATAAAGTTGCAAAAAAAACCAACGGCAATGACATTTTCCAAAAATTTTTTTTTTCATTAAGCAAGCTCCGATTTGACAATGACATTTAAGAAGCACTAAATGCCAATTTGCGGCCGACGTTTTCAATTGTTTTTTCTGTATTGGTGCTTTTCTACGGTGGGTTTAGGTTGCAATGTTTACCCAAGGTCACAAATTTTGACATTTCCATTGTGGAATTTGCTCCTGTTGCAAATGTTTCAAGTCTGAATTAGATTTTGAGGAACAAAAGACGGTCGTGTAGGCTCAGTCAATGTCAAATTTCAATTTCAGTTGTCAAATTGTCAAATGTCAAATTCTGGAGACGATATTCCAACCCCAAATAAAGTTGCAAAAAACCCAACCGCAATGACATTTTCCAAAAATTTTTTTTTCATTAAGCAAGCTCCGATTTGACAATGACATTTAAGAAACGCTAAATGTCAATTTGCGACCGACGTTTTCAATTGTTTTTTCTGTATTGGTGCTTTTCTACGGTTGGTTTAGGTTGCAATGTTTACCCAAGGTCACAAATTTTGACATTTCCATTGTGTAATTCGCTCCTGTTGCAAATGTTTCAAATCTGAATTAGATTTTGAGGAACAAAAGACGGTCGTGTAGGCTCAGTCAATGTCAAATTTCAATTTCAGTTGTCAAATTGTCAAATGTCAAATTCTGGAGACGATATTCCAACCCCAAATAAAGTTGCAAAAAAAAACAACCGCAATGACATTTTCCAAAAATTTTTTTTTCATTAAGCAAGCTCCGATTTGACAATGACATTTAAGAAACGCTAAATGTCAATTTGCGACCGACGTTTTCAATTGTTTTTTCTGTATTGGTGCTTTTCTACGGTTGGTTTAGGTTGCAATGTTTACCCAAGGTCACAAATTTTGACATTTCCATTGTGTAATTTGCTCCTGTTGCAAATGTTTCAAGTCTGAATTAGATTTTGAGGAACAAAAGACGGTCGTGTAGGCTCAGTCAGTGTCAAATTTCAATTTCAGTTGTCAAATTGTCAAATGTCAAATTTTGGAGACGATATTTCAACTTAAAAAAAGTTCTAATAAAACCCAACCGCAGTGAAATTTTTCAAAAAACTTTTTTCCATCAAGCAAGCTCCGATTTGACAATGACTTTTAAGAAACACCAAATGTCAATCAATTTTCAATTGTTTTTTCTGTATTGGTGCTCTACGGTTGGTTTAGGATGCAATGTTCACTCAAGGTCACAAATTTTTACATTTCCATTGTGTAATTCGCTCCTGGTGCAATGTTTCAAATCTGAATTAGACAAAAGACGGTCGTGTACTTCCCATTTATTTTGATTACCGCATTTCAAGGTCATAATTTGTGAAAATTGTGGGGCTTTACGGCAAATTTGAGAAGATTTATGCATTGGATTGAACATAAACGGGTACTTGAACACCCAAACACCCGTTTTTGATTCAATTTAATACATAAATCCTCTCAAGTTTGACGTAGAGCTCCACAATTTTCACAAATTATGACCTTGAAATGCGGTATTCAAAATAAATGAGAAATAGGCTCAGTCAATGTCAAATTTCAATTTCAGTTGTCAATTTTAAATTTCAGTTGTCAAATTGTCATATATTAAATTCTGGGAACGACATTCCAACCTCAAAAAAAGTAGCAACAAATCCCAACCACGGTGAAATTCTTCAAAAAACTTTTTTTCCATGAAGCAAGCCCTGATTATCAATGACATTTAAGAAACGCCGAATGTCAATCTGCGACGGAAGTTTTCAGTTGTTTTTTCAGTATTGATACTTTTTCACGGTTGGTTTAGGTTGCAATGTTTAGCCAAGGTCACAAATTTTGACATTTCCAACCTTGTTGCAAATCTGATTAGATTTTGAGTAACAAAAGCCGGTCGTGTGGGCTCTGTCAATGTCAAAAGTCAATTCCGGTACAGCGAGAATTTGGGTTTCGGGCTTGTGGCGTGGGCGCTCCGCCGTTATGGGGGCCCGCGCGCTGCGCCAGGCGAGTGTGCATCTAGTCATTAGCCAGATAGTAGTGTCGGGCCGCAACCGCCGCCACTGGTGTCGTGGTCGATCCGGAGTCGATGGTGCCTTAGCGACGATTGAGGGGGCGCCGTCGCGTTTCTCAACAACGAACCCGGAAACGAATTTTCCACTTTCAACCGCAAATTTCGTCCAAAGTCGTTTCACAGGAAGACTCACCAGTGGCGTGTCGCGTCAGCTTCAGTCAGTAGCGTAGAGAGCACCGTAGCGTGTGAGAGCAAGTTAGGCGTATATAGGGGTTATTTATTTGACATATATACATATAGTTTATTATAAATATTCGCTGGCAATAATTCGGGGGGAGACGCGAGCCGCGACATCCTCGAAAACCAAGCAATAAAACACCGCGTGGCCGAGTTAAGGGAGGAACTAAGCTCAGAGGGAAGTTTTGGGTGAATCGCTACTAAAACAACGAAGATATTTTCTAAATGCGCAGTCCAAAAGTCCGTTTCTGGCAGCGAGGGCAGCGGGGCTCAGTATCGGCCCCCGGAAGCCGGGTATTCAAAAGCAATAAGCACAGTAGTCGGGTCGAGGGTGGCCTGGAACCATAGCAATATATAGATAACGAATACTTAAGTAAACTAGACTTAAGATCTAGACATCGAATGAGCCGACGGCGACGTCGCCACTTCGTCACGTGTCAATTACGAAGAAATGCCGGGTGGCGGCGTCACCGTTTAGTTTAGCTGCCTGCCTATCTATATATAAATATATAGCAATATAGTGTCAGCAATAGTTTACAATTATACTATTAACGAATATAATCAAAGCAATACCATATATTGTATTATTTACTTAGTCATAGGTAGACAAGTTTAGACGACTTAAGTAAAATCAATCTGTACTAACAAATAGCCCTCTAGCGTGGTAGTGTCACGCGCGAGTAGCAGCAATGCCAAAGATGTGAACATGTTGTCATGACGTTTCGTAATATATTTTGTGGAAAGTTTCATGTTCTGCCGATGGTTGGAGAGTTTTACACTTTGGCTAAGCGCAGAGCTTGCAGAACCTGTACACATGCAGTCCAGTACTTGACCACTTTATTATTATTACATTCTATTATGATTATTATTATTATTACTGTAACACTACATAGTAAGTTTTGTATTATATTTTCATAATAAATAGTCTAGAAAAATTCTCCTCATTATTTTATCCCCAATTTGACTTATTTTCAGCACAGAAGAATATAAAATGTACAATGGAAGTGAACATTCACTTCGCTCGGCGCGTCATCTCAGAGTTGTTCGATAAAGAATCATTTCACTGACTTGGTACATAAAATTCGTTCAACAAAAAAAAAAATCTAAAATTTTCAATTCTAAAACTCTCTAATGTAGTACACTGAATAAATGCTTCTAAAGCAAGAAAATTTTAGATTTTGAGTTCGACCTATACATATTTGACAACATCTAAACTTTGTAATTCTAGATCTAAAATTTTGTAATTTAGAATTCTTAATAAACGCATCTAAAGGAACAAGTTCAGCAAATTTCATTACTTTACTGTCAATACGGTCGAATTTATAAAGTTTTAGAAACATTTCAAATTGTGGTTTTTAGTTCGTTCTATGAATAAAAATTTTTAAAATCCGCAATTCGTGTTCAAAAATTCTTTAATTTTGTACACTTCATAACCACCTCTTAGGTAATAAGTCCACTAAATTTGACAGGTAAATTAAAAAAAAAACTGAATTTCGATTTTTTAATGGTCAAAATAAAAATTGCTAAAACCCGCAATTCGTGATCTAAACTTTTGTAAATTTGTACACGTAATAAACGCCCATTACATAACAAGTTGACCAAATTTGACAGTATTAGCGTCAAAATTAACAAATTTACAAAATTTAAAAAATATTTAGAATTTTGAGTTCTTCATGCTCGAAATAAAATTTTCTAAAATCCGCAATTCGTGATCTAAAATTTTGTAATTTGGTACACTTAATAGACGCCTACTAAATAACTAATCTACAACATTTGACAGCATTAACGTCAAAATTGACAAATTTATAAATTTTATAAAAAAAATTAAGTTTTGAGTTCTTCATAATCCAAATAAACATTTCTAAAATCCGCAATTCATGTTCTAAAATTTTGTAATTTTGTACATTTAATAAACTATTAATTAACAAGTCCACTAAATTTGACAGCATTAGGGTCAAAATTGACGAATTTACAATTTTTTGTTAAGAAAATTTGAATTTCGAGTTCATGATCGAAATAAAAAAATTTTAAAATTCGAAAATCGTAATCTAATATTTTGTAATTTCGTACACTTAATAAACGCGTATTAAATAATCAATCTACAAAAATTGACAGCATTAGTGTCAAAATTAACAAATTTACAAAATTTAAAATATATTTAGAATTTTGAGTTCTTCATGCTCGAAATAAAATTTTCTAAAATCCGCAATTCGTGATCTAAAATTTTGTAATTTGGTACACTTAATAGACGCCTACTAAATAACTAATCTACAACATTTGACAGCATTAACGTCAAAATTGACAAATTTATAAATTTTATAAAAAAAATTAAGTTTTGAGTTCTTCATAATCCAAATAAACATTTCTAAAATCCGCAATTCATGTTCTAAAATTTTGTAATTTTGTACATTTAATAAACTATTAATTAACAAGTCCACTAAATTTGACAGCATTAGGGTCAAAATTGACGAATTTACAATTTTTTGTTAAGAAAATTTGAATTTCGAGTTCATGATCGAAATAAAAAAATTTTAAAATTCGAAAATCGTAATCTAATATTTTGTAATTTCGTACACTTAATAAACGCGTATTAAATAATCAATCTACAAAAATTGACAGCATTAGTGTCAAAATTAACAAATTTACAAAATTTAAAATATATTTAGAATTTTGAGTTCTTCAGGCTCGAAATAAAATTTTCTAAAATCCGCAATTCGTAATCTAAAATTTTGTAATTTGGTACACTTAATAGACGCCTACTAAATAACTAATCTACAACATTTGACAGCATTAACGTCAAAATTGACAAATTTATAAATTTTATAAAAAAAATTAAGTTTTGAGTTCTTCATAATCCAAATAAACATTTCTAAAATCCGCAATTCATGTTCTAAAATTTTGTAATTTTGTACATTTAATAAACTATTAATTAACAAGTCCACTAAATTTGACAGCATTAGGGTCAAAATTGACGAATTTACAATTTTTTTTAAGAAAATTTGAATTTCGAGTTCATGATCGAAATAAAAAAATTTTAAAATTCGAAAATCGTAATCTAATATTTTGTAATTTCGTACACTTAATAAACGCGTATTAAATAATCAATCTACAAAATTTGACAGCATTAGTGTCAAAATTAACAAATTTACAAAATTTAAAATATATTTAGAATTTTGAGTTCTTCAGGCTCGAAATAAAATTTTCTAAAATCCGCAATTCGTAATCTAAAATTTTGTAATTTGGTACACTTAATAGACGCCTACTAAATAACTAATCTACAACATTTGGCAGCATTAACGTCAAAATTGACAAATTTATAAATTTTATAAAAAAAATTAAGTTTTGAGTTCTTCATAATCCAAATAAACATTTCTAAAATCCGCAATTCATGTTCTAAAATTTTGTAATTTTGTACATTTAATAAACTTCTATTAATTAACAAGTCCACTAAATTTGACAGCATTAGGGTCAAAATTGACGAATTTACAATTTTTTTTAAGAAAATTTGAATTTCGAGTTCATGATCGAAATAAAAAAAATTTAAAATTCGAAAATCGTAATCTAATATTTTGTAATTTCGTACACTTAATAAACGCGTATTAAATAATCAATCTACAAAATTTGACAGCATTAGTGTCAAAATTAACAAATTTACAAAATTTAAAATATATTTAGAATTTTGAGTTCTTCAGGCTCGAAATAAAATTTTCTAAAATCCGCAATTCGTGATCTAAAATTTTGTAATTTGGTACACTTAATAGACGCCTACTAAATAACTAATCTACAACATTTGACAGCATTAACGTCAAAATTGACAAATTTATAAATTTTATAAAAAAAATTAAGTTTTGAGTTCTTCATAATCCAAATAAACATTTCTAAAATCCGCAATTCATGTTCTAAAATTTTGTAATTTTGTACATTTAATAAACTATTAATTAACAAGTCCACTAAATTTGACAGCATTAGGGTCAAAATTGACGAATTTACAATTTTTTTTAAGAAAATTTGAATTTCGAGTTCATGATCGAAATAAAAAAATTTTAAAATTCGAAAATCGTAATCTAATATTTTGTAATTTCGTACACTTAATAAACGCGTATTAAATAATCAATCTACAAAATTTGACAGCATTAGTGTCAAAATTAACAAATTTACAAAATTTAAAATATATTTAGAATTTTGAGTTCTTCAGGCTCGAAATAAAATTTTCTAAAATCCGCAATTCGTAATCTAAAATTTTGTAATTTGGTACACTTAATAGACGCCTACTAAATAACTAATCTACAACATTTGACAGCATTAACGTCAAAATTGACAAATTTATAAATTTTATAAAAAAAATTAAGTTTTGAGTTCTTCATAATCCAAATAAACATTTCTAAAATCCGCAATTCATGTTCTAAAATTTTGTAATTTTGTACATTTAATAAACTATTAATTAACAAGTCCACTAAATTTGACAGCATTAGGGTCAAAATTGACGAATTTACAATTTTTTTTAAGAAAATTTGAATTTCGAGTTCATGATCGAAATAAAAAAATTTTAAAATTCGAAAATCGTAATCTAATATTTTGTAATTTCGTACACTTAATAAACGCGTATTAAATAATCAATCTACAAAATTTGACAGCATTAGTGTCAAAATTAACAAATTTACAAAATTTAAAATATATTTAGAATTTTGAGTTCTTCAGGCTCGAAATAAAATTTTCTAAAATCCGCAATTCGTAATCTAAAATTTTGTAATTTGGTACACTTAATAGACGCCTACTAAATAACTAATCTACAACATTTGGCAGCATTAACGTCAAAATTGACAAATTTATAAATTTTATAAAAAAAATTAAGTTTTGAGTTCTTCATAATCCAAATAAACATTTCTAAAATCCGCAATTCATGTTCTAAAATTTTGTAATTTTGTACATTTAATAAACTTCTATTAATTAACAAGTCCACTAAATTTGACAGCATTAGGGTCAAAATTGACGAATTTACAATTTTTTTTAAGAAAATTTGAATTTCGAGTTCATGATCGAAATAAAAAAAATTTAAAATTCGAAAATCGTAATCTAATATTTTGTAATTTCGTACACTTAATAAACGCGTATTAAATAATCAATCTACAAAATTTGACAGCATTAGTGTCAAAATTAACAAATTTACAAAATTTAAAATATATTTAGAATTTTGAGTTCTTCATGCTCGAAATAAAATTTTCTAAAATCCGCAATTCGTGATCTAAAATTTTGTAATTTGGTACACTTAATAGACGCCTACTAAATAACTAATCTACAACATTTGGCAGCATTAACGTCAAAATTGACAAATTTATAAATTTTATAAAAAAAATTAAGTTTTGAGTTCTTCATAATCCAAATAAATATTTCTAAAATCCGCAATTCATGTTCTAAAATTTTGTAATTTTGTACATTTAATAAACTTCTATTAATTAACAAGTCCACTAAATTTGACAGCATTAGGGTCAAAATTGACGAATTTACAATTTTTTTTAAGAAAATTTGAATTTCGAGTTCATGATCGAAATAAAAAAAATTTAAAATTCGAAAATCGTAATCTAATATTTTGTAATTTCGTACACTTAATAAACGCGTATTAAATAATCAATCTACAAAATTTGACAGCATTAGTGTCAAAATTAACAAATTTACAAAATTTAAAATATATTTAGAATTTTGAGTTCTTCAGGCTCGAAATAAAATTTTCTAAAATCCGCAATTCGTGATCTAAAATTTTGTAATTTGGTACACTTAATAGACGCCTACTAAATAACTAATCTACAACATTTGACAGCATTAACGTCAAAATTGACAAATTTATAAATTTTATAAAAAAAATTAAGTTTTGAGTTCTTCATAATCCAAATAAACATTTCTAAAATCCGCAATTCATGTTCTAAAATTTTGTAATTTTGTACATTTAATAAACTATTAATTAACAAGTCCACTAAATTTGACAGCATTAGGGTCAAAATTGACGAATTTACAATTTTTTTTAAGAAAATTTGAATTTCGAGTTCATGATCGAAATAAAAAAAATTTAAAATTCGAAAATCGTAATCTAATATTTTGTAATTTCGTACACTTAATAAACGCGTATTAAATAATCAATCTACAAAATTTGACAGCATTAGTGTCAAAATTAACAAATTTACAAAATTTAAAATATATTTAGAATTTTGAGTTCTTCAGGCTCGAAATAAAATTTTCTAAAATCCGCAATTCGTGATCTAAAATTTTGTAATTTGGTACACTTAATAGACGCCTACTAAATAACTAATCTACAACATTTGACAGCATTAACGTCAAAATTGACAAATTTATAAATTTTATAAAAAAAATTAAGTTTTGAGTTCTTCATAATCCAAATAAACATTTCTAAAATCCGCAATTCATGTTCTAAAATTTTGTAATTTTGTACATTTAATAAACTATTAATTAACAAGTCCACTAAATTTGACAGCATTAGGGTCAAAATTGACGAATTTACAATTTTTTTTAAGAAAATTTGAATTTCGAGTTCATGATCGAAATAAAAAAATTTTAAAATTCGAAAATCGTAATCTAATATTTTGTAATTTCGTACACTTAATAAACGCGTATTAAATAATCAATCTACAAAATTTGACAGCATTAGTGTCAAAATTAACAAATTTACAAAATTTAAAATATATTTAGAATTTTGAGTTCTTCAGGCTCGAAATAAAATTTTCTAAAATCCGCAATTCGTAATCTAAAATTTTGTAATTTGGTACACTTAATAGACGCCTACTAAATAACTAATCTACAACATTTGGCAGCATTAACGTCAAAATTGACAAATTTATAAATTTTATAAAAAAAATTAAGTTTTGAGTTCTTCATAATCCAAATAAACATTTCTAAAATCCGCAATTCATGTTCTAAAATTTTGTAATTTTGTACATTTAATAAACTTCTATTAATTAACAAGTCCACTAAATTTGACAGCATTAGGGTCAAAATTGACGAATTTACAATTTTTTTTAAGAAAATTTGAATTTCGAGTTCATGATCGAAATAAAAAAAATTTAAAATTCGAAAATCGTAATCTAATATTTTGTAATTTCGTACACTTAATAAACGCGTATTAAATAATCAATCTACAAAATTTGACAGCATTAGTGTCAAAATTAACAAATTTACAAAATTTAAAATATATTTAGAATTTTGAGTTCTTCAGGCTCGAAATAAAATTTTCTAAAATCCGCAATTCGTGATCTAAAATTTTGTAATTTGGTACACTTAATAGACGCCTACTAAATAACTAATCTACAACATTTGACAGCATTAACGTCAAAATTGACAAATTTATAAATTTTATAAAAAAAATTAAGTTTTGAGTTCTTCATAATCCAAATAAACATTTCTAAAATCCGCAATTCATGTTCTAAAATTTTGTAATTTTGTACATTTAATAAACTATTAATTAACAAGTCCACTAAATTTGACAGCATTAGGGTCAAAATTGACGAATTTACAATTTTTTTTAAGAAAATTTGAATTTCGAGTTCATGATCGAAATAAAAAAATTTTAAAATTCGAAAATCGTAATCTAATATTTTGTAATTTCGTACACTTAATAAACGCGTATTAAATAATCAATCTACAAAAATTGACAGCATTAGTGTCAAAATTAACAAATTTACAAAATTTAAAATATATTTAGAATTTTGAGTTCTTCATGCTCGAAATAAAATTTTCTAAAATCCGCAATTCGTGATCTAAAATTTTGTAATTTGGTACACTTAATAGACGCCTACTAAATAACTAATCTACAACATTTGGCAGCATTAACGTCAAAATTGACAAATTTATAAATTTTATAAAAAAAATTAAGTTTTGAGTTCTTCATAATCCAAATAAATATTTCTAAAATCCGCAATTCATGTTCTAAAATTTTGTAATTTTGTACATTTAATAAACTTCTATTAATTAACAAGTCCACTAAATTTGACAGCATTAGGGTCAAAATTGACGAATTTACAATTTTTTTTAAGAAAATTTGAATTTCGAGTTCATGATCGAAATAAAAAAAATTTAAAATTCGAAAATCGTAATCTAATATTTTGTAATTTCGTACACTTAATAAACGCGTATTAAATAATCAATCTACAAAATTTGACAGCATTAGTGTCAAAATTAACAAATTTACAAAATTTAAAATATATTTAGAATTTTGAGTTCTTCAGGCTCGAAATAAAATTTTCTAAAATCCGCAATTCGTGATCTAAAATTTTGTAATTTGGTACACTTAATAGACGCCTACTAAATAACTAATCTACAACATTTGACAGCATTAACGTCAAAATTGACAAATTTATAAATTTTATAAAAAAAATTAAGTTTTGAGTTCTTCATAATCCAAATAAACATTTCTAAAATCCGCAATTCATGTTCTAAAATTTTGTAATTTTGTACATTTAATAAACTATTAATTAACAAGTCCACTAAATTTGACAGCATTAGGGTCAAAATTGACGAATTTACAATTTTTTTTAAGAAAATTTGAATTTCGAGTTCATGATCGAAATAAAAAAATTTTAAAATTCGAAAATCGTAATCTAATATTTTGTAATTTCGTACACTTAATAAACGCGTATTAAATAATCAATCTACAAAAATTGACAGCATTAGTGTCAAAATTAACAAATTTACAAAATTTAAAATATATTTAGAATTTTGAGTTCTTCATGCTCGAAATAAAATTTTCTAAAATCCGCAATTCGTGATCTAAAATTTTGTAATTTGGTACACTTAATAGACGCCTACTAAATAACTAATCTACAACATTTGGCAGCATTAACGTCAAAATTGACAAATTTATAAATTTTATAAAAAAAATTAAGTTTTGAGTTCTTCATAATCCAAATAAATATTTCTAAAATCCGCAATTCATGTTCTAAAATTTTGTAATTTTGTACATTTAATAAACTTCTATTAATTAACAAGTCCACTAAATTTGACAGCATTAGGGTCAAAATTGACGAATTTACAATTTTTTTTAAAAAATTTGAATTTCGAGTTCATGATCGAAATAAAAAAATTTTAAAATTCGAAAATCGTAATCTAATATTTTGTAATTTCGTACACTTAATAAACGCGTATTAAATAATCAATCTACAAAATTTGACAGCATTAGTGTCAAAATTAACAAATTTACAAAATTTAAAATATATTTAGAATTTTGAGTTCTTCATGCTCGAAATAAAATTTTCTAAAATCCGCAATTCGTAATCTAAAATTTTGTAATTTGGTACACTTAATAGACGCCTACTAAATAACTAATCTACAACATTTGACAGCATTAACGTCAAAATTGACGAATTTACAAATTTTGTAAAAAAAGTAAAATTTCGAATTCTTCATGATCTAAATAAAAATTTCTAAAATCCGCAATTCGTGATCAAAAATTTCGTAATTTTGTACATTTAATAAAATCCTATTAAGTAACAAGTCTACCAAATTTGACCAGCATTAGGGTCAAAATTAACAAATTTACAATTTTTTTAAGAAAATTTGAATTCCGAGTTCTTCATGGTCAAAATAAAAAAAATTAAATCCGCAATTTGTGATCTAGAGTTGTTTAATTTGGACACGCATATTAAATAACTAGTTTACCAAATTTAATAAAATTAGCGTCAAAATTGACAAATTTACAAAATTTAAAAAATATTTAGAATTTTGAGTTCTTCATGCTCGAAATAAAATTTTCTAAAATCCGCAATTCGTGATCTAAAATTTTGTAATTTGGTACACTTAATAGACGCCTACTAAATAACTAATCTACAACATTTGACAGCATTAACGTCAAAATTGACGAATTTACAAATTTTGTAAAAAAAAGTAAAATTTCGAATTCTTCATGATCTAAATAAAAATTTCTAAAATCCGCAATTCGTGATCAAAAATTTCGTAATTTTGTACATTTAATAAAATCCTATTAAATAACAAGTCTACCAAATTTGACCAGCATTAGGGTCAAAATTAACAAATTTACAATTTTTTTAAGAAAATTTGAATTCCGAGTTCTTCATGGTCAAAATAAAAAAATTTAAATCCGCAATTCGTGATCTAGAGTTGTTTAATTTGGACACGCCTATTAAATAACTAGTTTACCAAATTTAATAAAATTAGCGACAAAATTGACAAATTTACAAATTTTGTAAAAAAAATTGAATTTTGAGTGTTTTACCATGCAAATAAAAATTTCTAAAATCCGCAATTCGTGATCTAAAATTTTGTAATTTCGTACAATTAAAAACCGCCTGTTAATTAACACGTCTACCAAATTTGACTGCATTACATTAAAATTTGTCGAATTTACATTTTTTTTTAATTTAAATTTTTTAATTCCTACTTTGGTCTTTAAGAATAATTCAAATAAATATTTGTATGAAATAAACAAGCAATAAAACATGACTTTCATACGATGTGAAAATAAAAACGTTCAACTTGTTGATCAAAACAAAGTTTGTACTTTTGAAACTCGCTCTTCCAGCTTTTAACGCAAAGATAAATGTCATGTCAAAAGTGTTGACAATGATATGTAGCTGTAGATATGACTCGGGATTGGACATAATCCAAATACAGCCGAAAGTATATTTATCATCCAAAGAAACATCTCGAGCCGTCATTGATCCCCAGCATCAAAATTCCCCGTCTCGATTACACATTTAGTTAATAATCACTATTCCCCTTCGAATCGTGCTCCTCCTGACATGAAGAACCGGGAATAAGCAGGAAGGACGTGTAGATGGAGAGAAGGTTGACAGATTGCACGCGCACTCGAGTGCTTCCTGGCTCACTTGATGAAACCAGATCCCTGTAGGATGTGTCATTTGATAGGACCATTAGCCTGGAGCAACTAATTTACCACTCGTAGAATAAACTTTTCAATTCTAGTTTTTCCAAAAGATGATCCTTTTGCGTCATCGACACACAAATCGATCTTAATGCACTCTGAAGGAAACATTCTGTTGGAACACATTAATAAGAGGATATCATGGCCGATATTTCCGCTCCACCTTGATTTGGGGGCCACGATGTGGCCGATGCACTGATGGGAGTGGAAGTAATCATCAGATACATCACGTCATTTACCTAATGGCTTCCTGAATGCTAATCCCGCATCAGACGGTTCTGCTGGATCGGTACAGATATTATAGATCGGCTTTATCTAAGGGGTAGAAGCACCTGAACCGGTGATGGCAGGAAAAGGGGCGCCAAAGGAGGTCATTAACGACACGTCTGTGCGGCTTCACATCAAACTAAATTCGGACTTGGGTTTACAAGCAAAAACTCACGAAAATTTCCTTATCACTGTTGCAGATTATACAATTTCACGAACTCCTTAAGAACCTTGTCAACATGTCGAGAACTCAGACAACTGACACCAACTTCCAGCAGTACAAGAAACTTCTTATCAAAAAAAGCTCTCATATCTCTACCAAAAATAAACCACGAAACCATAAAACTGACATTTCCGTCCACACAATCTCGAAAGTTCAAAGTTAACCCTCGCGTTTTTGCGTTATCTAAACGAAGAACATTATTCACTTGATTAAATTTAGTGGCTCACATTATATTTTCACACTTTTAATCGTGTTCTAATTGGCGCCGGATATCTTTGCGCCGATTAGAGATCTTGCGAGCTGGAAAAAGGACGATAAACCTTTTTTTAAAACGCTGATAAATAAGCGAATTTGGACGTTTTTTCCTCAGCTTTAACGCGCTCCGACAAAAGTAAAATTAAATATGAAGGCGGACACTATTTTTTCACTAAGAATCATGATTTTCCTTTAAGCTGATGTAAATAGTAAATGCCGCTTGAATAAAATTTTGCAGCATTGTATTTTTAGACTCCTCTATATTTCTTACTTTATGTATCTACCAAGTCAGTAAATTTTAGATTACAAATTGCGGATTTTAGGAATTTTTACTTCGATTACGAAGTACTCGAAATTCATTTTTTTTTAATTTTGTAAATTTATCAATTTTGAGGCTAATGCTATTAAATTTGGTGAACTTGTTACTTAAGAGACGTTTACGAAGTGTACAAAATTACAAAATTTTAGATCACGAATTGCAGATTTTAGAAATTTTTATGTTAACTATGAAGAACTCGAAATTAAAATTTTGTAAAAAAAATTGTAAATTCGTCAGCTTTGACGCCAATGCTATCAAAATTAGTGGACTTGTTATTTGATAGGTGTTTATTCAGTGTACGAAATTTCAAAATTTTAGATCACGAATTGCGGATTTTAAATTTTTTTTATTTCAACTATAAAGAACTCAAAATTCAAATTAAAAAAAAAAAAAAATTAAATTTGTTAGTTTTAGTACTAATGCTGTCAAATTTGGTAGACTTGTTACTTAATAGGCGTTCATTAAGTGTACAAAATTATAAATACTTAGATCACAAATTGCAAATTTTAGAAATTTTTATTTTGATCATGAAGAATTTGAAATTCAAATTTGTTTCGAAAGTTTTCTAAATTCGTCAGTTTTTGTGTCAATGCTGTCAAATTTGGTGAAGTTGTTATTTAATAGGCGTTTATCATGTGTACAAAAGTACAAAATTTTAGATTACAAACTGCGGATTTTAGAAATTTTTATTTAGACCATGAAAAACTCGAAATTCAACATTTGTTAATTCGTCAGTTTTGACGCTAATGCTGTCAAATTTGGTGGACTTGTTATTTAATAGACGTTTATTAAGTGTACGAAATTACAAAATTTTAGAATAAAACGCTAAAATTTTAGAATATTTCCAATTATAGAATCAATTGGGAACTAAAAATTGAAATGTTTCTACTCCATAAACTCTATAAATTCGACAGTATTGACAGTAGAGTAATAAAATTTGTTAAACTTGTTCCTTTAGATGCGTTTATTCAGTGTACTTAATTAGAGAATTTCAGAACAAAAATAGAAAATTTCATAATTTTTTACTTGTTTTTATGGTCTCTCAGGGTTAATTAACTTATAAATATTTCCGAGTCCTGACCTGATGGAGCAAAATTGACTTCGGATTTAGAATTAGGAGACAATTCTACTTTAGCTCCCGTTCAAATTTTGTCCGAAATTGGTTAAATTTTGTTACTTTTTAAAGCAAATCTTTAAATCTTTTCTCTTAAATTAAAAAACTCATCCCAAAATAATTAATTTAGTAGAGAAAATCGATTTATTCTGTAGATACATTTTTGGAAATAAAAATTTGGTGTTTTATTCCCATTCCAAGTTCTAATCACATCCGGATTTCCGGTAATCCGAATTTGAGCAACTTCAAAACAGTATTTGTGAACTAATCTAAAACATGCGTTCTGTATTTTAATCAATTTGTTTTCACTTGTTTGATAGAGGGATCAGGACTAAAGGGACCTGAAAGGGGGAAGAAAACTTAATTTGAGCAAAATGGGGTGCGGAAAATGATTACCGTAATGAAAAAAAATGTTTGGGTGTTTGGACAGGTGCAAATACTACCAAGACAAATGGAAAATACGAAAATACGAAAAGTGTATTAACAGTTTTTTTATTTCCAATCCCCCAGTGGCTGAAATTTTTTGATGACGCCATAAATGGAATCAGAGCGTCGCAATGTCTGTTCGAAAAGTGAACAAAATCCATCTGAAATTTAACTGCAAGTTGTTTTTTCAGCGCATGCTAAAAAGCTTTTGTTGAATATTGTTGTTTAAGTGCTCTATAATCCGCGGCAAAGCTATGATTCCGCTGAAAGTCAATATTCGCTAAAATAAAATTTTACAGTAGCTAACGAAACAAAATTAAGTACAGTTTATCGAACGCTCTAGTGCGGTTATAGCTTTGACTTTTTAAACCGTTTATAGCCACCTTACCGCAAACCTCCATAATCATAATAACCCTCAAGTGGTTGGGTCTCATCTGGCTTGAAATAAACCGCAATAAATATTCTCAATCTCTTTTCAAATATGCAATTTAAAAGCAAATTGCGAGTTATTGATGACTATTTATTTCAAATCGTGCGTAATAGTCGTAATTTTTGATCCAAAAATATTTTTTTGGGCATAATTTTACACTTGGTTCCTTATGCTTCTAAGAAAAATTAGATTATCTGAACCTAAGTCCCACTTAGTAATAGAAACTTCCAAAAAAAAATTAACAATGTTTTTACAAATAAAGATAATACCGTTATTAGAAATAATGGCTAACAAAGATATATTAAAATTAACCCAAATTCAACAACTTTTATGGACTATTTAACCTTGAAAATAACGCCCACAAATTTCGTTCTTGTGACACCAAAAATGTGGAAATTAAACCGCGTTCAAGTTTTTTTTTGTAATTTTTTTTAGCTACTCGAAATAAAAATTTCTACAAATTTTCCTTTTCGCTCTAAATTTTTGTAAATCGGCAATGTAAATAAGACAGTCAAGAGTGATAATCTCCACAAATTTAGTTAAAATCACTTAACAAATAAAGAAATTGCAGGATCTTAAAAAAAATTGGTGGCATTTTTATAATTTTAAAACGAAAATTTTTAAAAATTCGACTTTTTGATCTAAATTTTTGCAAATTAGTGATATTACTAAAACAAACAAAAAAAAACAACATGCATAAATTTCGTTCCTGTCGCACTAGAAATAACGAAATTACAGTGTTGAAGAAAATTGACATTTTCACTGATGTCCAAATAAAAATTTCTAAAAATTCGATTTTTTGATCTAATTTTTTGCAAATTAGTGACAATACTAAAACAAACAAAAGAAACAACATGCATAAATTTCGTTCCTGTCGCACTAAAAATAACGAAATTACAGTGTTGAAAACAATTGACATTTTCACTGATGTCCAAATAAAAATTTCTAAAAATTCTCTTTTTCGGTCTAAATTTTTCTAAATCGACGCTCTTAATAAGCCAGTCGAGAGTGATAATCTCCACAAATTTCGTTAAAATCGCATAAAAAATAAAGAAATTACAGGATTAAAAAAAAATTGGTGGCATTTTTTTGGTCTTAAAACGAAAATTTCTAATAATTCTCTTCTTCGGTGTAAATTTTTCTAAATCGACGCTCTTAATAAGCCAGTCGAGAGTGATAATCTCCACAAATTTCGTTAAAATCGCATAAAAAATAAAGAAATTACAGGATTAAAAAAAATTGGTGGCATTTTTTTGGTCTTAAAACGAAAATTTCTAAAAATTCTTTTCTTCGGTCTAAATTTTTCTAAATCGACGCTCTTAATAAGCCAGTCGAGAGTGATAATCTCCACAAATTTCGTTAAAATCGCATAGAAAATAAACAAATTACAGGATTAAAAAAAATTGGTGGCATTTTTTTGGTCTTAAAACGAAAATTTCTAAAAATTCTCTTCTTCGGTCTAAATTTTTCTAAATCGACGCTCTTAATAAGCCAGTCGAGAGTGATAATCTCCACAAATTTCGTTAAAATCGCATAAAAAATAAAGAAATTACAGGATTAAAAAAAATTGGTGGCATTTTTTTGGTCTTAAAACAAAAATTTCTAAATATTCTCTTCTTCGGTCTAAATTTTTCTAAATCGACGCTCTTAATAAAGCAGTCGAGAGTGATAATCTCCACAAATTTCGTTAAAATCGCATAGAAAATAAACAAATTACAGGATTAAAAAAAATTGGTGGCATTTTTTTGGTCTTAAAACGAAAATTTCTAAAAATTCTCTTCATCGGTCTAAATTTTTCTAAATCGACGCTCTTAATAAGCCAGTCGAGAGTGATAATCTCCACAAATTTCGTTAAAATCGCATAAAAAATAAAGAAATTACAGGATTAAAAAAAATTGGTGGCATTTTTTTGGTCTTAAAACAAAAATTTCTAAATATTCTCTTCTTCGGTCTAAATTTTTCTAAATCGACGCTCTTAATAAAGCAGTCGAGAGTGATAATCTCCAC
This sequence comes from Gnatocerus cornutus, assembly GCA_029298725.1. Taxonomy (NCBI): domain Eukaryota; kingdom Metazoa; phylum Arthropoda; class Insecta; order Coleoptera; family Tenebrionidae; genus Gnatocerus; species Gnatocerus cornutus. The sequence goes on from CM055510.1 coordinate 21,958,030, forward strand.
AAATTTCGTTAAAATCGCATAAAAAATAAAGAAATTACAGGATTAAAAAAAAAGGTGGCATTTTTTTGGTCTTAAAACGAAAATTTCTAAAAATTCTCTTCTTCGGTCTAAATTTTTCTAAATCGACGCTCTTAATAAGCCAGTCGAGAGTGATAATCTCTACAAATTTCGTTAAAATCGCATAAAAAATAAAGAAATTACAGGATTAAAAAAAAATTGGTGGCATTTTTTTGGTCTTAAAACGAAAATTTCTAAAAATTCTCTTCTTCGGTCTAAATTTTTCTAAATCGACGCTCTTAATAAAGCAGTCGAGAGTGATAATCTCCACATATTTCGTTAAAATCGCATAAAAAATAAAGAAATTACAGGATTAAAAAAATTAATTGGTGGCATTTTTTTGGTCTTAAAACGAAAATTTCTAAAAATTCGATTTTTTTATCTAAATTTTTGCAAATTAGTGACATTACTAAAACAAACAAAAGAAACAACATGCATAAATTTCGTTCTTGTCGCACTAAAAATAAAGAAATTACAGTGTTGAAAACAATTGACATTTTCACTGTTGTCCAAATCAAAATTTCTAAAAATTCTCTTTTTCGGTCTAAATTTTTATAAGTTGACGCTCTTAATAAGGCAGTTGAGAGTGACAATCTCCACAAATTTCGTTAAAATCGCATAAAAAACAAAGAAATTACAAGATTAAAAAAAATTGGTGTCATTTTTTTGGTCTTAAAACAAAAATTCGACTTTTTGATCTAAATTTTTGCAAATTAGTGATTACTAAAACGAACAAAAGAAACAACATGCATAAATTTCGTTCCTCTCGCACTAAAAATAACGAAATTACAATGTTAAAAAAATTAACATTTTTAGTTGTCCAAATCAAAATTTCTAAATATACTCCTTTTTGGTTTAAATTTTTCTAAATTGGTACTATTAATAAGACAGTCAAGATGTATAAACTCCACAAATTTCCAAATGTTCCAATCCACGGATTTTTTTCTCTAGTATCCCCAATTAATATAATTGCGTTTATCATCAATTTGAGTAAGTTTGGGTCAGTTGAGTAAAAAAATCACCTCAAAATGTAGACCTGTAAGGAGTTGGTTTGTAAGACTGACCAGCAGGGAAAAAATATTTATTAGATGAGACCCAACCATTTGAGCGTTATTATGTTTATGGGGGTTTGCGGTAAGGTGGCTATAAACGATTTAAAAAGTCAAAGCCATAACCGCACTAGAGCGTTTGTTAAACTGTACTCGAATCCATGGCGCAAAATCGCGATTTTCTCAAATCAGCACCTCCATCCACCTGGCCGAATCAGCCCGACCATATCACACGCCACCAAACCGGATATTTCTCTTGGGTGTTTTGAAAGCCCATCCATTTGATAATTTAATTCGCCATCTGCTACACGCACGCTTTTCCCTACCATCTGTCCAGCACACGCATCCGAGGCTCAGCTTCCATATTGCCAACGTCTCTTTTTAATAATTTCCCATTTTAATCAGGCCGCTTTGTGTAATATAGAGCCGATATTAAATTTAAATTTCTCGCATCCAACGATTTAGTAGGGGAGGGCGGTTCGAACTTGTTGCTTTGTCACGATCCAGCTGCACCACCTGGACAACCAGCTGACTGCTTCGCCATCTGCATACGTCACGGACATTGCGCTATCAAAACAATATCGTTAGTCAACGGTCTCTCGATATACCGCATAATTAGAGTAATTACAGGGGGCACGTGCTAATTCCTGGCGCCATCTTGAGGCGATAAATTCTATTTACGCGGGATGTGGCAGTGGCGTGTGCAAGAAGAGGTCATAAATCATCGTTTCGCGTTCTATTACTGCCTGCGGTAAATATGATGTCGTTAATATTTGTTTGCTGAGTGACAATAAACTTGGACGTAAACAATGTTATGATCAATGTTGGGGTATTGGAGGTTTTAAGCACCAAGCTCTAAAAACTTAGTTGGCTTTGGTTGCAAACCCACCCAAGGTCACATATTCTTTGGGTTTTGGGGTACAAAAGACGATCGGGGAAGTTAATTTGTTTCTTACCGTTTATAACTAGCAGCCACATTTGGAGAAATTTTCACTTCACTCAAGTAAGGTTGATGTGCAACAATTTTAATGTCAACGCTGTCAAAAAGCACTGGTGGGACAATGCTGCCAACCCTCTGATATAAAAATTGCTAAGTTTGTCAAGATTGCAATCTTGAGTAAAGAAATTACTGTGAAAGTGAAAATTTTTTAGGGAAAAAATTAGGGGAAAATTGAATGTAGCGATTTTTGAGGGTGTAGCAACGTCTCAAATTAATTGATAATGCAGTGACGGCGAAAATAAAGGGGTGCAGATTTTGAACGGCATTTAAACCAAGCCGAAAATGTGACGTTTGAACTACTAATAAGACGTTATTATTACTACCTGAAAAATTATTAACTACGAGGGATAATCTGTGCCTACAATGTAAAAATGTTTTGAAGATTGCAGATTCGTTTAAAAGTAAAAGAAAATAGTGAAACTACTGTACAAATAATCTACAACGGTAAACATGCGTCAATGTCATTTTTTTCTTTTGTTTTGTTAATGTCATGCCTACAAAAATTGTCATTATGCCTACTTTGAGAGCCTGTTTAACTCAGCTCAATTTTTGAATAAATGTGGTCCAAGATTACAGTGAGAAACTGAATGACAGAAAAGTCACTAGATCTACGCGATAAAAAGTGTATAAAACGCGCGATATTTAAAATAACAAAATGAGTCGACTCAGTTTGCGTAGGAATTTAGTGTTTTTAGAGTATTTTGCTGCATTATTTACTACCAACCTAGATGTCAACTGTCAAGATCACCTAATCTCTCACCGGATATACTATACCACTTTATTTTGGTCGCCACTGTAGTTGAAAATTTGTTTCAAAAGAGAGATATAAATACGGATTTCACAAGTTTTAGCAAATTTGCACCGCATCTACAGGTTATTTTTCCTGTAGAGGATTTATTGATTTACAAAGGAGTAATTTTAGACATCAGGAGGAAAAGTTAAGCTGTCAAACAGGCTTTCAAAGTAGGCATAACGATAATTATATTAGGCTAAATCTAAATTTTGAGAATTTGAATGTAGTCTAGGCTTTACTGAGAATTTGACGTGCAAATTTTAATTAATATTGTCAAAAGTAACAGTAATAGCCAAATTCATACAGGATGCTTTACACTTCATAACAATCAAATGACTTTGACGCCCAAAATAATTTGGCCGCGGGTGTAAGTACAGTGGTTCGCTTATGTTTTTTTGCTTAGGTTAAAAAAATTTAAATCTCTATTGTTGGTAGTTATGATAACGTCCTATCAGTAGTTCAATAGATTAATTTTTGGCCTAGATTACCATGTCGTTCAAAAGCTGCCCGACTTTTTATTGGACGTCACTGTATAACAAAATACCTGACAATCTGCACTAAAAATAACAAAAATGTGACAGTTCTTGTTTGACATCTCGCAGGAATTGTCTCTACTGAACTACTAATCACACAGCCGCATTTTAAATTTAGCGCCTACGAAATTTTTTTGCAGGAAAAATAGCCTTCACGAATGTCAGTTGCGTCAAGGTCAAACGCTTTTCTTGCCAACTGTTACTGATAAAAATTCCCATAAGCTGGTGCCAACTTTACTTTTTAATGAGTATAATATAACAGATGGCAGCAAAACCAATGACCTTGAGTAGCTTTCGCTATATTTTTAATTTTTCCCTAATTTGAAAGCCCGATTTAAACCCAAGAATTTTCGAAAATTTACACAGAGATCGCAAGTGTAAACTTTTGCAGCTATTTCTTTATTTAAAGTTGGAATCGTGCTAAATTTACTTTGGAAGCTTGAAGCTGACATGGTTGGCAGCATCGTCCCCCAGAATTTGACAATTGACAGTTAGTGAATTTTTCTCAAATGCGCCAACTTGTAAAAAACGGTAAGAAACAAAGAAAATTTTAGAATTAGTGACTAAACTTGTACGAATTTTGCCCCAAAATTGTCTCCCCGTCTAAAACGCATTTGCCTAAAACGTCCCTCGTTAACTTTTTATTCTTCGACCCTCTGAAGAATAAAATGCTTATCAACATTTATGTCATTGCATAAACTTCCTCTAACGATATTACTTTCCTATTATAGCACACAAAAATCTGCCGGGTCACGGCTGAAGCGCGATTGCTCAACATGCGTTCTTTCCAACGCAAACATCTCCAAACTTGCATAATTCTCGGGTGCAACTGCATGTGGACGCATTTGCGTAATTCCAAAGATCAAAGAATTTTTCCGTGCGGCGAATTTTTATAATTCGCTTTCAACAGTTCTTCGTCGATTTTCAAAGTTTGCTTTAATTAAGAAGGGAGGGCTGTTCGGGGTGGATTGATGCGATTTTAATATCGGCACCTGTTGGCGGATTTTTCCCTTTCGATTTGCTAAATGGGGAGGAATGAGACGTCAAAGAGCAGTCACTTCAATTATTAATAAGGAAGATTGAAAATATATTTCGTTTTAGTGGTGTTTTCCGGAAAGTTTTTAAATTAGCGTCATGTGCAGATTTGTCTTTTTTTTCCAAATATCCATCGCTATTACAACCCCATTTTCCCGCAGGCTCTTCACCCGTAAAGTCGATCTCGTCCTCTTCCTAGCAAGCCTTCGTTATCTTAAAGTGGCTCCTGTCCTCCTCAGCAGGTGCCCGCTCTCGAGCCTCTTGCAATGCTTGCAGCTCTCAATGACCACTTGTGGCTGCATCCGCTCACACGCGTCCTCTTCTGCATGTGCCGTCATGCATTGTACAAGTGCATCAACTCTCAGCTTTGCGAGTTTTGCTAACTAATCCAATCACAACGGTCGGATGGATGCAATCAATCGACGAATTAATGAATTACCCACTCTGTCGACTGATGTGCCATTTGTACCCTTCTTTTTTGACGAGTCGGCGCTGGTGAGAACATTGCTCGTTAGTGGAATCACTTTTCGTGGGAATAAATCAGAAGGGAGCTTTAAAGTTTTAATTAATTTTAGTGTTGTTCAATAGATTTATTCAAAGAAATGTATTGAATCAAAACTTGGTGTTGACAAAAATTATCAAAACTACAATTTTTAGGCGACTTAAACTAAATATGGAGGTTTTAGGCCTCAAAACCTGCCTAAAAGTAAGTGTTTTCTGGCCGCAAACATTTTTGGCCGATCTATGGTCGCGCCATCTATCCATAGTTTTGCATATTACGTCAAGGTACCGATATTACCTCCAATTTTATCATTATTTGGGTAAAATCAAATCGGCAAACTTCTGTAAAGTGCAACAAAGTGCTGCTGCATCAACATCAAAAAGCACATCAAACCCAATTCATACAAATTGTGAAGCTGCAAATGTAAATACAGAAAATAGGAACTTTTCTGAAGGATTCATAAATATTTACAACTATTCAGTTTTTATCAATGATTAAATTAATAAATCATAAATAAAAATTAATTAACTGGTAAATTTAATGATGTCGCTTAAAAAATCTTGTGTGTAACACGGCCAAAAGTGACACTTTTTGGCCTTGGTACACAAATAACTATTCCTAAACACTAAATTTCTATTTTTTTTTTAACTAAAATCATTGTTTTCTCTTAGACAAATATTAATTTTACATCACGAATTGCAGATTTTAAAAATTTTTAGAAGATCTCGAAATTCAAATTTATAAACAAACAATTGTAGTCAGTTTTGACGCTACTGCTGTCAAAATTGGTACACTTTTTACTTAAAAGGCGTTTATATATAAAGTGTATAAAATTACAAAATTTTAGATCACGAATTGCGCATTTTAGAATTTTTTACTTCGACCATAAAAAACTCAAAATTCAAATATTTTAAAAAATTTTGTATGTTTGTCAGTTTTGACGCTAATATTGACAATATTGGTGGACTTATTATCTAACAGACGTTTATTAAGTGCACGAAATAACAATTTTAGATCACGAATAGCGGATTTTAGAAATTTTTATTTCTACTATGAAGAACTCGAATTTAATTTTTTTTTCTTAAATTCAGTAAATCTGTCAGTTTTGACGCTAATGCTGTCAAATTTGGTGGACCTGTTATTTAATAGGCATTTATTAGGAATACGAAATTACAAAATTTTAGATCACGAATTGCGCATTTTAGAATTTTTTACTTCGACCATAAAAAACTCAAAATTCAAATATTTTAAAAAATTTTGTATGTTTGTCAGTTTTGACGCTAATATTGACAATATTGGTGGATTTATTATCTGACAGACGTTTATTAAGTGCACGAAATAACAATTTTAGATCACGAATAGCGGATTTTAGAAATTTTTATTTCTACTATGAAGAACTCGAATTTAATTTTTTTTTCTTAAATTCAGTAAATTTGTCAGTTTTGACGCTAATGCTGTCAAATTTGGTGGACCTGTTATTTAATAGGCATTTATTAGGAATACGAAATTACAAAATTTTAGATCACGAATTGCGGATTTTAGAAAAATTTTTTTCGACCATGAAGAACTCAAAATTCATTTTGCTTTTATTTTGTAAATTTGTCAGTTTTGACGCTCATGCTGTCAAATTTGGTCAATCTGTTATTTAATAGGCATTTATTAAGTGTACGAAAGTACACAATTGTAGACCACGAATTGCGGATTTTAGAAATTTTTATTTTGACCACAAAGTACTCAAAATTCAAATATTTTTAAAAATTTTGTATATTTGTCAGTTTTGACGCTAATATTGTTAAATTTGGTGGACTTGTTATAATAAGCGTTTATTAAGTGTACAAAATTACAAAATTTTAGATCACGAACAGCGGATTTTAGAAATTTTTATTTCGGCTATGAAGAACTCGAAATTAAAATTAAAAAAAAATTGTCAATTTGTCAGTTTTGGCGCTAATGCTGTCAAATTTGGTGGACCTGTTATTTAATAGCCATTTATTAGGAATACGAAATTACAAAATTTTAGATCACGAATTGCGGATTTTAGAAATTTTTTATTTCGACTATGAAGCACTCGAAATTCAAATATTTTAAAAATTTTTGTAAATTTGTTAGTTTTGGCGCTAATGCTGTCAAAATTGGTGGACTTTTTACTTAAAAGACGTTTATAAACTATACTAAATAATAAAATTTTAGACCACGAATTGCGGATTTTAGAACTGTTTGTTTTGACCATAAAGTACTCAAAATTCAAATATTTTTAAAAATTTTGTATATTTGTCAGTTTTGACGCTACTATTGTCAATATTGGTGGACTTGTTATTTAATAAGCGTTTATTAAGTGTACAAAATTACAAAATTTTAGATCACGAATAGCGGATTTTAGAAATTTTTATTTCGGCTATGAAAAACTCGAAATTTAAATTTTTAAAGAATAATTGTAAATTTGTCAGTTTTGACGTTATTGCTGTCAAATTTGGTGGACTTGTTACTTAATAGGTGTTTATTAAGTGTACGAAATTACAAAATTTTAGATCACGAATAGCAGATTTAAAAAATTTTCATTTTGACCATGAAGCGCTCGAAATTCAAATTAAAAAAAAATTGTAAATGCGTCAGTTTTAACGCTAATGCTGTGAAATTTGGTGAACTTGTTATCTAATAGACGTTTATTAAGTGTACGAAAGTATAAAATTTTAGATCACGAATTACGGATTTTAGAATTTTTTATTTCGACCATGAAGAACTCGAAATTCAAATATTTTTAAAAATTTTGTAAATTTGTTAGTTTTGGCGCTAATGCTGTCAAAATTGGTGGACTTCTTACTTAAAAGGCGTTTATAAAGTGTACTAAATAACAAAATTTTAGACCACGAATTACGGATTTTAGAAATTTTTATTTTGACCCATGAAGCGCGCGCTCGAAATTCAAATTTATAAAAAAAAAATGTAAATGCGTCAGTTTTGACGTTAATGCTGTCAAGTTTGGTGAACTTGTTATCTAATAGGCGTTTATTAAGTGTACGAAAGTACAAAATTTTAGATCACGAATTGCGGATTTTAAATTTTTTTATTTTGACCATGAAGCGGTCGAAATTTAAATTTATAAAAAATGTATATAAATTTGTCAGTTTTGAATAGAATAGAACTAATCGCTAATAGAACCAATCTAAATTTTCTAACTATTTTATCAACAATGTTGGGATCGAAACCGTTACAACTAGCAGCGTCTTTAATAATTTTAATTTCTTTGTGAATCTAAATTTGTTTAATGGAAAATTTAAAAGCTTGTAAACAAGAAAATTCAGACTCGCCATCTTATGTTGAGGAAAATGCTGGGAGTCTGCAGTGATGTAGCGAAGAGTACTGGTGTCTTTCCTATAAACATCAAACTCTAATCTGTTCTTATTTTTAATTACAATTGTGTCTAAAAATGGAAGATTTCCGTTTTTCTTTATTTCGCAAGTAAATTTAATCGTTTATTTACCAATAATAAGATTTATTCAACTAAGCGAAAAACTACATTTCTTTGGTTATTTCAGTATTCGGCAAAACAACCATGACAACTCGAAAACCCTCCATAAGTTTGATAAAAGTCTTCGGTGCAACCAGAGCAATCAACTTCGCTTGTTTGACATCCTCCAAAACCGCAAGTTTGCTTCTCCCACGTCGCCTTCTTATAGCACCCATCTGGGCAGGGGTTTATGGGTTGAAACCCATAGCTTCCCCTACACATCCGTCCACACTGTTGGTGGTAAAGGTTACACCCCCTACCCAGACACGGTCTTATAATAACGCAGCATCTTCTTCTCCTAGTTGTCTTAGGCGTTACCATCGTCGTTGAAGTAACTCTAGTCGGTCGTACAGTAACGGTACAGTTGCGACCACCACCACAAACATTACTAACATTGTTAACCACGCGACTATTCACAGAAATATTGACATTTATCACGTTCAAATTCGTAATGTTATTCAAGTTTGAAATGTTAATTGTAATATTTTTTGTCCTTGGAAGATCTGTGCTCTCTTCAGTGGTAGAAGTCGCAGAGGTCGTGGAGGTGGAAGTCGGAGAGGTCGTGGAAGTGGTGGAGCTCGGCGACGTCGTCGTCACGTTGCAAGGATGGGAATCGCAACATGTTTGGTGGCAGCAGGTGGAAAAGCAGCAGCACTGGGTGTCGCAGCGGTTGCAAGTCGGGTTGCAGAGAGCCACAGTGAGGAGGGAAGACAGCAGAAGGAAAACTGTTTGGTGATGATTGACCATGTCTTAACTGGGCGACCAAATAATTCGCACTGTCTTTTGAAATTGTGTTTTCTAAGCTTATATTTTGATAACGAAGTTTTTGATTAAATTTCGTGTTATCAAATTTAATTCGTATTTGGGAGACATAAATAGTACGAATTATGCAAGTTGTGGCCGATAATTTCTTTTTTTTTGATAACACTCTGTATATGTATTGATCATATTTGGTTTTAATTTTCAGGGAAAAAGACCTATTTTGGGAATTTTTATTTAAGGATCCACCCATTCGTCGTAACAAAATGGAGGAGTCGGAAATTAAACCCAAAAAAGAGTTTGTTCATTGGCTGGCATTATCTTTATCGAAGTGTTTTTTACTACAAAAAACGCAACGAAACAATCAACTCGATCGTAACTTTCCATTCATTGGCTAGATGTCCAATGTTGATTGTTGATTGGACGAGTTTCTAAGCTAATTAAATCATGCACAAAAAAAAAGAATCACTTTGTTGGATGTTGATAACATGATAACAAAAAACGCACGAAATTAAAGAATTTGAGCTTTGGATTTGCTGTGTGATTTTTTTGTTGGTTTTTATTTGTTGCGTAATTATAAAATTTTGCAGCGAGAGGGACAAATTAATTTGAGATGGATTTTATAAAGGGAATTGAATGAACTCGTAAACAAGTTTGGTGATAATAAATAAAGTGGAAATATCTTCTGATTCCGAATCTGAAGTCTGTTTTGCACCATCAGGGCCGGTTTCAGATATTTTTTTGAAAAAATATTATTTCAGATTCTGTAAATTCGACAATTTTGACGCAAATGCAGTCAAATTTGGTAGACTTGTTACTAATTAAGAGGCGTTTATGAAGTGTTCTAAGTGACAGAATTTTAGATCACGAATTACAAATTTTTGAATTTTCTAAAGATGATTCAGAATTTTCGAAAATGCCTTGAAAATTGTCGAAGTTTTATTTTGCCCTAATAATTAACCATTGGATTTTTGACTTTGGATTCTAAAGTAAAATGAGCCGAGAAAAACGATGGTGAAAACCGTTTTTCAAAATGTTTGTAATTTCGGAGATATTGAGCTTTGAAAATTTTACAAGTCCAAAATTTAATATCCGAAACTTTGATCGCTTATAACTCAGTTATGTGTTGTCGAATCAGAATTTCAATCTTAGATTTGGAATCCGCGGAAAATTCTGCGTAAAATGATGTCAATAACGCAAGTTTACTCCAAAAAATAAGCGAGAGTTTCGAAAATTTACACAGGTGTCTGCAATTTTTGATTGGTCTTAAAAATAAACATTTCTAAAATCTGTGTTTTTGGCTTTAAAATTTTTAAATTTAATAGAGTCAATATACGATTCAGAAAAAGTAACTTTCTCAAATTTCATAACTGTTGCACTAAAATTACCAAAATTACGAATTTTCGTTTAAGTTTGGCATAGTTTTAGTCTTGAATTTTTGCGAAAATTAGCAAATTTCGACTAGAAAAATCAAAGAACTTTTTCTAATGTAAAAAATCGCGAGTAAAACGATGGCGCAAACTGCATCTCAATATCTGAAATAGTTTCCAAGATATCGAGCACTAATTGTTTTGAGCCTTCAAAAATTTGGCCCTCTGGCGACAACCCAAAATTTCAAACGGCCATAACTCGATTATTTGTTGACAAATATTAAAAAATTATTATGTTTTTGAATTCAGCGTAAAATTCTGCGTAAAATGAGACCCAAATTTGTTGAGTTTGCTTAATAAATAAATGAGGTATTGGAAAAAAACTGTTTTGAAAACATCATTTTAGGGTGATTTTCAATCAATGTTTTCAAACTGAAAACGACTTTTAATAGCATTGAATTATACATCGGTCGAAAGAGGAGCTCAAAATCTATCTAGTGGCCAAATTTGAGATCTATCGGACAAATAGTTTACGAGTTATGGCCAAAAATAAAAAAAATGAAAAATTTTCATCGATTGAGTTGGAATTTTTTTTCGCGAAAAATTGACTATTGAATTTTGGGCTTTTGAGAACATTTTCTAACGTAAAATGAGCCGAGAAAAAGAATGGCGCAAACCGCATCTCAAAATCTCAAATAGTTTTGGAAACATTTAACTTTAAAAATTACGAAAAATAAGAAAAAATAAAAATCAACTTTCCGAAACTTTGATCGACCATAACTCAGTTATTTGTTGTCGGATCTGAATTTATATCCCATATTTGGAATCTGCGGAAAATTCTGCGTACACTGATGTATAATAACTTAAGTTTACTCTAAAAAATAAGCGAGATATCGATATCAGAAATTTGACCATAGTTTTAGTCATGAATTTTTGCGAAAATTTGCAAATTTCGACTGTAGAAAAATCAAAGAACTATTTTTTATGTAAAAAATCGCGAGTAAAACGATGACGCAAACGGCATCTCAATATCTGAAATAGTTTCCTAGATATCGAGCACGAATTGTTTTGAACCTTCAAAAATTTGGCCCTCTGGCGACAACCCAAAATTTCAAAAAATTAAAAATAGCATTGAATTATACATCGGTTGAAAGAGGAGCTCAAAATCTATCGAGTGGCCAAATTTGAGATCTATCGGACAAATAGTTTACGAGTTGTGGCCAAAAATAGAAAACTGAAAAATTTTCATCGTTTGAATCGGAATTTTTTTTCGCAAAAAATCTACTATTGAATTTTGGACTTTTGAGAACATTTTCTTACGTAAAATGAGCCGAGAAAAAGAATGGCGAAAACCGCATCTCAAAATCTCAAATAGTTTTGGAGACATTTAACTTTAAAAATTACGAAAAATAAGAAAAAATAAAAATCAACTTTCCGAAACTTTGATTGACCATAACTTAGTTATTTGTTGTCGGATCTGAATTTAAATCTTATATTTGGAATCTGCGTAAAATTCTGCGTTCACTGATGTATAATAACTCAAGTTTACTCTAAAAAATAAGCGAGATATCGATATCAGAAGTTTGGCTATAGTTTTAGTCATGAATTTTTGCGAAAATTTGCAAATTTCGACTTTTATAAAATCTAAGAACTTTTTTTTATGTAAAAAATCGCGAGAAAAACGATGGCGCAAACGATTTCCCAATATTTCTAATAGTTTCCGAGATATTAAGCACTGACTGTTTCCAACCTTCAAAATTTTGGCCCTCTGACGACATCCTGAAATTTCAAACGCTTTTAATTAAGTTATTTGCTGACAAACACGAAAAAATAGATTTTCAGAGGGTGTTTTTAAGGTTGATTCTCATTAATTATAAATATCTCTGAGTCCTGACCTGATGTACCAAAACGGACTTCGAATTTAGAATTTCTTCTGCCCAAAAGTTATTAACTTGCCCAGTCCCAATAAAACCAAGATTTCCAAACATTTTTTATTCAAAACATCACAAAAAACCAGCGCATCTCACTAATTATAAAAGCAGCCATGACACTGAGAGTACCCTTGGTACGACTCGTAAAAATCTTCACTGCATTCCGAGCAATCAACAGTACTCATCCCACAACTCCCCGAGGAGCAACTGTACCGATCCCACGACTCCCTCCTCGAGCACCCTTGGTTGCAGGGATTGATGGGTCTGTACCCAAAATTCCCTTGACACCCATGACAGGAGTATTGGTACGGATTGCAGTCCTGGGTGACACACGGCTGGACAATCACGCAACATCTTCTTTGAGGTCTCGGCTGCGGCCGGTTTATATAAACAGGCACTTTAACCGGGACTCTGACGACTTTTTCCTCGGTTTTGCTCGAACACGTCTCTCCAGTGGTACCACCACATTTATTTTCAATGTTATTCACCACGTTGCTGTCGACGTTGATCGTCAAATTTACGATGTTTTGGTTGTTGATAACGTTCTCTGAGGTGACGTTGGCTGTCAAGGAACTACCTCCAACACTGGATGGCGGCAACACCACTCTACTTGGAGTACCAGTGACTACTGGGGGGTACGTAATAGTAATGATTTCTTTTTTATCTTCTCGTTCAGTACAGCAGCTGGACTGGCAGTTTTCCCGGCACTCATTCGTTGAACAGCTTTGTTGACAACTTTGCGATTGACTACAGCAGTTGTTTTGACACGAAGACACGCATTGCTGGGTGCTGCATTGCTGTTGACAGCTGGAGCAGCAAGTTTGGGACTGAGAACAGCAGTTTGATTGGGAGTGTCCACAACAGCTGCTCTGACAAGAACTGGTGCACTGGGGGGTACTGCATTGCTGTTGGCAGCTAGAGCAACAACTGCTACAACTGCTTCCGCTGCAAGAAGTGGCGGTGTGGATGAAGGCGCACAGCGCCAAAAACACAAGCAAAGAAGTGTGCTAAAAATTGCGGTAAAGTTGGGGGAAAAAGAATCGTGATCTTACCATGTCTTCTTGGAGGAACAACAAACTCAAGAATGATTTGTGTTGGTGAAATCCTTCATTTATTTCATCGCGATAGCATTGAAATTGGAAAAATGCGAGTTTGTTGTGTGGTAATCTCACAAAAAACGCATCAATGACACTTACGTAACTTGGATAAACCGAGATAATCCCTTCTTGTGCGTGGTCAATAAAAAATAGTACCTCTAATCTAACGACGAGATTAACGGATTTATTATCAAACTGTTTTACATGACATCTAACCCATGATGGTACAATTTACGTCTAATTATTATAGAAGCAGCCGTGACACTGAGAGTACCCTTCGTACGACTCATAGAAATCCTCGCTGCATTCCGAGCAGTCAACGGTACTCGTCCCGCAACTCCCAGAGGAGCAACTGAACCGATCCCAGGACTCTCTCCTCGAGCACCCTTCACTGCAGGGGTTGATGGGTCGGTACCCGAAATTCCCTTGGCACCCATGACAGGAATATTGGTACGGATTGCAGTTTTGGGAGACGCAGGGTTGGAGTACCACGCAACATCTTCTCTCTGGTTGCGGCCGGGTGATATAAACGGGTACTTTAACCGGTACTCTGACGACCTTTTCGGTGGTTTTGTTGGCGCACGAGCCTCTAGTGGTGCCGCCACACTCGTTTTTGATGTTGTTTTCCGAGTGGCTGTTGACGTTAATGGTCAAATTTACAATGTTTTGGTTGTTGATGGTGTTCTTTGAGTTAACATGGGCGGTTAGAGAGCCGCCGGTGCAACCTGTGGATGGACAGTCGGTTATTCTGTCAGGTGGAGGTCGCGGTGGGTTGGTAACAACGACGACTGTCTTCTTGTCACAACAAGTGTCTTTTTGTTCCCGACAACAGCTTTTTTGACAGGTTTGTCTGCACTGGTTGGTTGAACAACTCTGTTGACAGCTAGAGCAGCAGTTGTGCGATTGGGTGCAGCAGCTGGTTTGGCAGGAGGTGACGCATTGGGGAGTACTGCATTGCTGTTGGCAGTTGGAGCAGCAACTGTTGCAACTGCTTCCGCTGCAGGAGTTAATAGGAGTGGAGTTGTAGAGTACCAAGAGGAGAAGTAAGATCCATGGAGGGACAGTCTAGAAATTACACTAAACTTCAGTTAAGACTTTGAGTGACTTACCATGGTTGGGTCTTGTTGAGGCTACAGTAAATTAAGGAATGATGGATTTTTGATGGATTGTGGGGGTTAAATCCTTCACTTTTGTCCGGAAGATAACACGGCGAAGAAAAAATGTTGACCTCGGCGACCTGTTGGGACATAAAACACCGACATATAATCTTAATATGAAATAAAAATTTCTAAAATCAGAGTCTGTTGTCTGAAAATTTTGAAATTTAGTACACCTAATAAATGAGTTAAGGGTAGCAATCTCCGTAAATTTCATCGCCGTAGCGCTAACACAACCAAAAATACATTTTTTTTTGATTTTTTTGAATTTTTTGGTTTGTCTAAAAAATAAAAATTTCTAAAGTCGTAGTCTGTTGCCTGACAATTTTAAAATTTGGTACAGTTAATAAATTAGTTAAAGGGTAGCAACCTCCCTAAATTTCATTGCTGTAGCGCTACCACTACTAGAAATACAATTTTTGATATCAAATTTTGAAACTTTTTGGTTTCTCCTAAAAATAAAAATTTCTAAAATTTGAGTCTGTTATCTAAAAATTTTGAAATTTACTATAGTTAATAAATGGGCTAAGGGTAGCAACCTCCTCAAATTTCATCTTTCTAGCACGAACACAACCAATAATACGATTTTTTTTAATAGAATTTTTAAACTTTTTGGTTCGTTCTGAAAATGAAAATTTCCAAAATCCGAGTTTGTTGCCTGAGAATTTTGAAATTTGTTGCAGTTAATAAATGAAATTTTATCGTTGTAGCGCCTACACAACTAAAGATACTTTTTTTTATAAAATTTTGATATTTTTTGGTACATCCTAAAAATAAAAATTTCCAAAATCTGAGTCTGTTGTCTTAAAATTTTGAAATTTGGTACAGTTAATAAATAAGTTAAGGGTAGCAACCTCCCCAAATTTCATTGGTGTAGCGCTACCACTACTAGAAATACAATTTTTGATATAAAATTTTGAAACTTTTTGGTTTCTCCCAAAAATAAAAATTTCTAAAATTTGTATCTGTTGCTTGAGAATGTTGAAATTTAGTACAGTTAATAAATGAATTAAGGGTAGCAACCTCCCCTAATTTCATTGCTGCAGCGCTACCACTACCAAAAATACAATTTTTGATATATAATTTTGAAACTTTTTGGTTTCTTCTAAAAATAAAAATTTCTAAACTTTGAGTCTGTTATCTAAAAATTTTGAAATTTAGTATAGTTAATAAATGGGCTAAGGGTAGCAACCTCCTCAAATTTTATTTTTGTAGCACCAACACAACCAATAATACGATTTTTTTAATAAAATTTTTAAACTTTCTGGTTTGTCCTAAAAATAAAAATTTCCAAAATCTGAGTCTGTTGTCTTAAAATTTTGAAATTTGGTACAGTTAATAAATGAGTTGAGGGTAGCATAAATGAGTTAAGGGTAGCAACCTCCGAAAATTTTATTGCTGTAGCGCTACCACTACTAGAAATACAATTTTTGATATAAAATTTTGAAACTTTTTAGTTTCTCCTAAAAATAAAAATTTCCAAAATCTGAGTCTGTTGTCTTAAAATTTTGAAATTTGGTACAGTTGATAAATAAGTTAAGGGTAGCAACCTTCCCAAATTTCATTGGTGTAGCGCTACCACTACTAGAAATACAATTTTTGATATAAAATTTTGAAACTTTTTTGTTTCTTCCCAAAAAAAAAATTTCTAAAATTTGTATCTGTTGCCTGAGAATGTTGAAATGTAGTACAGTTAATAAATGAATTAAGGGTAGCAACCTCTCCTAATTTTATTGCTGTAGCGCTACCACTACCCAAAATACAATTTTTGATATAAAATTTTGAAACTTTTTGGTTCTTCTAAAAATAAAAATTTCTAAACTTTGAGTCTGTTATCTAAAAATTTTGAAATTTAGTATAGTTAATAAATGGGCTAAGGGTAGCAACCTCCTCAAAATTTCATCTTTTTAGCACCAACACAACTAATAATACGATTTTTTTAATAAAATTTTTAAACTTTTTGGTTCGTTCTGAAAATGAAAATTTCCAAAATCCGAGTTTATTGCCTGAGAATTTTGAAATTTGTTGCAGTTAATAAATGAGTTAAGGACTGTAACCCTCCGAAATTTTATCGTTGCAGCACCTACATAACTAAAGATACTTTTTTTTATAAAATTTTGATATTTTTTGGTTCGTCCTAAAAATAAAAATTTACAAAATCTGAGTCTGTTGTCTTAAAATTTTGAAATTTGGTACAGTTAATAAATAAGTTAAGGGTAGCAACCTCTCCAAATTTCATTGGTGTAAGGCTACTACTACTAGAAATACAATTTTTGATATAAAATTTTGAAACTTTTTGGTTTCTCCCAAAAATAAAAATTTCTAAAATTTGTACCTGTTTCCTGAGAATATTGAAATTTAGTAAACTTAATAAATGAATTAAGGGTAGCAACTTCCCCAAATTTCATTCCTGTAGCGCTACCACTACCAAAAATACTATTTTTGATATAAAATTTTGAAACTTTTTGGTATCTCCTAAAAATAAAAATTTCTAAAATTTGAGTCTGTTATATAAAAATTTTGAAATTTGGTATAGTTAATAAATGGGCTAAGGATAGCTACCTCCTTAAATTTCATCTTTCTAGCACGAACACAACCAATAATACGATTTTTTTTAATAGAATTTTTAAACTTTTTGGTTCGTTCTGAAAATGAAAATTTCCAAAATCCGAGTTTGTTGCCTGAGAATTTTGAAATTTGTTGCAGTTAATAAATCAGTTAAGGACTGTAACCCCCCGAAATTTTATCGTTGTAGCGCCTACACAACTAAAGATACTTTTTTTTTATAAAATTTTGATATTTTTTGGTTCGTCCTAAAAATAAAAATTTCCAAAATCTGAGTCTGTTGTCTTAAAATTTTGAAATTTGGTACAGTTAATAAATAAGTTAAGGGTAGCAACCTTCCCAAATTTCATTGGTGTAGCGCTACCACTACCAAAAATACTATTTTTGATATAAAATTTTGAAACTTTTTGGTATCTCCTAAAAATAAAAATTTCTAAAATTTGTATCTGTTGCTTGAGAATGTTGAAATTTAGTACAGTTAATAAATGAATTAAGGGTAGCAACCTCCCCTAATTTCATTGCTGTAGCGCTACCACTACCAAAAATACAATTTTTGATATAAAATTTTGAAACTTTTTGGTTTCTTCTAAAAATGAAAATTTCTAATATTTGTGTCTGTTATCTAAAAATTTTGAAATTTGGTATAGTTAATAAATGGGCTTAGGGTAGCAACCTTCTCAAAATTTCAGCTTTCTAGCACCAACACAACCAATAATACGATTTTTTTAATAAAATTTTTAAACTTTTTGGTTCGTTCTGAAAATGAAAATTTCCAAAATCCGAGTTTATTGCCTGAGAATTTTGAAATTTGTTGCAGTTAATAAATGAGTTAAGGACTGTAACCCTCCGAAATTTTATCGTTGCAGCACCTACATAACTAAAGATAATTTTTTTTTATAAAATTTTGATATTTTTTGGTTCGTCCTAAAAATAAAAATTTACAAAATCTGAGTCTGTTGTCTTAAAATTTTGAAATTTGGTACAGTTAATAAATAAGTTAAGGGTAGCAACCTCTCCAAATTTCATTGGTGTAAGGCTACTACTACTAGAAATACAATTTTTGATATAAAATTTTGAAACTTTTTGGTTTCTCCCAAAAATAAAAATTTCTAAAATTTGTACCTGTTTCCTGAGAATATTGAAATTTAGTAAACTTAATAAATGAATTAAGGGTAGCAACTTCCCCAAATTTCATTCCTGTAGCGCTACCACTACCAAAAATACTATTTTTGATATAAAATTTTGAAACTTTTTGGTATCTCCTAAAAATAAAAATTTCTAAAATTTGAGTCTGTTATATAAAAATTTTGAAATTTAGTATAGTTAATAAATGGGCTAAGGATAGCTACCTCCTTAAATTTCATCTTTCTAGCACGAACACAACCAATAATACGATTTTTTTTAATAGAATTTTTAAACTTTTTGGTTCGTTCTGAATATGAAAATTTCCAAAATCCGAGTTTATTGCCTGAGAATTTTGAAATTTGTTGCAGTTAATAAATGAGATAAGGACTGTAACCCTCCGAAATTTTATCGTTGCAGCACCTACATAACTAAAGATACTTTTTTTTTATAAAATTTTGATATTTTTTGGTTCGTTCTAAAAATAAAAATTTACAAAATCTGAGTCTGTTGTCTTAAAATTTTGAAATTTGGTACAGTTAATAAATAAGTTAACGGTAGCAACCTCTCCAAATTTCATTGGTGTAAGGCTACTACTACTAGAAATACAATTTTTGATATAAAATTTTGAAACTTTTTGGTTTCTCCCAAAAATAAAAATTTCTAAAATTTGTACCTGTTTCCTGAGAATATTGAAATTTAGTAAACTTAATAAATGAATTAAGGGTAGCAACTTCCCCAAATTTCATTCCTGTAGCGCTACCACTACCAAAAATACTATTTTTGATATAAAATTTTGAAACTTTTTGGTATCTCCTAAAAATAAAAATTTCTAAAATTTGAGTCTGTTATATAAAAATTTTGAAATTTAGTATAGTTAATAAATGGGCTAAGGATAGCTACCTCCTTAAATTTCATCTTTCTAGCACGAACACAACCAATAATACGATTTTTTTTAATAGAATTTTTAAACTTTTTGGTTCGTTCTGAATATGAAAATTTCCAAAATCCGAGTTTATTGCCTGAGAATTTTGAAATTTGTTGCAGTTAATAAATGAGATAAGGACTGTAACCCTCCGAAATTTTATCGTTGCAGCACCTACATAACTAAAGATACTTTTTTTTTATAAAATTTTGATATTTTTTGGTTCGTTCTAAAAATAAAAATTTACAAAATCTGAGTCTGTTGTCTTAAAATTTTGAAATTTGGTACAGTTAATAAATAAGTTAACGGTAGCAACCTCTCCAAATTTCATTGGTGTAAGGCTACTACTACTAGAAATACAATTTTTGATATAAAATTTTGAAACTTTTTGGTTTCTCCCAAAAATAAAAATTTCTAAAATTTGTACCTGTTTCCTGAGAATATTGAAATTTAGTAAACTTAATAAATGAATTAAGGGTAGCAACTTCCCCAAATTTCATTCCTGTAGCGCTACCACTACCAAAAATACTATTTTTGATATAAAATTTTGAAACTTTTTGGTATCTCCTAAAAATAAAAATTTCTAAAATTTGAGTCTGTTATATAAAAATTTTGAAATTTAGTATAGTTAATAAATGGGCTAAGGATAGCTACCTCCTTAAATTTCATCTTTCTAGCACGAACACAACCAATAATACGATTTTTTTTAATAGAATTTTTAAACTTTTTGGTTCCTTCTGAAAATGAAAATTTCCAAAATCCGAGTTTGTTGCTTGAGAATTTTGAAATTTGTTGCAGTTAATAAATGAGTTAAGGACTGTAACCCCCCCGAAATTTTATCGTTGTAGCGCCTACACAACTAAAGATACTTTTTTTTTTATAAAATTTTGATATTTATTGGTTCGTCCTAAAAATAAAAATTTCCAAAATCTGAGTCTGTTGTCTTAAAATTTTGAAATTTGGTACAGTTAATAAATAAGTTAAGGGTAGCAACCTCCCCAACTTTCATTGGTGTAGAGCTACCACTACTAGAAATACAATTTTTGATATAAAATTTTAAAACTTTTTGGTTTCTCCCAAAAATAAAATTTTTTAAAATTTGTATCTGTTGCTTGAGAATGTTGAAATTTAGTACAGTTAATAAATGAATTAAGGGTAGCAACCTCGCCTAATTTCATTGCTGTAGCGCTACCACTAATAAAAATACAATTTTTGATATAAAATTTTGAAACTTTTTGGTTTCTCCCAAAAATAAAATTTTTTAAAATTTGTATCTATCTGTTGCTTGAGAATGTTGAAATTTAGTACAGTTAATAAATGAATTAAGGGTAGCAACCTCGCCTAATTTCATTGCTGTAGCGCTACCACTAATAAAAATACAATTTTTGATATAAAATTTTGAAACTTTTTGGTTTCTTCTAAAAATAAAAATTTCTAAACTTTGAGTCTGTTATCTAAAAATTTTGAAATTTAGTATAGTTAATAAATGGGCTAAGGGTAGCAACCTCCTCAAATTTCATTTTCGTAGCACCAACACAACCAATAATACGATTTTTTTAATAAAATTTTGAAACTTTTTGGTTTGTCCTAATAATAAAAATTTCCAAAATCTGAGTCTGTTGTCTTAAAATTTTGAAATTTGGTACAATTAATAAATAAGTTAAGGGTAGCAACCTCCCCAAATTTCATTGGTGTAGCGCTATCACTACTAGAAATACAATTTTTAATATAAAATTTTGAAACTTTTTTGTTTCTTCCTAAAAATAAAAATTTCTAAAATTTGTATCTGTTGTCTGAGAATGTTGAAATTTAGTACAGTTAATAAATGAATTAAGGGTAGCAACCTCCCCAAATTTCATTGTTGTAGCGCTAACACAACCAAAAGTACAATTTTTTTTTATAGAATTTAGAAATTTTTTGGTACGTCTAAAAAATAAAAATTCATAAAATCTGAGTCTGTTGTCTGAGATTTTTGAAATTTGGTGTTCTAAATAAATGAGTTAAGTACATCAGTTTCCTCAAATTTCATCGTAGTAGCGCTCACACAACCAAAGATACAATTTTTTTTATAGAATTTTGAAATTTTTTGGTTCCTCTCAAAAAAAAATTCTAAAATCTGAGTTTGTTGCTTTAGAATTTTGAAATTTGGCAGAATTAATAAATGAGTCAAGAGTAGCAATCAGTCTAAATTTCATCGCTGTGGCTCTAATACAACCAAAGATACAATTTTTTTTAATCAAATTTATACAAAATTTTTGAAATGACAGAAAAATGGCGTCTAAGTCTCTAAGTCTCTTGTGTCCCCGGTTGTATATGCTGAACCCTGTGAACCCGTGCATCTGTGTTTTGATTGCAGCATTGGTCTATTTACCCTTAAAAGTAGGGGAGTTGGTATAAAAATTACAACGCAACAAGCAAACAGCAATATTCGTTGGAATAACTTGAAAGAGGGCCTGCTTCATTATGGAATCGGTCGGAAAAAGCAATTTGAGGCAATTCCGACAGACAATCGGATGCGCTTCGCACACACAGCATCAAAAAGAGACAGACGAAATGCTGGCTTTTGTAGTAGAACCGAACCGAAAACAAATAACAGCTCTTCAGCGCAAATATAGTGAATATATAGAGATAGGCGCAAGGATCTCTTCGACTCTTGGAATTACAAGTTTGTGACGAGAGTTGCTCGTTTGTTTGTAAAGCAGGAGCTTTTGTTTAAGGGAAAGAAGCGGCGCTTTTTGAATAATTTCATTGGAGAGAGAATTTAAACGGAGGTACTTAAAAGGTATCAACTATTTCCAATTTAGTTTCTTGATTGTGTTAATGTTGCGTTGCTTTCCTCCCTCGGAAAACTCCAAAAAGCATTCAACGCGAAAATGAGCTTTAACTGTCATTTCTCACTAAATACAACATGAAAATTTCTTGGAAATGCCAGGCATTATTTATAAGCTCGCGACATAAAGTACAAATTCATGTCGCGACTAATTGCAGCACTTAGGGATAAAGGAAGTTCATTTTCCTTTTACATGCCGGGAAAATTAAACGCGAGCTTTCTGTACATACAGGCGCAATATACCTGTTGATTTAGCTCATCTAACTCCTGAAAAAATTGCGCTGAGGAATCGACAATGCGAGTGATGTTGTGGCGGTTATCGGCGCTCGTTCGACCGACATATAAAGTAATTTAAACTTTTCAGCGAGCTTAGAATTACATGGAAGTATATAATTACTGTGGTCGCAATTAAACTACGAAAGGAAAGTCATTAGGCCCCGGGGAGGCCGACAAGAATAATATTGGAAGTTTATAAACCAGACTCTGACTCCAATTAGCGAATGGCTCTTACCACTGAATTTTCGAACTACATTTAACCTGTCGGTACCCGAAATAAGTGACTAATAACCAAAGTTTGATCACGAAAATTCTGGATATTTGCATGGGCAGGCGCAGCGAAAGAATTGAGCTTTCGTTTTATTGTCTTAATTGTAAATGCGCGCTATTCAATCTGCATGAAATTCTGCGTAAAATGAGTCTCAATGAAGCAAATTTGCTCTAACAATAAGCGAGATATCGACCGCAGAAGCTATAATGTCGATTTTTTTTAAATTTAAATTTTTGGAAAATTTAAGAACGAATTCTTAGCTGAAAAATTGTGAGAAAAAAAAGGGTTTTCTTATGTTTGCTTTAATTTCGGAAAAATCGAGGAAAATCGTTTTCGAACGAGAAATATGATGGTAGTTTTGGACTCAACGCAAAATTCTGCGTAAAATGAGTGCATGTGAGTCAAATTTTCTTAACAAAGAAACGAAATATCAACCAAAATAGATTTCTAGATGGTGTTTTTAGGGTCATTTTTTCGGGACAAAAACTGCGTTTAGTATTATTGAATTATATATCGATCGAAAGAGCAGATCAAGATCCATCAACTGTCCAAATCTGAGATTAATCGGGCAAATAGTTTACGAGGGGCGATCAAAAAACGAAAATTTGAAAATTTTTTATCGATTGAGTCGCAAAATTTTTTTCCCAAAAAAATTAACCATCAAATTTTCGACTTTTGAGGGCGGATTCTGAAGTAAAATGAGCCGAGAAAAACGGTGGTGAAAACCGTTTGTCAAAATCTTTTGTAGTTTCGGAGATATTGAGCTTTGAAAATTTTCCAAAATTTTGATCGCTTATTTGTAGACCGATATTAACGAATTTTACGTAAAATTCTGCGTAAAATGAGCACCAATACTTTCATAATACTTAATAACTATGCGTGATATCGAACGAGTCTGAATTAGGGACCTAAAAGCAGCTAACTTCCATATTGAAAAAAATAAAATTTTGAATTTGAACTGTCGAAGATCGATTTCTCAGTTAAAAAATTGCGAAAAAATTAATTTTACAAAAGATTTTTTTTATATTCGTCTTAATTCTAGATATATCGGGCAAAATCGTTTTCGAACCTCCAAAATGTTGCCCTCTGGCGACACCCAAAATTTCAGACGCCTCAAAATCAGTTATTTGTAGACGTACGAGAAAAATAAGAATATTTTTGGATTCAACACGAGATTCTGCGTAAAATGAGCCCATATAGCTCAAATTTCCTTAACAAATAAACGAGATATCGGCCGAATTACATTTTCAAAGTGTGATCATTTTGAAGACGCTGTTTTGGGATGAAAACTGCGTTCAATATTATTGAATTATATATCAATCGAAAGAGGAGCTCGAGATCTATCAACTGGCTAAATCTCAGATCAATCGGAAAAATAGTTTACGAGGGGCGATCAAAAAACGAAAAATTGAAAATTTTTCTTCGATTGAGCAGCAAAATTTTTTTGCCCAAAAAATCGATCATAAAATTTTCGACTTTTGACTTTGGATTCTAAAGTAAAATAACCGGAGAAAAACGATGGTAAAAACCGTTTCTCTAAATCTTTTGTAGTTTCGGAGATATTGAGCTTTCAAAATTTTCCAACTCTAAATTCAATGTCCGAAACTTTGATCGGCCATAACTCAGTTATTTGTTGTCGGATTTAAATTTCAATCTTAGAATTGGAATTTGCGGAAAATTCTGCGTAAAATGATGTAAATAATGCAAGTTTACTCCAAAAAATAAGCGTGATATCGAAAATTTACACTCTGATAGCAATGAGCGCCTACTTTATAAGGTGCAATTTTTGATTGGTCTCAAAAATAATAATTTCTAAAATCTGTGCTTTGGGCTCTAAAATTTTTAAATTAAATAGAGTCAATATACGAATCAAAAAAATTAACTTCCCCAAATTTCATATCAGTAGAACTAAAATTACCAAAATTACGAATTTTAGTTTGAGTTTGGCATAGTTTTAGTCAAGAATTTTTGCGAAAATTTGCAAATTTCGACTGTAGAAAAATCAAAGAATTATTTCTTTTGTAAAAAATCGCGAGAAAAACGAGGAACTTTAACTTGGTTATTTGTGACCGATCTTAACCAGTCTTAACTTTTTTGGATTCTGCATGAAATTCTGCGTAAAATGAGCAATAGTTTAATATTGCTTTATAAATAAACGAGATATTGACCGTGTCGGAATTAGAGACCGAAAAGCAGCTATAACTTCCATACTGAAAAAAATAAAGTTTCGAATTTGAACTATCGAAGATCGATTTCTAAGTTAAAAAATTGGGAGAAAAACGATTTCACAAATAATTTTTTTTATATTCGTCTTAATCCTGGAGATATCGAGTAAAATCGTTTTCAAACCTCCAAAATTTTGGCCCCCTGGCGACAACCCGAGATTTCAAATGATGGTAGTTTTGTATTCAGCGCAAAATTCTGCGTAAAATGAGCGCATGTGGGTCAAATTTTCTTAACAAATAAACGAAATATCGACCAAAATAGATTTTTATAGGTGTTTTTAGGGTCATTTTTAAGCAGCTGTTTCGGGACGAAAACTGGGTTTAGTATTATTGAATGATATATCGATCGAAATCCATCAACTGGCCAAATCTCAAATCAATCGGGCAAATAATTTACGAGAGGCGAACAAAAAACGATTGAGTCGCAAAAATTTTTTCTGAAGTAAAATGAGCCGAGAAAAACGGTGGTGAAAACCGTTTGTCGAAATCTTTTGTGGCTTTAAAAATTTTCTGTCTCAAAATTCAATATCCGAAACGAATTTTAAGCACAGATTTGGAATCTGCGCAAGATTCTGCGTAAAATGAGCGAAACAACTTAATTTTACTTCAAAAAATAAGCGAGATATCGATTTCAGAACTTTGAAATACTTTTAGTCATCAAAATTTTGAAGATTCGTCAGAGCAGAAAAAAAAAATTTCCGTCGATAACGAGTTAACTATTCAAGATTATCGATGGACAAATTACCCCGTCTGGTCCTAAAGTAATTACACCTGCACCACCCCCAACGAAAAGCAGCCCAGTCGCTGCATGGCGGAATTATAAACAGAAATGTGTCACGACTCGGTCATGATTTAAAGAATCAATAAAAAACGCTTGGGAATATTCGAGTGGCACTGCGAAGCGTCAAGTTTGATAAAGTTAAAGCACCTATCCACAGTTATACAAGCTGAAATTCTTACGTCGAAACTAGAGAAAACTCATCGTGAATGCATGACTGAATTCGAGAAGATATTCAAGGTAAATTGGAATAGACTCTCGAAATCGCTCAAGAATTCCACCGAACAGACGTAGTCTTTAATGAGAACCACAAATTACGACTTCAAAGTATCATAAGAGCTGTGGAAGTGGCGTTGTGCCGAGATTAATCGTCTGCGAGGTTTCCGAATCGGCGCTGAACCAAAAACAAAGAGATTGATTTTTTATGAGGGCTGATAAGATTGGGAAATTAAGGCGACAACCCGCGGATTTTTCCAACTTGTAATGTCAGCACAGCTCATTAGCGGCGTGGCCATCCGACCTTTCCTGCAGAAATGTCGCCCTCTAATAATAACGCAAAAATAAAAGAACTGCGGTTTTGTCACAGTCGCCTCGACCGTGCAGAATAAATTAGCTTGTTGATATTTGGGATCAAGACGCAGCCCTTAAATCACGCGCACATGACCCTCCCTCAGGGATGATGTTTACTTTTCCTAACGAAATGCAACAATTAGACCCGCGCATTGTTTGGGCACGTTAATGGGGGTTTGCATTACGGATTTGCGCGGAGGGGATTAAAGAGTACAAAAAAGTTTCGATTATTAGCGCTCCTGCTGTGTGTTATTAAAAGTGTCGCCGATCGAAGCTCCAATAAACGGTGTTAAGTGTGGAGAAATACGGAGCGTCCCTGTTGAATGTTATAAGTCGGAGGGCTGGAGATTGTAACTCTTAAAAAATTTCTTGCCAGATCCGTTTCACGCTCCAAGTATTTTCCAATATAAGGACGAGTCCGTAGAACTAAAGGGAAACCTAATGAAAAAGTGTCTCGTGACGAAAACATATCAGGAATCAGGTGGTTCGATCGAAAGTATAGCGGCGGGGGCAGAGATTGCCGATGAAATGTACACATGGGACTTTCTCGAATTTGCGGACGTGTCGGGAAGTTTGTGGGCGAAAAGTTACAGATATTGAGAAACGCTTTGCGCCATAGTTTTCCTCGACTGATTTTACTTTAGAAAAACTTCTCAAATGCCCAAAATTCGATGGTCGATTTTTTCGGGAAAAAAATTTCCCACTCGGTGAAAATTTTTCAATTTTTTGTTTTTTGGCCAAAACTCGTCGACTATTTATCCGATCGATCTCAAATTTGGTCAGTTGATAAATCTTGAGCTGCTCTTTCGATTGATGCATAATTCAAAGGTGGTAAGCGTTGCTTTCACTTCGAAAAATATTGTTGAAAATCACTCCTAAAACATCTTATCAAAACAGTTTTTTGGCCAATGTTAATTCAACTTATTTCAGCTCATTTTACGCAAAATGTCTGATTTCAAAACCGAGGGAATTTTTAACATTTGGCCACAAATAACTGAGTAACAGCAGTAGAATTTTCGGGTGCCGCCAGAGGGCCAAATTTTTGACAATCTGTTCTTAATATCTCGAAAACTACAACACATAAAAAAACAGTTTTTTCCATCGTTTTTCTCGCAATTTTTTAGCTAAGAAATAGTTAGATTTTCAAAAATCGAAAGTTGGAGTTTTTCTGGAAAATTTATTACTAAAACTATGGCAAAGTTCTCAAATCGATAGATCGCTTATTTTTTGGAGTAAACTTACGTTATTTTACGGAAAATTTTGCGCAGATTTTAAATCTGGCCTCAAATTTCATATTCAACAATAGATAACTGAGTAATGACCAATTAAAGTTTCAGGTAGTTCATTTTCATTTTTCAAATTTTTGAAGCTAAATACAGGGTGATTTTTTTAAAACGGTAGGCGTTGTAGAATTTTTATTTATGAACCGATTTCAAAAATTTAAAAAACAAATTAAATGGTTTTTAATTTACTATAAACTGATGATTTAAAAAAAAAATTAAATGTTTTTAAGGCGATATTCAACTTTCTTATTTTAAATTAGAACCCATAATCTTTTTTTCATAATTTGGAAGATATTAATTTTCTTGATTCAGAAATGTGTAATATGTTCTACTTTTACAAAAAATATTTTTAAAAAAATTATCAAAATTGAAAAAATTTAGGCAATAAAAGTTAATAAAATCTAGTTGCAAAAAATATGGGTGTCAATTTAAAATAAGAAAGTTGAGTATTACCCAAAAGATACTAAGACGTTTAGAAAAATTTTAAAATCATCAGTTTATAGGAAATTAAAAACCATTTAATTTTTTTTTTTAATTTTTGAAATCGGTTCATAAATAAAAAATCTACAACGCCTGCTGTTTTTAAAAATCACCATCAATTGGGAAATGGTTTGCGCCATCGTTTTTCTCGGTTTATTTTCCTTTGGAATTCGCTACCCAAAATACCCAAAATTCGATGGTCGATTTTTTCGCGATAAAAATTTCCGACTCAATTGATGCAAATTTTTTATTTTTTTGTTTTTTGGCCAAAACTCGTAAACTATATGTGCGATTGATCTCAAGTTTCATCAGTTTATAAATTGTGAGTTTCTTCAAAGGTACGAAACGTCGTTTTCACCTTGAAAACAGTGATTGAAAATTGGTAACTTTAGCGACAAAATTGTCGAATTTGCAAGAAATTTTCAAAAATAAAATTCGTAATTTGTGATCTAAACCTCTTTTTAAATGCCTCTTAAGAAACAAGTTTACCAAATTTGACAGCATTAGGTCAAAATTGTCGAATTCAAAGACGTTTTAAAAAAATTTTAATTTCGGATTCTTTCTGGTTAAAATAAAATTTTCTAAAAGCCACAAATTGTAATCTAAAATTTTCTATTTTCGTACACTTATTAAACGTTTTTTAAATAACAAGTTTACCGAATGTGACTGCATTATCGTAAAAATTGTCGAATTTAAATCTCAAAAAAAAAACTTTATTTTGAATCTTTTCTAAAAATGAAAAATTCTAAAATTTGTAATTCGTGATCTAAAATTCTCTAATTGAGTACACTTCATAACTGTCTGTTAAACAACAAGTTTACCAAATTTGACAATATTAGTGTCAAAATTGTAGAATTTGCAGGATCTAAAGAAAAATTTCATTTCGAGTTCTTCCAAATCGAAATGAAAATTTCTAAAATTTGCAATCCGTAGACTAAAATTTTGAAATTTCGTACACTTAATAATCATTTTCTGGATAACAAGTCCACCAAATTGCACAGCATTAGCGTAACAATTGTTAAATTTACAGTCTTTTAAAAAATTTGAAATTTCAGTTTTTCCTAGTCCACATAAAAATTTCTAAAATTTGCAAATTCTGTAATTCTGTTCACTCAATAAACGTTTCTTAAGAAACAAGTCGACCAAATTTGACAACATTAGCGTCAAAATTGTCGAAATTACAGAATTAAAAAAAAACATTTTTGATTTCTTCCTGGTCAAAATAAAAATTTCTGAAATCCGCAATTCGTCCTCTAAAATTTTCTAATTTCGTATACTTAATAAACGCTTATTATGTGACATATTTACCGAATTTCATAGCATTAACATCAAAATTAGCGAATTCACAAGATCGTATTCATATAATTAGCAAATTTATGACTTTCTACTTATTCAGTAAGATTCTAATATTCAGTAAAATCTAAAAAAAATTGACTGACCACGAGCAAATTCTAAAAAGTCCAAAAAACAAGTAACTAAAGAAAGAACTGATGTATTCCCTGAGAAGCTGAAAAATTTAAGAGAAAATGCACCGAATTTTTTCTATGAATGAACCTCCCAATCACGCGTCCGCCTCATAAATTTCCTCGTTCCAGCCAGCAGGGTCGTTCTCCCGTTTGAAAGTTGCATGAAACGATTTTTGTCTTCCCCACAGAAAATCCGTGAAAAATTCTCCCCGGTTCGTTAGTGGAGGCTTTATTAGAATTATAATCGTAACCAGTGGGCGCATGAAATCGCGAGATAGGAAACCGGGCATTTCGTATGGCTGAACGTAACCAGCCATATAAATTATGAGACGACTTCCTGGCACAATAACGGAACTTAAATGTTGCATAAATAATTTTAAACCGTCGAGCAGAACAAATTAATGAAATATAAATATTTCTTATATTACTTAGGTGGAACCGAGAACAAAGAACTGCGCTCGACGTCAGCGAGTTATCTTGTTTGTTCAAGTAAGTTGCACAAAGCTCTCTTTCGTCTCCTCCCTCATAATCCAACGAATCTAACATGTTTTCGCAATCGACTCACACCACACGTCACTCTTTTACTGCGAGGGTTTTTGCGACGGAAATTCAGACAGACCGAATGGACGATTAGTTTTAAAAACGAGGTTCGGGGCGGATAACTCAGGCATTTGGGAAGCTACGGGCGCGGTTTTGGATTCTGCGCGAAATTCTGCGTAAAATGAGCACAAATAAAGAAAGTTTGCTCTGCTAATATGCGAGATCGAATTAGAAAAAAGACCGCCTAAATTGAAGGAAATTTTAAACGCTTCTAACTCTAAAGTTATTTATAGAACTACGTTAAAAGTAGTAACCTTTATAAAGTTTATTGTCATTACCTAAAAATTAACAAAAATACGAATTTTATTAAAAAAAAATAAATATTAGTTCGTTCTAAAATAAAAAATAAAAAAAAATTTATTTCTTGCACTAACATTTGGTGCTTCGGTCCAGTTAATAAACACTTCAAAAGTAGGAACCTTCATAAATTTCATCGTCATGATTTAAAAACTAACAAAGATACGAATTTTATTAAAAAAAAGTTGAACATTTTTGGTCCGTTCTGAAAAAAAAATTCTTAAAATCTCTATTTCTTGTTTTAAAATTTTGTGCTTTGGTGCAGTTAATGAACACTTTTAAAATAGTAACCTTCAGAAATTTCATCGTCATAACTCAAAAATTGACAAAGATACGAATTTTATTAAAAAAAGTTGAAAAGTTTTAGTTCGTATTAAAATAAAAAAATCTAAAATTCCTTGTACTAAAATTTTGTGCTTTGGTGCAGTTAATACTAATAATAAATACTTTAGAAATAGTGACCTCTATAAATTTTATCGTCATAACTTAAAAATTAAGAAAGATACGAATTTTATTAAAAAAAAGTTGAAAATTTTTGGTTCGTTCTAAAATGAAAAATTCTAAAATTACCATTTCTTGTTCCAAAATTTTGTGTTTTGGTGCACTTAATGAACACTTTAGAAATAGTAACCTCCATAAATTTCATCATTATAACTTAAAACCTAATAAAGATACGAATTTTATTAAAAAAAAAATGAAAAATTTTGGTTCGTTCAAAAATAAAAAAATTCTAAAATCTCTATTTTTGTCCTAAATTTTTTTGCTTTGGTGTAGCTAATGACCTCTTTATAACTAAAAACCTCCATAAATTCTGTTGTCATAACTTAAAAATTAACAAAGATACGAATTTTATTAAAAAAAACTTGAAAAATTTTGGTTCGTTCTGAAATAAAAAATTCTAAAATCTCTATTTCTTGTTCTAAAATTGTTTGCTTTAGTGTAGTTATTAAATACTTTAGAAATAGTGACTGCCATAAATTTGATTGGCAGAACTTTAAAACTAACAAAGATACGAATTTTATTAAAAAAAAGTTGAAAATTTTAGGTTCGTTTTGAAATGAAAAATTCTAAACTTTCTTCTTCTTGTTCTAAAATTTTGTGCTTTGGTGCAGATAATGACCACTTTAAAGGTACAACCCTCTATAAATTTCATCGTTATAACTTAAAAATTAACAAAGATACGAATTTTATTATAAAAAGGTTGAAAATTTTTGGTTTGTTTTAAAATAAAAAATTCTAAAATTTCTTGTTCTTGTTCTAAAATTTTGTGTTTTGGTGCAGTTAATAAGCACTTTAGAAATAGCGACTTCCATAAATTTCATTTTCAGAACTTTAAAACTAATAAAGATACGAATTTTATTAAAAAAAGTTGAAAAGTTTTAGTTCGTATTAAAATAAAAAAATCTAAAATCTCTATTCCTTGCACTAAAAATTTGTGCTTTGGTGCAGTTAATGAACAATTTAGAAATAGTGACCTCTATAAATTTTATCGTCATAACTTAAAAATTAAGAAAGATACGAATTTTATTAAAAAAAGTTAAACATTTTTGGTTCGTTCTAAAATGAAAAATTCTAAAATTACTATTTCTTGTTCTAAAATTTTGTGTTTTGGTGCAGCTAACACTTTAGAAATAGTGACCTCTATAAATTTTATTGTCATAACTTAAAAATTAAGAAAGATACGAATTTTATTAAAAAAAAAGTTAAAAATTTTTGGTTCGTTCTAAAATGAAAAATTCTAAAATTACCATTTCTTGTTCTAATATTTTGTGTTTTGGTGCACTTAATGAACACTTTAGAAATAGTAACCTCCATAAATTTCATCATTATAACTTAAAACCTAATAAAGATACGAATTTTATTAAAAAAAATTGAAAAATTTGAGTTCGTTCTAAAATAAAAAATTCTAAAATCTCTATTTCTTGTTCTAAATTTTTTTTGGTTGGTGTAGTTAATGACCACTTTAGAGGCACAAACCTCCATAAATTTCATTGTCATAACTTAAAAATTAACAAAAATTCGAATTTTATTAAAAAAAAGATGAAAATTTTTGGTTCGTTCTAAAATGAAAAATTCTAAAATCTCTATTTATTGTTCTAAATTTTTGTGTTTTAGTGCAATTAATGAACATTTTAGAAATAGTAACTTCCATAAATTTCATTGTCATAACTTAAACACTAACAATAATACAAATTTTATTAACAAAAAATTGAACATTTTTGAATCGTTCTAAAATAAAAATTCTAAAATCTCTATTTCTTGTTTTAAAATTTTGTGCTTTGATGCAATTAATAAACACTTTAGAAATAGTGACCTCCTTAAATTTTATCGTCATACCTTTAAAACTAACAAAGATACGAATTTTATTAAAAAAAAGTTGAACATGTTTGGTCCGTTCTAAAATAAAAATTTGTAAAATCTTTATTTCTTGTTCTAAAATTTTGTACTTTAGTGCAATTGATAAACAGTAAATTAAGGTAGTAACTTCTTTAAATTTTATTGCCATAATTTAATAATTAACAAAAGTACGAATTTTATTATAAAAAAGATGAAAATTTTTGGTTCGTTCGAAAATGAAAAATTCTTAAATCACTATTTTTTTATTTGAAATTTTGTGCTTTGGTGCAGTTAATAAACACTTTAGAAATAATAACCTCCATAAATTGCATCGTCATAACTTCAAAATTAACAAAGATACGAATTTTATTAAAAAAGAGATACAAATTTTTGTTTCGTTCTGAAATAAAAATTTCTAAAATCTCTATTTCTTGTTTTAAAATTTCGTACTTTGGTGCAGTTAATGAACACTTTTAAGGTAGTGACTTCCATAAATTTCATCGTCATAACTTAAAAATTAACAAAGACACGAATTTTTGGTTCGCACGGTTTTGAACTCTGGGCAAAATTCTGCGTAAAATAAGCATAAATAATTGAAATTTGTTCAGCTAATAAACAAGATATGGACCAAATTAGAAAAAAACTCCACAATCAGAAAGTAGCCAACGCCTACATGAAAGAAATTCTACTCGCTTCTAACTCAGTTATTTATGGCTGTACGTCAAAAATTCGCACGGTTTTGGATTCCTCGCAAAATTCGGCATGCAATGAGCACTGTTAATTGCCAATAGTTTTGCTATTAAGCGAGATATCGATCGAATCAGTTGGTGGCCTCATTATAGCAACAACAAGTAAGTGACGAACAAGTTTATTTTATTTTAGAGTTATTAAAAAAGCAGCACAAACGGCTGTACTAACACCGCAACATAAAAACCCTTTTATTTTACGACCCGTCCGTGTTACACCCGACAAAGAAACCGCAAAAAACAGCACAAACAATCCGTGAGTCTAAAGTCATCTCTAACAAATTGCATAGTAAAACGACACAACGTTTGCGCGATATTAAAACAGAAAACATTTGAATGTGAAACAATGTGGCTACATTTCCGGAAATATACCTGCAATAAAGCGGATATTAAATGAAGATACGAGGCTCAATTTTAAGAACGCCGTTGCGATAATCGTAAATTGGGTCGGAACGCACTTTAGCCGCAACAAGAACGCTCGGAAAATTTCATTTTTGCGGGGAAAATTGGAAGCGGAAAAGCCACTTTGGCCAATCGAGGATAAAGGAGTTGGTGTGGCGAGCGGGTCACTGTGGCGGCCGTCGCGCGGAAATTTGATTCGGGGCGCTGAGATGGAAAGGTTTAAGTGACGCGATCAGCGCTGGAAATTAAAACACTCGTGGAATTGAATAAAAAGTTCAAACACAGCACAATGTCTCTACTCCACCCAACAAAGACACTCTCGTTGCAAAGGGAGGAATCGGCGTCGAGAAAGCACTCGACCATTGTGCTGACTAAGTAGCATGATGCAGCTTAAGCGAGCACGTCTAAAAACAAGTACACGATCTCCAGCAGCAGCAGCAGCGATGGATGGAGTCGGGTGGTCACTCCATCCCCCATCCATTAGTGGCAATTTGTTGTAGAGGGTTGCTGCCACCGCCGCCGCACCAGAAAAATCTCTATCGATCTGAGTGGCAGCCTGTGGAGCAGGTCTGCACGACTGCCAAGTGCTTGCTTGTGTACACCGAAAACCTCGATTCGATCAACCGTCGCCTTCTGATTTATTCATTCGGAGTGTTGCTTTCGTGGGATCGATCGATTTCTTGAAAATTTTATCGCCGACTGACGCTTTATCGGAGATCATGGACGAAGATAAGCGCGAAACACTTGCGAGGAGTGCTGCCCTGGAATTGGGTTATGCTAAAATATTAAACAGTTTGCAGGCTTGCGATTACTTTCGCCTAAATTTAAATACCAAATGTCTGGCCACGGCGCATCCACCAATTTTACGTCCGAAATAATTCATCATTCATTCACATTGGAAATTAAAAAAAATTGTTTTTCGAATTAGGGATGTTAACAGTGAAAATCGCATCTTTCTAACACAGTTATTTGTTGATCTACGGGAAAAATTTAGACAGTTTTGGATTCTACGAGAAATTCTGCGTAAAATGAGCACTAATATTTTAGGTTTGTCCCGCAAATAAAGTGAGATATTGACCAAATTAAAAGTATGTATATAATTTTATGTTTTATGCTTCAAAATTTCTCAAATTTTAAAACTTCAAACGTTTCTAATTTGGTTATTTGTGTACACACAATAAAAAAAAAATCTAAAATTTCTATTTCTTGTTTTAAAATGTTGTGCTTTGGTGCAGTTAATAAACACTTTAAAAATAGTACCCTCTCAAAACTTCATTGCTATAAGTTAAAAACTAAGAAAGATACAAATTTTATTAAAAAAAGTTTGAAGATTTTTGGTCTGTTTGAAAATAAAAATTTCAAAAATCTTTATTTCTTGTTCTAAAATTTTGTGCTTTAGTACAGTTAATAACCACTTTAAAGGTAGTGACCTCCATAAATTTCATCGTCATAACTCAATAATTAACAAAGATACGATTTTTTATTACAGAAAAATTGAAAAGTTCAGTTCTTTCTAAAATAAAAAATTCTAAAATATGTATTTCTTGTTCAAAAATGTTGTTTTGGTGCAGTTAATGACCACTTGTAGAAGTACAAACCTCCATAAATGTCATCGTCATAACTTAAAAACTAACAAAGATACGAATTTTATTAAAAAAGGTTGAACTTTTTTGGTCCGTTCTAAAATAAAAAAATCTAAAATCTATATTTATTGTTATAAAATTTTGTGCTTTAGTGCAGTTAATAAGCACTTTTACGGTAGTGACCTTCATAAATTTTATCGTCATAACTTAAAAACTAATAAAGATATAAATTTTATTAAAACAAATTTGAACATTTTCGGTCCGTTCTAAAATAAAAAAATCTAAAATCTTTCTTTCTTGTTTTAAAATTTTGTGCTTTGGTGCAGTTAATGAACACTTTAAAAATAGTGACCTCCATAAATTTCATTGTCATGCCTTAAAAACTAACAAAAATACGAATTAAAAAAAAAGAAAGTTGAACATTTTTGGTCCGTTCTAAAATAAAAATTTCTAAAATCTCTGTTTCTTGTTTTAAAATTTTGGGCTTTAGTAAACTTAATAAGCATTTTTAAGGTAGTGACCTCCATAAATTTAATCGTCTTAACTTAATAAATAACAAAGATATGAATTTTATTGCGGAAAAGTTGAAAAGTTGTAGTTTGTCCTAAAAAAAAAATTCTAAAATCTCTATTTTTTGTACTAATATTTTGTGCTTTGGTGCAGTTAATGACTCTTTTAGAGACAGAAATCTCCATAAATTTCATCGTTATAACTTAAAAATTAACAAAGATACGAATTTTAATAAGAAAAAGATGAATATTTTTAGTTCGTTTTATAATGAAAAATTCTATAATCACTATTTCTTGTTTAAAAATTTTGTGCTTTGGTGCAATTAATGAACACTTTAAAAATAGTAACTTCAATAAATTTTATCGTTATAACTTAAAAACTAACAAAGATACAAATTTTATTTAAAAAAAGTGGGACATTTTTGGTCCGTTCTAAAATAAAAATTTCTAAAATCTCTATTCCTTGTTCTAAAATTTTGGGCTTTAGTATAATTAATAAGCATTTTTAAGGTAGTGACCTCTATAAATTTCATCGTCTTAACTTAATAAATAACAAAGATACGAATTTTATTATAAAAAAGTTGAAAAGTTTTAGTTTGTCCCAAAATAAAAAATTCTAAAATTTTTATTTCTTGTTTAAAAATTTTGTGCCTTGGTGCAGTTAATGAACACTTTAGAAGTAGTAACCTCTCAAAATTTCATTGTTGTAAGTTAAAAACTAAGATAGATACGAATTTTATTTAAAAAAATTTAAACATTTTTGGTCCGTTTAAAATAAAAATTTCTAAAATCTCTATTTTTTGTTCTAAAATTTTGTGCTTTAGTGCAGTTAATGAAAAGGTAGTGACATCCATAAATTTTATCGTCATAACTTACTAATTAACAAATATACGAAATTTATTACACAAAAGTTGAAAAGTTTTCGTTCGTCTTAAAATAAAAAATTCTAAAATGTCTATTTGTTGTTCTAAAATTTTGTATTTCAGTACAGTTAATGAACATTTTAGAAATAGTAACCTCGATTTCATTGTCATAACTTAAAAACTAACAAAGATACGAATTTTCTTTAAAAAAAATTGAAAAGTTTTGATTCCTACGGTTCGTACGGAGAAAATTTGCGGTTTTGGATTCTGGGTGAAATTTTGCGTGTTAATAAATAAAATTTGCACAAAAAAAATTAGATATCGACCGCAATAAAATTACATAGTTTAAATAAAAAAAATCCTAAAAAAATCGATTTAATTGCTTCTAATTCAGTTATTTGTTGACGCACGTCAAAGTTTCGCACATTTTTGGATTCTGCGTGAAATTCAGCGTTAAATGAGCACCAGTATTTTAAGTTTGTTTCGCAAATAAGCAAGATATCGAATAAAATAAATTAATTATCTTTGAACTATTAATTAATCGAAAGAGCAGCTCGAATTTCATCACCTGACAAAATCTCAGATCGATAGGACTAATATTTTACAAATGACGGTTCAAAAACAAAAACAAAAAATTTTCTTTAATTTTTTTCAATTTTTTTACCAATTATAAAAGGTAATTAATTTGTAGTAATTAAAAATGATTAATTTTTCACAAGCTGGTGTTACAATTCCTATCAAAATCCAACATCGCGCCTACAAGTGGATAATAAATTTCTCCTCGTTGCAGTCATGCAAGACGTACATTTTTTAAACTGTTATATTTAGAAATGAAACCAGATACGTGTGACAATGCCTTCAACTAAATAAGTGATGTAGCGAAGCAATAAATAATGAAATTAGTTCAGTAAACCAAAGTCAAACTTCAAATTGAATTGAGGCAACAACCTCAAATGCTTCCAAATAAAAATATCAAATTGTTATTCAAACAGTTCTCAACCTATAAACTTTCATAAAAGTATAAATATTTAAGGGTTGTGTGTACTTGTAGGTATCTATTTAAATCGCCTTCCTAACAGTTGTCATCGTGAATATTTCATGCCAAGCTTATTTAAATGTTTATTCTTATTGTCGTAGCTTTTTCATAACAAACTAACAGTACTAATTCCGCCGTGGTCAATCATGTTTTATAAATATTTAACGTTAAACACACACCCCTGCTCACTTAAATAATTTATCATTTGATAAGTCCACGTGATGATAAACTTTCCCATTTCTTTCGCGTTTCCTTAATAACACGTTCTGTAAATAAATTTTTCCTTGTCCGCCTAGCTTTAACCGGTTGGAACTATATTTAAATAGAGCTCAGTAAGTCATTTATTATACATATTTGACAGTTAATCCCGAATCAACTATTCGAAACGCGGCTAAATGTAATCTTCGCATGTTGTTTATATGTAAATGCTATTTAATTTCATTTGATCGTATTTGAATAGATAAGTGAATATGGAAATTTGTGATGAGATAACGTTTTAGATTGCTACGTGCTGTTTTTTCGAGCCACAAAGTCGTTAATTGTTGACTCAATTAACTTCAACAGATGAGAGCTGATCGAAAAAAGCGCAATATTGCGAATTAGACCATAAAGTCTCTTTGCATGTAAATACGTCGAATTAAATTCGTAGGTTCAAGAGTGGTCCTTGGAAAACTGAGTTACCCGTTTAAAATTTTCCTCATGTCTCGTTTAAAATTCCCTCAACCAAACGCGGAATTCCGAAGCAAAATCAACAAGTTTTTTTAACACCCTCTTTGCGCTCCTGCTATGTGTTCCATGCTCATTTCGCGTTATCAGATTTTCTTTCATGTCACTCACCGGCGCTGCAGCTCACTATTTTGACGGTTTTGGGGTAAGTTGGGCTCATTACGTGGATTATTCCTGCAAGTGCGCGCCGCTATATATTTTGAAATCATTCCTGCGAGTGACAGTTCTACCGGTGAAGCAACAGAGTCTAACGAGCTGAGTAGCTCTGTCTGCCACATACATATCTCATAACTGAATTACCGGTTGGTATGGCAAAATGTTGCCGTTACCGCCACCCCCGTGCCGCCGCCGCCGCCCCACTTGGCAATAATTCATCGCGCCCACACCTCGCTTAGTGAAACATTGCTGATGCCTGTTGGGGACAAAATCGACGGGATCTGGTCCTGCGTGGTGCGTTTATCTGCGGGGTTTTTGGCGTCTTTATTTGCATCACAAATAAACAAAATGCTAATCGATTTAACAATTTTATGTCAAAAGTAAAAAATGATTTTTCAAATTTGGGATAACTATGTCGTAGTTTTCAAGAAACTTAGATTTTAACTCAGTTATTTGACGATATATAGGGAAAATTAAAACAGTTTTGGATTTTACGTGAAATTCTGCGTAAAATGAGTATCAATAGTTCAAGTTTGCTCCA
The DNA here is from genome assembly GCA_029298725.1 of Gnatocerus cornutus. Lineage (NCBI taxonomy): Eukaryota > Metazoa > Arthropoda > Insecta > Coleoptera > Tenebrionidae > Gnatocerus > Gnatocerus cornutus. The sequence continues at coordinate 21,997,408 of CM055510.1, forward strand.
AAAACAAGTGAGATATCGACCAAATTACGAGTAGATGATACTTTATGTTTTAAATTTTCTCAAATCCAAAACTAACGTTTCTAATTCGGTTATTTGTTGACGTACGTTGAAAAATCACACAGTTTTGGATTCTGCGTGAAATTCTGCGTAAAATGACCACCAATAACATGAGTTTGCTTTACAAATAAAAAAAGATATTGACTGAAATAGGATTTCTGAGGGTCTTTTTTTAAGTCATTTTTAAAAAGATTTTTCGAAGCGAAAACAACGTTTAATACCTTTGAGTTTATACCAATCGAAAGAGCTGCTCAAAATCTATTACCTGTCCAAATCTTAACTTGGTAGGTCAAATATTTTAGGAGTGGCAGTCAAAAAAACAAAAATTAATAAATTTTTTTTGTTTAAATCTAAATTTTTTTTTCGACAAAAATTGATGATTAAATTTTGGATATTTAAAAGCAGGCTCTAAACAACGAAAATTCGAGGAAAATTATTGCAAAAATCTCATTTCTCTATCTGTCGTAGTTTCTAATTTTTCCGGATCTTCAAAGTGGCGAAAACACGAAGTTTCAATGAGTCATAACTCGGTTATTTGTTGACGTACAGAAAAAATTCGAACAGTTTTAGATTCTACGCGAAATTTTGCGTAAAATGAGCACTAATAATTGAAGTTTGCACCACTAATAAGTGAGATATTGACCGAATTAATTGTACTTACAAAATTTTCCAAATTTAAAACTTCCAACGTTTTTACTTGGTTATTTGTTGACACACGTTAAAAAATGGCACAGTTTTGGATTTTGCGTGAAATTCTGTGTTAAATGAGCACCAATAACTTGAGTTTGCTTCACAAATAAAAAAGATGTCGAGCAAATTAGGTTTTCAGAGGATCTTTTTGTGGTCATTTTTGAGTAGCTTCTTTGAAGCGAAAACAACGTTTTATTCCTTTGAGTTAAATACCAATCGAAAGAGCAACTCAAGGTCTATTACCTGGTCAAATCTCAACTTGATAGGTCAAATATTTTACGAGTGGCGGTCAAAAAACAAAAATTCAAAATTTTTTATAGTTAGAATCCGAAAATGTTTTTTTACCAAAAAAATTGACCACTGAATTTTGGATATTTGAGAGCCGATTTTAAAGAATAAAAAATCCAAAAAATAATTATGGTATAAACCGCATTTTTCTATCTGTCGTAGTTTCTGATTTTTTTGAATCTTCAAAGTGGCGAAAACACGAAGTTTCAATGAGTCATAACTCGGTTATTTGTTGACGTACAGAAAAAATTCGAACAGTTTTAGATTCTACGCGAAATTTTGCGTAAAATGAGCACTAATAATTGAAGTTTGCACCACTAATAAGTGAGATATTGACCGAATTAATTGTACGCACAAAATTGTATGCTTTATGTTTCAAAATTTTCCAAATTTAAAATTTCTAACGTTTCTACTTCGGTTATTTGTTAACACACGTTAAAAAATGGCACCGTTTTCTATTTTGCGTGAAATTCTGTGTTAAATGAGTACCAATAACTTGAGTTTGCTTCACAAATAAAAAAGATGTTGAGCAAATTAGGTTTTTAGAGGATCTTTTTAAGGTCATTTTTGAGTAGCTTCTTTGAAGCGAATACGACGTTTTATTCCTTTGAGTTAACTACCAATCGAAAGAGCAGCTCAAGGTCTATTACCTGGTCAAATCTCAACTCGATAGGTCAAATATTTTACGAGTGGCGGTCAAAAAACAAAAATTCAAATTTTTTTATAGTTTCAATCCGAAAATGTTTTTTTCAAAAAAATTAACCATTGAATGTTGGATATTTGAGAGCCGATTCTAAACAACAATAAATCCAAAAAAAATTATGGCAAAAACCGCATTTCTCTATCTGTCGTAGTTTCTGATTTTTCCGGATCTTCAAAGTTTTGGCTCTCTGACGACAACACGTAGTTTCAATCAGTCATAACTCTGTTATTTGTTAACGTACAGGAAAAATTCGGGCAGTTTTAGATTCTACGTGAAATTCTGCGTAAAATGAGTGCTAACAATTTAAGTTTGTCCCACTAATAAGAGAGATATCAACCGAATTAAAGGTACGTACATAATTTTATATTTTATGCTTCAAAATTTTTCAAACTCAAAATTTCAAACGTATCTAATTTGATTATTTGTTACGTACGTTAAAAATTCAGACAGTTTTGGAATCTGCGTGAACTTCTGCATAAAATGAGCTCCAACAACTTAAGTTTGCTCGAAAAATAGGCGAGAAATTGAGGGAAATTGCGGGATTTTTTCCCTCTTAATTTTGTTATGATTTGTGATGTTTTATGGCCCCCGTTGGTGCATAAATATTCGTTTTAATTCCGGCTCTGCCTCAGCCGATCCATAAAAAATGTATAGTTGGTCATAGTTCCGTAAACGGCGACCGATAAATCATTAGACTCCATCCCTCGCCGCCCCCGACACTATTCATCTTGAAATAATCCAAATTCATTCAAATATCCGGCAAACAGAGCGTGATATATGAGTGAAAAATGAAAAGATTGTATATTGGAATATCTAGAGAGGAGCCTTTGTCTGCTTTTGATGGTTGGGCGGCGCCGCCTTGGACGACCGTTTACTGGATATTGGGATGCGTAATACCATCGTCAAACAGAAGTTATTCGATGCTTTATAAAAGCAGAATTAGACGGTTATTGGTATGCATGAGATATCAACAAGCAAATTTTTGTGCCGTAACTTGAGCGCAACTTTATTAAAAGTACTAACCTCGTTTATTGGGACATGAAATTTTGATAGTTGATGACGGCCTCTGTTCTAGACGCAGTCGAAATGAATTCCGTCCCTCTGCATCAGCAAATTGCAGCACTAAAATTTCTTAGATGGACTCGGAAAAAGGGTCAATGGGTGACAGTAAAGTTTTGCCTAAATGTAAACAATGCACTAAATCAGGGCCGGGAACTAATAAAAAAACAGAAAGATACAGCCGCAATCTAATGGAGCTGCAGAGAAAATGCTTCCGCCGACATTGCGGTCCGGCAATTAAAGCAAAAGGGACCGCAGTTCTCACAAATTCCATTAATTCCAGTATTGGCAAGTCCACCGACAGGTGCTTCTACCCTTGTAAATAACGCAACAACTTCCACAGATCAATAATTAAAAGCACACTCCAACGAAAACGATACGCTAGTCACATAATACTTAACAGGGGGTGTATGTTACATTTAATTCCAGGGCTCCACTCGATACAGTCCACCAATACCCGCAAATGTCGTTTCCTGTAGTATCAGGTAGCCACAATAATCATGATCGGAAACCTATCAATTATACGGACCTGGAAACGGAGCACCGCTTTCCGGGAAATGACATGTTCGTGTAGGACCATATGGGTCTTGGAGGTTCAACTCGGGAAACTCTTTCAACTTTAGTGGGCAATTTTTTCTTGCTTTTTAACGGTTGTGCAGTATGGAGAGGATGAATGCATGCGATGGAAAGTTTGGAGAAATTTACGGTTAAACTGGCGTCATATTTTCGAGATAAACTATTTTCTACGTCTTGACATAAATCCAACAACAATAAAGAAGCTTAAAATCGAATCTTTATTAAGCTTAAATGGTGAAAAAATCATTAAATGAAAACTTGCTCTTAAATTCTGTAATTTAGCACACTGAATAAATACTTCTAAAGCAAGTCCATCAAATTTCACTGCTTTAAGGTTCAAACTGTCGGATCTATAGAGTTTATTAGAAAATTTTTGAGTTCGGCCTACATTTGACAAAATCTAAAATTGTTAATTTTAGATCTAAAATTTTGTAATTTAGAATACTTAATAAACGCATCTAAAGAAACAAGTTCACCAAATTTCATTACTTTGTTGTCAATACTGCCGAATTTATGGAGTTTTACAAACATTTCAATTTTTAGTTTTTAGTTCGTCCTATGAATAAATCATTCTAAATTTTTTGCGTTTTATTCAAAAATTCTGTAATTTGGTATTTTTAATAAACGCTTTGAATAATATAACTTCATAACTTCAGCGTCAAAACTGTCCAATTTCCAAGAAATTTTCAAAAATGCTGCATTTCGAATCCTTGAAATAAAAAATTCTAAAAATCATAATTTGTGATCTAAAACTTTGTAACTTCGTACACTTTATAAACGTCTGTTAAAAAACAAGTCTGTCAAATTTGATTACATTAACGTCAAAATTGTCGAATTTACAAGATCTTAAAAAAATACAAATTCCGAATGGTTTCTTGACAAAAAAAAAATCTAAATTTTGTAATCCGTAGTCTAAAATTCTGGAATTTAGTACACTTCATAAACACGTCTTTTAAGTAACAAATTCACTAAATTTGACAAAAGTAGCGTCAAAATTGTCAATTTTACATTTTTTTTTTTGGAAATTCAAAATTTAAATTCTTGCTGGTCAAAATAAAAAATTCTAAAATTCACAATTTGTGATCTAAAATTTTGCAATTGCGTACACTTAATAAGCGCTTGTTAAACAACAAGTCTGCTAAATTTGATTACATTAGGGTCAAAATTGTCGAATTTACAAGATCTTAAAAAAAATCCAATTTGAGACTGCACTCTGGACATAAAAAATTCTAAAACTCTTAATTCGTATTCTAAAATTCTGTAATTTAGTACACTTTATAAACGCCTTTTAAGTAACAAGTTGACCAAATTTGACAAAATTGTCAAATTTACATTTTTTTCTTAATATAAAATTCAAATTCTTCCTGGTCAAAATAAAAAATTCTAAAATTTATAATTTGTGATCTAAAATTCTATAATTCAGTACACTTCTTAAAAGTCTCTTTAGTAACCAGTCCACCAAATTTAACAGCATTGGCGGCAAAATTGTTGAATTTACAGATTTTTTTTTTAAATTTGAAATTTAAGTTCTTCCTGGTCAAAATAAAAATTTCTAAAATTTACAATTTGTGATCTAAAATTTTGTACTTTCGTACACTTAATAAGCGCCTGTTCAAAAACAAATCTGCCAATTTTGATTACATTTGCCTCAAAGTTGTCAAATGTACAAGATCTTAAATAAATCCAAATTCCGAATGCTTTCTTGACATAAAAAATTCTAAAATTCGTAATTCGTAGTCTAAAATTCTGTAATTTAGAACACTTCATAAACCCCTCTTAAGTAACAAGCTCACCAAATTTGACAGAAGTAGCGTCAAAATTGTCAAATTTACATTTTTTTTTTAAATTTAAAATTCAAATTCTTTCTGGTCGAAATAAAAATTTCTAAAATTTACAATTTGTGATCTAAAATTTTGTACTTTCGTACACTTAATAAGCGCCTGTTCAAAAACAAATCTGCCAATTTTGATTACATATGCCTCAAAGTTGTCAAATGTACAAGATCTTAAAAAAATCCAAATCCGAATGCTTTCTTGACATAAAAAATTCTAAAATTCGTAATTCGTAGTCTAAAATTCTGTAATTTAGAACACTTCATAAACCCCTCTTAAGTAACAAGCTCACCAAATTTGACAGAAGTAGCGTCAAAATTGTCAAATTTACATTTTTTTTTATAATTTAAAATTCAAATTCTTTCTGGTCGAAATAAAAAATTCTAAAATTTACAATTTGTGATCTAAAATTTTGTAATTTCGTACACTTAATAAGCGCTTGTTAAACAACAAGTCTGCTAAATTTGATTACATTAGCGTCATAATTGTCGAATTTACAAGATCTTAAAAAAATACAAATTCCGAATGATTTCTTGACAAAAAAAAATCTAAAATTTGTAATTCGTAGTCTAAGATTCTGGAATTTAGTACACTTTATAAACGCCTTTTAAGTAACAAGCTCACCAAATTTGACAAAAGTAGCGTCAAAATTGTCAAATTTACATTTTTTTTTTAAATTTAAAATTCAAATTCTTTCTGGTCAAAATAAAAATTTCTAAAATTTACAATTTGTGATCTAAAATTTTGTACTTTCGTACACTTAATAAGCGCCTGTTCAAAAACAAATCTGCCAATTTTGATTACATTTGCCTCAAAGTTGTCAAATGTACAAGATCTTAAATAAATCCAAATTCCGAATGCTTTCTTGACATAAAAAATTCTAAAATTCGTAATTCGTAGTCTAAAATTCTGTAATTTAGAACACTTCATAAACCCCTCTTAAGTAACAAGCTCACCAAATTTGACAGAAGTAGCGCCAAAATTGTCAAATTTACAATTTTTTTTATTTAAAATTTAAATTCTTGGTGGTGGAAATAAAAAATTCTAAAATTCACAAATTGTGATCTAAAATTTTGTAATTTCGTTCACTTAATAAGCACCTATAAAAAAACAAGTCTGCTAAATTTGATTACATTAGCGTCATAATTGTCGAATTTACAAGTTCTTAAAAAAATACAAATTCCGAATGGTTTCTTGACAAAAAAAAATGTAAAATCTGTAATTCGAGTCTAAGATTCTGGAATTTAGTACACTTTATAAACGTCTTTTAAGTAACAAATTCACTAAATTTGACAAAAGTAGGGTCAAAATTGTCAAATTTACAGATTTGTTTTTAAAATATAAAATTTAAATTCTTGCTGGTCGAATTAAAAAATTCTTAAATTCACAATTTGTATGTTGTAATTTCGTACACTTAATAAGCGCTTGTTATACAACAAGTCTGCTAAATTTGATTACATTAGCGTCATAATTGTCGAATTTACAAGATCTTAAAAAAATACAAATTCCGAATGGTTTCTTGACAAAAAAAATCTAAAATTTGTAATTCGTAATCTAAGATTCTGGAATTTAGTACACTTTATAAACGCCTTTTAAGTAACAAGCTCACCAAATTTGACAAAAGTAGCGTCAAAATTATCAAATTTACATTTTTTTTTTAAATTTAAAATTCAAATTCTTTCTGGTCATAATAAAAATTTCTAAAATTTACAATTTGTGATCTAAAATTTTGTAATTTCGTACACTTAATAAGCGCTTGTTAAACAACAAGTCTTCTAAATTTGATTACATTAGCGTCATAATTGTCGAATTTACAAGATCTTAAAAAAATACAAATTCCGAATGATTTCTTGACAAAAAAAAATCTAAAATTTGTAATTCGTAGTCTAAGATTCTGGAATTTAGTACATTTTATAAACGCCTTTTAAGTAACAAGTTCACCAAATTTGACAAAAGTAGCGTCAAAATTGTCAAATTTACATTTTTTTTTAAATTTAAAATTCAAATTCTTTCTGGTCGAAATAAAAAATTCTAAAATTTACAATTTGTGATCTAAAATTTTGTAATTTCGTACACTTAATAAGCGCCTGTAAAAAAACAAGTCTGCCAAATTTGAATACATTAACGTCAAAATTGTCGAATTTACAAGATCTTAAAAAAATACAAATTCCGAATGGTTTCTTGACAAAAAAAAATGTAAAATCTGTAATTCGAGTCTAAGATTCTGGAATTTAGTACACTTTATAAACGTCTTTTAAGTAACAAATTCACTAAATTTGACAAAAGTAGGGTCAAAATTGTCAAATTTACAGATTTGTTTTTAAAATATAAAATTTAAATTCTTGCTGGTCGAAATAAAAAATTCTTAAATTCACAATTTGTAATCTAAAATGTTGTAATTTCGTACACTTAATAAGCGCTTGTTAAACAACAAGTCTGCTAAACTTGATTACATTTGCGTCATAATTGTCGAATTTACAAGATCTTAAAAAAATACAAATTCCGAATGGTTTTTTGACAAAAAAAATCTAAAATTTGTAATTCGTAGTCTAAGATTCTGGAATTTAGTACACTTTATAAACGTCTTTTAAGTAACAAGTTCACCAAATATGACAAAAGTAGCGTCAAAATTGTTAAATTTACATTTTTTTTTTAAATTTAATATTCAAATTTTTTCTGGTCGAAATAAAAAATTCTAAAATTTATAATTCAGTACACTTCTTAAAAGTCTCTTTAGTAACAAGTCCACCAAATTTCACAGCATTAGCGTCAAAATTGTCGAATTCAAATATTTTTTAGAAAAGTCTGAATTTCGAGTATTTCCTGGCCAAAACAAAAAATTCTAAAATCCGCTATTTGTGATCTAAAATTTTGTAATTTGGTACACAAAATAAAAATTTCTAAAATTCTGAATCCGAACTTGATGGAGCAGAACCAATTTTAGATTAGAAAGTTAGAAATAACTTTCCACTTCTCCAATAATAATTATTTGTTCCAAATTTATATCTGCACTAGTTCCGGATCGGGCAAATTTGTTAAAACCAGTCGAATATTTTGCAAAATATGCTGCATTTAAAGATGGGTAAAACATATTTAACTAAACACAAAAATATTTATAAACACGACACCGATTAGTTTTATTGCGACGTAAAATCCTCAATGACCAATAACCGATCATTTTATAATATTCCACTAAGAAAAGTATCACTTCTGATCGATAATCGCCTATAAATAGCTTCAGCTATATTCCCGTTCTCGTTGCAACGTACAATTTCTTCACTTATTAATAGCAGCAGGTATTTTTCATCCTGAAATTTTTATAACTGTTTTAAGTTTGATTGATATTTTTAGCCGCCTAATTGTAAAGTGTGAGCCACGAAAGTTGCGGTCTATTATTAGGGCAGTTAAATAGAATAATTTATGTAGATTTGATCAGATTCTTTCGTAATTTCTAGTTTTACATAAAACATCAATGCAGCAAAAATGTGGCTTCGCATGCGACTTTACGAAATTAGACCAACAGGAATATTTTATCAAGCAATAAAACGTATTGGGCTTAAATTATACATTTTGCTTTATATTGGACAATTCCCGGAAAATTGTCGACACAAACACCCTTATTAATTCAAATAACACGATCATTTTCTTAACAAGGCAAATTGCAACCCCTTTATTACTCAAATCGATTCGATAAGCAAATATTCCGGCGGTCGCTGCATTAATAAATTGTCAATACTTGGCCGCTTCACATGCTAAATGTAGGAATTGAGTTACGCCGCCGCAACATTTAATTAACAGAGCTAATCGGCGATTTTTCGCCCTTCGAAACGGTGGCGGCTAACCGCCTAGCATAAATTCGTGCAAACCATTTCAGGTAATTACACAATAGCGGAATTTATCGGAAAATATGAGCAGCAGTGCACGAAAGGAAACGTTCAGAGGTATTAAAGCGCCCGGATTCAATACATCCGATCGGAATTTCTTTGCCTAATCCGGAGTCGTAATGATCCGATCGCGAGCTACGTGGATGGATATTGAAGAGAACGCTTCTTTGTACGCCGTACACCTCGAAACGTTGCCAATAGCGAGCTTGAGAGCGGAATTAGAATTTAGACGTGTTTTCAGTTTCGCCGTATTTATATTTCGCTGAATGGGGGAAATCGGAGCTTTGCTGATGATAAATGGGGCATTGGTCAGATTTTTTCCGCGCGCTAATAAGTGTAAGGATTTTAATTAACGTCAGATTGAACGTAATTGTTGATCAATCATTCGGCAGCGCAATGAAACACCGCCATTAAAGCTCGGAGGATCCTTTACTTGTCGTCGTCAAAACACCGCAAACACGACATCCTTGTAATTAATGTCCTTTAATGTTTATTACGATAATTTATGGGGTTGGCGGCGGACGCTGCCGCCTCTTTTCGCTAACGATCGGTAAAAACAGATGCAGAATATGAATCGCGACGTTGCCTATGCTAATCGCGGCCCTTAGACCTTAATTTAGACCTGATGTCCTTCGGGTTCTCTTGAATTAATGTGGCCTGCACTCTCTGACGTATTAAAACGTTATTCGCGTGGTTTACTACTTAAACATGTGTGGGTTTAATGGCTGCAACGAAAGGGAGGCTAATATGCAAAGTGGGGAATCGAAGAGAATGTGGAAGCTGAATGTCCAAGTGCCCAATTACAATACTCTTCACGGGATGATTTTCATTTGCATCAATTTGCAAAAATCACCGGACTTGAGAGCAGAAACGGTGATAAACAAGTGGCAAAAAGTTGTCTTTGTCCGAGTGTCCGAACAAAAATCGTAGTAGTTTTTCAAATAAAAATTTCCTAAAATTGGTATTTTTGCTCTAAATTTTTATAAATTTGCACTTTTAGTTAGACAGCCAAGGGTGATATTCTCCACAAATTTCGTTGAAATTGTACCAAAAATAAAGAAATTGCAAGGTCTTGAAAAAAAATTGGGTACATTTTGATCGATTATAAATCGAAAATTTTTAAAAATTTGTCAAATGTATGTGTTTTTTGGTAAATTGATGGTAGTACTAGAACAATTAACTTTTATAAATTTCATTCGTCTAATACCAAAAATGAAGGAATTACATCGTGTTGAAAAAATCTTAATTATTTTTTCGTAGTTCTTTAAATAAAATTTCTAAAAATTAGTAATCTTAGTCTAATTATTTTCTAAATTTGCGCTCTTAATAGGACGCTCAAAAATGAGAATCTCCACAAATTTAGTTAAAATCGCACAAAGAGTGAAGAAACTACAAGCTCTTAAAAATAATTGGGTAAATTTTCTTGTTTTTTTGAGCTCATAAATCAAAATTTTTTAAAAATTTGTCTTTTTGATCTAACTTTTTGTAAATTAATGGTATTTCTAGAACATGCAATAGGAACAACGTGTATAAATTTCGGTCTTGTAACACTAAAAATTAGGAAATTACTGGGTCTTGAAAAAATTCGGTTGAATTTTCGTAGTTCTCAAAATAAAATTTCTAAAAATTGGTGATTTTAGTCTATTTTTTTTTTAATTTGCGCTTTTAATACGACACTCAAGAATGATAATCTTTACAAATTTAGCTAAAATCGCACCAAGAATGAAGAATCTACAAGGTTTTGTATAAATTTTGTATTTTTTTTTCATTTTATAAATCGAAAATTACTAAAAATGTATCGTTTTGATCGAACTTCTTGTAATTTGGCGGTACTACTAGACATGCAAAGAGAACAACGTGTTTAAATTTTGGTCTTCTGACACTAAAAATTAAGAAATTACAGGGTGTTGAAAACATTTGATTAAATTTTTGTAGTTCTCAAAATAAAATTTCTAAAAATTGGTAATTTTGGTTTATTTTTTTTGTAAATTTGCGCCTTTAATACGACACTTCAGAATAATAATCTCCACAAATTTAGTTAAAATCGCACCAAGAATGAACAAACTACAAGGTTTTGTATACATTTTGATAAATTTTGTATTTTTTTTTTATTTTATAAATCAAAAGTTTCTAAAAATTCATCGTTTTGATCTAACTTTTTGTAAATTGGTGGTATTACTAGAACACATAAGAGAAACAACGTGTATAAATTTCGGCCTGGTGGCACTAAAAATTAAGAAATTACAGGGTGTTGAAAAAATTTGATTACATTTTCGTAGTTCTCAAAATAAAATTTCTAAAAATTGGTATTTTGGGCTAATTATTTTCTAAATTTGCGCTTTTAATAGGACATTCAGCAATGAAATCTCCACAAATTTAGTTAAAATCGCAACAAGAATGAAGAAACTACAAGGCCTTGAATAAATTCAGGTGAATTTTGTTTTTTTTTTTTTTTCATTTTATAATTAAAAAATTTCTAAAAATTTATCGTTTTGATCTAACTTTTTGTAAATTGGTGGTATTACTAGAACATGCAAAAGAAGGAACGTGTTTAAATTTCGACCTTGAGACACTAAAAATTAAGAAATTACAAGGTGTTGAACAAATTTGATTAGTTCGTAGTTCTCCAAATAAAATTTTCAAAAATGAGTTATTTTGGTTAAATTTTTTTCTAAATTCACGTTTTCAAGGACAACCAAGAATGACAATCTTGACAAATGTAGTCAAAATCGCACCAAGAATGAAGAAACTGCAAGGTTTTGAAAAATGTTAGGCAAATTTTGTTGCTTTTTTTTATAAATCAAAAAATTTCTAAAATTTTTTCTAAATGGTCTAATTTTTTGAGAATTAGTGGTATTACTAGAACATGCAAGAGGAATAACATGTATAAATTTCGTACTAATGACACCAAAAATGAAAGAATTACAGGGTGTTGTAAAAATTTGATTGAATTTTCGTAGTTCTCCAACTAAAATTTCCAAAAAATGTAATTTTTGGTTTAAATTTTTTTAAACTTGCATTCTAATAACATGGCCAAAAGAGTGACAATTTCCCCAAATTTCGCTAAAATCGCAGAAAAAATAAAAATATTGTAAGAATTTGAAAAAAAAGAAGGTACATTTTGTCATTTTTTTTCATTTTCTAAATCAAAAATTTGTAAAAATTTGTCTATTTAATTTAATTATTTGTAACTTGGTGGTATTACTAATAGACGTAAAAGGAACAACCTGAATAAATTTCGTTCTTGTGCCACCAAAAATGAAGAAATTACAGCGTGTTGAAAAATCATGATTGGTGCCGAATTCCAATATTCTTCCGATTTTAATGCTTTTAATTAGTATGCGTTTAGATGGGCTTCCAATTCGTGCCAAATAATCATCAATTCGCAAAAGCCCTCAGAACAGAAATCGCATAAAGCACACACGCTCGCCCTCTCCAAACCCGAAAGAGAGAGGAAACTGTTGCTCCGTCGTCGACAGCAGCGATTTTAACTGTATTTATTCTGTAAATACAAAGCTCCGGCTCGGGATAATTGCATTTGTAACGATCGCGCAATTAACGAATAAAATGATTCAGCACAAAATCAGAGAGGGTGACTTTTCCATCTTTAATATCTCCATTGGCAATTCTAACGGCTCAATTTATTCACAAAGGATGGAATTACAGACCGGAATCTCGAACAGGGTCGATGGTAAAAAATATCGACCTGCTGGATGCGACGTGGCCTACATTTCTAAACGATTTTCGACACTTTGGAACACACGGTGGACAAGCATTTGATCGAAGACAGGCGCGGCCGAAATCCAGAAAACTTGGGGCTGAAGCGATTATGAGTAGCGTCTGCTCTAAAATATGCATTAGCGAAGCAGTTTGAGTGATGTGTACACTTTTATTAAGACAGTTAAGAGTAGTAATCTCCACAAATTTCATTAAAATTGCACCAAGAATGAAGAAACTGCACCGACTTGAAAAAAAATAGATAAATTTTGTCATTTTTTTTTCAGTTAATAAATCAAAAATTTCTAAAAATTCGTCTTTTTGATCTAATTTTCTGTAAATTGGTGGTATTACTAGGCCATGCAAGAGGAACATCATGATTAAACTTCGTTCTTGTGACATCAAAAATGAAGAAATTACACCGTGATGAAAAAATGTGATTGTTTTTTCGTAGTTCTTTAAATAAAATTCCCAAAAAAATTAATTTTTGGTCTAAATTTTTCTAAATAAGTACTTTTAGTAAGACAGTTAAGACTGATAATTTTCACAACTTTTGTTAAAATTGCACCAAAAATAAAAAAACGTCATCGTCTTGAAAAAAATTAGATAAATTTTGTCATTTTTTTTCAGTTTATAAATTAAAAATTTCTTAAAATTTGTCTGTTTGATCTAATTTTTTGTAACTTGGTGGTATTTTTAGAAGATGCAAGAGGAACAACATGTATAAATTTTGTTCTTGTGGCACCAAAAAAAAAGGAATTACAGCGCGTTGAAAAAATGTGGTTGACGTTTCGTAGTTCTTTAAATAAAATTTCTAAAAAATGTAATTTTTGGTCTAATTTTTTCTAAACTTGCATTTTTAATAAGACAGTCAAGAGTGATAATTTCTACAAATTTCATTAAAATCTCTTCAACAATGAAGAAACTGCAACGTCTTGAAAAAAATTAGATACCTACATTTTGGTTTTTTCAGTTTATAAATCAAAAATTTCTACAAATTCGTCTTTTTAATTTAATCCTCTGTAAATTGGTAGTCGTACTAGACTATGCAAGAGAAACATCACGTATAAGTTTCGTTCTTGTGACACCAAAAATGAAAAAATTACAGCGAGTTGAAAACATGTGATTGTTTTTTCGTAGTTCTTTAAATAAAATTTCCAAAAAATTTAATTTTTGGTCTAAATTTTTCTAAATTAGTACTTTTAGTAAAACAGTTAAGAGTCATTATTTCCAGAAATTTCGTTAAAATCGCAGCAAGAATGAACGTCTTGAAAAAAATTTGATAAATTTTGTCCTATTTTTTCAGTTTATAAATCAAAAATTTCTAAAAATTCGTCTTTTTGATCTAATTTTCTGTAAATTGGTGGTATTAGTAGACCATGCCAGAGAAACAACGTGTATAAGTTTCGTTCTTGTGACACCAAAAATGAAGAAATTAGAGCGTGTTGAAAACATGTGATTGTTTTTTCGTAGTTCTTTAAATAAAATTTCCAAAAAAATTAATTTTTGGTCTAAATTTTTCTAAACTAGTATTTTTAGTAAAACAGTTAAGACTGATAATTTCCACAAATTTCACCAAGAATAAAGAAACTTCATCGTCTTGAAAAAAATTTGATACATTTTGTCAGTTTTTTTCAGTTTATTAATCAAAAATTTCTAAAAATTCGTTTTTTGGATCTAATTTTCTGTAAATTGGTGGTATTACTAGATCATGCAAGAGAAACAACATGTATTAGTTTCGTTTTTGTGACACCAAAAATGAAGAAATTACAGCGTGTTGAAAAAATGTGATTGTTTTTTCGTAGTTCTTTAAATAAAATTTCCAAAAAATTTAATTTTTGGTTTAAATTTTTCTAAATTAGTACTTTTAGTAAGACAGTTAAAAGTGATAATCCCTACAAATTTCGTTAAAATCGCAGCAAGAATAAAGAAATTGCAAGGTTGTGAAAATAAATTGTGAAAATTTGTTACTTTTTTACTTTATGAACCAAAAAATTTCTAAAAAAATTTTTATTTTATTTATTTAATTCGTTTTTTTGATCTATTTTTTTTGTAAATTGGTGGAATTACTATAACATGCAAGACAAACGTGTATAAATTTTGTTCGTGTCAAATTAAAAATGGCGGAATTACAGCAGGTTGAAAAATGTGATTGTTTTTTCGCATTTCTTTAAATAAAATTTCCAAAAGATTTAATTTTTGGTCTAATTTTTTCTAAACTTACATTTTTAATAAGACAGTCAAGAGGGGTAATTTCTACAAATTTCGTTAAAGTCGCATCAAGAATGAAGAAACTGCAAATTCTTCAAATTCAAATTAAGTTAATTTTTTTGAGCTTAAAAATCGAAAATTTCTAAAAATTCTACTATTTAATCAATTTTTTTGTAAATTGTTGGTATTACCAGAACATGCAAGAGGAACAACGTGTATAAGTTTCGGTCTGGTGACACTATAAATTAAGAAGTTACAGGGTGTTGAAAAAATTTTATTGAATTTTCGTAGTTCATCAAATAAAATTTCTTAAAATTAGTAATTTTGGTATAATTGTTTCCTAAATTTTCGCTTTTAGTAGGACACTCAAGAACGATAATTTCTACAAATTTAATTAAAATTGCACGAAGAATGAAGAAACTGCACGGTCTTAAAAAAAATTGGTAAATTTTGTTTGTTTTTTTCAGTTTATAAGTCGAAAATTTCTAAAAATTCATCTTTTTGATCAAACATTTTGTAAATTGGTGACATTACTAGCACATGCAAGAGAAACAACGTGTATAAATTTTAGTTTTGTGTCACAAAAAATTAAGAAATTATAGGGTGTTGAAAACATTTTGAGTTAGTTTTTCAAATAAAATTTCTAAAAATTGGTAATTTTAGTCTAATTTTTAGTGTGAATTTAGTCCGTTCTAAAATATGCATTAGCGAACCAGTTTGATTGATGTGTACGTTTCGCTTTCATGGAATCTTAACATTACAAGGCAGCGAACAAACACCGCCGTTGTTATCCGCATTGTTCTCTTGTTGATTTTATCCCAGGATAATCCCGCATGCAAATGATTAAGTCAATAATGATTTGTGACGTCAAAAAAAAAACAATCTGTGTACATGTTTGCACAACTTTTCCGTTTTTAATTTAGCGCGATTGCGAAAGTTAAACCGGATTAGCATCAAACGTTTCGACTTTTTTTTTAATTATCATGCAAGGAAAAGTTTAATTTGGTCGATTTCCCCGGAGAAAGAACTCCAAAGGTTCAATTGAAGTTAGTTCCGTCTCATACTTTTTAGATTAATTCGCTCTAATTTAACAAAAGCACGTGTCGAGAATACTGGGCGTGAAACAAGAGCGGCTAGTTTTAAAACTGGTAAATAATTAAAGAACGTGTCTGGAGAAACTCGCTCCGGTCCTGGATCTATTCGAGTCATTCGCCATGACTACACCTAGTAGTATTAGCATAAAAGTGCCCAGGAGGCGAGCTGCACCAATCTGAATTTCGCAGAGTTAAATTTAATTGCGCTCCGTTGGTTAAGTTCGAAATCGAACGGTATCACGAAGTAGAGAGAAGAGGGCAATTCGATGGCATTTATAGTCGGGCATTCCCGTTTATACGGCAATCAAGTGTAGTTTTCGCCTGCCGTGTCGTAATAGAATTAATGTAATGGCGCATTACTGAGAGGTGTGGTGTGGATAAAGGAAATGATCCGGGCCCGGCAAGTTTATGCTGATTTTTACTGCTAATCCAGCTTAGACAAAGAAGCTGCGCTTCTTTAGCCTAATTTCTGTTGAATGAGTGATGGAAACCGCCCTCAAAGCAATTCCCATCTCGGAGAAAGAATCGTTTTATTTTCAGCGATTCATGTCGCGCGCTAGCGCCACGTTGTAGTCTATTTTGTAGATTGCAGCCATGGCTGCGACCGGTTGCTTTCTGCGAGCAAAGATGGCTCTAATAAAACCAAGACGTGATGTTCATGCAAGACTCACGGCGAATTCTAAATGGCAACAGGTCCTCTCCGCAGATATTTACCAACAACGCAGAGTTCAATATTGAATTTTGACTTGGTACAATCGCCGATTCAAATTCGATGGAGTGACAGAGGAATGCGAAAGAGGTGCTTTTCTTTATAAAGTGTTATTTTCAAGCTTGATCGCGGGGGAAAACCACGCAAAGACTTGTATGAAAAAACAAACGTTCAACGATAGTAATAAAATGGAAACTAGGCAAAAAAAATAATTCTAAATTGGTACTTTTAATAAGAGAGTCATAAGTGGTAATTTCCACAAATTTTGTAAAAATCGGTTCAAGAATGTAGAAATTGCAAGGTCTTGAAAAAAATTAGGTAAATTTTGTTATTTTTTTTAGTTGATAAATCAAACATTTCTAAAAATTCGTCTATTTGATCTAATTTGTTGTAACTTGGTGAAAATAAAATTTGATTTTTGGTTTAATTTTTTTCTAGTTTAGTATTTTTAATACACCAACCAATAGTGACAATTTCCTCAAATTTCGTTAAAATCGTACCAAAAATTAAGAAGTTGCAAAGACTTGAAAAATTTAGGTAAGTTTTGTTATTTTTTTTTAGTTTAAAATTAAGAATTTCTAAAAATTTGTTTGTTTGATCTAATTTTTTGTAACTTGGTGGTATCTCTAGAACATGCAAGAGGAACAACATGTATTAATTTCGTTCTTGTGCCTCCAAAAATGAAGGAATTACAGCGTGTTAATAAAATGTGATTATTTTTTCGCAATTCTTTAAATAAAATTTCCAATAATTTTATTTTTGGTCTAAAATTTTTCTAAATTACTATTAAGAGCAATAATCTTTACAAATTTTGTTAAAATTGCATCAAGAGGGCAGAAATTGCAAGATCTTGAAAAAAATGTAGGTAAATTCCGCATTTTTTTTCGTTCATAAATAAAAAATTTCTAAAAATTTGACTATTGGCTCTAATTTTTTGCAAATTGGTGGTATTATTAAACCGTGCACGAATAACAACATGTATAAATTTCGTTTTCGTAACACCAAAAATTAAGGAATTTCAGAGTGTTGAAAAAATGTAATTGTTTTTTTTGTACTTCTTTAAATAAATGTTTTTAAACTTTTGTGCTTTTAAAAAGACAGTCAAGAGTGACAATTTTTACAAATTTCGTTAAAATCGCATCAAAAATGGAGAAATTTCAAAGTCTTGACAAGAATTAGGTAAATGTTGTGATTTTTTTTAATCTGTAAATCAAAAACTTCTAAAAATTTGTCTATTTGATCTAATTTTTTGTAAATCAATGGTATTGTTAAAACTTGCAAGAGAAACAACACGTATAAATTTCGTTTTTGTGGCACCAAAAATGGAGGAATTACAGCGCGTTGAAAAAATGTGGTTGACTTTTCGTAGTTCTTTAAATAAAATTTCCAAAATATTTAATTTTTAGTTTAAATTTTTCTAAACTTGCATTGCATTTTTAATAAGACAGTCAAGGGTGATAATCCTAACAAATTTCGTTAAAATCACATTAAGAATGAAGAAACTGCAACGTCTTGAAATAAATAAGATAAATTTTGATCATTTTTTTGAGTTTACAATTTGAAAATTTCTAAAGGATACTTTCATTTGATATATTTTCTTGTAAATTGGTGAAATTACTAGAACATGCAGGAGAAACAACGTGTATAAATTTCGTTTTTGTGACACTAAAAATAAAGAAATTACAGGGTGTTGAAAAAATTTTAATGAAATTTTCGTAGTTTTCAAATAAAATTTTTAAAAATTGGTAATTTTAGTTCAATTTTTTTTTAAATTCTTGTTTTTAATGGGACACTTAAGAGTGATAATCTAAACGAAAAATAAAGAAACTGCAATACCTTGAAAAAAAAATTAGGTAAATTTTGTTATTTTATTTTCAGTTTATAAGTCAAAAATTTCTAAAAATTCATCTTTTTGATTTAACTTTTTATAATTTGGTGGCATTACTAGAACATGCAAGAAAAACAACGTGTATAAATATTAGTTGTGTCTCACAAAAAATTAAGAATTTACAGGGTGTTGAAACCATTTTAATGAATTTTCGTAGTTTTTCAAAAATAATTTCTAAAAATTGATAATTTTAGTCTAATTATTTTTTTTAATTTTTGTTTTTAATAGGACACTCGAGAGTGATAATCTTTACAAATTTCGTTCAAATCGCATCAAGAATGGAGAAACTGCAAAGTCTTGAAAAAAATTACGTATTTTGTTACTTTTTTTTTCAGTTTATAAGTCGAAAATTTCTAAAAATTTATTTTTTTGATTTAATTTTTTATAATTTGGTGTACTAGAACATGCAAGAGAAACACCGTGTATAAATCCCGGCCTTGTGACACTGAAAATTAGGAAATTACAGAGTGTTGAAAAAATTTGATTGAATCTTAGTAGTTTTACAAATAAAGTTTCTAAAAATTGGTATTTTTAGTCTATTTTTTTTCTAAATTTGCACTTTAAATAGGACGCTCAAGCATAATAATCTCCCCAAATTTAATTAAAATTGCAGCAAGAATGAAGAAACTGCAAGACTTTGAAAATAAAAAAGGTTAATTTTGTTATACTTTTTTAGTTTATTAATCGAAAATGTCTAAAAATTTATCTTTTTGATCTAATTTTTTGTAAATTGGTGGTTTTACTAAAACATACAAGAACAACAACGTGTATGAATTTTGGTCTTGTGACACTAAAAATTTAGAAACCACAGGGTGTAGAAAAAATTTGGTCGATTTTTCGTAGTTTTCCAAATAAAATTTCTAAAAATTGGTAATTTTGATCTTGATTTTTTTTTAATTTGCGTTTTTATTAAAACACTCAAGAGTGATATTTCCCACAAATTCCTAAAAATTCATCTTTATGATCAAACTTTTTGTAAATTGGTGGTATTACTACAACATGCAGGAGGAGGAACACGTATAAATTTAATTCGTGTTATCAAAAATGAAGGAATTACAGCTGATTTATGATCAATATTAAATTTTGACCGATTCAAATTCGCCAAAGTGCCAGCGGGATGCAAGAAAGTCGTTTGCCCCGTCGAGGTGCTTTCTTTATAAAGTGTTATTTTGAAGTCTATTTGATCTAATTTGTTGTAACTTGGTGGAAATAAAATTTCAAATAAATTTGATTTTTGGTTTAATTTTTTTCTAGTTTAGTATTTTTAATACACCAACCAATAGTGACAATCTCCTCAAATTTTGTTAAAATCGTACCAAAAATTAAGAAGTTGCAAAGACTTGAAAAATTTAGGTAAGTTTTGTTTTTTTTCAGTTTAAAATTAAAAATTTCTAAAAATTTGTTTGTTTGATCTAATTTTTTGTAACTTGGTGGTATTTTTAGAACATGCAAAAGGAACAACATGTATTAATTTCATTCTTGTGCCACCAAAAAAGAAGGAATTACAGCGTGTTGATAAAATGTGATTATTTTTTTCGCAATTCTTTAAATAAAATTTCCAATAATTTTATTTTTGGTCTAAAATTTTTCTAAATTACTATTAAGAGTAATAATCTCTACAAGTTTTGTTAAAATTTTATCAAGAGGGCATAAATTGCAAAATCTTGAAAAAAATGTAGGTAAATTCCGCAATTTTTTTCCGTTCATAAATCAAAAATTTCTAAAAATTTTACTATTTGCTCTAATTTTTTGCAAATTGGTGGTATTATTAAAACATGCAAGAGTAACAACATGTATAAATTTCGTTTTTGTAACACCAAAAATTAAGAAATTTCATAGTGTTGAAAAAATGTGATTGTTTTTTGTACTTCTTTAAATAAAATTTCCAAAAAAATTAATTTTTGGTCTAATTTTTTTAAACTTAGTGCTTTTAAAAAGACAGTCAAGAGTGACAATTTCCACAAATTTCGTTAAAATTGCATCAAAAATGGAGAAATTTCAAAGTCTTGACAAAAATTAGGTAAATGTAATTTTTTTTTAGTTTGTAAATCAAAAATTTATAAAAAATTGTCTATTTTGGTCTAATTTTTTGTAAATCAATAGTATTGTTAGAACATGGAAGAGAAACGACAAGTATAAATTTCGTTTTTGTGGCTCCAAAAATGGAGGAATTACAGCACGTTGAAAAAATGTGGTTGACTATTCGTAGTTCTTTAAATAAAATTTCCAAAATATTTAATTTTTAGTCTAAATTTTTCTAAACTTGCATTAAATAAGACAGTCAAGAGTGATAATCCCAACAAATTTCGTTAAAATCGCATTAAGAATGAAAAAACTGCAACGTCTTGAAATAAATAAGATAAATTTTTATAATTTTTTTTTTACAATTTGAAAATTTCTAAAAGATATTTCTATTCGATCTATTTTTTTGTAAATTGGTGGTATTACTAGAACATGCAAGAGAAACAACGTGTATAAATTTCGTTCTTGTGACACTAAAAATAAAGAAATTACAGGGTGTTGAAAAAATTTAATTGAATTTTTGTAGTTTTACAAATAAAATTTCTAAAAATTGGTAATTTTGGTTTAATTTTTTTCTAAATTTGCACTTTAAATAGGACACTCAAGCATAATAATCTCTACAAATTTAATTAAAATCGCAGCAAGAATGAAGAAACTGTAAAGCCTAAAAAAAAGGTAAATTTTGCTATATTTTTTCAGTTTATAAATCAAAAATTTCTAAAAATTTGTCTTTTTTATTTAATTTTTTGTAAATTCGTGGTTTAACTAAAACATACAAGAGGAACAACGCGCATGAATTTTAGTCTTGTGACACTAAAAATTTAGAAATTTCGAATTTAGCAGAGGGTGTTTGGTTGATTTTTCGTAGTTCTCCAAATAAAATTTCTAAAAATTGGTAATTTTGGTCTAGTTTTTTTCTAATTTTACGCTTTTAATAGGACACTCAAGAGTGATATTCTCCACAAATTCCTAAAAATTCATCTTTATGATCAAACTTTTTGTAAATTGGTGGTATTACTACAACATGCAGGAGGAACAACACATATAAATTTAATTCGTGTGTTATCAAAAATGAAATAATTACAGCGTATTTATGTCCAATATTGAATACAATGGCCGATTCAAATTCCCCAAAGTGCCAGCAGGATGCAAGAAAGTCGTTTGCCCCGTCGAGGTGCTTTCTTTATAAAGTGTTATTTTGAAGTTGAATCGCGGACCCGTATAAAGAAAGAAACTTTTAACGACGGTAATGAAAAGGAAACAGTCTAACCTACTAGGCAAATAAAACAGACAAATACTTTCCTGTTTAACTCCATAAACTTGAGCCTTAATTTGCCGGCGCGCACTGAAAAAGAAGAGGTCAATTTCCATAATTCCCACCGCGTAATGAAGCAATGAAAAAATAGTCCAAGATGATGTAAATTCCCACTTTTTTTCCGGGCAAAGCCCGTACTCAGCAAGTCTCCGCCATTCCGTCAGCCCCCATAGTTTTAATGCGAGGACTGTTACCTAGTTTATTCAGCAATCGTCAGCAAGCGCGAGGTCCGGCCACCATAAAACACAGCCCTTGTGCTGATATTATCCCTGCGTCACCACCTTAACTCGCCGGATTCAGCCAATTCTGTTCATTCGTCATTCTCATATATTTGTTTTATATTCGGTGGCCTGGTCGTAAAAATGTTGATCGCGAAACGTGCTAGACCTGCACCCATCATCCACTTTTCGCACGTCAGCCGACGACGCGATATTTTCACGACGGTACGTTATGTTTTCTGAGGAGATCGATGCTCTTTTTCCGGTTGTCGAACGAAAAAGCCGACGTTTCGCCAATGTGCGGTGCACCAATAAACTCGAATTTATGCGAGGGTTTATGGGTATGCCACATTGTCGGATCCGAGGTGCTTATTGACTTGTCTTGTGCATAAAAAACGCTGCAGCGGGAAATGCGATCGGAGCGGACGATCGCCTGTTTATGCGCGCCACTGCCGGAAAAACACTTCACTTGCCGAGGATTGGGGCAAAATTTACGAAAATTTATAGAAAATTGCTGTTATTCCCAATAAACTTGTTTAAAATTTAGATTAAAAGACCAATAAACGACTATAAAATTTAATTATTCAATTTATTTAAGTTTTCAAAACCGTTCGTTCTACAAATAAAAAATTCTAAGATTTTCAATTCTTGTCTTAAAGTTCTCTAATTTAGTACACTAAATAAATACTTCTAAAGCAAGAAGTTCACCAAATTTGACAGCATTGGCGTTACAATTGTGGAATTTACAAAATTTATTAAAGTTTTTTCTGGTCAAACTAAAAAATTTCTAGAACTTGCAATTTGTAATCTAAAATTCTGAAATTTAGTACAAATAATAAACGTCTTTTAAGAAACAAGTCACCTAAATTTGATAACATTATCAATGTTTATTATTATTATTTACATTATCGGAATTCGTGTTCTAAAATTTTGCAATTTCGTACACTTAATAAACACCTGTTATATAACAAGCCTACCCAATTTGACTGCATTAGTGGAAACATTATGAAATTTACAGATTTTTTTTAAATTTGAAATTTAACCTCTTTTTAGCCTAAATGAAATTTTCTAAAAATCGCAATTTGTGATCTAAAATTTTGAAATTTTGTTCACTTAATAATCTATTAAATAACTCTTCTACCAAATTTGACAGCAATTGCGTCAAAATTGTCGAATTTACAATATCTTTAAAAAAAATCGAAATTTTGAATGCTTTCTTTACATGCAAAACTCTAAAATTTGTAATTCTTAGTCTAAAATTGTGTAATGTTGTACATTCAATAAACGGCTTTTAAGAAACAAGTCTAAAAAAATTGACAGCATTAGTGTGCAAATTGCCGAGTTTACAGATTTTTTTAATTTAAAATTCAAGCTTTTTTTGGTCAAAATAAAAATTTCTAAAATTCGTAATTTATGATCTAATATTTTGTCATTTTGTACAACTAATAATCTCCTGTTAGGTAACACGTCTAGAAAATTTGACTACATTAGCGTCAAAATTCTCGAACTTCCAAGATCTTAAAAAAAAATCTAAATTTTGAATGCTTTCTTTACATAACAAATTCTAAAATTTGTAAATTGTGATCAAAAATTTTGTAATTTTGTGTACTTAATAAACGCCTTTAAGGAAAAAAGTTTATCAAATTTAACAGCATTAGTCTCAAAACTGCCAAATTTAGAGAATTTTTCTAAAAATTTGAAATTCAAGCTCTTCTTGGTCGAAATAAAAATTTCTAAACTTCGCAATTTGTGATCTAAAATTTTGTAATTTCGTACACTCAATAATCTTTTATTAAATAACATTTCTACCAAAATTGACTGCAATAGCGAAAAAATTGTTGAATTTACAAGATCTTAAAAAAAGATCTTAATTTTGAATGCTTTCTTGAAATTAAAAATTCTAAAATTTGTATTTTGAGATCTAAAATTTTATAAGTTTGTGCACATTATAAACGTTTTTTAAGAAACAAGTCTACCAAATTTGACCAAACTAGTATGAAAATTGTCGGATTTCCAGATATATATTTTTTAATTTGAAATTCAAGCTCTTCTTGATCGAAATAAAAATTTGTAAAATTTGTAATTTGTGGAATTTTGTACACTTAATAAACACTTTTTACGTAACAGGTTTATCAGATCTGACTGCATTAGCTTCAAAATCGTCAAAACAGGATTTTGAAAAAAATTTGAATTTCGAGTTCTTCCTAATTAAAACATTTGCAGTTTATGATCTAAAATTTTGTAACTTTGTACACTTAATAATCTCTTTATGGATAACACGCTTATTAAATTTGACTGCACTAGTGTCAAAATTGTAAAATTTACATTTTTTTTTAAGTTTAAAATTTAAGTTTTTCTTGGTCAAAATAAAAATTTGTAAAATTTACAATTTGTGATATAAAATTCTGTAATTTCGTACACTTGATAAACATTTGTTAAGTAACAAACCTATCGAATTTGACTGCATTTGCGTCAAAATTGTCGAATTTACAAGATCTAAATTTCGTTTTTTTGACATTCAAAATTCTAAAATTGGTAATTTGTGGTAATTTGTGTAATTCTGGAATTTTGTACACTTTATAAGCGTTTTTAGGAACAAATTTATTAAAATTGTGAAATTTACAGATTTTTTTTAAAAACTTTGAAATTTAGATTCTTCCTGGTTGAAATAAAAAACTTTAAAATTTGCAATTCGTGATATAAAATTTTGTAATTTTGTACACTTTAACACGCGCTTATTAAATAACACGCCTACCAAATTTGACAGCTTTAGCGGCAAAATTGTCGAATTTCTAGAATTTTTAAAACAATTAATTTTGAGATCTTTCTGGTTGAAATTAAAATTTCTAAAATCCGCCATTCGGGGTTTGAAATTTTGTAATTTCGTACGCTTAATAATCGCGTGTTGAACAACAAGTCCACCGGATTTGACTGTACTAACGTCAAAATTGTTAAATTTACAGAATCTTAAAAAATAATTTTTCAAGAATACTCTGAATTCGAACGAGCCAATAGAGAAAAACGAACTTCAAATTCGGGATTACTTTAAACAGGACTTTCCAGTTCTTCAATACGCACAAAGATTTTTTTTAATTTCATTGTATCAGTGCAAAAAGCGCCAGCACTGTTAGTTTTTGCCGCCGTAAATAACAGTAAACTGAATATTTAAACCCATTTTATATTAAAACAGTAATTAAAATGCTGTTGAGTGTTAATGGAAAATCAGCATAGGCAATCCGTTGTTATCGGCAAAATTAAAGATCTGGCAAAACTATCAGAGAAAATCGTTGAAAACCGAATAATTCGCGCGCTCCAATGCAAAAATCAATGCAGCCTCCACACTCTTCCCCATTATGCATCGTTCGCATGCCAGCCCGTTGCGTGGTCATTAATGCGTCTGTGCTTTTTTTAAACAAAAATTGTCACGTGTACGCTTTTGCGGTTAAACATTCAACAAGCTCCGCGCTTTCGTGCCCCATTTGCGTGTCGTCGAGTACAATGGACGTATAAAAATACGCAACCTTTGTACCAATAAACCACCTGTACAGGTATCGATAAAGCGAAC
This sequence comes from Gnatocerus cornutus, assembly GCA_029298725.1. Lineage (NCBI taxonomy): Eukaryota > Metazoa > Arthropoda > Insecta > Coleoptera > Tenebrionidae > Gnatocerus > Gnatocerus cornutus. The sequence goes on from CM055510.1 coordinate 22,023,236, forward strand.
GAGGAGGATATTGAGTCATTCGAATTGGCTCGTAATTTATACGATTCGGACCACCTGTCAAACCTACAGATAACCAATTAACCTGTGAATGGATGCGAACTTTAAACCGCATTTAAACATCCAATGTGACTGCTGGGGCGGAAGACCCGCTTCTAACAAACCGGAAACTAAACGTATCGACAAAAATGCGAATTCTAACTCGATGTTAATCGAGGTGCTATCTGCATACACAGCTTAATGAATTTATAATTGCGATAATGACCACTTTTTCTTGATAAAGCAGTTTTCATTTCTACTTTCCCGCGACGAAATAAAAGACTCTAATGGCGGTGCATAAAAAAGGCAAAACTTGCCCGGATTAAGCCGAAATTTACGATGTTTTCAAGTTCAAACAGGCCGTCAGATTATGTTCACTTGTTTACAATGGAGCTTTGTCTCCCCTAAAGCTCTCGAGCACCTCCGGATCAAGCCCTCCTCGATTCCTCCGGTGCAACGCAAATAATAAATCGCGCTCGAATTTGTTATTGAGAGGCCGATTCCGTGCGACAACCGGTTTGATAAATATCGTCAATATGGGTTTAACGTCGAACGAAACTGACATCAACAAGTACTAATGTTTGCGATTTCGAGCTTCAGCCTCTTCGGAAATTGTGTCAGCTGCTATGGGCTAAATCGATGAGGACTCACAACATTTAGTCGCGCGAAATTGCAAAAAGTTAATATAAAGATAAATATAAAGAAAGCGAAGTTAAACATAGAAATAATTAGAGAAATTTTGAAATTTTGTACACACGTCTTTTAAAAAACAGTTCTACCAAATTTGACTGCATTAATGTGAAAATTGTCGAATTTACAGATTTTTTTTAAATTTGAAATTCAAGCTCTTGGTCGAAATAAAAATTTTTAAAATTCGCAATTTTTAATCTAAAATTTTGTAATTTTTGTACACTTAATAATCATTTATTAAATAACATTTTTCCCAAACTTAACTGCAATTGCGTCATAATTATCAAATTTACAAGATGTTAAAAAAATCTAAATTTTGAATGCTTTCTTGACGTGAAAAATTCTAAAATTTGTAAGTCGTGGTTTAAAACTCTGGAATTTAGTACACTTTTAGGAAACAAGACTACCAAATTTGACTATGTTAGCGTCAAAATTGTCGAATTTTTTTAAAAATTTGAAATTTAAGCTTGGTCGAAATGAAAATTTCTAAAATTCGTAATTTGTGATCTAAAATTTTGTAATTCTGTACATTTTATAATCTTCTACTAAATAATATTTCTACCAAATTTGAATCCAATAGCGTCAAAATTGTAGAATTTACTAGATTTAAAAAAAAATAAATTTTGAATGCTTTCTTTTAAAATTTGTAATTCGTGGTCTAAAATTTTGTAATTTCGTACACTTATCTAATAAGCGTTTCTTAGAAACAAGTCTACTAAATTTGACTGCATTAGTGTAAAAATTGCCGAATTTACATTTTTTTTTTATATTTGAAATTCAATTTTTTCTTGGTCGAAGTGAAAATTTCTAAAATTCGCAATTTATGATCTAAAATTTTGTATTTTTGTACACTTAATAATCTCTTATTAAGTAACACGTCTACCAAATTTGACTGCAATAGCATCAAAATTGTTGAATTTACAATTTTTTTTTTAATTTAAAATTCAAGCTCGTCTTGATCGAAGTAAAAATTTCTGAAATTCGCAATTTATAATTGTTAAAAACAAATCTGCCAAATTTGGATGGATTAGAGTGAAAATTGTTTTTAAATTTGAAATTCAAGCTCATGGTCGAAATGAAAATTTCTGAAATTTGCAATTATTAATCAAAAATTTCGTAATTTTGTACATTTAATAATCCTTTATTAAATAACATTTTTTCCAAATTTGACTGTTATAGCGTCAATATTGTCAAATTTACAAGATTTAAAAAAATATATATAAATTTTGAATGCTTTCATGACATGAAAAATTCTACAATTTGTAATTTGTGGTCAAAATTTCAGTAATTAGCACACTTTATAAACGTCTCTTAAATAACTAGTCCACCAATTTTTACTACATTACCGTAAAAATTGTTGAATTTACAAGATTTTTTAAAAAATTTGAATTTCAAGCTTTTCTTGGCCAAAATGAAAATTCCTAAAATTCGCAATTTATGATCTAATATTTTGTAATTTTCTACACTTAATAATCTCTTATTAAGTAATACGCTTACCAAACTTGACTGCAATAGCGTCAAAATTGTCGAATTTACAAGATCTTAAAAAAAATCAAAATTTTGAATGTGCAATTGGAGGAACCAGAAATCTCAATTGTTGCTGGAAGTTGTTCCTTTTTCTTCGTCGAGGATGATCGCGTTCGCCTTTGGTTATCGAAAACTTTGCGGAGCATTTGAAAGGGAGAACGCAATCCGCTGCTCTTCACGTCCCAAGGGAGAATTTATGTCGTCGTTACTGTCAGACGCTGTTTGGGTATTCCGGAGCTCGTAGTCAGGCAGTGATCTCCTACAGCCTGTCCCTTAGGTGTTGTGATCCTCAAATTACAATCTAGCTGCCGCTTGTCGCTTCACGCCCTAAGAAAGCTGACCGGAATAAAATCGGGCGGATCGATTTGCCTTCACCTAAAAAAAACTTGTTGCCGAATTACGCTGGTCGACAAATCTGGGGCGAAACTTGTGCGGGAGCAGTGGACAGGCATTTCTCGAGTTGAATTGTCTTCTGATTCTGAATTCGAAGTCGGTTTTGCTCTATGAGGTCAGAACTCAAAGGTATTTGGTAGATATGTGCCTTTTTTTAAATGTTGGATTTTTGGCTCTTCTCTGAAAAAAAAATTTCTAAAATTTGTGTTTTTAGCTCTGTAATTTTGGAATTTTGTGCAGCAAATAAGTAGATCAAAAGTAGAGATCTCCACAAATTTCATTGCTCTAGAGAAAAAAATGACAACATAGAGAATTTTATTAAAAAATGTTGGAGTTATTTGGGTCTTTTTAAATGCGAAAATTTCTAAAATCTGAGTTTTTTGTTCTATAATTTGGCAATTTAATAGGGTTAATAAATAGTTTTAAAGTAAAACCCTCCGCAAATTTCATTGCTTTTGGACAAAAATTAGCCGAATTAGAATTATTTTTGACACGTTTGAGATTTTTGGTTCTCGAAAAAAAAAAATTCTAAAATTTGTGTCTTTAGCTCTATAATTTTTCAATTTGGTGCAGTTAATAAGTAGTTTAATAGTAGTAACGTCCGGAAATTTTATTGCTCTAGAGAAAAAATTTACAAAATTAGAACTTTTATTGAAAAGTGATTGACAACAAAAATTTCTAAAATTTGTCTCTTTTTTTCTATAATTTGGAAACTTTGTGCAGTTCATGAATAGTTCAAAAGTAACAATCTCTGCAAATTTTGTTGCTTTTAAACAAAAATTGACGGAATTATTTTTTTTTTAAATGATGGACATTTCTGGCTCTTTCAAAACCACACGTTTTAACCTAAAAAAAAATAAAATTTAAAATTTTTGTTTTAAAATTCTCTAATTTAGTACAGTGAATAAATGCTTCTAAAGCAAGAAGTTCACCAAATTTTACTGCTTTAGGATTAAAACTGTCGGAACTGAAAAATTTATTACTAATGAGCAACATGCAATGTCTGAAAAAGCCTAAATTTCTGCAAATTTAATTTATTATGAATTATGATTATAATAACTATCCATGTAAATGTATCAACATTAGCTAATGTTATAGAAAGCATTTGCATACACGTGACACTAAATAATAGACAACACATTACTCAAATAGATATGTAAATGTATTATTGATCTATCGGATTACGTTGTTGTGCCTACCTACATATTGTAAGTGATGTGTGTAACAAACAAAATTTGAAATAGTTGTTTTTGATCAGATATGAAAAATGGGAGGTAATTATATGGCACTCTATAAAATATAAGGTTCCGGCCAAACAAATAATACAATTTTTGTGTTCCCAACACTAATCAACTTCAAAAATGTTCCTTTGCGGTAATTACCCGCTTTGATGAAAACACAAGTGCCTGAAAGCGGCTCTCGCAAACTTTGCCTTCTTTCCGCTCCTCTCTTCCTTCCAACTTCCAAAGTCGACTTTTGGTGTATCGCCCACGTCATTTACATAAACTACTCGTGTTTTCCCGTAGCTCCAGTAACAAGTCATATAAAGCTCGGCACGGATCATTGATCCTTGTAAGAAATTCCTTTCGAGAGATTGAACTCAAAAATTTGCAAATTTAATGCGCCGAATTTTGGCCAAAGAAAATGATACATGAAAGTAGAAATTCAATAAACGAATTCGAATTGGAAATTTATCGGGATGGTTCGTCATAAATACGGCGAAAATCCCCTCTGCACGGTTCCATTTCCTTTTCTCTTGAAAACAATCCTGCGCCACTACAGCCAACAATAAATTTGATTTTATTTTTCAATATGCAACGAGCTGCGGTTGTAACCTTTTTCTTTATTACTGAATAATATAATTTTGGAACGAGACCGCTTTTGCCGCACCTGAACTGCGTTCCGATATCCTAGAGTTTGCGGGTTTATTGCGGAATTTAAAAGTTCCGGAAAATACAAACGGAGACATTTTCGCAATTATAGTCCCTCGTCTAATTCAATCTGAATGTGGCGTCTGATCGAAGTCCGTTTTTGAGTCCACATAAAGCCTGCGAGTGAATGGTTAAAAGCCTTAAATGAAGCACGCGTGAAACTTCCGCATCCATCAGAGCCGTTTCCAAAGCAAACTCATTACTTTGCTGCTAAGCCGGCAGACTGATTCTGCAATTCGTTATGTTTACGTACGAGACTCTAATGCATCAAGGGTTTGCATTTTCTTTAGAGAATTGAAAGTCTTTAACTGACTGGAGCTTGCATAGGAACTCTCGCCACGTAATCTCGCTCTCGCTTATCTCAGACGATAAACGAGAGAGGGATTTTTACGGGCGTCCCGGCGCCTCCGACGGAATACACCATTAAACATGACTTACACTTATTAGTTCTGTTCATTTGCATTTTGGGGAAAATAAGGCGCAGTCGCGGGTGCTAATTGCTTTTTCAATACGAGTTGTAGGGAAAAAACAAATCTCCGGTTGAGCCGGCAAGGACGATTTGCGGACAGTTGGTCTCAAAACTAAGAATTTCTCAAATCTGTGTCTATAATTTTGCAATTTGGTAGAGTTGATAAGCGACTCTGAAGTAGTAATTTCCCCAAATTTCATAGTTGTAGCACTAAAATTATCACAATTACGAATTTTAGAAGAGGAAGTGGAAACTTTTTGCTTGGTCTTGAAACTAAAAATTTCAAAAATCTGTATTTTTTTGCTCTACAATTTTGCAATCTAGTGGAGTTAATAAACGACACTGACGTAGTAATTTTACCAAATTTCATAGTTGTATCATTAAGATTACCAAAATTTACAATTTTAGAGAAGGAAATGAGAACTTTTTGCTTGATCTCAAAACTAAAAATTTCGAAAATCTGTATTTTTTGCTCCACACTTTTGCAATTTGATAGAGTTAATAAACGACTTTCAAATAGTAATTTCCCCAAATTTCATAATTGTAGCACTAAAATTACCAAAATGTCGAATTTTAGAGGAGAAAGTGGGATCTTTTTGCTTGGTCTGAAAACTAAAAATTTCTAAAATTTTTGTTTCTTGTTCTACAATTTTGCAATTTGGTAGAGTTAATAAACGACTATAGAATAGTATTTTCCTCAAATTTCATAGGTGTACCACTAAAATTCCCAAAATTACGAATTTTAGAAAAAAAGTGGGAACATTTTGCTTGGTCTCCAAACTAAAAATTTCAAAAATCTGTGTTTTTTGCTCTACAATTTTGCAATTTAGTGAAGCTAATAAACGACACTAAAGTAGCAATTTTCCCAAATTTTATAGTTCTAGCACTAAGATTACCAAAATTTCGAATTTTAGAGAAGGAAGTGGTAACTTTTTGCTTGATCTCAAAACTAAAAATTTCAAAAATCTGTGTCTTTTGCTCTACAATTTTGCAATTTAGTGAAGCTAATAAACGACACTTAAGTAGTAATTTCCCCAAATTTTATAGTTGTAGCACTAAGATTACCAAAATTTGGAATTTTAGAGAAGGAATTGAAAACTTTTTGCTTGGTCTCAAAACTAAAAATTTCTAAAATCTGTATTTTTTGCTCTACAATTTTGCAATTTAGTGAAGCTAATAAACGACACTGAAGTAGCAATTTCCCCAAATTTTATAGTTCTAGCACTAAGATTACCAAAATTTCGAATTTTAGAGGAGAAAGTGGGAATTTTTGCTTGGTCTCATAACTAAAAGTTTCTAAAATTTGTGTTTTTTGCTCTACAATTTTGCAATTTGGTAGAGTTAATAAACGACTCTAAGACAAAAATTTTCTCAAATTTCGTAATTGTAGCACTAAAATTACCAAAATTACAAATTTTAGAAAAGAAAGTGGGACTTTTTGCTTGGTCTCAAAACTAAAAATTTCTAAAATTTGTGGTTTTTGCTCTACAATTTTGCAATTTAGTGAAGCTAATAAACGACACTGAAGTAGCAATTTCCCCAAATTTTATAGTTCTAGCACTAAGATTACCAAAATTTCGAATTTTAGAGGAGAAAGTGGGAATTTTTGCTTGGTCTCATAACTAAAAGTTTCTAAAATTTGTGTTTTTTGCTCTACAATTTTGCAATTTGGTGAAGCTAATAAACGACACTAAAGTAGCAATTTCCCCAAATTTTATAGTTCTAGCACTAAGATTACCAAAATTTCGAATTTTAGAGAAGGAAGTGGTAACTTTTTGCTTGATCTCAAAACTAAAAATTTCAAAAATCTGTGTCTTTTGCTCTACAATTTTGCAATTTAGTGAAGCTAATAAACGACACTTAAGTAGTAATTTCCCCAAATTTTATAGTTGTAGCACTAAGATTACCAAAATTTGGAATTTTAGAGAAGGAATTGAAAACTTTTTGCTTGGTCTCAAAACTAAAAATTTCTAAAATCTGTATTTTTTGCTCTACAATTTTGCGGTTTAGTGAAGCTAATAAACGACACTGAAGTAGCAATTTCCCCAAATTTTATAGTTCTAGCACTAAGATTACCAAAATTTCGAATTTTAGAGGAGAAAGTGGGAATTTTTGCTTGGTCTCATAACTAAAAGTTTCTAAAATTTGTGTTTTTTGCTCTACAATTTTGCAATTTGGTAGAGTTAATAAACGACTCTAAGACAAAAATTTTCTCAAATTTCGTAATTGTAGCACTAAAATTACCAAAATTACAAATTTTAGAAAAGAAAGTGGGACTTTTTGCTTGGTCTCAAAACTAAAAATTTCTAAAATTTGTGGTTTTTGCTCTACAATTTTGCAATTTAGTGAAGCTAATAAACGACACTGAAGTAGCAATTTCCCCAAATTTTATAGTTCTAGCACTAAGATTACCAAAATTTCGAATTTTAGAGGAGAAAGTGGGAATTTTTGCTTGGTCTCATAACTAAAAGTTTCTAAAATTTGTGTTTTTTGCTCTACAATTTTGCAATTTGGTGAAGCTAATAAACGACACTAAAGTAGCAATTTCCCCAAATTTTATAGTTCTAGCACTAAGATTACCAAAATTTCGAATTTTAGAGAAGGAAGTGGTAACTTTTTGCTTGATCTCAAAACTAAAAATTTCAAAAATCTGTGTCTTTTGCTCTACAATTTTGCAATTTAGTGAAGCTAATAAACGACACTTAAGTAGTAATTTCCCCAAATTTTATAGTTGTAGCACTAAGATTACCAAAATTTGGAATTTTAGAGAAGGAATTGAAAACTTTTTGCTTGGTCTCAAAACTAAAAATTTCTAAAATCTGTATTTTTTGCTCTACAATTTTGCGATTTAGTGAAGCTAATAAACGACACTGAAGTAGCAATTTCCCCAAATTTTATAGTTCTAGCACTAAGATTACCAAAATTTCGAATTTTAGAGGAGAAAGTGGGAATTTTTGCTTGGTCTCATAACTAAAAGTTTCTAAAATTTGTGTTTTTTGCTCTACAATTTTGCAATTTGGTAGAGTTAATAAACGACTCTAAGACAAAAATTTTCTCAAATTTCGTAATTGTAGCACTAAAATTACCAAAATTACAAATTTTAGAAAAGAAAGTGGGACTTTTTGCTTGGTCTCAAAACTAAAAATTTCTAAAATTTGTGGTTTTTGCTCTACAATTTTGCAATTTAGTGAAGCTAATAAACGACACTGAAGTAGCAATTTCCCCAAATTTTATAGTTCTAGCACTAAGATTACCAAAATTTCGAATTTTAGAGGAGAAAGTGGGAATTTTTGCTTGGTCTCATAACTAAAAGTTTCTAAAATTTGTGTTTTTTGCTCTACAATTTTGCAATTTGGTGAAGCTAATAAACGACACTAAAGTAGCAATTTCCCCAAATTTTATAGTTCTAGCACTAAGATTACCAAAATTTCGAATTTTAGAGAAGGAAGTGGTAACTTTTTGCTTGATCTCAAAACTAAAAATTTCAAAAATCTGTGTCTTTTGCTCTACAATTTTGCAATTTAGTGAAGCTAATAAACGACACTTAAGTAGCAATTTCCCCAAATTTTATAGTTCTAGCACTAAGATTACCAAAATTTCGAATTTTAGAGGAGAAAGTGGGAATTTTTGCTTGGTCTCATAACTAAAAGTTTCTAAAATTTGTGTTTTTTGCTCTACAATTTTGCAATTTGGTAGAGTTAATAAACGACTCTAAGACAAAAATTTTCTCAAATTTCGTAATTGTAGCACTAAAATTACCAAAATTACAAATTTTAGAAAAGAAAGTGGGACTTTTTGCTTGGTCTCAAAACTAAAAATTTCAAAAATCTGTGTCTTTTGCTCTACAATTTTGCAATTTAGTGAAGCTAATAAACGACACTTAAGTAGTAATTTCCCCAAATTTTATAGTTGTAGCACTAAGATTACCAAAATTTGGAATTTTAGAGAAGGAATTGAAAACTTTTTGCTTGGTCTCAAAACTAAAAATTTCTAAAATCTGTATTTTTTGCTCTACAATTTTGCAATTTAGTGAAGCTAATAAACGACACTGAAGTAGCAATTTCCCCAAATTTTATAGTTCTAGCACTAAGATTACCAAAATTTCGAATTTTAGAGGAGAAAGTGGGAATTTTTGCTTGGTCTCATAACTAAAAGTTTCTAAAATTTGTGTTTTTTGCTCTACAATTTTGCAATTTGGTGAAGCTAATAAACGACACTAAAGTAGCAATTTCCCCAAATTTTATAGTTCTAGCACTAAGATTACCAAAATTTCGAATTTTAGAGAAGGAAGTGGTAACTTTTTGCTTGATCTCAAAACTAAAAATTTCAAAAATCTGTGTCTTTTGCTCTACAATTTTGCAATTTAGTGAAGCTAATAAACGACACTTAAGTAGTAATTTCCCCAAATTTTATAGTTGTAGCACTAAGATTACCAAAATTTGGAATTTTAGAGAAGGAATTGAAAACTTTTTGCTTGGTCTCAAAACTAAAAATTTCTAAAATCTGTATTTTTTGCTCTACAATTTTGCAATTTAGTGAAGCTAATAAACGACACTGAAGTAGCAATTTCCCCAAATTTTATAGTTCTAGCACTAAGATTACCAAAATTTCGAATTTTAGAGGAGAAAGTGGGAATTTTTGCTTGGTCGCATAACTAAAAGTTTCTAAAATTTGTGTTTTTTGCTCTACAATTTTGCAATTTGGTAGAGTTAATAAACGACTCTAAGACAAAAATTTTCTCAAATTTCGTAATTGTAGCACTAAAATTACCAAAATTACAAATTTTAGAAAAGAAAGTGGGACTTTTTGCTTGGTCTCAAAACTAAAAATTTCTAAAATCTGTGTTTTTTGCTCTACAATTTTGCAATTTAATAGAGGTAATAAATGACTTTAAGGTAGTAATTTCCCTAAATTTTATAGTTGTAGCACTAAAATTACGAATTTTAGAGGAGAAAGTGGGACTTTTTGCTTGGTCTCAAAACTACAAATTTCTGAAATCTGTGTATTTTGCTCTACAATTTTGCAATTTATTAAAGTTAATGAATGACTCTGAAGTAGTAATTTTCTTAAATTTCATAGTTGTAGCACTAAAATTACCAAAATTACGAATTTTAGAGGAGAAAGTGGGACTTTTTGCTTGGTCTCAAAACTAAAAAATTTTAAAATCTGTAGTTTTTGCTCTACAATTTTGCAATTTAGTGGAGTTAATAAACAACACTAAAGTAGTAATTTCCCCAAATTTCATAGTTGTAGCACTAAAATTACCAAAATTTCGAATTTTAGAGAAGAAAGTGGGAACTTTTTGCTTGGTCTCAAAACTAAAAATTTCTAAAATCTGTATTTTTTGCTCTACAATTTTGCAATTTATTAGAGTTAATAAACGACTTTGAAATAGTTATAAAATTATTATAAATTACATTCTTAAATTACACTAGGGAACACAGATTTGCCTCCAAGAATGAAAGTAGTCTAATTATTTTTAAATAGTAATATTAGTATCAACATTTTTACAAGTGAATCAAACCCTGCACGCCAATTTTTTTAGTTACAGGGTGTAAAAGAAACGATATTATTACATGTAGAGGTGTCGCATGACTATACTTTATATTTAATATTTTTTAGTAGATAGTGCCTCTTGCGACACCTACAATTTTTTTTTATTTTAATTATTATCTTAAAATGTAATATAAATGTTACGATTTTTAACAAATTAAATTTAAATTATTCTGAAAGATACTGAAAGATACTGTTTAAATTGGCTTTCTGTGCTTTTTCGTAGAAAAAAAATCTGTACGTGCTGCACTTATTCTATGTCGATATTCCAATTTAGGACATTTGAATTAATCGAAATTTATTAAAATTAGTCGTAGAGGCAATTTTTTTTACATTTTGTTTCCTAGTGTTATTATCACACCGGTACGAATTAAACTGGAGGCAAATTGCATTAGGGACGAAAAAAACGGGGACGAATTGTCGGCAAGGACAAGCCAAGATCTCGTTTCAGTTTTAAATTATCCACGGCAAAGCCCCAAGAATAAGAACGGAATTGATGTCCGAGGTCTTCGGCCGACTCCTCCGACCATTTATCTTTCAAACCCTTCGTATTCGGGTCAGTGTAACGTGAAATATAATTTATGGCAACAGTTTATAAATATTTCTAGAAAAAGAATCCTCAGGTTTGGATTTATGCCGCACATTCTTTTGCTCAGGAAAAAATTAAACAAACGGAGCGTGTTTAATGCGGCCGGGAAGTCGGAGCTACTTTTTCAGTCCTTAATAATACCCCCTGGTGACATTTTTACGATACCATCCATTACTATTATCATATTTCTGTGATTCTGAATATTGGCCAACAGCGAATGTGCATCAGCAGTTTTACGAGTATTATTTAGGGCCCTTTTTCCCCGGAAAATGCACTTCCCTTCTTTCGACTTTTCCAATTTGATTGATACCACCTTATAGAAATTTAATGAATTTCTTCGGCGATGCGCTGCAGCTGGCAGACACTCCGGGGGCGGCGGGCGTCCGCCTGTTGAACTCGTGTATATGTTTGCAGATATGCGGATCATAGAGGAATTTGAGTGAGAGTAAAGTTGATACAAGTTATAAAAGTTTATGCGCCTGAAGCCGGTTTTATGGCTTCGGCAATCGCATTTTATTTTATTCAAAAACTTTTTTATATTAAATTTCTTTTTGTAGGCGGTGTACATTTAGACGTTTCGTAATATCTATAAAGTTTGTATTGGAGGCGGCAGATTTATGACGGAGGATATCGGAAGGGACACAAATCAAATCGGCCAAAAGAGCAAACTTCGTCTCGTTCGACAGGCTTTTATCGGCGAAAATACGGAGATCTCGCGAAAATGCCGCTTTTAATTTGATGGGAATCCGAGAGATATATTCTGTTGATACCAAGCCATATTACCGAAATGGGAGAAACGAGGATTTGCCGCAGGAACCCCCCATTCGGCGCTTCTGAAATTTTTGAAAATTCTAGCGTGTGAATCTGAAAGTAGCGATTTTTGAGGTTAACATGCGTTAACAATTAATTAAAAATTTGTTCTAAAAGAGATTAATTTAAATAATGATTTAACAAATTTTCTCAAACTTCTACGCATGTCGCACTTGCCTCAAGGTCATAAGTTTGTGCTGCCAACCGTCAACTATGAAAATTACTGGGAGCTGCTGCCAACTTTACTTTTTAGCGAGTGCAGTAAAATGTAAATGAGCCTTAATATTCATTCCAAAACGTATAAAAGTTACTAAGGTTGGCGAAAACAAAACATCCTAAACGTGACAGTTGGCGAGAGTGGTAACAAAATGCGCAGTTGACGTTTCTAATGTCAAAAATTCAATTTCAAAGTTTCAAATTTCAAAACGTAAAAATTACTAAGGTTGGCGGAAACAAAACGTTCTAAACATTACAGTTGGCGAGAGTGGTAACTAAATTTGTGCCCCTTGCATTGTACTGTGTTTGAACTACAACGTGTTTATAAATGTTTCTAGCATCAATGGTGGCTATGGAATGTCAAAGAAATTTGCCGATCATTACAAATGTGGGTTTCGATTTGTCAACTGACATTTGCAGTTAACCTCAAACATGAAACAAAGTAAGTTTTGAGAAATAAACTGTTCGAGTTGTGGTTTAAAACATAAAAATCAAAAACTTGGACACAAAACCGTAACTAAAACGTCATTGAAGTAAGTAATATTATAAATAATTTTCTTGATAGTTATATTCACTATGAAAACAAAGCGGCACAATAGTGTACGACAGAAATTCCAAAGCCACGCTTGATGCTAGAAACATTTATAAACACCTTGTAGTTCATTCACTTTGGACCACGATTTTCATTTGTTTCAACCGTTGTTAATAGCAACGTATTGTACGGCTTTATAAGGGTAGGTTGCCAATAACAGCGTATTTTAAAATGTGCAATTCTTAGTATATTATTTTGTAACAATTTGTAAAAACCTACGAGCGGAGCGAGTGTTTTATGAACGTGTTACGTACAATACTTTTTCTACGATCTCAAATTCGAAACCAGCACAAACAATTTCCTAGAATTTTACTTTGTACGAGAAAATAGATAGGAATTGGTAATTAACTGCATCAACTGTGCTTTAAAAGATTCGATAATTCGAGAGTCATTTTTAGGTAAAAATCGAATCAAAAACGCGAAATTTCAAATTTTTCACTCAAAATTTTAAAGTTCGACCTCTCGCTTACTTCTAGAGCAAACTTGCGTTATTGATACTCATTTTACGCAGAATTTTACGTAGATTTTAAATCCCGGGCTCAAAATCCACGTGCGACAACAAATAACTGAGTGATGGGCGTTCAAAGTTTCGGAAAACAAGTTTTTAGCTACGAAATTTTTGGTCGATTTTTTCAAAACTAGTATGTAGTTAGTATTTTTGATACTAGGGCAATGAAGTTTGGAGAAATTATTACTTTTAACTTGTTAAATGTATTTGCAAAATCTCAAATATTTTAAACATCAGAGACGGATTTTAGAATTTTTCATTTTCAAAACGAGCCAAAAATTTTTAATATTTTCTATTCGGACGTGTAATTTTCGTAGTTTTGATACTAGGGCAATGAAATTTAGAAAAATTATTACTTTTAACTTGCTGATTGTATGCGCGAAGTCTCAAATTTTTTGAGCAACAGAGACGGATTTTACAATTTTTCATTTTTAAAACGAGCCAAAAATTTTTAATATTCTCCATTCCGACGTGTAGTTTTCGTAGTTTTAATATTAGGGCAATGAAATTTGGAATGATTATTACTTTTAACTTTTTAAATGTATCTGCAAAATCCCAAACATTTTAAGCAACAGGGACGGATTTTAGAATTTTTCATTTTCAAAACGAGCCAAAAAATTTTAATATTTTCCATTCGGACGTGTAATTTTTGTAGTTTTGATACTAGGGCAATGAAATTTAGAAAGATTATTACTTTTAACTTGCTGATTGTATGTGCGAAGTCCCAAATTTTTTAAACAACAGGGACGGATTTTAGAATTTTTCATTTTCAAAACCAGCCAAAAATTTTTAATATTCTCCATTCCGACGTGTAGTTTTTGTAGTTTTAATACTAGGGCAATGAAATTTAGAAAGATTATTACTTTTAACTTGCTGATTGTATGTGCGAACTCTCAAATTTTTTGAGCAACAGAGACGGATTTTACAATTTTTCATTTTTAAAACGAGCCAAAAATTTTTAATATTCTCCATTCCGATGTGTAGTTTTTGTAGTTTTAATACTAGGGCAATGAAATTTGGAATGATTATTACTTTTAACTTGTTAAATGTATCTGCAAAATCCCAAATATTTTAAGCAACAGGGACGGATTTTAGAATTTTTCATTTTCAAAACGAGACAAAAATTTTTAATATTCTCCATTCCGACGTGTAATTTTTGTAGTTTTGAGACTAGGGCAATGAAATTTGGAATGATTATTACTTTTTACTTGTTAATTGTATCTGCAAAATCCCAAATATTTTAAGCAACAGGGACGGATTTTAGAATTTTTCATTTTCAAAACGAGACAAAAAATTTTAATATTTTCCATTCGGACGTGTAATTTTTGTAGTTTTGATATTAGGGCAATGAAATTTGGAATGATTATTACTTTTAACTTGTTAATTGTATGTGCAAAGTCCCAAATTTTTTGAGCAACAGGGACGGATTTTAGAATTTTTCATTTTCAAAACCAGCCAAAAATTTTTAATATTTTCCATTCGGACGTGTAATTTTTGTAGTTTTGATACTAGGGCAATGAAATTTATAAAGATAATTACTTTTAACTTGTTGATTGTATGTGCGAAGTCCCAAATATTTTAAGCAACAGGGACGGATTTTAGAATTTTTCATTTTCAAAACGAGACAAAAATTTTTAATATTCTCCATTCCGACGTGTAATTTTTGTAGTTTTGATACTAGGGCAATGAAATTTAGAAAGATTATTACTTTTAACTTGCTGATTGTATGTGCGAAGTCTCAAATTTTTTGAGCAACAGAGACGGATTTTACAATTTTTCATTTTTAAAACGAGCCAAAAATTTTTAATATTCTCCATTCCAACGTGTAGTTTTTGTAGTTTTAATACTAGGGCAATGAAATTTGGAATGATTATTACTTTTAACTTGTTAAATGTATCTGCAAAATCCCAAATATTTTAAGCAACAGGGACGGATTTTAGAATTTTTCATTTTCAAAACGAGACAAAAATTTTTAATATTCTCCATTCCAACGTGTAGTTTTTGTAGTTTTGAGACTAGGGCAATGAAATTTGGAATGATTATTACTTTTTACTTGTTAAATGTATCTGCAAAATCCCAAATATTTTAAGCAACAGGGACGGATTTTATAATTTTTCATTTTCAAAACGAGACAAAAAATTTTAATATTTTCCATTCGGACGTGTAATTTTTGTAGTTTTGATACTAGGGCAATGAAATTTATAAAGATAATTACTTTTAACTTGTTGATTGTATGTGCGAAGTCCCAAATTTTTTAAACAACAGGGACGGATTTTAGAATTTTTCATTTTTAAAACGAGCCAAAAAATTTTAATATTTTCCATTCGGACTTGTAATTTTCGTATTTTTGATACTACAGCAATAAAATTTGGAAAGGTTATTATTTTTAACTTGTTGATTGTATGTGCGAAATTCCAAATTTTTTGATGTATTTTTAGATCGTTGTCACAGAACCTTCGAAATTTCGAGCGGAAAATTTGAAATTTTAGTATTTTAAATTCAATTTTTTTACTAATGCCGTAATAACATAAAATTCTAAAAATACCGCTCAGAATAAGAATTTTCTAGAGCACAATCTGCCATGACCCAAATTTAGTTTAAAGGTTCAGAAGAGCAGGAAAAAAATAAAATCGGCGCTTGTACTGTAAATAACTATTGCAAAATAAAAGCGTTGAGCCAAATGCAACTGCGAACATGTGCCAGAAGTAAATTCAGTAAAAATGTAAGTAATTTTCTCGGTGTCCGCAGTAAAATATCGTAGTAAAGAGTGTTTTTATTCTTGCATTAGTCCCCACCTGTTCGGAAGTCGTAATGAAATTTTTTCCACTCCGAATTGCAAGTTTCCAGTATCGTGATTCGCTTCGTTTCCAATTTTGAATCCGTCTCTTCAGCAGCAAAGAAATTGATGAGTGTTCGATGCCGGCTTTAATTCCCCCCGCCTTTGCCTCATGCCTCGACGCATTAATCAAGCAATCGTGATAAACGACGTATTAAATGCCTCGGCGAGACGGAACTCACCTCCATCGAGGATATCGAGGAAGTGGTGACAGTCCCTTTTAATCAAGTAACCGCCGATGATCGCATCAGTCACTGTCGCGTGTCCGATTGGTTCAGGATCTAATCCTTATCAGTCGTCCGCTTCATTGGACAGGTCAGCGAGGTCTCGGAGCTCACTAGATTAAGGCCTGTCCATAAATCAGGGCGCAGAAAGTAATGCATCCGGACTGTCATCGATACGCTCCGCTATTTTCATACACGTGTGATTGACAGCCACTTAACCGGTGCGAAAAATACCGCACGTACACACGTGAGCAATCCTCCAAGGGTTTGCCCAGCCATTACCGGCTATGAATATTTGCTGACCCTTCGTCTCGGGGGATTTTCGGTGATGATGTGTAGAATGGGCGCGATTTAGGTAGACAGAAGTTGTAATGGCGGAACTGATTGATGGCCATCGACCACTTCCAAAAATCTGCTCGTGGAAGTTTGTTCCAGGTTCGTCAAGTTTGAGCATCATAAATCGCAAAAAATTAAACATATGGCATAAATTTGTGCTGCAATTCTTAAATTCTGTGCTCTTTTCGTTTACGAGTTATTCAAGAAACAAAAATGACGCTGAGCATCAAAATCATCAAAATGAATCAAACTAGTCTTATAATTTTGTGCTAATTTGTGCTGTAATTACTTCTAGAGCAAACTTGCGTTATTGATACTCATTTTACGCAGAATTTCGCGCACATTTCAAATCCGGACTCAAAATCTACGTGCGACAACAAATAGCGAGTCATGGCCGTTTTAAATTTTGGATAATTTATTTTTATTTTTCAAATTTTAAATGCTCCATATTTTCGAAACTACACCAGGTAAACAGAAACGGTTGCAACATCGTTTTTCTCGCGTGTTTTTCCTTTAGAATCCCCCTTCAAATACCCAAAATTCGTCCTCAAAAACCCAAAATTCGATGCTCAGTTTTTTCGCGAAAATTTTTCAATTTTTTGTTTTTTAGACGCCGCTTGTAAACTATTTATTTGAAATTTGGCCACTTGATAGAATTTGAGCTGCTTTTTTGATTAATGTATAACTTAAAAAAATGTAAGGCCGTTTTTGTCTTTAAAAATTTTTTTGAAAATAACCTCAAACATACCTCTAAAAAACAGGTTTTGGTCAATATTTCGTTTATTTGTGGAGCAAACTCAAGTTATTTATGCTCATTTAGCGCAGAATTTCACGCAGAATCCAAAACGGGACGAACTTTTAACGTACGTCAAAAAAAATTAAGTTTTTTTAATATTTGGGTAATCGCCAGAGCGCCGACTTAAAGAATGTCAAACTTCTGTCGCCTTGATCTCGCTTATTTTTTATTGAAAACTTGCGTTATTTTAGTTCATTTTACGCAGAATTTTGCGTAGATTTCAAATACGGGTTCAAAATGCACGTGCGACAAGAAATAACTGAGTTATGGTCGTTCGAAGTTTCGGAAAACACGTTTTTAGCTTCGAAATTTTTAATGGTCGATTTTTTCCAAACTAGTAGTTAGTATTTTTGATACTAGGGCAAGGAAGTTTGGAGAGACTACTTTTTTTGACTTTGTGCAAAATTCCAAAACTTTTGAGCTACAGAGCCGCATTTTAGAATTTTTCATTTTCAAAAAGAGCCAAATTTTTTTAATATTCTTCATTCGGACGTTTAATTTTTGTAGTTTTGATACTAGGGCAATGAAATTTAGAAAAATTATTACTTTTAACTTGTTGATTGTACGTGCAAAATCCCAAATTTTTTGAGCAACAAAGACGGATTTTCGAAATTTTTATCTTTAAAACGAGATTTCTAATATTTTCTATTTAGACCTGTAATTTTAGTAGTTTACATGCTAAAACTATGAAATTCAGAGAGATTATTATTTTTAACTCGTTGACTGTCCGTGCAAAATTCCAAATTTTTGGAGCAACAGAGACGGATTTTAGAAATTTTTGTCTTTAAAACGAGCCAAAAATTTCCAAATGTTGTTTTTGGATCTGTAATTTTGGTAGCTTATATGGTAGAGGAATGAAATTTAGAAAAAAATATTATCTTTAACCTGTTGACTATGTGTGCAAAATTTCAAATTTTTTGAGCAACAGGGACGGATTTTAGAAATTTTGATCATCAAAACGGGCCAAAAATTTCCAATATTTTTCATTCGAACCTGTAATTTTAATAGTTTTGAAGCTAAAGCAATAAAATTTGAAGAAATTATTGTTTTTAATCTGTAGACTATCTGTGCAAATCCCAAATTTTTTAGCAACAGGGACGGATTTTCGAAATTTTCATCTTCAAAACGAGTCATTAATTTCCAATATTTTCTATTTGGACTTGTAATTTTAGTAGTTTACATGCTAGAACAACAAAATTTGGAGAGATTAGTATTTTTTACTTGTTGACTGTTCGTGCGAAATTCCAAATTTGTTGAGCAACAGGGACGGATTTTAGAAATTATCATCTTCAAAACGAGTCATTAATTTCCAATATTTTGTTTTTGGACCTATAATTTTGGTAGTTTACATGCTAGGGCTATGAAATTTAAAAAGATTTTTATTTCCTTATTTGTTAACTATCTGTGCAAAATTCCAAATTATTTGAGCGACAGAGACGGATTTTAGAAAATTTTATTTTCAAGGACAGCCAAAAATTTCCAATATTTTTCATTCGAACCTGTAATTTTAATAGTTTTGAAGCTAAAGCAATGAAATTTGAAGAAATTATTGTATTTAACCTGAAGACTATATGTGCAAAATCCCAAATTTTTTAGCAACAGGGACGGATTTTTGAAATTTTCATCTTCAAAACGAGTCATTAATTTCCAATATTTTCTATTTGGACTTGTAATTTTAGTAGTTTACATGCTAGAACAACAAAATTTGGAGAGATTAGTATTTTTTACTTGTTGACTGTTCGTGCGAAATTCCAAATTTGTTGAGCAACAGGGACGGATTTTAGAAATTTTTATCTTGAAAACAAGGCAAAAATTTCCAATATTTTGTTTTTGGACCTTTAATTTTGGTAATTTACATGCTAGAGCAATGATATTTAGAGAGATTTTAATTTCTTTATTTGTTGACTATCTGTGCAAAATTCCAAATTTTTTGAGCGACAGAGACGGATTTTAGAAATTTTTATTATTTTCAAGGGGAGCCAAAAATTTCCAATATTTTTTATTCGAACCTGTAATTGTAGTAGTTTTGATACTAGAGCAATGACATTTGGAAAAGATATTGTTTTCAAATCGTTGACTGTGCAAAATCCCAAATTTTTAAAGTGACAGAGACGGATTTAAAAAAAATATTATTTTCTAAACGAATCAAAAATTTCCAATATTTTCAATTTGGACCTGTAATTTTAATAGTTTACATGCTAGGGAAATAAAATTTGGAAAAAAGATTAGTTTTAATTGATTGACTGTTTATGCAAATTCCCAAATTTTGTCTGCGTCAGGGACGGATTTTAAAAATTTTAGTTTTCAAAGGGAGCCAAAAATTTCCAATATTTCCATTCGGACATGTAATTTTAGTAGTTTTGATGCTAAGAGAATGAAATTAAAAAAAATATTGTTTTTAACTTGTTGACTCTCTGTGCAAAATCCTAATTTTTTTGATCAACAGGGACGGATTTTAGAAATTTTTATCTTCAACACGAACCAAAAATTTCTAATATTTTGTTTTCAGACTTATAATATTAAAAGTTTACATCCTAGGGCAATGAAATTTAGAGACATTATTACTTTTAATGTATTGACTGTCTGTGCAAAATCCCAAATTTTTTGAACAACCAGGAACGGATTTTAGAAATTTTATCTTCAACACAAGCCAAAAATTTCCAATATTTTGTTTTCGAACCTGTAATCTTGGTAGTTTTCACGCTAAGACAATATAACTTGGAGAAATTATTATTTTTAACTCGTTGACTGTCTACGCAAAATCCCAAATTTTTTAAACAACAGCGACGGATTTTTAAAATTTTTATCTTCGAAACAAGTTATTAATTTTTAATATTTTCTATTTGGACTTGTAATTTTAGTAGTTTACATGCTAAAACTATGAAATTTAGAGAGATTATTATTTTTAACTCGTTGACCGTCCATGCAAAATTCCAAATTTTTGGAGCAACAGGGACGGATTTTAGAAATTTTGATCTTCAAAACGTGCCAAAAATTTCCAATATTTTTCATTCAAACCTGTAATTTTAATATTTTTGAAGCTAAAGCATTGAAATTTTAGGAGATTATTGTTTTTAACCTGTAGACAATCTGTGCAAAATTCCAAATTTTTTGAGTCGCAGGGACGGATTTCAAATTTTTTTATTTTTAAAATGAGTCAAAAATTTTCAATATTTTACATTCGGACGTTTAATTTTAGTATTTTTAATACTAGAGCAATTGGTTTTAAAAAGAATACTATTTTTGACTTTGTAATTATCAGTAGAAAATCCTCCATTTTTTAAGCAACAGGGACGGATTTTAGAAATTTTTGTCTTTAAAATGAGTTATTAATTTCCAATATTTCATATTTGGACTTGTAATTCTAGTAGTTTACATGCTAAAACAACTAAATTTGGAGAGATTATTAATTTTTACTTGTTGACTGTCCGTGCAAAATTCTAAAGTTGTTGAGCAACAGGGACGAGTTTTAGAAATTTTTATTTGAAAACGAGGCAAAAATTTCCAATATTTTGTTTTTGAACTAATTTTGATAGTTCACATGCTAGGGCAATTAAATTTGGAGAGATTATTACTTCCATATTTGTTGACTATCTGTGCAAAATTCCAAATTTTAGTTAAATTAAAGTGTTTGGTGTGTGGAAATTGCATCACTAATTAGCACAAAATTATGACATACGTTAGAATTTTTTTGCGATGTACGATGCTTGACGCACCTGTTAGTTCCAGGAAAAGGAAAATTCCCGCCTCTTCTCCCAATTCTCCCTTTAGCCATTCCCGAAACAAATTCGGCACTTGCCGTAATTTGTTTTGGGCGCGTATGGGCAGAAGGCAAGAAGCAATTATCTCAGAAATCCTTAACATCATTAAAGTAACAAAGTAGGGTAGGGCTTTTTTATCGGTTCCCGGCATTGTCGGAGATAAGAAGGCGCTCATCCCGTGTGTGGGAATCAAAGTGGGAGCATTAGGGACGTAATGTCCTTAGATTACACCCCCATACATATATCGAATCGAGCTGCCGCTATCTCATCTCAATTCATTGGTTTCAACGTCTTAACAACTCCTGGCTTGATGGCGTCTCGCTTGAAAAACAAATAAAAATTTCCTCCTATTTACTCTAATTGTCGAGACGTCGCGTACGCGTCATGGCGCTTTTATCGAGAGCAACAGTCGAAAACAAAATGTCTAGATGTATGAAATGGCGCCTGCCTAACGTTCTGGACGATGTCATAGCTGTTTATTTCAGGAAATGAAAGTCGTGAGGGTGTTTGTTTTGTTGTGTTTGTTGCTTCGATGAAGTTTCTTATATTTTGCCGTTTGCGCTGACGATGGAAAACTCGAACGCGCTTTTCACGACAATCTGATTATAGAGATTTATATTGCAAACTTCCATATTGGGCTTTATTTATTTTCCTCTTCCTTTTTAATTTGGAGAGTGCTTAGATATTGTGCAGCGAATTAAGACGTCTTGTAAATATCCATTTAGAGAGAAATATATTATCTTTCCATCTGGATTATCTCCGATTTTAATTCCCCTCGCTAAACCCTACATATCCAAAATATTTACAAACTGTTTTAACATCCAACCAATCCGGCACAAATGTTAAAGTTATTTAATAAATGCGTTGCGGTTGTACAACTATCCTGCGGACTAAATAATTCCGAGGAAATTTCTGTTTGGTTCTTTGTAAAACGCGTTTCGACATAATAATACTACTTGTAATGGAAAAAAGAAATGGTTTTTTGATTCTGAATTTAACGTGCGTTTTGCTCCATCAGGTACGGATTTAGAAATGTTCTTGAATTTTTTTTTTTATTTTACAAAAACTTATTTTGATTGATACTTCTGAATAGGAACTCAAATTTGAATTTTTCTTAAAATTCTGTAACTTTGTCAATTTTGACGCTAATGCTGTCAAATTTGGTGAACTTGTCACTTTAAGAGGCGTTTATAAAGTGTACTAAATTTGAGAATTTTAGATCACAAATAACGAATTTTAGAATTTTTTATGTCTAGCAAAGATTCGAAATTTAGATTTTTTTTAAGGAATTCTAACTTTGACAATTTTGACACAAATTCTGTCAAATTTGGTAAACTTATTATTTAACAGCCGTTTATTAAGTGTACAAAATTACAAAATTTTAGATCACGAATTGCATATTTTAGAAGTTTTCATTTTGATCAGGAAGAACTCGGAGTTCAAATATTTTTAAAAAATTTGTAAATTTGACAATTTTGACGCCAAAGCTATTAAATTTAGCGTACTTGTTACGTTAAAGACGTTAATAAAATGTACTAAATTACAAAATTTTAGGTTTTAAATTACAAATTTTAGAATTTTTCTTGTCTAGGAAAGATAAGAAATTTAGAATTTTTTTAATGATTTTGTAAATTCAACAATTCAACAGATTTAATAAACTTGTTGTTTAACATGCGTTTATTAAGTGTACTAAATTACAAATTTTTAGACCGCGAATTGCAGATTTTAGAAATTTTCATTTCGAGACTCGGAAAAACTCGAAATTTAAGTGTTTAAAAAATTCTGTAAATTCAACAAAGTTAACGCTAATATTGCCAAATTTGGTAGGTTTCTTATTTAAAAACGTTTGTCAAGTGTACTAAATTACATAATTTTAAAACAAAAATTAAAAAAAAATAAAATTAAAATTTTAGAATTTTGTATTTGTGAAATTTAACTTAATATTTCCGAGTTTTGACCTGATGGAGCAAAGTGAGCGTCGGATTTAGAATCACGAGGTAATTTTACTTGAGATGATTTACAGATTATAAAGAATTTATAAAGAATACATAAATTTTTGTAGTTTTGCCCGGCGCCTCCACCATTTTTCGATTTATCCAAAACCCAAACTATCCTCCTCCCGCACCTTTCTGCACATAAAAACTAGTCTAAACGCGCAACGTAAATAAACATGACAATAGTAATCCCGTCCATTCTGGTATTGTGCCCTAAAACGAGCACCGTTTCAGATTTCGAATCCTTTGAAGCGACCACCTGACAAGAGAGATCCGAAAGGATTTCCTTGTCAGACGTGAAGTTTGAGTGGATTTTACCTAAACACGTGTATGTATAGCATCCATCCGAGCGTGAGCGACGAGAATGAACTGTTGCATCTCACGTCAGATGCATTACTCTTGGTTTTGACACGTTTCACGTCAACTTATTATAGCCTGGCCCATATTTGGGTAAGGGAACTTGACATCGCATAATACTTACTAATTGACTTTGAAGTTAACCGGATTCAATTTGAAAGTTGGGAGTTGAGTCGTAGCACCTGCGATAAGTACTCAGCCGCACTGTTTTGCCAGGAAAAGGGAGAATTATTCATAAATGCAATAATCATGTGAAGTTAGCCGCCAAGAAAATTTTCATTTCCTCGTACGCACCCCGTCGACACGTCATTTTCTGCAGTAATGCCAACGTAATGTCATGACATTTTTATGCACTCTCGCCTAAATAAATTTAATTATAATAGCTGCGACCTCAGCGAACGTGGTACAATTCGAAACGAGTCTGCATTATACACACATTTTTTCACCCTCCTCGTTTAATGTACATGTGAACTGGGGTGTGGAGGAGCAATGTGTATGGTGATTTATTTTCGTGCTCTTTGCAGCGATGTCAGTAAGCGGAATTGCATTGTGCATTCCGATTTATTATAGCGTTCGGAATTTCTGTTTGTGTGTGTGCCATGCTAGGTATTGTTTTGGTAAATTATTATTCAAACATCGGACTTTATGAGGTTAATTAAAACAGGATTCGGTGTGATTGCGGTGATCGCCAATTCCATCGACAACTAATCGATCGACTTGAAATGGACTTTGACCATTGTCAAAGGCAGGCTGCGGCGCATCAAGTGGCTGTTTCAAAAATATGCGATGTCAACCACATTCTTTTCGCCTTTCGGAAAATTTAAAAATCGATTTACTTCAAACTGCTATAACTGAATCATTTGTTGGCGTACGTTAAAAATTCGTCCACTTTTGGAACCGAATTAACTAGAGTTTGATTCACAAATAAACGAGAACTGTTTTCGTGGTTTTTTTCGTGACTTCAAATAAATAATTTTTTTCGAGGCGAAAACGACGTTTAGTACTTTTGAGTTATACATCAATCGAAAGAGCAGCTCGAAATCTATCAACTGACTAAATCTTAAATCGGTAGGTCAACTTAGCTTACGAGTAGCGGTCAAAACAACAAATAAGTAAAAAAAAAATCAATTCGGTCAAATTTTTTTTGAGAAAAAATTGACTATGTAATTTTGTGTTTATGAAAGTCATTTCTAAAGGAAAATCGTGCAAGAAAAACAATGGCGCAAACCGTTTCTTTTTATCTGTTGTAATTTTGAAGATATCGAGCATTGAAGGTTTGAAAAATAAAAATTAACTGTCTAAAACTTTAAACGGCCATAACTCGCTTATTTGTTGTCGTACGTAGATTTTAAGTCTGGATTTGTAATTTGCGCAAAATTTTGCATTAAATGAGCCGAATTAACTTGAGTTTGCTACACAAATACACGAGATACTTATTGACAAAAATCTGTTTTCGTATTTTTTTAGGGTGATTTTCAATATTTTTTTCCGAAACGACAACAACGTTTAGTGCTTTCGAGTTGTATATCAATGGAAAGAGCAGCTCAAAATCTATATACTGACTTAATCTTAAATCGGTAGGTCAACTAGCTTACAAGTAGCGGTCAAAACAACAAATAAGTAAAAAAAAAAATCAATTCGGTCAAATTTTTTTTGAGAAAAAATTGACTATGTAATTTTGTGTTTATGAAAGTCATTTCTAAAGGAAAATCGTGCAAGAAAAACAATGGCGCAAACCGTTTCTTTTTATCTGTTGTAATTTTGAAGATATCGAGCATTGAAGGTTTGAAAAATAAAAATTAACTGTCTGAAACTTTAAACGGCCATAACTCGCTTATTTGTTGTCGTACGTAGATTTTAAGTCTGGATTTGTAATTTGCGCAAAATTTTGCGTTAAATGAGCCGAATTAACTTGAGTTTGCTACACAAATACACGAGATACTTATTGACAAAAATCTGTTTTCGTATTTTTTTAGGGTGATTTTCAATATTTTTTTCCGAAACGACAACAACGTTTAGTGCTTTCGAGTTGTATATCAATGGAAAGAGCAGCTCAAAATCTATATACTGACTTAATCTTAAATCGGTAGGTCAACTAGCTTACAAGTAGCGGTCAAAACAACAAATAAGTAAAAAAAAAAATCAATTCGGTCAAATTTTTTTTGAGAAAAAATTGACTATGTAATTTTGTGTTTATGAAAGTCATTTCTAAAGGAAAATCGTGCAAGAAAAACAATGGCGCAAACCGTTTCTTTTTATCTGTTGTAATTTTGAAGATATCGAGCATTGAAGGTTTGAAAAATAAAAATTAACTGTCTGAAACTTTAAACGGCCATAACTCGCTTATTTGTTGTCGTACGTAGATTTTAAGTCTGGATTTGTAATTTGCGCAAAATTTTGCGTTAAATGAGCCGAATTAACTTGAGTTTGCTACACAAATACACGAGATACTTATTGACAAAAATCTGTTTTCGTATTTTTTTAGGGTGATTTTCAATATTTTTTTCCGAAACGACAACAACGTTTAGTGCTTTCGAGTTGTATATCAATGGAAAGAGCAGCTCAAAATCTATATACTGACTTAATCTTAAATCGGTAGGTCAACTAGCTTACAAGTAGCGGTCAAAACAACAAATAAGTAAAAAAAAAAATCAATTCGGTCAAATTTTTTTTGAGAAAAAATTGACTATGTAATTTTGTGTTTATGAAAGTCATTTCTAAAGGAAAATCGTGCAAGAAAAACAATGGCGCAAACCGTTTCTTTTTATCTGTTGTAATTTTGAAGATATCGAGCATTGAAGGTTTGAAAAATAAAAATTAACTGTCTGAAACTTTAAACGGCCATAACTCGCTTATTTGTTGTCGTACGTAGATTTTAAGTCTGGATTTGTAATTTGCGCAAAATTTTGCGTTAAATGAGCCGAATTAACTTGAGTTTGCTACACAAATACACGAGATACTTATTGACAAAAATCTGTTTTCGTATTTTTTTAGGGTGATTTTCAATATTTTTTTCCGAAACGACAACAACGTTTAGTGTTTTTGAGTTGTGAAAAGAGCAACTAAAAATCTATCTACTGGCTAAATCTCAGGTCGGTGGGTCAACTAGTTTACGAGTGGCGGCCAAAAAACAAAAAAGATCAAAAAAATTATCGATTGGGTCAAAATTTTTTTTGGAGAAAACTTGATTATGGAATTTTGAATTTTTGAGGGCAAATTCTAAAGAAAAAAATGCGTAAGAAAAACGATGCCGCAAATCCTTTCTTTTTATCTGTCGTAGTTTCGTAGATATCAAGTTTTAAAAATTTAAAAAATAAAATTTAACTTTCCGAAATTTTAAACGGCTTTAACTTAGTTATTTGTTGTCGTACGTTGATTATAAGTTCAGATTTGCAATGTGCGAGAAATTCTGCGTAAAATGAGTCTAAATAACGCAAGTTTGTCTGAGAAATAGGCGAGGTATTAACGAAGTTTAACACAGTTTTAGTCGAAATTTTTTTCCAAAAAACCAAATTTTTTATTTTCGGAAAATTTAACAACAGCTAAAAGAATGCGAAGAAGTTGTAGTTTCCGAGATATTGAGCACCAATAGTTTCAAATCTTCTAAAATTCGTCTTGTGCTGATTACCCAAAAAGTCAAACGGCTATAACTCAATTGTTTGTTGACGTGCGTTAAAAATTTGCACAATTTTGCATTCTGCTTAAAGTTCGGCGTAAAATGAGCCCAAATTACTTGAGTTTGCTTCTCAAATGAACTAGACTAACTGTTTTCAAGGTGTTTTTTGGAGTGTTTTTCAACAAATTTTTTTGACGTAAAAACGACGTTTCATACTTTTTAGTTATACATCAATCAAAAGAGCAGATCAAAATCTATCAACTGGCTAAATTTCAGATCGGTAGGTCAAATAGTCTACGAGTGGCGGCCAAAACCAAAAAATTTTATCGATTTGAGTCGTAATTTTTTTTCGCCAAAAATCGACCAATAAATTTTGAGTATTTGAAAGCAAACTTCAAAAAAAGCGAGAAAAAAAACGCTTAGCGAAAACTGTTTTTTTTTATCTGTAGTATTTTCGAAGATATCGAGCATTAAAATTTTCGAAGCTGAAAATTTACTCTCCGCAACTTTAAACGGTCATAACTCAGTTATTTGTTATCGTACGTAAATTTTGAGCTCGGATTTGGAATCTGCACGAAATTCTGCGTAAAATGAGGCGAATCAACTCAAGATATCGACCGGTGAAATTTTATGAATGACAACACTTTGACCGTGATCTCGTCTTATAAAATTGTTAAATAAACGCGATTTTATGCCGGTTTTACGACATTGGCAGCGTCCTTAAAATACAATTTTAAAAAGCACGTAGATATTTCATATAAACGACGATAAAGTATCCCCACGAGACATCATTTTTCATTAAATAAACATCGAAACTGTGAATAGTGCAAAACACCACGGTTTTGGTTCAGATTTGTGAATTCCAGCCTCAACCCGAAAGTTCTTCTTTATTAAAAAAGTTGTTGAGGGCGACGATTCAATATTTATAATGTACAAGATGTCGGAGAAAACAAACCCATTAGGGAATAGAAAGAGTCATAAATAAAAAATCCGATTCGGCCATCAGTCCGCTCTATTCTCAATCAAAACACGTGCGCACTCCCGAAAATAGCCAACATCATCAATTATCCGGCACACCAATTTCGATTGCATAAACAGAAGACCCGTTGAGGGAGCGCCGGTCTCAGGGCAATCAAAACCTTTGAAATTGTTGTGTTGCCGCAGTGGAGGAAAGCAACAGTCGCTTAAATTTAAAGGCGAAAACTCCAAGGGCGCGAAATTCGCTTCGTTGATAACAGTTCGCGTGGCCCTTCATTCCGCGGGCAATCAGAGGCGTCAGCTCGCTCCCTCGAGGACGCTGTTGCGTTGTCCAGACTCGGGAGGGCCTGTTGCGTGCCGAGGGCAACCTGTGAAGATAGCGCGAGGACGCGAGGGAATTAGCCCTAACGAGCAGACGAACAATCGTCAATCAATACCGCCGCCGCCACAGCAACCCAACGGTCTGCGTGTTCACAAATAATGTAATTATCCTCACGAAGGCTGCCATAACGTCACGCGTTACCGTTATTGTGATCGGGAGGATGGATGACGCGCGGAAACTAATCCCGGAGGATCGCATTTTTACCGGAGTCATGAATACGTAAAAAGAGCGCGGGGAAGTTTCCAAGTATTTACCGAATTCGAGATGAGCGATTAAAATGATTTAGATGTGAATCATCGGAACTAATTAGGCACGATCGCTCCGGTACGGTTTTATTAGAGTTGCTTTGTGTTGCCCGGATTGTTTTCTTGATTTTAATAAATTTGAAACAAGCCAAAATTTTCCAATATTTTGTTTTTAGACCTGAAATTTTGGAAGTTTACATGCTAGGGCAGTGGGATTTTTAGAAATTATTATTTTTAATTTGTTGGCTGTCCGTGCAAAATCCCATTTTTTTTAGCAACAGGAACGGATTCTAGAAATTTTTATCTTCAAAACGATTCAAAAACTTCCAATATTTTCTATTTGAACCTGTAACTTTAGTAATTTTCATGCTAGAAATATGAAATTTGGAAAAATTATTATTTTAAAGTTGTTGACTGTCTGTGCAAAATCCCAAATTTTTTAAGCAGCAAGGACAGATTTTAACAAATTTTATCTTTAAGACGAGCCAAAAAATTCCAATATATAGTTTTCAGACCTGTAATTTTGGTATTTTACATGCTAGGACAATGAAATTTAGAGAAAGTATTATTTTTAACTTGTTAACTGTCAGTGCAAAATTCCAAATTTTTTGAGCAACATTGACGGATTTTAGAAATTGTTATTTTCGAAACGAGTCAAAAAATTCCAATATTTTCTATTTGGACCTGTAAATTTAGTAATTTACATGCTAAAAATATAAAATTTGAAAAAACTATTATTTTTAAATTGTTGACTGTTTGTGCAAAATCCCAAATTTTTTGAGCAACAGGGACGAATTTTAACAAATTTTATCTTTAAAGCGAACCAAAAATTTCCAATATTTTGCTTTCTGACCTGTAATTTTGGTAGTTTACATGCTAGGGCTATGAAATTTAAAGAAATTATTATTTTTACCTTGTTGACTGTCTGTTCAAAATTACAAATTTTTTGAGCAACAATGAAGGATTTTAGAAATTTTTATTTTCAAGAAAAGCCAAAAATTTCCAATATTTTTCATTCGGACCTGTAATTGTCCTAATTCTAATGTTAAGACAATGAAATTTGGAGAAATTATTATTTTTAACTTGTAGACTGTCTGTGCAAAATGCCAAATTTTTTGAGAGACAAGGACGGATATTAAAAATTTTTATCTTCAAAACGAGTCAAAAATTTCCAATATTTTCTATTTGAACCTGTAATTTTAGTAATTTACATGCTAAAATTATAAAATTTAAAAAATTTATTATTACTAAGTTGTTGACTGTTTGTGCAAAATCTCAAATTTTTTGAGCAACAGGGATGGATTTTAACAAATTTTATCTTTGAAACATGCCAAAAATTTCCAATATTTTGTTTTCAGACCTGTTATTTTGGTAGTTTACATGTTAGGACAATGAAATTTGGAGAAATTACTATTTTTAATTTGCTAACTCTCTGTGCAAAATTCCAAATTTTTTTAGCAACAATGAGTGATTTTAGCAATTTTTATTTTCAAGAGAAGCCAAAAATTTCCAATAATTTTTATTTGGACCTGTAATTTTAGTAATTTACATGCTAGAAATATGAAATTTGAAAAAGTTATTATTTTTATGTTGTTGATTGTCTGTGCAAAATCCCAAATTTTTTGAGAAGCAAGGACGAATTCTAGAAATTTTTATCTTCAAAACGATTCAAAAATTTCCAATATTTTCTATTTGGAACTGTAATTTTAGTAACTTACATACTAGAAAAATGACATTTGGAAAAATTATAATTTTTAACTTGTTGACTGTGCCAAATTCCAAATTTTTTTTGAGCAACGCGTGATCTTATTTTTGCCGAAATTATCAATACGTAAAAAGAACGCAGGGAAGTTCCCAAGTATTTACCGAATTCGAGAGGAGCGATTAAAATGATCTTGATTTTAACAAATTTAAAACGAGCCAAAAATTTCCAATATTTTGTTCTTAGACCTCAAATTTTGGTAGTTTACATGCTAGGGCTATGGAATTTTTAAAAATTATTATTTTTAATTCGTTGACTGTCCGTGCAAAATTCCAATTTTTTTTAGCAACAGGGACGAATTTTAGAAATTTTTATTTTTAAATCGAGCCAAAAATTTCCAATATTCTTTAGACCTGTAATTTTAGTAGTTTACATGCTAAAGGCAATGAAATTTAGAGAGATTATTATTTTTAACATGTTGACTGTCTGCAAAATTCCAAATTATTTGAGCAACAGGAACGGATTTTAGAAATTTTTGTCTTCAAAACGATTCAAAAACTTCTAATATTTTCTATTTAGACTTGTAACTTTAGTAATTTACATGCTGGAAATATGAAACTTGGAGAAATTATTACTTTTAACTTGTTGACTCTCTGTGCAAAATTCCAATTTTTTAGAGCAACAATGAGGGATTCTAGAAATTTTTATTTTCAAAGGAAAACAAAAATGTTCAATATTTTTCAATCGGACCTGTAATTTTCCTAATTTTGATGCTAAGACAATGAAATTTAAAGAAATTATTATTATTAATTTTTTGACTGTTTGTACCAAATTCCAAATTTTTTGAGCAACATTGACGGATTTTTGAATTTTTTTTCAAGGGGAGCCAAAAATTTCCAATAATTTTCATTCAGACCCGTAATTTTACTAAATTTGATGCTAAAGCATGAAATTTAAAGGAATTATTATTTTTAACTTGCTGACTGTGCAAAATAACAATTTATTTGAGCAAGAGGAACGAATTTTAGAAATTTTATCTTCAAAAGGAGTCAAAAATTTCCAATATTTTCTATTTGATCCTGTAACTTTAGTAATTTACATGCTAGAAATATAAATTTTAGAAAAATTATTATTTTTAAGTGGTTGATTGTGCAAAATCCCAAATTTTTTAAGCAACAGGGACGGATTTTAACAACTTTTATCTTTAAGACTAGCCAAAAAATTCTAATATTTAGTTTTCAGACCTGTAATTTTGGTAGTTTACATGCTAGGTCAATGAAATTTAAAAAATATATTATTTTTAACTTGTTAACTGTTTGTGCAAAATTCTAAACTTTTTGAGCAACAATGAGGGAGTTTAGAAATTTTTATTTTCAAGGGAAGCTAAAAATTTCCAATATTTTTTATTCGGGCCTGTAATTTTCGTAGTTTTGATGCTAAGACAATGAAATTTGGAGGAATTATTACTATTAATTCCTTGACTGTCTGTGCCAAATTTCAATTTTTTTTAACAATATTGACGGATTTTAGATTTTTTTTTCAAGTGGAGCCAAATATTTCCAATAATTTTCATTCAGACCCGTAATTTTACTAGATTTAATGCTAAAGCAATAAAATTTAAAAGAATTATTATTTTTAACTTGTTGACTGTGCAAAATGCCAATTTATTTGAGCAACAGGATCGAATTTTAGAAATTTTTATCTTCAAAACGAGTAAAAAATTTCCAATATTTTCTATTTGGACCTTTAATTTACATGTTAGAAATATAAATTTTAGAAAAATTATTATTTTTAAGTTGTTGATTGTTTGTGCAAAATACCAAATTTTTTAAGCAACAGGGACGGATTTTAACAAATTTTATCTTTAAGACGAACCAAAAAATTCTAATAGTTTTCAGACCTGTAATTTTGGTAGTTTACATGCTAAGTCAATGAAATTTAAAAAAAATATTATTTTTAACTTGTTAACTGTTTGTGCTAAATTCTAAATTTTTTGAGCATTATGAGGGATTTTAGAAATTTTTATTTTCAAGGGAAGCTAAAAATTTCCAATATTTTCAGTCGGGCCTGTAATTTTCGTAATTTTGATGCTAAGACAATGAAATTTGGAGAAATTATTATTATTAATTTCTTGACTGTCTGTGCCAAATTTCAATTTTTTTTAACAACATTGACGGATTTTATAATTTTTTTTTCAAGGAGAGTCAAATATTTCCAATAATTTTCATTCAGACCTGTAATTTTACTAGATTTAATGCTAAAGCAATGAAATTTAAAAGAAATTTCCAATATTTTCTATTTGAACCTGTAACTTTAGAAATTTACATGCTAGAATTATGAAATTTGGAAAAATTATTATTTTGAAGTTGTTGACTGTCTGTGCAAAATCCCAAATTTTTAAAGCAACAGGAATGGATTTTAACAAGTTTTATCCTTAAAACAAGCCAACATTTTCCAATATCTTGTTTTCAAACCTGTAATTTTGGTAGTTTACATGCTAGGACAATGAAATTTGGAGAAATTATTATTTTTAACTCGTTAACAGTCTGTGCAAAATCCACAATTTTTTGAGGCGCAGGGACGGATTTTAAAAATTTTTATCTTCAAAGTTCTCAAGTATTTACCGAATTTGAGATGAGCGATTAAAATGATTTAGATGTGAATCATCGGAACTAATTAGGCACGATCGCTCCGGTACGGTTTTATTAGAGTTGCTTTGTGTCGCCCGGATTGTTTTCTTGATTCCGCGTTCGATGGCTGAATGCAAAGTAGCAAACCGCCGGAGTGGCGAAGGAAGAATTTAGTATCGCTTTCTCGTGTAAATCCGAACTACTCGAAAATGAAGTTTCGGTAAAAAGCGCAATTTCTGGGTCCAAGGGGACGTGCCGTCGTCGTTTGAAACCAGGAGATGAGGGTAGCCGACCACGAATTCGTAGACGTGGGACAAATGGACAGAGTGGATAGATTGAAACGCAACAGCGCAATGAAATTGGCTTCGTTTCCCGGTCATTCATCAGCAGCTAATGGCTGCTCGTTCCCGAGGGCGACAGGTGGTGTTAGTCCTGCTCTTGCATCTCTTCCTGCCTCTCTCTGCTGTTAACTCACTGGAACAATTGATTACGAATACATCTCTGTTAATAATATGCGCATTTACAATGTATCGCATTGTTTTATCGGGTAATTGGCCGATTCTATTGATTTCTGGCGCGAATGCAGATGTGAGGAGGACGTAGAAGTTTTTATTTTCAAAACGAGCCAAAAATTTCCAATATTTTGTTTTCAAACCAGTAATTTTGGTAGTTTAAAAGCTAAGGCAATGAAATTTGGAGAGATTACTACTTTGAACTGGTTGACTGTTTGTGCAAAATCCCAAATTTTTTGAGCAACAGAGACGGATTTTTGAAATTTTTATTTTTAAGGAGAGCTAAAAATTTCCAATATTTTTTATTCAGACCAGTAGTTTTAATGCTAAGGCAATGAAATTTAAAGGACTTATTATTTTTAACTTGTTGACTGTCATTGCAAAATTCCAAATTTTGTGAGCAACAGCGACGGATTTTGGAAATTTTTATCTTCAACATCAGCCAAAAATTTCCAATATTTTGTTTTCGAACCTGTAATTTTGATACTAGAGCAATGAAGTTTGGAAAATTATTATTTTTAACTTGTTGACTGTCTGTGCAAAATTTCAAATTTTTGATGCAACAGGGACGGATTTTCGAAATTTTTATCTTCAAGACTAGCCAAAAATTTCCAATATTTTTTATTCAGATCATTAATTTTAGTAGTTTTGATGCTAGGGCAATGAAATTTGGACTAATCATTATTTTTACTTTGTTGGCTGTTTATGCAAAATCCCAAATTTTTTGAGCAACAGGGACGAATTTTAGAAATTTTTATCTTCAAAACGAGCCAACAATTTCCAAACATTGTTTTTGGGTCTGTAATTTCGGTAGTTTACATGCTTGGGAATGAAATTTGGAAAAATTATTGTCCTTGACCTGTTGACTATGTGTGCAAAATCCCAAAACTTTTTGAGCAACAGGAACGGATTTTAGAAATTTTTATTTTTAAAATGAACCAAAAATTTCCAGTATTTTTCATTCAAACCTGTAATTTTACTAGTTATGATGCTAAAGCAATGAAATTAAAAAACATATATTATTTTTAACTTGTTGACTGTTTATGCAAAGTCCCAATATTTTTAAGCAACAGGGACGGATTTTAGAAATTTTTATTTTCAAGGGGAGCAAAAAATTTCCAATATTTTGTTTTTAGGCTTGTAATTTTGGTAGTTTACAAGCTAAGGTCAATGAAATTTGGAGAGATTGTTATTTTTAACTTGTTGACAGTTTGTGCAAAATCTCAAATTTTGTGAACAACAGAGACGAATTTTAGAAATTTTTATTTTCAAGGAAGCTAAAAATTTCTAATATTTGGCATTCAAACGTGTAATTTTAGTAGTTTTGACGCTAGAACAACGAAATTTGAACAAATTATCATTTTTAACTCGCTAACTGTTTGTGCGAAATTTCAAATTTTTTGAGAAACAGGGCCGGATTTTAGAAATTTTTGTTTTCAAAACTAGCCAAACATTTCCAATATTTTTTTTTGGAATTGTAATTTTAATTGTTCTGATGCTAAAGCAATGAAATTTAAAAAAAATATTATCTTTAACTTGTTGACTGTCTATGCAAAATCCCAAATTTTTTGAGCAACAGGGACGGATTTTAAAAAAAATTATCTTCAAAACGATTTATTAATTTCTAATATTTTCTTATTTGGACCTGTAATTTTAGTAGTTTACATGCTAAAAGTATGAAATTTAGAGAAATTATTATTTTTAACTCTTTGACTGTCCGTGCAAAATTCCAAATTTTTGGAGCAACAGGGACGGATTTTAAAAATTTTGATTTTCAAAACGAGCCGAAAATTTCCAATATTTTTCATTCGAACCTTCAATTTTAATAGTTGTGAAGCTAAAGCAATGAAATTTACAGAAATTATTGTTTTTAACCTGTAGACTATCTGTGCAAAATCCCAAATTGTTTGAGCAACAGGGACGGATTTTAGAAATTTTGATTTTCAAAACGAGCCGAAAATTTCCAATATTTTTCATTCGCACCTGTAATTTTAGTAGTTTTGATGCAAAAGCAATGAAATTAAAAAAAAATATTATTATTTTTATTTTGTTAACTGTGTGTGCAAAATCCCAAATTTTTTAGCAACAGGGACGGATTTTAGAAATTTTCATTTTCACAACGAGTCATTAATTTCAAATATTTTCTATTTGGACTTGTAATTTTAGTAGTTTACATGCTACAACAACAAAATTTGGAGAAAGAAGTATTTTTTACTTGTTGACTGTTCGTGCGAAATTCCAAGTTTGTTGAGCAACAGGGACGGATTTTAGAAATTATCATCTTCAAAACGAGTCATTAATTTCCAATATTTTCTATTTAGACCTGTAATTTTAGTAGTTTACATGCTAAAACTATGAAATTTAGAGAGATTATTACTTTTAGCTCGTTGACTGTCCGTGCAAAATTCCAAATTTTTGGAGCAACAGGAACGGATTTTCGAAATTTTTATCTTCAAAACGAGTCATTAATTTCCAATATTTTCTATTTAGACCTGTAATTTTAGTAGTTTACATGCTAAAACTATGAAATTCAGAGAGATTATTATTTTTAACTCGTTGACTGTCCGTGCAAAATTTCAAATTTTTGGAGCAACAGAGACGGATTTTAGAAATTTTTGTCTTTAAAACGAGCCAAAAATTTCCAAATGTTGTTTTTGGATCTGTAATTTTGGTAGCTTATATGGTAGAGGAATGAAATTTAGAAAAAAATATTATTTTTAACCTGTTGACTATGTGTGCAAAATTTCAAATTTTTTGAGCAACAGGGACGGATTTTAGAAATTTTGATCTTCAAAACGGGCCAAAAATTTCCAATATTTTTCATTCGAACCTGTAATTTTAACAGTTTTGAAGCTAAAGCAATAAAATTTGAAGAAATTATTATTTTTAATCTGTAGACTATCTGTGCAAATCCCAAATTTTTTAGCAACAGGGACGGATTTTAGAAATTTTCATCTTCAAAACGAGTCATTAATTTCCAATATTTTCTATTTGGACTTGTAATTTTAGTAGTTTACATGCTAGAACAACAAAATTTGGAGAGATTAGTATTTTTTACTTGTTGACTGTTCGTGCAAAATTCTAAATTTGTTGAGCAACAGGGACGGATTTTAGAAATTATCATCTTCAAAACGAGTCATTAATTTCCAATATTTTCTATTTGGACTTGTAATTTTAGTAGTTTACATGCTACAACAACAAAATTTGGAGAAATTATTATTTTTTACTTGTTGACTGTTCGTGCGAAATTCCAAATTTGTTGAGCAACAGGAACGGATTTTAGAAATTTTTATCTGGAAAACGAGGCAAAAATTTCCAATTTTTGGGCCTGTAATTTTGGTAGTTTACATGCTAGGGCAATGAAATTTAAAAAGATTTATATTTCTTTATTTGTTGACTATCTGTGCAAAATTCCAAATTTTTTGATCGACAGAGACGGATTTTAGAAATTTTTATTTTCAAGGGGAGCCAAAAATTTCCAATATTTGTTATTCGAACCTGTAATTTTAGTAGTTTTGATACTAGAGCAATGAAATTTGGAAAAGATATTGTTTTTAACTTGTTGACTACAAAATCCCAAATTTTTAAAGCGACAGAAACGGATTTAAAAAAAAATTTA
The DNA here is from genome assembly GCA_029298725.1 of Gnatocerus cornutus. Taxonomy (NCBI): domain Eukaryota; kingdom Metazoa; phylum Arthropoda; class Insecta; order Coleoptera; family Tenebrionidae; genus Gnatocerus; species Gnatocerus cornutus. The sequence continues at coordinate 22,060,538 of CM055510.1, forward strand.
ACTTCTAAACGAGTCAAAAATTTCCAATATTTTCAATTTAGACTTGTAATTTTAATAGTTTACATGCTAAGAAAATAAAATTTAGAAAAATTATTTGTTTTAATTGACTGACTGCAAATTTTGTCTGCGTCAAGGACTGATTTTAAACATTTTAGTTTTCAAGTGGAGCCAAAAATTTCCAAAATTTTCCATTCGGACCTTTAATTTTAGTAGTTTTGCTGCTAAGGCAATGAAATTTCGAGAAATTGTTATCTTTAACTAGTTGAGTGCCTGCGTAAAATCCCAAATTTTTTGAGCAACAGGGACGGATTCCAGAAATTTTTATCTCCAAAACATTTACAATGTATCTCATTGTTTTATCTGGTAATTGGGGGCTTCTATCGATTTCTGTCACGAATGCAGATGTGAGTCGTACGTTTCCTTTAATTTAAAAATTCTTCCCCGGATGTCTGTAAAAGTCTCTGGCAACTAAAAGTTTCCCTCGAGAAAGGATAATTATCGAAGTTGTGGTTGAGCGATCAGAAGAGCAACGTTTCCAACATTGATTGGTTCGTGAAAAACTTTTCAGTGACGCTCCAATTCTCTGCGTTCCTCGATTGCTTTTGCCCCATTGATACCCACCGAATATTGATATTGAGTTTTTTGATTCCTTTAGATAAATTCTTTGTACCCAAACAGAGACGATTTTGCATGTGCAGATAAGTCACCTTATTAACTTTCTTCATTTTCGCTGCAATTTTGTCGCCCTTTTGTGCCTCGGTACTCGAAACTTTCCTAGTTACATTTTTCCATTTTCGCAAAAACTCCCGTCTCGTGTGTCTGACAGGAACTCTCTGAAAGTTTTCCAACAAAAAGCGAAATAATTTCCAACAATCCCATTATGCAGGCCGCAAATGTACACACAATACACATAAAATAACGGGGTCGAATAAAGTAGTTTCCATCGTCAATCTTGTGTCGGCGGCGCTGGTGGCGGTTGCGATGACGCCGCCACATCGGAAATACTTGAAGAGTTTTGTGGAGTTTGTTTGGGAATTCGTATTGTTCGCGGCGGCGGCGATGTGCGAACCATAATTTCGGACAGATTAATTATGAAAACGACACAGTGAGGGCTCAAATGTGCGGCTGACATTCTTTGTAGAAAATTAATGGTTGAGCGCCCGGCGGATATTTGCAACAATTTCGCGTAGTTCAATTGCTCGATTTTTTCTTCGATTCGGGCAAAAAGCGGTCGTTGCCGGAAGATCCGACCTCGTCCTGCAAATCCCGACAAAAAGTGATAGATGATCCCTCTGGAACACAAGAGATTTTTCCCCTCCCACCCTCTCTCGCCCCTAAACGGAACGCATTTTTCTCCCGTGAAATTATTCCCGTCCTAAGCACACATTTCTTACCGAGTTTAGTATTCTGTGGCGCGAAGTTCGCACCGCCAAAGCCCGCATTTCTATTCTCCTTGCATTTCCACCAGCATTTGTTCGTGACGTGATTTGTGCGTCCCACTGTTCCCGATGTCACTTGATATCGTCTACTCCGTTCTCACGACGCTTTAATGTGAGACAAGTACTTATATAAATTGTGTCATCGTGTTATACTTGAGATAATTCCTTGTCTTGTATTTGTCCTCGTTTCGAGCTTCTTTATCCTGATTTACTCCCCGGAAAAACACGGATATGCGCTCCGGACGCGACGCTTCACCGGAGGGATATAAGGCCTGCAAATTGCAGAGTAAGGAGAGAGATGCTAGGGTTATTACTCATTCCAGAAAAAGGTTCCAGAGGGAACGTTAATTGCAGTCATCCAAAAAAACAACTCGAATTGAAAGCTTTCTTCAGGATCACTATGTAGGCGCTCATGGACCAAACATTTTGTTTTTTATTACACAAATCGTTCAATTCAATCTTTCAAATTCTCGCTCAGATTTGAATTTTTGTTTTCTTATTTCGGTCTTAAGTCTGGCGCATCAAAAATATTTCGCTAATTTTAGATTTTTTATATTCTTTCTAAATAAACGCTTGTTAAATAATAAGTCTACAAATTTGTCAAATTTACAAAATAAAAAATTAATATTTGAAATCTTTCAAGTTGAGACGAAAATTTCTAAAATTTGCAATTTGTTATCTAAAATTTTGGAATTTTGTACATTTATTAATCGCCTATCATATAATAAGTGTATCAAATTTGATAAAATTGGCGTCAAAATTGTCGAATTTGCAAGCCTTTGAAAAATTCTAAAATTTCAATCCTTCCCAGGCATAAAAAATTCTATAATTCGTAACTTATAATTTTGTAAATTAATACACTTTATAAATGTTTCTTCAGTAAGAAGTTTACCAAATATGACAGCATTCTCATTAAAATTGTCGAATTTACAAGATCCTAAATAAATTAAATTACGAGTTTTTCCTAGTCAAAATAAAAAAATTCTAACATTTGCAATTTGTGTTTTAAAATCCTGTAATTTGTATACCTTATAAACGCTTCCTTAATAACAACTTCACCAAATTTGACAGCATTAGCATCAATATTGTGGAATTTACAAAGCTTTAAAAAAAGTAAAATTTTGATATCTAAATAAAAATTCCTAAAATTCGCAATTTGTGATATAAAATTTTGAATTTTTGTACACTTAATAAACTTGTCTTAAATATCAATTCCACAAAATTTTACAGAATTTACATTCAAATTGTCGAATTTTCAAGATCTTAAATAAATTAAATTACGAGTTTTTCCTAGTCGAAATCAAAAAATTCTAAAATTTGCAATTTGTGATCAAAGATTTTGTAATTTAGTACACTTTATAAACGCTTTTTTAGTAACTAGTTTACCAAATTTGACAGCATTGGTGTCAAAATTGTCGAATTTATAAAACTTATAAAAACACTTAAATTTCCAGTTTTTCCTAGTCGAAATGAAAATTTCTAAAATCCGCAATTAGTGTTATAAATTTTTGTAATTTTGAACACGTAATAAACGGTTGTTAAGTAACAAGTCCACCAAATTTGACAGCGTTTGCGTTAAATTTGACAATTTTACTGGCTTTTAAAAAATTCAAAATTTCGAATCTTTCTTAGACAAAAAAATTCTAAAATTCGTAAATTATGATCTAAAATTCTGTAATTTAGTACACTTTATAAGCGCTTCTTAAGTAGCAAGTTTACCAAATTTGACAGCAGTTGAGTCAAAATTGTTAAATTCACAAAATATTTGAATTTTGAGTTTTTTTGGTCGAAAAAAAATTTCTAAAATTTTAAATTCGTAATCTAAAATTTTGTAATTTTTTACACTATATAAACGTTTCTTTAGAAACAAGTCCACCAAATTTGACAGCATTTGCGTAAAAATTGACAAATTTACAGAAATTTTGAAAATATTTGAATTTCGAGTTCTTCTTGGTCGAAATGACAATTTCTAAAATCTGCAATTCTTGATCTAAATGTTTATAATTTTGAACACTTAATAAACGCCTGTCAGAAAACAACTTCACCAAATTTGGCAACATTTACGTTAAAATTGTCAAATTTACATACTTTTAAAAAATATTTGCATTTTGAGTATTCCTAGTTAAAATGAAAATTTGTAAAATCCGCAATTAGTGATCTAAAATTTTGTAATTTTGTAAATTAAATAAACGGCTGTTAAGTAAATATTCCACTAAATTTGGCAGCATTTGGGTCGAACTTGTCAAATTTACAGATCTTTAAAAAAAATAAAATTCGAATCCTTCCTAGACCCAAAAAAATCTAAAATTCATAATTTATGATCTTAAGTTTCGTACTTTAATGCACTTTATGAACGTTTTTTTAATAACAAGTTTACTAAATTTGACAGTATTTGTGTCAAAATTGTCAAATTTACAAAATTAAAAACAATATTTCAAATTCGAGTTCTTTCTAGTCGAAATAAATATTTCTAAAATCTACAATTTGTGATCTAAAATTTTGTAATTTGGTACACTTAATAAGCGGTTGTTGAGTAACAAGTTCACCAAATTTGACAGCATTTGTATCAAAATTGTCAAATTTACAAAATTTAAAATATATTTCAAATTCGAGTTCTTTCTAGTTGAAATAAATATTTCTAAAATCTACAATTTGTGATCTAAAATTTTGTAATTTGGTACACTTAATAAGCGGTTTTTGAGTAACAAGTTCACCAATATTGACTGCATTTGTGTTAAAATTGTCAAATTTACAAAATTTAAAAAATATTTCAAATTCGAGTTCTTTCTAGTCGAAATAAATATTTCTAAAATCTACAATTTGTGATCTAAAATTTTGTAATTTGGTACACTTAATAAGCGGTTGCTGAGTAACAAGTTCACCAAATTTGACAGCATTTGTGTCAATATTGTCAAATTTACAAAATTTAAAAAATATTTCAAATTCGAGTTCTTTCTAGTCGAAATAAATATTTCTAAAATCTACAATTTGTGATCTAAAATTTTGTAATTTGGTACACTTAATAAGCGGTTGTTGAGTAACAAGTTCACCAAATTTGACAGCATTTGTATCAAAATTGTCAAATTTACAAAATTTAAAATATATTTCAAATTCGAGTTCTTTCTAGTTGAAATAAATATTTCTAAAATCTACAATTTGTGATCTAAAATTTTGTAATTTGGTACACTTAATAAGCGGTTTTTGAGTAACAAGTTCACCAATATTGACTGCATTTGTGTTAAAATTGTCAAATTTACAAAATTTAAAAAATATTTCAAATTCGAGTTCTTTCTAGTCGAAATAAATATTTCTAAAATCTACAATTTGTGATCTAAAATTTTGTAATTTGGTACACTTAATAAGCGGTTGCTGAGTAACAAGTTCACCAAATTTGACAGCATTTGTGTCAATATTGTCAAATTTACAAAATTTAAAAAATATTTCAAATTCGAGTTCTTTCTAGTCGAAATAAATATTTCTAAAATCTACAATTTGTGATCTAAAATTTTGTAATTTGGTACACTTAATAAGCGGTTGCTGAGTAACAAGTTCACCAAATTTGACAGCATTTGTGTCAAAATTGTCAAATTTACAAAATTTAAAAAATATTTCAAATTCGAGTTCTTTCTAGTCGAAATAAATATTTCTAAAATCTACAATTTGTGATCTAAAATTTTGTAATTTGGTACACTTAATAAGCGGTTGCTGAGTAACAAGTTCACCCAATTTGACAGCATTTGTGTCAATATTGTCAAATTTACAAAATTTAAAAAATATTTCAAATTCGAGTTCTTTCTAGTCGAAATAAATATTTCTAAAATCTACAATTTGTGATCTAAAATTTTGTTATTTGGTACACTTAATAAGCGGTTGCTGAGTAACAAGTTCACCAAATTTGACAGCATTTGTGTTAAAATTGTCAAATTTACAAAATTTAAAAAATATTTCAAATTCGATTTCTTTCTAGTTGAAATAAATATTTCTAAAATCTACAATTTGTGATCTAAAATTTTGTAATTTGGTACACTTAATAAGCGGTTGCTGAGTAACAAGTTCACCAAATTTGACAGCATTTGTGTCAAAATTGTCAAATTTACAAAATTTAAAAAATATTTCAAATTCGATTTCTTTCTAGTTGAAATAAATATTTCTAAAATCTACAATTTGTGATCTAAAATTTTGTAATTTGGTACACTTAATAAGCGGTTGTTGAGTAACAAGTTCACCAAATTTGACAGCATTTGTGTCAAAATTGTCAAATTTACAAAATTTAAAAAATATTTCAAATTCGACTTCTTTCTAGTTGAAATAAATATTTCTAAAATCTACAATTTGTGATCTAAAATTTTGTAATTTGGTACACTTAATAAGCGGTTGCTGAGTAACAAGTTCACCCAATTTGACAGCATTTGTGTCAATATTGTCAAATTTACAAAATTTAAAAAATATTTCAAATTCGAGTTCTTTCTAGTCGAAATAAATATTTCTAAAATCTACAATTTGTGATCTAAAATTTTGTAATTTGGTACACTTAATAAGCGGTTGCTGAGTAACAAGTTCACCAAATTTGACAGCATTTGTGTCAAAATTGTCAAATTTACAAAATTTAAAAAATATTTCAAATTCGACTTCTTTCTAGTTGAAATAAATATTTCTAAAATCTACAATTTGTGATCTAAAATTTTGTTATTTGGTACACTTAATAAGCGGTTGCTGAGTAACAAGTTCACCAAATTTGACAGCATTTGTATCAAAATTGTCAAATTTACAAAATTTAAAATATATTTCAAATTCGAGTTCTTTCTAGTTGAAATAAATATTTCTAAAATCTACAATTTGTGATCTAAAATTTTGTAATTTGGTACACTTAATAAGCGGTTTTTGAGTAACAAGTTCACCAATATTGACTGCATTTGTGTTAAAATTGTCAAATTTACAAAATTTAAAAAATATTTCAAATTCGAGTTCTTTCTAGTCGAAATAAATATTTCTAAAATCTACAATTTGTGATCTAAAATTTTGTAATTTGGTACACTTAATAAGCGGTTGCTGAGTAACAAGTTCACCAAATTTGACAGCATTTGTGTCAATATTGTCAAATTTACAAAATTTAAAAAATATTTCAAATTCGAGTTCTTTCTAGTCGAAATAAATATTTCTAAAATCTACAATTTGTGATCTAAAATTTTGTAATTTGGTACACTTAATAAGCGGTTGCTGAGTAACAAGTTCACCCAATTTGACAGCATTTGTGTCAATATTGTCAAATTTACAAAATTTAAAAAATATTTCAAATTCGAGTTCTTTCTAGTCGAAATAAATATTTCTAAAATCTACAATTTGTGATCTAAAATTTTGTTATTTGGTACACTTAATAAGCGGTTGCTGAGTAACAAGTTCACCAAATTTGACAGCATTTGTGTTAAAATTGTCAAATTTACAAAATTTAAAAAATATTTCAAATTCGATTTCTTTCTAGTTGAAATAAATATTTCTAAAATCTACAATTTGTGATCTAAAATTTTGTAATTTGGTACACTTAATAAGCGGTTGCTGAGTAACAAGTTCACCAAATTTGACAGCATTTGTGTCAAAATTGTCAAATTTACAAAATTTAAAAAATATTTCAAATTCGATTTCTTTCTAGTTGAAATAAATATTTCTAAAATCTACAATTTGTGATCTAAAATTTTGTAATTTGGTACACTTAATAAGCGGTTGTTGAGTAACAAGTTCACCAAATTTGACAGCATTTGTGTCAAAATTGTCAAATTTACAAAATTTAAAAAATATTTCAAATTCGACTTCTTTCTAGTTGAAATAAATATTTCTAAAATCTACAATTTGTGATCTAAAATTTTGTAATTTGGTACACTTAATAAGCGGTTGCTGAGTAACAAGTTCACCCAATTTGACAGCATTTGTGTCAATATTGTCAAATTTACAAAATTTAAAAAATATTTCAAATTCGAGTTCTTTCTAGTCGAAATAAATATTTCTAAAATCTACAATTTGTGATCTAAAATTTTGTAATTTGGTACACTTAATAAGCGGTTGCTGAGTAACAAGTTCACCAAATTTGACAGCATTTGTGTCAAAATTGTCAAATTTACAAAATTTAAAAAATATTTCAAATTCGACTTCTTTCTAGTTGAAATAAATATTTCTAAAATCTACAATTTGTGATCTAAAATTTTGTAATTTGGTACACTTAATAAGCGGTTGCTGAGTAACAAGTTCACCCAATTTGACAGCATTTGTGTCAATATTGTCAAATTTACAAAATTTAAAAAATATTTCAAATTCGAGTTCTTTCTAGTCGAAATAAATATTTCTAAAATCTACAATTTGTGATCTAAAATTTTGTAATTTGGTACACTTAATAAGCGGTTGCTGAGTAACAAGTTCACCAAATTTGACAGCATTTGTGTCAAAATTGTCAAATTTACAAAATTTAAAAAATATTTCAAATTCGACTTCTTTCTAGTTGAAATAAATATTTCTAAAATCTACAATTTGTGATCTAAAATTTTGTTATTTGGTACACTTAATAAGCGGTTGCTGAGTAACAAGTTCACCAAATTTGACAGCATTTGTATCAAAATTGTCAAATTTACAAAATTTAAAATATATTTCAAATTCGAGTTCTTTCTAGTTGAAATAAATATTTCTAAAATCTACAATTTGTGATCTAAAATTTTGTAATTTGGTACACTTAATAAGCGGTTTTTGAGTAACAAGTTCACCAATATTGACTGCATTTGTGTTAAAATTGTCAAATTTACAAAATTTAAAAAATATTTCAAATTCGAGTTCTTTCTAGTCGAAATAAATATTTCTAAAATCTACAATTTGTGATCTAAAATTTTGTAATTTGGTACACTTAATAAGCGGTTGCTGAGTAACAAGTTCACCAAATTTGACAGCATTTGTGTCAATATTGTCAAATTTACAAAATTTAAAAAATATTTCAAATTCGAGTTCTTTCTAGTCGAAATAAATATTTCTAAAATCTACAATTTGTGATCTAAAATTTTGTAATTTGGTACACTTAATAAGCGGTTGCTGAGTAACAAGTTCACCAAATTTGACAGCATTTGTGTCAAAATTGTCAAATTTACAAAATTTAAAAAATATTTCAAATTCGAGTTCTTTCTAGTCGAAATAAATATTTCTAAAATCTACAATTTGTGATCTAAAATTTTGTAATTTGGTACACTTAATAAGCGGTTGCTGAGTAACAAGTTCACCCAATTTGACAGCATTTGTGTCAATATTGTCAAATTTACAAAATTTAAAAAATATTTCAAATTCGAGTTCTTTCTAGTCGAAATAAATATTTCTAAAATCTACAATTTGTGATCTAAAATTTTGTTATTTGGTACACTTAATAAGCGGTTGCTGAGTAACAAGTTCACCAAATTTGACAGCATTTGTGTTAAAATTGTCAAATTTACAAAATTTAAAAAATATTTCAAATTCGATTTCTTTCTAGTTGAAATAAATATTTCTAAAATCTACAATTTGTGATCTAAAATTTTGTAATTTGGTACACTTAATAAGCGGTTGCTGAGTAACAAGTTCACCAAATTTGACAGCATTTGTGTCAAAATTGTCAAATTTACAAAATTTAAAAAATATTTCAAATTCGATTTCTTTCTAGTTGAAATAAATATTTCTAAAATCTACAATTTGTGATCTAAAATTTTGTAATTTGGTACACTTAATAAGCGGTTGTTGAGTAACAAGTTCACCAAATTTGACAGCATTTGTGTCAAAATTGTCAAATTTACAAAATTTAAAAAATATTTCAAATTCGACTTCTTTCTAGTTGAAATAAATATTTCTAAAATCTACAATTTGTGATCTAAAATTTTGTAATTTGGTACACTTAATAAGCGGTTGCTGAGTAACAAGTTCACCCAATTTGACAGCATTTGTGTCAATATTGTCAAATTTACAAAATTTAAAAAATATTTCAAATTCGAGTTCTTTCTAGTCGAAATAAATATTTCTAAAATCTACAATTTGTGATCTAAAATTTTGTAATTTGGTACACTTAATAAGCGGTTGCTGAGTAACAAGTTCACCAAATTTGACAGCATTTGTGTCAAAATTGTCAAATTTACAAAATTTAAAAAATATTTCAAATTCGACTTCTTTCTAGTTGAAATAAATATTTCTAAAATCTACAATTTGTGATCTAAAATTTTGTTATTTGGTACACTTAATAAGCGGTTGCTGAGTAACAAGTTCACCAAATTTGACAGCATTTGTGTCAAAATTGTCAAATTTACAAAATTTAAAAAAATATTTCAAATTCGAGTTCTTTCTAGTCGAAATAAATATTCCTAAAATCTACAATTTGTGATCTAAAATTTTGTAATTTAGTACACTTAATAAGCGGTTGCTGAGTAACAAGTTCACCAAATTTGACAGCATTTGTGTCAAAATTGTCAAATTTACAAAATTTAAAAAATATTTCAAATTCGACTTCTTTCTAGTTGAAATAAATATTTCTAAAATCTACAATTTGTGATCTAAAATTTTGTAATTTAGTACACTTAATAAGCGGTTGCTGAGTAACAAGTTCACCAAATTTGACAGCATTTGTGTCAAAATTGTCAAATTTACAAAATTTAAAAAATATTTCAAATTCGACTTCTTTCTAGTTGAAATAAATATTTCTAAAATCTACAATTTGTGATCTAAAATTTTGTTATTTGGTACACTTAATAAGCGGTTGCTGAGTAACAAGTTCACCAAATTTGACAGCATTTGTGTCAAAATTGTCAAATTTACAAAATTTAAAAAAATATTTCAAATTCGAGTTCTTTCTAGTCGAAATAAATATTCCTAAAATCTACAATTTGTGATCTAAAATTTTGTAATTTAGTACACTTAATAAGCGGTTGCTGAGTAACAAGTTCACCAAATTTAACAACATTTGCTTTAAAATTGTCAAATTTACAGATCTTTAAAAAAAATCTAACTTTTGAATCCTCTCTAGACATGAGAATTTCTAAAATCCCTAATTCGTGATCACAAATTCTGCAATTTTGAACGCTTAATAAACGTTTATAATAACAAGTTAACCAAATTTGACGGCAGTAGCGTCAAAATTGACAAATTTACAAAATTTTAAACAATTTGATTTTTGTGCAGTGGTTAGGTTTCAGTTTGTTACGCCCTTTGTTCCGGAAGATCCCAAAGATTCTCATTTATTTTTGCCCAGAAATATAAATTCTTATTTATTTATGACATATAAACATAAGCACCCCGAAGTTTGCGCGAATATCCCGGTTTTATGACCTCGTCAACACTTTAGTGGATCAAGCTGTCGGACGTTGATTACAACCAGAAGATCTATTAGACGTTTATGTCTATATCCAGTGGTGAATAATTAATGGGTGTCCAATACACGTCCATTTGTTATCATGGATTTTGTTGACAAAACGGCGGACAGGCCAAATAAATTAAAATAAAATGTAACTTTGTAGCAGAATTTATAACAGTTTTAATTATTTTTGCCCCTAAAAATGTGCACAAAAGCTATTTGTGTAACTCAGTTTACTGATAAAATTGAACTTAATTGAAAAATCTATTTCAGCCCACATCAACCGAACCCACCCAATTTAGTTCGACTGGATTTATAATTCTGTTCGCAATTAATTAATCAGTGCACGAACACAAACACGTTCACTACTAATAGACCAAAAGCAATAAACTACCAGTGCAGACGAGTTAATCCAACAATTATCGACAATTCTAACGAGGAAAAAATGATAGAAAGATATCGGCTCGCACGTACTAACATTTCTAAATCACTGGCTTGAATACTAAAGATATGTTTGTTCAGTGTGTTGGATGCAGAACGGTGTTTGTTCTCGAATTAGAGGAAATCCCGTTGTACACGAAACTGTCATTTCATTGTGTGAAATTATCTACAGACAGATATCAGACATGGAGTGTATTGAATGTAGTATGCAAGCCGCAGATAACAATGAAGCACAAATCCCAGTTGCAGCCATATCTGATTGGCTTGGATGAACGTATTTAGGATATTGTTATTGTTTATACGCCGGTTTCGGCTGTGATACTCGCACTAGTTCTAATCTCAAGCCGAAATACCATATTTTGTTTAAAAGTGCGAGTTGCGTACTATTATTTTTCTACGATTATGTCATTGCTGCGGTCGATATCTTGCTTGTTTTTCGAGCAAACTTACAATATAAAGACTTATTTTACGCAAAAAATTTCGCAGATTGCAAATCCGAGCTTAAAATCTATGTACGGTAACAAATAACTGGAGTTATGGCTGTTCAAGGTTTCGGAAAATAAATTTTATCCTTCGAAATTTTTAATGATCGATATTTTCGAAACTAGTAGTTATTAGTTTTGATGCTAAGGAAATAAAATATTGTTTTTAACTCGTTGAGTGTCTGTGCAAAATTCCACATTTTTTGAGCAACAGGGACGGATTTTAGAAATTTTTACTTTCAAGACGAGCCAAAAATTTCTCATATTTTTTATTCGGACCTGTGCCTTTAGTAGTTTAAACGTTAGAAAAATGAAATTTGAACAAATTGTTATTTTTAACTTGTTGACTGTCTATGCAAAATTCTAAATTTTTTGAACAACAAAGAAATTTTTATTTTTAAGGTGAGCCAAAAATTTACAATATTTTTCATTCGGACAAATAATTTTGGTATTTTTAATACTAGAGCAATGAAATTTAGAGAGATTACCATTTTTGACTTTGTAATTATCTGCACAAAATTACAAAATGTTTGCGCAACAGAGACGGACTTTAGAATTTTTCATTTTCAAAACGAGCCAAAATTTTTTAAAATTCTCCATTCAAACGTGTAGTTTTAGTAGTTTTGACATTAAGGCAATGAAATTTAAAGCGATTATTACTTTTAACTCGTTGAATGTATGTGCAAAATTCCAATTTTTTTGAGTGACAGAAACGGATTTTACAAATTTTTATTTTCAAAACAAGCCAAAAATTTCTTATATTTTTTATTCGGACGTGTAATTTTAGTAGTTTTGATGTTAAAACAATGACATTTGTAAAAATTATTATTTTTAGTTTGTTAATTGTCTGTGCTAAAACCCAAATTTTTTGAGCAACAGGGACGGATTTTAGAAATTTTTATTTTCAAAAAGCCAAAAATTTCTCTTATTTTTTATTCGGACCTGTGCCTTTAGTAGTTTAAACGTTAGAAAAATAAAATTTGGACAAATTGTTATTTTTAGTTTGTTGAATGTCTGTGCAAAATTCTAAATTTTTTGAACAACAAAGAACGAGTGTAGAAATTTTCATTTTTAAGGTAAGCTAAAAATTTTCAATATTTTTCATTTGGGCGAGTAATTTTGGTATTTTTAATCCAAGAGTAATAAAATTTTAAGAAATTACTAGTTTTGACTTTGTTACTATCTGTACAAAATTTCAAAATTTTTGAGCACAGAGGCGGATTTTATAATTTGTCATTTTTAAAACGAGCCAGAAATTTTTAAAATTCTCTATTCGAACGTTTAGTTTTTGTAGTTTTGATATTGAAGCAATAAAATTTAAAGCGATTATTACTTTTAACTCGTTCAATGTACCTGCAAAATCTCAATTTTTTTGAGTAACAGGGACGGATTTTACAAATTTTTATTCTTAAGGCAAGCCAAAAATTTCTCTAATTTTCCATTCGGACCTGTAATTTTAAGTAGTTTTGACGCTAAAGCAATAAAATTTGGCGAAATTTTTACCTTTACTCTGTTGACTATCTGTGCAAAATTCCAAATTTTTTGAGCACCAGAGACGGATTTTAGAATAGAAATTATTATTATCAAGACGAAAAATTTCTCATATTTTTTATTCGGACGTGTAATTACAGTAATTTTAGTGCTGTAGTAATGAAATTTTGAGATATTAAAACTTTAGACTTGTTGACTGTCTATGCAAAATCTCAAAATTTTTGAGCGGCAGGGACGGATTTTAAAAGTTTCTATTTTTAAGAGGAGCCAAAAATTTCTCATATTTTTATTCGGACGTGTAATTTTAGTAGTTTTGATGTTAAAACAATGAAATTTGGAGACAATATTACTTCTAGTTTGTTAACTGTCTATGCAAAATCCCAATTTTTTTGAGCAACAGGGACGGATTTTAGAAATTTTTATTATCAAGAAAAGCCAAAAACTTCCTTTATTTTTTATTCGGACGTGAAATTTTAGTAGTTTTAATGTTATGGTAATGAAATTTAAAAGTATTATAATTTTTTACTTGTTGATTATACAAAATCTAAAAATTTTTGAGCGGCAGGGACGGATTCAAGATATTTTTACTTTCAAGACGAGTCAAAAATTTCTCATATTTTATATTCTTTATATTCATATAGTTTATATTCGTGTAATTGTAGTAATTTTGATGTTAGAAAAATGAAATTTGCAGAAATTATTATTTCTAATTCGTTAACTGTCTGTGCAAAATCCCCAATTTTTAGAGCAACAGGTACGATTTTTGGAAATTTTTATTTTCAAAGCGAGTCAAAAAATTCAAATATTTTACGTTTGGACGTGCAATTTTGGTAGTTTTAATGCTAGGGCAATAAGATTTGGAGAAATTTTCGTTTTTAATTTGTTGATTGTGCTAAATTTTAATTTTTTTTTTAGCAACAGCGACGGATTTTAGAAATTTTTGTCTTCAGCACGAATAAAAAATTTTCAATATTTTTCGTTTGGACCTGTAGTTATTTAAGTAGTTTACATGCTAAGGCAATAAAATTTTAAAAAAATATCGTTTCTCTCGCAAAGGAATCGGTTTTTAGAATATCTGAAGGTCAAAAATTGAAGTTAAAGAAAACGGTCTATGTCAAATTTCTGCGGTCAATATCTCGCTCATTTTTAGAGCAATTATTAATACTCAATTTATGTAGAATTTTGCGCAGATTCCAAATCCGAGCTTAAAATCGACGTACGACAACAAATAACTAAGTTATAGCCGTTTAAAGTTTCTGAAAGAAAATTTTCGCTTGACTAGGTTGGCTCTATTGTCTTCCAGAATTTGGCATTTGTTAGTTAATAAAAACTTACACGACCATGTCTTAGGGTGGACATTTGCAACCTAGAAGCATTTAGAAAAAAAATCATAATTGCTTCTCCCGGTTTGTGCGAATCCCGTTTCTCTTTTGAGCGAATTTTCTCGTTTTTTTATCTAAATTCCCTTTCAGCCCGCCCGAATAAATTAACCCATCTCCTCCACTTCTCTCGTGTTTTTCAATTTGTCAGAACGACTGCTGCTCCCTTCATCTCGATTCGCAATAATTACGTGTTTAATCAAAGCCGGCACGTGTTATTAATCTCGTACATCGCATTGCAAGAAAATCAGTGTTATTTGCGCCGTCCCCGAGCGCTTAATATGTTAATATGATTTGCGTGAGTCTCGACATTAATCAAAGATGGTTGGAGCGGCTTTATCTTTCCACGTGGAGACGTCGTTGTTTCTAGATCATCATTAATCAGAGATTTCTGTAATCATCGGCTTTATGGTTGCGTATGTTGCCGAAGACGCTTCGATTGTTCGCTAACTTGAATGAATTTCGAAAGTTTGCCAGAGCTGCTGACAGGGAAATATTTTTCATATCAAACGAATTAAGATTTAAGCTACGAATTAAACCAAGTTTTAACTCGGATGTGACCGAATTCAATTTGTTTGAGTGTGAAGGTGGGGCGCTTTGGGGAAATTAATTTTGTTTGCTGAAAGACGAGCCAACTTCTTACTCAAGCACAAATTCTGTTTGTGTTTCCTCGGCGAAAATCTACATTTTTAACAAAAATAACGGGCAGTGGCGACTCGTGGAAATTCCAAGGCGAGCCAAGAATTGACAACATTTTTTTATTCGGACCTGTAATTTAAGTAGTTTTTTTGCTAGAGCAGTCAAATTTGGAGAGATTACTACTTTGAACTTTGCAATTATTTGTGCAAAATCCTAAATTTTTTAAGCAACAGACACGGATTTTAGAAATTTTTATTTTAAAGACGAGTCAAAAATGTCCAATGTTTTACATTCAGACTTGTACTTTTGACAGTTTTGATGCTAGGGCAATGAAATTTAAAGAGATTATTATTTTTAAATTGTTAAGTGTCTGTGGAAAATTCCAATTTTTTTGAACAACAGGGACGGATTTTAGAAATTTTTATTTTCAAATCGAGCTAAAATTTTTCAATCTTTTCTATTGGGACGTGTTATTTTGGCATTTGTGATACCAGTGGAATGCAATTTTGAGAGATTACTATTTTGAACTTTGCAATTATTTGTGCAAAATCCTAAATTTTTTAAGCAACAGACACGGATTTTAGAAATTTTTATTTTAAAGACGAGTCAAAAATGTCCAATGTTTTACATTCAGACTTGTACTTTTGATAGTTTTAATGCTAGGGCAATGAAATTTAAAGAGATTGTTATTTTTAAATTGTTAAGTGTCTGTGCAAAATTCCAATTTTTTTAACAACAGGGATGGATTTTAGAAATTTTTATTTTCAAATCGAGCTAAAATTTTTCAATCTTTTCTATTAGGACGTGTTATTTTGGCATTTGTGATACCAGTGGAATGCAATTTTGAGAGATTACTATTTTGAACTTTGCAATTATTTGTGCAAAATCCTAAATTTTTTAAGCAACAGACACGGATTTTAGAAATTTTTATTTTAAAGACGAGTCAAAAATGTCCAATATTTTACATTCAGACTTGTACTTTTGACAGTTTTGGTGCTAGGGCAATGAAATTTAAGGAGATTATTATTTTTAAATTGTTAAGTGTCTGTGCAGAATTGCAATTTTTTTGAACAGCAGGGACGGATTTTAGAAATTTTTATTTTCAAATCGAGCTAAAATTTTTCAATCTTTTCTATTGGGACGTGTTATTTTGGCATTTGTGATACCAGTGGAATGAAATTTGAAGAGATTACTATTTTGAACTTTGCAATTATTTGTGCAAAATCCTAATTTTATTAAGCAACAGACACGGATTTTAGAAATTTTTATTTTAAAGACGAGTCAAAAATGTCCAATATTTTACATTCAGACTTGTACTTTTGACAGTTTTGATGCTAGGGCAATTCAATTTAAAGAGATTATTATACTTAAATTGTTAAGTGTCTGTGCAAAATTCCAATTTTTTTGAAAAACAGGGACGGATTTTAGAAATTTTTATTTTCAAATCGAGCTAAAATTTTTCAATCTTTTCTATTGGGACGTGTTATTTTGGCATTTGTGATACCAGTGGAATGCAATTTTGAGAGATTACTATTTTGAATTTTGCAATTATTTGTGCAAAATCCTAAAGTTTTTAAGCAACAGACACGGATTTTAGAAATTTTTATTTTAAAGACGAGTCAAAAATGTCCAATATTTTACATTCAGACTTGTACTTTTGACAGTTTTGGTGCTAGGGCAATGAAATTTAAGGAGATTATTATTTTTAAATTGTTAAGTGTCTGTAAAAAATTCCAATTTTTTTGAACAGCAGGGACGGATTTTAGAAATTTTTATTTTCAAATCGAGCTAAAATTTTTCAATCTTTTCTATTGGGACGTGTTATTTTGGCATTTGTGATACCAGTGGAATGAAATTTGAAGAGATTACTATTTTGAACTTTGCAATTATTTGTGCAAAATCCTAATTTTATTAAGCAACAGACACGGATTTTAGAAATTTTTATTTTAAAGACGAGTCAAAAATGTCCAATATTTTACATTCAGACTTGTACTTTTGACAGTTTTGATGCTAGGGCAATTCAATTTAAAGAGATTATTATACTTAAATTGTTAAGTGTCTGTGCAAAATTCCAATTTTTTTGAAAAACAGGGACGGATTTTAGAAATTTTTATTTTCAAATCGAGCTAAAATTTTTCAATCTTTTCTATTGGGACGTGTTATTTTGGCATTTGTGATACCAGTGGAATGCAATTTTGAGAGATTACTATTTTGAATTTTGCAATTATTTGTGCAAAATCCTAAAGTTTTTAAGCAACAGACACGGATTTTAGAAATTTTTATTTTAAAGACGAGTCAAAAATGTCCAATATTTTACATTCAGACTTGTACTTTTGACAGTTTTGGTGCTAGGGCAATGAAATTTAAGGAGATTATTATTTTTAAATTGTTAAGTGTCTGTAAAAAATTCCAATTTTTTTGAACAGCAGGGACGGATTTTAGAAATTTTTATTTTCAAATCGAGCTAAAATTTTTCAATCTTTTCTATTGGGACGTGTTATTTTGGCATTTGTGATACCAGTGGAATGAAATTTTGAGAGATTACTATTTTGAATTTTGCAATTATTTGTGCAAAATCCTAAAGTTTTTAAGCAACAGACACGGATTTTAGAAATTTTTATTTTAAAGACGAGTCAAAAATGTCCAATATTTTACATTCAGACTTGTACTTTTGACAGTTTTGGTGCTAGGGCAATGAAATTTAAGGAGATTATTATTTTTAAATTGTTAAGTGTCTGTGCAGAATTGCAATTTTTTTGAACAGCAGGGACGGATTTTAGAAATTTTTATTTTCAAATCGAGCTAAAATTTTTCAATCTTTTCTATTGGGACGTGTTATTTTGGCATTTGTGATACCAGTGGAATGCAATTTTGAGAGATTACTATTTTGAATTTTGCAATTATTTGTGCAAAATCCTAAATTTTTTAAGCAACAGACACGGATTTTAGAAATTTTTATTTTAAAGTCGAGTCAAAAATGTCCAATATTTTACATTCAGACTTGTACTTTTGACAGTTTTGGTGCTAGGGCAATGAAATTTAAGGAGATTATTATCTTTAAATTGTTAAGTGTCTGTAAAAAATTCCAATTTTTTTGAACAGCAGGGACGGATTTTAGAAATTTTTATTTTCAAATCGAGCTAAAATTTTTCAATCTTTTCTATTGGGACGTGTTATTTTGGCATTTGTGATACCAGTGGAATGAAATTTTGAGAGATTACTATTTTGAATTTTGCAATTATTTGTGCAAAATCCTAAAGTTTTTAAGCAACAGACACGGATTTTAGAAATTTTTATTTTAAAGACGAGTCAAAAATGTCCAATATTTTACATTCAGACTTGTACTTTTGACAGTTTTGGTGCTAGGGCAATGAAATTTAAGGAGATTATTATTTTTAAATTGTTAAGTGTCTGTGCAGAATTGCAATTTTTTTGAACAGCAGGGACGGATTTTAGAAATTTTTATTTTCAAATCGAGCTAAAATTTTTCAATCTTTTCTATTGGGACGTGTTATTTTGGCATTTGTGATACCAGTGGAATGCAATTTTGAGAGATTACTATTTTGAATTTTGCAATTATTTGTGCAAAATCCTAAATTTTTTAAGCAACAGACACGGATTTTAGAAATTTTTATTTTAAAGTCGAGTCAAAAATGTCCAATATTTTACATTCAGACTTGTACTTTTGACAGTTTTGATGCTAGGGCAATGAAATTTAAAGAGATTATTATTTTTGAATTGTTAAGTGTCTGTGCAAAATTCCAATTTTTTTGAACAGCAGGGACGGATTTTAGAAATTTTTATTTTCAAATCGAGCTAAAATTTTTCAATCTTTTCTATTGGGACGTGTTATTTTGGCATTTGTGATACCAGTGGAATGAAATTTTGAGAGATTACTATTTTGAATTTTGCAATTATTTGTGCAAAATCCTAAAGTTTTTAAGCAACAGACACGGATTTTAGAAATTTTTATTTTAAAGTCGAGTCAAAAATGTCCAATATTTTACATTCAGACTTGTACTTTTGACAGTTTTGGTGCTAGGGCAATGAAATTTAAGGAGATTATTATCTTTAAATTGTTAAGTGTCTGTAAAAAATTCCAATTTTTTTGAACAGCAGGGACGGATTTTAGAAATTTTTATTTTCAAATCGAGCTAAAATTTTTCAATCTTTTCTATTGGGACGTGTTATTTTGGCATTTGTGATACCAGTGGAATGAAATTTTGAGAGATTACTATTTTGAATTTTGCAATTATTTGTGCAAAATCCTAAAGTTTTTAAGCAACAGACACGGATTTTAGAAATTTTTATTTTAAAGACGAGTCAAAAATGTCCAATATTTTACATTCAGACTTGTACTTTTGACAGTTTTGGTGCTAGGGCAATGAAATTTAAGGAGATTATTATTTTTAAATTGTTAAGTGTCTGTGCAGAATTGCAATTTTTTTGAACAGCAGGGACGGATTTTAGAAATTTTTATTTTCAAATCGAGCTAAAATTTTTCAATCTTTTCTATTGGGACGTGTTATTTTGGCATTTGTGATACCAGTGGAATGCAATTTTGAGAGATTACTATTTTGAATTTTGCAATTTTTTGTGCAAAATCCTAAATTTTTTAAGCAACAGACACGGATTTTAGAAATTTTTATTTTAAAGTCGAGTCAAAAATGTCCAATATTTTACATTCAGACTTGTACTTTTGACAGTTTTGGTGCTAGGGCAATGAAATTTAAGGAGATTATTATTTTTAAATTGTTAAGTGTCTGTGCAGAATTGCAATTTTTTTGAACAGCAGGGACGGATTTTAGAAATTTTTATTTTCAAATCGAGCTAAAATTTTTCAATCTTTTCTATTGGGACGTGTTATTTTGGCATTTGTGATACCAGTGGAATGAAATTTTGAGAGATTACTATTTTGAATCTTGCAATTATTTGTGCAAAATCCTAAAGTTTTTAAGCAACAGACACGGATTTTAGAAATTTTTATTTTAAAGTCGAGTCAAAAATGTCCAATATTTTACATTCAGACTTGTACTTTTGACAGTTTTGATGCTAGGGCAATTCAATTTAAAGAGATTATTATACTTAAATTGTTAAGTGTCTGTAAAAAATTCCAATTTTTTTGAACAGCAGGGACGGATTTTAGAAATTTTTATTTTCAAATCGAGCTAAAATTTTTCAATCTTTTCTATTGGGACGTGTTATTTTGGCATTTGTGATACCAGTGGAATGAAATTTTGAGAGATTACTATTTTGAATTTTGCAATTATTTGTGCAAAATCCTAAATTTTTTAAGCAACAGACACGGATTTTAGAAATTTTTATTTTAAAGTCGAGTCAAAAATGTCCAATATTTTACATTCAGACTTGTACTTTTGACAGTTTTGATGCTAGGGCAATGAAATTTAAAGAATTTTTTTTTTAAATTGTTAAGTGTCTGTGCAAAATTCTAATTTTTTTGAACAACAGGGACGGATTTTAGAAATTTTAATTTTCAAATCGAGCTAAAATTTTTCAATCTTTTCTATTGGGACGTGTTATTTTGGCATTTGTGATGCCAGTGGAATGAAATTTTGAGAGATTACTATTTTGAATTTTGCAATTATTTGTGCAAAATCCTAAAGTTTTTAAGCAACAGACACGGATTTTAGAAATTTTTATTTTAAAGACGAGTCAAAAATGTCCAATATTTTACATTCAGACTTGTACTTTTGACAGTTTTGGTGCTAGGGCAATGAAATTTAAGGAGATTATTATTTTTAAATTGTTAAGTGTCTGTGAAAAATTCCAATTTTTTTGAACAGCAGGGACGGATTTTAGAAATTTTTATTTTCAAATCGAGCTAAAATTTTTCAATCTTTTCTATTGGGACGTGTTATTTTGGCATTTGTGATACCAGTGGAATGAAATTTTGAGAGATTACTATTTTGAATTTTGCAATTATTTGTGCAAAATCCTAAATTTTTTAAGCAACAGACACGGATTTTAGAAATTTTTATTTTAAAGACGAGTCAAAAATGTCCAATATTTTACATTCAGACTTGTACTTTTGACAGTTTTGGTGCTAGGGCAATGAAATTTAAGGAGATTATTATTTTTAAATTGTTAAGTGTCTGTGAAAAATTCCAATTTTTTTGAACAGCAGGGACGGATTTTAGAAATTTTTATTTTCAAATCGAGCTAAAATTTTTCAATCTTTTCTATTGGGACGTGTTATTTTGGCATTTGTGATACCAGTGGAATGAAATTTTGAGAGATTACTATTTTGAAATTTGTAAGTATTTGTGCAAAATCCCAAATTTTTTGAGCAACGGAATCGGATTTTAGAAATTTTTATTTTCAAAACGAGCAAAAAACGTACGAGTACTTTTCTGATCCTTTAAACTTAAAATTTCCTTCATTTTGCCATTATTTTTTCTAATTACGCATACATTCGCCACAACATATAATTTAATATAAAATTGTGGATTCTGCATGTCGACATGCAAACTGCAAACTCCATGCAATTTCACTTGTTTATGTGTGCAATATCATTTCTCTTTCTGTAACTCGGTTCAATTCAGTGCAGTTCGTTTTCTATGCAAATTTATCGAGATAAAATTTATAACTGAATTTATAATCTCATTTTCAGCGGCGTTATAGAATCGCTTTTTTATATTTGTTTCAGTGTTGTGTGCTTCTATCCAGCAAATTTATTATAAATTCGAAATAATAACTCCGACGGGAGGCCTTAATTTCGCGCATACATTTCCAGGCGCCTTTCCCTTTTTATAACTCGCCCAACATTTATCAAAGTGTTTTAAACTCGCGTTACACTTCAATAAAATGTGACTCCGGGCAACACAAACTTGCCGTTTTATGACGGATAAAAACTTTAGAATGAGCCGATATTACGACGTTCGGTCTTTAATTGCTTGCAGTCCTACCAACGACACGACTTGGGGATTATGAGCTTCATGGGGGATTCAAACTCGCAAAACGATCCGCGAAATTCCACGAGTCGCCAATGCCCGTTATGTTTATTAAAAATGGAATTTTTTGACAAAGAAACAAGAACAATTACAGGTTCGAGTAAAAAATATAAGAAAATTTTTGACTGGTTTTGAAAATAAAAATTTCGAAAATTTGTCCCTGTTGTTCAAAAACACAGACATTCACAAAGCTGAAAATTGTAATCTCTCCAAATTTCATTACCCTAGCGTCAAAAATTCCGAAATAACACGTCCAAATGGAAGAAGGAAAATTTTTAGTTACTTCTGAAGATTAAATTTCTAAAATCCGTCCCTGTTCCTCAAAAAATTTGAGATTTCGCACAGACAGTCTACAAGTAGAAAATAGTAATCTCTATAAATTACATTGCTCTAGTATCAAAACTACAAAAACTAAACGTCTAAATGGAAAATATTAAAAAAATTTGGCTTATTTTAAAAATGAAAATTTCTAAAATCCGTCCTTGTTGCTTAAAAAATGTGGAATTTTGTACTGATAATTGCAAAGTAAAACATAGTGTTTTCTTCAAAACATATTGCCCTAGTATTAAAAATAGCAAAATTATACGTCCGAATGTAAAATATTGAAAATGTTTGGCTCATTTTGAAAATCAAATTTTTTTTAAATCCGTCCCTGTTGCTTAAAAAAATTGGGATTTTGTAGTAATAATCACAAAGTCAAAAAAAGTGATTTCTCTAAAATTTATTGCTCTTTTTTTTAGTATTGAAAATACCAAAATTACATCCGAATGAAAAATGTTAAAATTTTTTGGCTTGTTTTCAAAATAAAAATTTCTAAAATTCGTCCCTGTTGCTAAAAAATTTGGAATTTTACACAAACAGTCAAGGAGTTAAAAATAATAATGTCTTCAAATTTTATTGCCCTAGCGTCAAAAATACCAAAATAACACGTCTAAATGTAAAGAAGGGAAATTTTTACTTGCTCCTGACAATTAAATTTCTAAAACCAGTCTCTGTTGCTCAAAAAATTTGGAATTTTGCGCAGATAGTAATAAAGTCCAAAATAGTAACCTCTCCAAATTTTATTGCCCTAGTATCAAAACTAAGAAAATTACACGTCCGAATAAAAAATATTAGAAGTTTTTGGTTCTTCTTGAAAATAAAAATTTCTAAAGTCTGTCTCTGTTGCTCAAAAAATTTAGGTTTTTGCACAGTTAGTCACAAAGTTAAACATAGTAACCTCTCTAAATTTCATTGTCCTAGTATCAAAAATGTCAAAAGTACACGTTCCAATGGAAATTATGGGAAATTTTTGGCTCGCTTAGAAAACAAAAATTTCTAAAATTTGTCCCTGTTGCTCAAAAATTGCGGGGTTTTGTAGAGAAAATCAACAAGTCACAAATAATAATTTCTTAAAGTTTTATTGCCCTAGTATCAAAACTACGAAAATTGCACGTCTGAATTTAATATATTGGAAGTTTTTAGTTCATCTTGAAAATAAAAATTTCTAAAATCCGTCCCTGTTGCTCAAAAAATTTAGGCTTTTGCACAGTTAGTTACAAAGTTAAACATAGTAACCTCTCTAAATTTCATTGTTCTAGTATCAAAAATGTCAAAAGTACACGTTCGAATAGAAATTATGGGAAATTTTTGGCTCGCTTAGAAAACAAAAATTTTTAAAATTCGTCCCTGTTGCTCAAAAATTGCGGGGTTTTGTAGAGAAAATCAACAAGTCACAAGTAATAATTTCTTAAAGTTTTATTGCGCTAGTATCAAAACTACGAAAATTGCACGTCTGAATTTAATATATTGGAAGTTTTTAGTTCATCTTGAAAATAAAAATTTCTAAAATCCGTCTCTGTTGCTCAAAAAATTTAGGCTTTTGCACAGTTAGTTACAAAGTTAAACATAGTAACCTCTCTAAATGTCATTGTCCTAGTATCAAAAATGTCAAAAGTACACGTTCGAATAGAAATTATGGGAAATTTTTGGCTCGCTTAGAAAACAAAAATTTCTAAAATTCGTCCCTGTTGCTCAAAAGTTGCGGGGTTTTGTAGAGAAAATCAACAAGTCACAAATAATAATTTTTTAAAGTTTTATTGCCCTAGTATCAAAACTACGAAAATTGCACGTCTGAATTTAATATATTGGAAGTTTTTAGTTCATCTTGAAAATAAAAATTTCTAAAATCCGTCCCTGTTGCTCAAAAAATTTAGGTTTTTGCACAGTTAGTCACAAGGTTAAACATAGTAACCTCTCTAAATTTCATTGTTCTAGTATCAAAAATGTCAAAAGTACACGTTCGAATGGAAATTATGGGAAATTTTTGGCTCGCTTAGAAAACAAAAATTTCTAAAATTCGTCCCTGTTGCTCAAAAATTGCGGGGTTTTGTAGAGAAAATCAACAAGTCACAAATAATAATTTTTTAAAGTTTTATTGCCCTAGTATCAAAACTACGAAAATTGCACGTCTGAATTTAATATATTGGAAGTTTTTAGTTCATCTTGAAAATAAAAATTTCTAAAATCTGTCTCTGTTGCTCAAAAAATTTAGGCTTTTGCACAGTTATTCACAAAGTTAAACATAGTAACTTCTCTAAATTTCATTGTTCTAGTATCAAAAATGTCAAAAGTATACGTTCGAATGGAAAATATGGGAAATTTTTGGCTCGCTTTAAAAAACAAATTCTAAAATCCGTCCCTGTTGCTCAAAAATTGTGGGATTTCGTAACGACAATCAACGAGTTAAAAATAATAATTTCTTAAAATTTCATTGTCCTAGTATCAAAACTACGAAAATTACACAACCGAATAAAAAATATAGGAAATTTTTGGTTCGTCTTAAAAACAAAAATTTCTAAAATTCGTCCCTGTTGCGCAAAAATTGCGGGGTTTTGTAGAGAAAATCAACAAGTCACAAGTAATAATTTCTTAAAGTTTTATTGCCCTAGTATCAAAACTACGAAAATTGCACGTCTGAATTTAATATATTGGAAGTTTTTAGTTCATCTTGAAAATAAAAATTTCTAAAATCCGTCTCTGTTGCTCAAAAAATTTAGGCTTTTGCACAGTTAGTTACAAAGTTAAACATAGTAACCTCTCTAAATGTCATTGTCCTAGTATCAAAAATGTCAAAAGTACACGTTCGAATAGAAATTATGGGAAATTTTTGGCTCGCTTAGAAAACAAAAATTTCTAAAATTCGTCCCTGTTGCTCAAAAATTGCGGGGTTTTGTAGAGAAAATCAACAAGTCACAAATAATAATTTTTTAAAGTTTTATTGCCCTAGTATCAAAACTACGAAAATTGCACGTCTGAATTTAATATATTGGAAGTTTTTAGTTCATCTTGAAAATAAAAATTTCTAAAATCCGTCCCTGTTGCTCAAAAAATTTAGGCTTTTGCACAGTTAGTTACAAAGTTAAACATAGTAACCTCTCTAAATTTCATTGTTCTAGTATCAAAAATGTCAAAAGTACACGTTCGAATAGAAATTATGGGAAATTTTTGGCTCGCTTAGAAAACAAAAATTTCTAAAATTCGTCCCTGTTGCTCAAAAATTGCGGGGTTTTGTAGAGAAAATCAACAAGTCACAAATAATAATTTTTTAAAGTTTTATTGCCCTAGTATCAAAACTACGAAAATTGCACGTCTGAATTTAATATATTGGAAGTTTTTAGTTCATCTTGAAAATAAAAATTTCTAAAATCCGTCCCTGTTGCTCAAAAAATTTAGGCTTTTGCACAGTTAGTTACAAAGTTAAACATAGTAACCTCTCTAAATTTCATTGTTCTAGTATCAAAAATGTCAAAAGTACACGTTCGAATAGAAATTATGGGAAATTTTTGGCTCGCTTAGAAAACAAAAATTTCTAAAATTCGTCCCTGTTGCTCAAAAATTGCGGGGTTTTGTAGAGAAAATCAACAAGTCACAAGTAATAATTTCTTAAAGTTTTATTGCCCTAGTATCAAAACTACGAAAATTGCACGTCTGAATTTAATATATTGGAAGTTTTTAGTTCATCTTGAAAATAAAAATTTCTAAAATCCGTCTCTGTTGCTCAAAAAATTTAGGCTTTTGCACAGTTATTCACAAAGTTAAACATAGTAACTTCTCTAAATTTCATTGTTCTAGTATCAAAAATGTCAAAAGTATACGTTCGAATGGAAAATATGGGAAATTTTTGGCTCGCTTTAAAAAACAAATTCTAAAATCCGTCCCTGTTGCTCAAAAATTGTGGGATTTCGTAACGACAATCAACAAGTTAAAAATAATAATTTCTTAAAATTTCATTGTCCTAGTATCAAAACTACGAAAATTACACAACCGAATAAAAAATATAGGAAATTTTTGGTTCGTCTTAAAAACAAAAATTTCTAAAATTCGTCCCTGTTGCGCAAAAAATTTGGAATTTCGGGCAGATAATCACAAAGTCAAGAAGAGTAATTTCTCCAAATTTCAGTCAGAAACATTACTAATTAACTAATAAACTAATTACAGATTTTATTCCATAACTTTTACATTTTTCTTTAAACGTGACGTCTATTTCACTGTTTGACTTTGCTTGTTTGTCAAGCATAAAGAATTTAAATATATTAACAACAAATATTGATAGCTAGTTTGTATTTGATAGGTACATTATTTACTCTAAGAGCTATTACTGTATACCTACTTGATTACGTAAACATTTATGTTTTGAATCTATAACTTGTATTGACATAATTTATACCCATAATATGTAGCTATTTATGACCGTCATGGAAATCTTCCGCATTATTTCATGAAATTACAGTGAAATTTTCAACAAAGGTAAAAAGATTGATGTATTATTATGATAATTGCCTACTTGTATGATCTAGCCACAATGTTATCTTCTATATAAAGAATCTCCATTAGTTTCCTTCATCCCGATATTTGGAACAGTTTCAAACCTCGCTACAATATTTTACTTTTTCTTTTATTAAATAGAAAGGATTTTTTGTAATCTCAAATATTATTCACAAACACCCAGAACAGTTTTTGCAGAAAAAGAGCGCTCCGGAGCCACATAATAGACTGTTAAATCTCTTCGCTTCCATTAATCTCTTGTATGATTAATGTCCTTTATTGAATCCGCGGCTGCAAAGAGGATTCAAGGCAATATCACACTAGCAATCAGCATAAACAACGTTCGACCCTTTATAATTGTGATTTATCTTCCGGTTTTGCTTATCTCTAATTGTAATTAGCACGTGCAAAACAAACGGAATTGTACAACTCGGGTAATAACATTACTCACTGAAAGTTTACCTTCATTATTGAACCACCGAAAGTAATATAAAATTCGAATTTAAAAATCGCACATTCGTTTAGTTTGTTTGTTAATCCGAGCTGATTGCGCCCCCCCCAGTGGAGCCGCCGCTGCCTAACGAACGGATTATGCCGCGAATGCCAATGTGGGGTGGCGTACCCTTATAAAAATGAATAGCATTTTCGCCGAGAGAAAATCCCATGTTGACACCAGCTCCTTCACACACGAACACTGCGAAAAAATAGAAAGAAAATAAGGCATCTCGGGGCTTAGCGTGAAAGAGGAGCTTCTTTAAGAAGAAGCGAGTAAAGCGTAAAGCACTACTCTTTCACACAGACACGGTTTGCTTGCGTCTCAATTCACATTATAAGATTCGACGCTAAATAAAAGAAAACCTCCTGCTGAATATTTTATTAGAGACGCTTTATTTCAAACACTTTTAACTTTTTTTACGGAGGGGGCGAGAGGCTTTAAGCGCGCCGCTTTTGCGCCTCTTCGGTAATTAGGGGATTCTTGTGGCACAAAGGGATGGAAATAGAAAAAGGGCAGCTTTAAGGAAAAAAGACGCGCATTTTTATCAACAAACCGATACGGATAAGAAAATGGAGCTCATTGCCAAGTTTTCGAAAATTCTTGGGTGGAAATCAGCTTCTAGGTCTTTAGGGAGAAAATTCGTGGAAATTTAAAAGTTTGGGGTTAAAGCGTTGTCAAGTTTGATGTTTCAACATCTCATATTAATTAATATTTAATTAAAAATTTGTGCTAACTTGATAATTCGACCTTAAAATAAAAATTTTGAAAATGTTTGCAACCCAAGAATTTACAAAACTTGTATTTTTTGTTCTAGAATTTTCCACTTTGACACAATTAAAAAACAAGTTAAAAATAATATCTGTCTTGAATTTCATTGTTGCAGCTTTAAAGATACCAAAATTACAGGTTCTAACACAAAATCTGACGAAATTTTGGCTTATCAAAATAAAAATTTCTAAATTTTTTCGTTTTTGTGTACTTTAGCACATTTGAACCATCAGTAGAAAAAAACAATTTCTCCTAATTTCATGTCTGTAGAATTAAAATTTTGAAAATTTTTCTATTCTCGCAAGAAAAATTTCCAAAACTTCATTGTTCGATAATTTTGTACTTTAGCATAGTTAAAAAACAAATTAATAATGATAATTCTCTTAAATTTTATTCTTGCAGCATTTAAAATACGAAAATTACAGGATCTGATACAAAATGTGGCAAAAGTTTGTCTCGTTTGCAAATTAAAAATTTCTAAAATTTGTCGTTTTGGTGCTGCAATTGTATGCTTTGGCACAGATGAAAAATAAGCAAAGAAAAGCAACCTCAATAAATTTCACGTCTATAACATTAAAATTACGAAAATGACAGACCTTATAACAAAAATTTTTAAAATTTTTGGATCTTACCCAGAACAAAAATTTCAAAACTTTGTATTTTTTGACCGATGATTTTGCATTTTGGTACAATTAATAAACAAGTTAAACTTGATAACTGTCCCAAATTTCATTGTTGCAGCGTTAAAAATACCGAAACAACAGATTCTAACACAAAATGTGTCAAAATTTTTGCTCGTCTTCAAAATAAAAATTACTAAAATTTGTCGTTTTTTGTCTTATTATTGTGGATTTTGGCACATTAAATAAATAGAGAAAAGCAACTTCCCCCAATTTCATGTCTGTGGCATTAAAATTCCGAAAATGACAGATCTTACAATTAAAATTTTGAAAATTTTTGCATTTAAAAAAAAAACTTAGACTTGTATTTTTTGTTCTATAATGTTGTATTTTGCCATTGTTGAAAAAAAAGTTAAGGATAAAAACTCCCCAAGATTTCATGGTTGCATCATTGAAAACAGGTTCGAACAGAAAATGTAGCGATATTTTGACTCGTCTTCAAAATAAAAATTTCTAAAATTTATTATTTTGGTTCTATAATTGTGTACTTTGGCACATTTAAAAAATATGTAAAGAAGAGCAATTCTCCAAAATTTCATGTCTGTAGCGTTAAAATTACAAAAGTGACAGGCCTTGAAACAAAAATTTTAAAAAATTTCTTCTTGCCTAGAACAAAAATTTCCAAAATTTGTCTTTTTTGTTCGATAATTTTTCACTTTGGCACAGTTAAAAAACAAGTTAAAAATCATATTTCCCCTAAATTTAATTGTTGTATTATTGAAAATACCAAAATTACAAGTCGCAACACAAAATCGGACAAAATTTTGGCTCGTCTTCAAAATAAAATTTTTTAAAATTTGTCATTTTTGTCCTATCATTGTGTATTTTGGCACATCTAAAAAATAGTTGGAAAAAAACAACCTCCTTAAAGTACAGGCCTGTAGCATTAAAATTACGAAAATGACAGCCCTTATAACAAAAATTTTCAAAATTTTTAGATCTTACCCAGATCAAAAATTACAAAACTTTTTATTTTTTGACCGATAATTTTGCATTTTGGTACAGTTAAAAAACAAGTTAAACATGATAACTCTCCCAAATTTCATTGTTGCAGCGTTAAAAATACCGAAACAACAGATTCTAACACAAAATGTGTCAAAATTTTTGCTCGTCTTCAAAAAAAATTACTAAAATTTGTCGTTTTTTGTCTCATTATTGTGTATTTTGGCACATTAAATAAATAGAGAAAAGCAATTTCTCCCAATTTCATGTCTGTGGCATTAAAATTCCGAAAATGACAGATCTTACAATTAAAATTTTGAAAAATTCTTAAACTTGTATTTTTTGTTCTATAATGTTGTATTTGGACATAGTTGAAAAAAAAGTTAAGGATAAAAACTCCCCAAAATTTCATGGTTGCATCATTGAAAACAGGTTCGAACAGAAAATGTAGCGATATTTTGCCTCGTCTTCAAAATAAAAATTTCTAAAATTTGTTATTTTGGTTCTATAATTGTGTACTTTGGCACATTTAAAAAATATGTAAAAAAGAGCAATTCTGCAAAATTTCATGTCTGTAGCGTTAAAATTACAAAAGTGACAAGCCTTGAAACAAAAATTTTAAAAAATTTCTTCTTGCCTAGAACAAAAATTTCCAAAATTTGTCTTTTTTGTTCGATAATTTTGCACTTTGGCACAGTTAAAAAACAAGTTAAAAATCATATTTCCCCTAAATTTAATTGTTGTATTATTGAAAATACCAAAATTACAAGTCGCAACACAAAATCGGACAAAATTTTGGCTCGTCTTCAAAATAAAATTTTTTAAAATTTGTCATTTTTGTCCCATCATTGTGTACTTTGGCACATCTGAAAAATAGCTAGAAAAAAACAACCTCCTTAAATTACAGGCCTGTAGCATTAAAATTACGAAATTGACAGACCTTATAATCAAAATTTTGAAAATTTTTGCATCTTCCAAAAATTAAAATTTTCAAGACTTGTATTTTTATCCCATAATTGTGTACATTAGCTCATTTGAAAAATGAGTAGAAAAGGGCAACATTTCCAAATTTCAAGTCTGTAGCGTTAAAATTACGAAAATGACAGATCTTACAATTAAAAGTTTGAAAATTTTTCTTTCTCGCAAGCATAAAAATTTCCAAAACTTGTATTCATTATTCGATAATTTTGTACTTTAGCACAGTTAAAAAACAAATTAATAATGATAATTCTCTTAAATTTTATTCTTGCAGCATTTAAAATACGAAAATTACAGGATCTGTTACAAAATGTGGCAAAAGTTTGCTTCGTTTGCAAATTAAAAATTTCTAAAATTTGTCGTTTTGGTGCTATAATTGTATGCTTTGGCACAGATGAAAAATATGCAAAGAAAAGCAACCTCAATAAATTTCACGTCTGTAGCATTAAAATTACGAAAATGACAGATTTTATAACAAAAATTTTCAAAATTTTTGGATCTTACCCAGAACAAAAATTTCAAAACTTTGTATTTTTTGACCGATGATTTTGCATTTTGGTACAGTTAAAAAACAAGTTAAACTTGATAACTGTCCCAAATTTAATTGTTGCAGCGTTAAAAATACCGAAACAACAGATTCTAACACAAAATGCGTCAAAATTTTTGCTCGTCTTCAAAATAAAAATTACTAAAATTTGTCGTTTTTTGTCTCATTATTGTGTATTTTGGCACATTAAATAAATAGAGAAAAGCAACTTCCCCCAATTTCATGTCTGTGGCATTAAAATTCCGAAAATGACAGATCTTACAAATAAAATTTTGAAAAATTCTTAAACTTGTATTTTTTGTTCTATAATGTTGTATTTTGACATAGTTGAAAAAAAAGTTAAGAATAAAAACTCCCCAAAATTTCATGGTTGCATCATTGAAAACAGGTTCGAACAGAAAATGTAGCGATATTTTGACTCGTCTTCAAACTAAAAATTTCTAAAATTTGTTATTTTGGTTCTATAATTGTGTACTTTGGCACATTTAAAAAATATGTAAAAAAGAGCAATTCTCCAGAATTTCATGTCTGTAGCGTTAAAATTACAAAAGTGACAGGCCTTGAAACAAAAATTTTAAAAAATTTCTTCTTGCCTAGAACAAAAATTTCCAAAATTTGTCTTTTATGTTCGATAATTTTGCACTTTGGCACAGTTAAAAAACAAGTTAAAAATCATATTTCCCCTAAATTTAATTGTTGTATTATTGAAAATACCAAAATTACAAGTCGCAACACAAAATCGGACAAAATTTTGGCTCGTCTTCAAAATAAAATTTTTTAAAATTTGTCATTTTTGTCCTATCATTGTGTATTTTGGCACATCTGAAAAATAGTTAGAAAAAAACAAACTCCTTAAATTACAGGCCTGTAGCATTAAAATTACGAAATTGACAGACCTTATAATCAAAATTTTGAAAATTTTTGCATCTTCCAAAAATTAAAATTTTCAAGACTTGTATTTTTATCCCATAATTGTGTACATTAGCTCATTTGAAAAATGAGTAGAAAAGGGCAACATTTCCAAATTTCAAGTCTGTAGCGTTAAAATTACGAAAATGACAGACTTCGTAATAAAATTTTTAAAAATGTTTACATCTTCCAAGAATAAAAATTTCCAAAACTTGTGTTTTTTGTTCTATAATTGTGTACTTTGACACAGTTGAAAAACAAGTTAAAAATATTAACTCGTCTGAATTTCATTGTTGTAGCATAAAAAATACGAAAATTACAGGTTCTAACACAAAATGTGGCGAAATTTTCGCTCATTTTCAAAATAAATTATTTTAAAATTTGTTGTTTTCGTCCTATCATTGTATTTTTTGGCACAGTTGAAAAATAAGCAGAAAAGAGTAACTTCTCCCAATTTCATGTCTGTGACATTAAAATTACGAAAACGACTTGTGTTACAATCAAAATTTTGAAAATTTTTGTATTCTCCTCAGAATAAAATTTTCTAAAACTTGTATTTTATGTTCAATAATTTTGCACTTTGGCACAGTTAGAAACCAGGTTAAGAATGATAACTCTTCTGAATTTCATTGTTGTAATTTTAAAAATGTCAGAATTACAGGTTCAAAATTTTTAACTAACTGTAGAATATCTCTTTCTCCCGGCGCATCCTCCATTTTCAGAAGTTATTCTTAGGTATTGAAAGCAATTTTTATGACCAACACGTCATTATTTATGCAGTATCGACATTAATGTCATCGTTTAAAGCTATTTTTGTAAAGATTATCTACGTATCTATTTAGTTTTGAGTAAACTTCCATGTAACTGTCACCCGCTTCATTATCTAATTTTTCTAGTCTATTTTTAAGCAGCAAACTTCACTCAATTGTCTAATGACAACCGCGATCTATTATGCTTGAAACGCTGTTTACCTATTTATAATTGATAGCGAGTGATAAAGGTAGATTGGTGCTCATAACGCACAAACATTAAGCCAAAACGGCCTTTGTGTACATGATTTACTTACAAATTGAACGTAATCTCCGTCATATTGATCCACCCCAAATCTCCTTCTATTTACATTTAATTATCGAATTAAAACAAACAGAAAACAATGACGGCCGTTCCTCGTCCATCCTCTTCCACTTTCCAATTAATTACTGTCAAAACGGGACGTCGGTTTTTAGCCCATCTGCCGATTAATGGAACGCAATTATCCGAATTAGCGGAATAAACAAAGCAAAAGTCGAATATAAGAAAAACGGCGCAGTTCGTTGAATTTCCCTAAAATGCTTGGCCTATAAGTGAATTAAGTTAAAGTGAGTCGTTAAAAGCGAAAGAAACTGAAAGAAACTTTTGGACAACCATAATTCAAGGAAATTACCAGAGCGCTCCAGCGAATCGTTTTATCCCTAATCTTAAATGCAATCTTTTATTTTGTTTTGTCGGTGGATCCGAGTCAATCTAGGCCCTTCTCCATTCAGACGTCCTTATTCCGGCGTGGCCCGATGAACACATTAACGGCTTTAGACAGGAGCCGATCTCCTTATGCTAATCAGAAGAGGACGGCTTAGGCACGAGATGGAGGCTCTCTCGGATTTTATCGCCGGATTCGCCCGGAAAAAACAAAAAGGGGCTATTGTTCCGGATTCGAAGCCGGAATTAATTGGCAAAATGTTTTATTCGGGCTGTTGCACGGATTGCCAATGGAATAACTTTAGACAACTTGGATGGTTGGATTGTTTTTGTTGCAGGGCGGATGACAGATTCGGGTCAAACTACTTTTTTAATTACACGGGGTTGAATTGCAGAAAAAATGGCGACAAATCAGATTAGGTTTAGCATCAATAAACGTCAAATTTTTATTTTTTTAGGATCCTGTAAATTTGGCAATTTTGACGTGAATGCTATGAAATTTTTTGGACTTGTTGCTTAAGAAGAGTCTGTCAAGTGTGCGAAATTTCAAAATTTTAGATCATAAATTACGAATTTTAAAAATTTTTATTTTGATTAGGAAGATTCAAGTTCAATTTTTGGTGGACTTGTTTCTTTAGAGGCGTTTAAACTACAGAATTTTAACTGGAAAAACTGGGAACCTATGTTTTTTAATTTTGTAAATTTGACAATTTTTACGCAATTCTTGTAAAATTTGGTAAACACGTGACTTAAAAGGCGTTTATAAAATGTACAAAATTACAAAATTTTAGATCACCAATTGCAAATTTTAGAAATTTTTGTTTCGACTAGGAAAAGCTGGAAATTCAAACTCTAAAAAAATCTGTAAAGTTAACAATGTTTGCGCTACTCTACTCAAATTTGGTAGACTTGTTACTTAAGAGGTCTTTATTAAGTGTACAAAATTACAAAATTTTAGATTACGAATTGCAAATTTTAGAAATTTTTGTTTCGATTAGGATAAACTGGAAATTTAAATTATTGAAAAAATTCTGTAAATTCTACAATTTTTACGCTAATATAGTCAAAATTGGTGGAGTTGTTATTTAAGAAGCGTTTATTAGGTGTACAAAATTACAAAATTTTAGATCACAAATTCCGAATTTTAGAAATTTTCGTTTTCACTACTAAACTAAATTTAAAAAAAAAATTGTAAATTTGACAATTTTGACGGTATAAATGTCAAATTTGGTGGACTTATTTCTTAAGAGGCGTTTATTAAGTGAACAAAATTACAAAATTTTAGATCACAAATTCCAAATTTTAGAAATTTTTGTTTCGACTAGGAAAAGCTGGAAATTCAAACTCTAAAAAAATCTGTAAAGTTAACAATGTTTGCGCTACTCTACTCAAATTTGGTAGACTTGTTACTTAAGAGGTCTTTATTAAGTGTACAAAATTACAAAATTTTAGATTACGAATTGCAAATTTTAGAAATTTTTGTTTCGATTAGCATAAACTGGAAATTTAAATTATTGAAAAAATTCTGTAAATTCTACAATTTTTACGCTAATATAGTCAAAATTGGTGGAGTTGTTATTTAAGAAGCGTTTATTAGGTGTATAAAATTACAAAATTTTAGATCACAAATTCCGAATTTTAGAAATTTTCGTTTTCACTACAAAACTAAATTTAAAAAAAAAATTGTAAATTTGACAATTTTGACGGTATAAATGTCAAATTTGGTGGACTTATTTCTTAAAAGGCGTTTATTCAGTGTACAAAATTACAAAATCTCAGATCACAAATTCCAAATTTTAGAAATTTTTGTTTTCACTAGAAAAAAGTCAAAACTATATTTTTTTAAATCTGTAAATTCGACAATTTTAACAGTAATTATGTCAAATTTGGTAAAGTTGTTACTTAAGAGGCGTTTATTGAGTGTACGAAATTACAAAATTTTAGATCACAAATTCCGAATTATAGAAATTTTCGTTTTCACTACAAAACTAAATTTAAAAAAAAACTGTAAATTTGACAATTTTGACGGTATGAATGTCAAATTTGGTGGACTTGTTTCATTAGAGGCGTTTAAAAAGTGTACTAAACTACAAAATTTTAGATCAAAAATTACGATTTTTAGAATTTTTTAGTAGAAATTCTGAATTTTCGAAAATTTCTTGGAAATTCGACAATTCTGACGCTAATGTTATCAATTTTGGTGACAATGTTACTTTTAAAGTGCTTATTAAATGTGCCAAATTACAAAATTTTAGAATAAAACTCAAAAATTTTAGAACGTATTATTTATAAAGCGAGCTAAAAAATTAAAACTTAAATGTTTTTAAAACCCTATAAATTTGACAGTATTAACAATAAAGTAATGTAATTTGGTAAACTGGTTTCTTTTAGACCACGAATTACAAATTACAAAATTTTTTATGTCTAGAAAAAATTCTAATTTTTTTTTAAATCTTGTAAATTCGACAATTTTGACGCTGTTGTATTCAAATTTGGTGGACTTGCTATTTAGCAGTCATTTATTAAGTGTACAAAATTATAAAATTTTAGATCATTAATTGCAGTTTTTAGAAATTTTCATGTCTAGAGAGAATTCAAAAGTTAGAATTTTGT
The DNA here is from genome assembly GCA_029298725.1 of Gnatocerus cornutus. NCBI lineage: Eukaryota > Metazoa > Arthropoda > Insecta > Coleoptera > Tenebrionidae > Gnatocerus > Gnatocerus cornutus. Next base: position 22,096,911 of record CM055510.1, read on the forward strand.
TTAAGGTCTTGTAAATTCGACAATTTTGACGCAAATGCTGTCAAATTTAGTGGACTTTTTACTTAAAAAGTGTTTACTAAATGTACGAAATATCAAAATTTTAGACCACGAATTCCGAATTTTAGAGTTTTTCATGTCTAGAAAAAAATCGAAATTTAGATTTTTTTTATATTCTGTAAATTTGACAATTGTTGTAGTCAAATTTGGTGAACTTGTTATCAAACAGTCGTTTATTATGTGTACAAAATTACAAAATTTTAGATCATTAATTGCAAATTTTAGAAATTTTTACTTTGAACCCAGTTCAAATATTTTTAAAAATTCCGTAAATTTAACAATTTTGATGCAAATGCTGTTAAATTTAGTAAACTTGTTACTAAAAGAACGTTTATAAAGTGTTTTACATTATAGAATTTGAGATCACAATTTCCTAATTTTAGAATTTTTTTTATGTCTAGAAAGGATTTGAAATTTAGCATTTCTTTTTAAAGTCCTGTAAATTTGAAAATATTGACGCAAATGCTGTTAAATTTGGTGGACTTGTTTTCAAACAGGCGTTTATATAGTGTACAAAATTAGAAAATTTTAGATTACAAATTCCAAAAAACTCAAAATTCAAATATTTTTTAAAATTCTGTAAATTTGACAATTTGAACGTAAATGCTGCCAAATTTAGTGAACTTGTTTCCTAAGAGGCGTTTATTAAGTGTACAAAATTAGAAAAATTTACATTACAAATTGCGGTTTTTAGAAATTTTTCATTTCGACCGGAAAGAACCCAAAAATTAAATATTTTTAAAAATTCTCTCAATTTGTCAATTTTGGCGCGAATGCTCTCAAATTTGTTCTGCTTGTTACTTTAAAGGCGTTTATAAAGTGTACTAAGTTACAGAATTTTAGATCACAAATTACGAATTTTAGAATTTTTCATGTCTAGGGAGGATCCAAAATTTGTTTTTTGATTTTATAAATTCGAGAATTTAAACGATTATGCTGCCAAATTTGGTAAACTTGTTACTTGAAAAGTGATTATTGTTTATACTAAACTATTGAATTTTAGAGTAAAACGCAAAATTAGAACGTTTCATTTATAAGCCGAACTAAAATCTAAAAATTGAAATGTTTCTAAAAATCAATAAATTTGGCATCTTCATAAGTTCGACAGTATTAACAATAAAGTAATGATATTTGGTAAACTTGTTTCTTTAGATGCGTTTTTAGTATTCTAAATTACCAAATTCAAGATCTAAAATTAAGAGTTTTAGATGTTGTCAAATGTAGGTCAAACTCAAAATCTAAAGTTTTCTAATAAATTTTTTAGATCTTACATCTTTTTAGATCTTTTAACCCTAATGACTTGTTGCTTCAGAAGCATTTAGTCAGTGAGCTAAATTAGAAAATTTTAGAACAAGAATGTAAAATTTTAGAATTTTTTATTTGTAGAACGAACAAATGGTTTTGAAAACTTGAATAGGTGAATTTTACTTGTTGACCGAAATTAATTGGCAAAATGTTTTATTCGTGCCAATGGAATAACTTTGACAATTTGAAATGGTTAGATTGTATTTGTTGCAGGGCGGATGACAAATTGGGGTCAAACTACTTTTTAATAGCAGAAAAAATGGCGACAAATTAGATTAGATTTAGCATCAATAAACGTGAAATTTTCTCGAGTAGTCGTCTTTAAATTAGCCATCAAAGAGAGCTGTTACTTTTATCATCGAGGAGATCGATTCCGCCGCGAATTACTCCAAATGTGAGTCGATTATTTCCTACCAAAGACACATAAAACTGGATTAAAAAGCAACGCAAAATAAAACCCCCCATTAGCTTCATTGATTCCCCCATTACCGGTCGTAACAGAATTTCTCGTAATAGCTGGAAACTCGGCGCGCATAAATCGTTCATGTCCTGTATTTTCAGTAATGAACGAACAATAATGCCACGATTATCCCGAGCTAAACCACCGAAATAAATATTAATCCATTGAAAAGTGATCTAATCGCTAAACACCGCCGTCATATCTACGTGACTGACATACCGAGCTCATTAGCTAATCGGATCGACCCCCAAATGGGGAAGCACCCTTGCAGATAAAACTATCCAGACTCACCTCCCATCAAATACATAAATTAGCGGTGGAGTGAGGCGGCATCTGCTTTAAATTGAAGCGGCGATTAAAATTTAAAAGGTCTTATTTTACAGGCCCAGTTTCTTTTTAATCACGTAAAAGTTCAAACGGCGAAAATTGGGGATGATTATAAGATTGCACGTTATTTTTGCAAACAAAGAATGATTTATTCTCGAGGTTTTCCGATTGCTTTGTAATCCAAGGTGCTATAATCAAGTTAGATGAGAACTTTTTCCAGAGAATAACAATTGTAAAGAGCCAATCCTTAAGTGGGATGAATCGGAGCTGCTCCAGAATCAACAAATTCTGGATTGGATTGCTCTGATATCTGCGATAATCCGTTTGATCGTGTGGAGATAATCTTGATTTAACGGGGAGGATTTTGGATTGGCAATTAATTAAACTCGTCATTAAAATTAAACAGGGATTGAAGCACTTCTTCTGTTTGCTTCAACAGTATCATTGTTCTTCAACGGGGAGGTTTCGGGCCTGCGAAACGGGGGAGTTTCCTGGAATCTCGTTAAGCTGCCCTTGTCTTGAGCGCTCTTGTTACTTGTTACTTCAATTTCCCTTTGTCCCTCTGTTTCGACACCTGACATAATACGAGCAAAGTGAGTGTTTTGTCCAAGGTGACTTCCAAAAATTACACTAATTAACAAATTCTGAAAAAAATTCTTGTTTTTGCTAGGAATAACTGGAAACCTATTTTTTTCAATTTTGTAAATTTGACAATTTTTACGCAAATCGTGTGAAATTTGGTAGACACGTGACTTAAAAGGCGTTTATAAAGTGTACGAAATTACAAAATTTTAGATCACCAATTGCGAATTTTAGAAATTTTTGTTTCGACTAGGAAAAGCTAGAAATTTAAACTTTAAAAAAATCTGTAAATTCAACATTGTTTGCGCTACTCTACTCAAATTTGGTGGACTTGTTACTTAAGAGGTCTTTATTAAGTGTACAAAATTACAAAATTTTAGATCACGAATTGCAAATTTTAGAAATTTTTGTTTCGACTAGGAGAAACTAGAAATTCTTATTATTAAAAAAATTTGTAAATTTAACTATTTTTACGCTAATGTACTCAAATTTGGCGGACCTGTTACTTTAAAGGCGTTTACTAAGTGTACAAAATAACAAAATTTTAGAACGCAAGTTCCAAATTTTAGAAATTTTTGTTTCTACTAATATAAACTGGAAATTTAAATTATTGAAAAAATTCTTTAAATTCTACAATTTTTTACGCTAATATAGTCAAAATTGGTAGATTTGTTACTTAAGAAGCGTTTATTAATTGTACAAAATTACAAAATTTTAGATCACGAATTCAAATTTTAGAAATTTTTGTCCCGACTAGGAAAAACTAGAAATTCAAATTATTAAAAATGTTTGTAAATTTAACAATTTTCGCTAATGTACTCAAATTTGGCGGATTTGTTGCTTTAGAGGCGTTTACTAAGTGTACAAAATAATAAAATTTTAGAACACAAATTCCAAATTTTAGAAATTTTCGTTTCTACTAAGATAAACTGGAAATTTAAATTATTGAAAAAATTCTGTAAATTCTACAATTTTTACGCTAATATAGTCAAAATTGGTGGAGTTGTTATTTACGAAGCGTTTATTAGGTGTACAAAATTACAAAATTTTAGATCACAAATTCCGAATTTTAGAAATTTTCGTTTCTACTAAGATAAACTGGAAATTTAAATTATTGAAAAAATTCTGTAAATTCTACAATTTTTACGCTAATATAGTCAAAATTGGTGGAGTTGTTATTTACGAAGCGTTTATTAGGTGTACAAAATTACAAAATTTTAGATCACAAATTCCGAATTTTAGAAATTTTCGTTTCTACTAAGATAAACTGGAAATTTAAATTATTGAAAAAATTCTGTAAATTCTACAATTTTTACGCTAATATAGTCAAAATTGGTGGAGTTGTTACTTAAGAAGCGTTTATTAAGTGTACAAAATTACAAAAATTTTTATCACAAATTCCAAATTTTAGAAATTTTTGTTTTCACTAGAAAGAAATCAAAACTATATTTTTTTTAAATCTGTAAATTCGACAATTTTAACAGTAATTATGTCAAATTTGGTAAAGTTGTTACTTAGGAGGCGTTTATTAAGTGTACAAAATTACAAAATTTTAGATCACAAATTTCGAATTTTAGACATTTTCGTTTTCACTACAAAACTAAATTTAAAAAAAAAATTGTAAATTTGACAATTTTGACGGTATAAATGTCAAATTTGGTGAATTTGTTTTTTAAAAGGCGTTTATTAAGTGTACAAAATTACAAAATTTTAGATCACAAATTCCGAATTTTAGAAATTTTTGTTTCGACTAGAAAGAAGTCAAAACTATTTTTTTAAATCTGTAAATTTGACAATTTTGAGAGTAATGATCTCGAATTTGGTAAAGTTGTTACTTAAGAGGCGTTTATTGAGTATACAAAATTACAAAAATTTAGATCACAAATTGCAAATTTTAGAAATTTTTGTTTCGACTAGGAAAAACTATAAACTCTAATTATTAAAAAATTTTGTAAATTTAACAATTTTTACGCTAATGTACTCAAATTTGGCGGACTTGTTGCTTTAAAGACGTTTACTAAGTGTACAAAATAACAAACTTTTAGAACAAAAATTCCAAATATTAGAAATTTTTGTTTCTACTAATATAAACTGGATATTTAAATTATTGAAAAAATTATTTAAATTCTACAATTTTTACGCTAATATAGTCAAAATTGGTGGAGTTGTTACTTAAGAGACTTATTAGGTGAACAAAATTACAAAATTTTGGATCACAAATTTCGAATTTTAGAAATTTTCGTTTCGACTAGAAAGAAATCAAAACTATTTTTTTTAAATCTGTAAATTCGACAATTCTGACAGTAATTATGTCAAATTTGGTAAAGTTGTTACTTAAAAGGCGTTTATTGAGTGTACAAAATTACAAAATTTTAGATCACAAATTCCGAATTTTAGAAATTTTCATTTTCACTACAAAACTAAATATATAAAAAAATTGTAAATTGGATAATTTTGACGGTATAAATGTCAAATTTGGTGGACTTTTTTCTTAAGAGGCGTTTATTAAGTGTACAAAATTACAAAATTTTAGATCACAAATTCCGAATTTTAGAAATTTTTGTTTCGACTAGAAAGAAGTCAAAACTATTTTTTTAAATCTGTAAATTTGACAATTTTGAGAGTAATGATCTCGAATTTGGTAAAGTTGTTACTTAAGAGGCGTTTATTGAGTATACAAAATTACAAAAATTTAGATCACAAATTGCAAATTTTAGAAATTTTTGTTTCGACTAGGAAAAACTATAAACTCTAATTATTAAAAAATTTTGTAAATTTAACAATTTTTACGCTAATGTACTCAAATTTGGCGGACTTGTTGCTTTAAAGACGTTTACTAAGTGTACAAAATAACAAACTTTTAGAACAAAAATTCCAAATATTAGAAATTTTTGTTTCTACTAATATAAACTGGAAATTTAAATTATTGAAAAAATTCTGTAAATTCTACAATTTTTACGCTAATATAGTCAAAATTAGTGGAGTTGTTACTTAAGAGACTTATTAGGTGAACAAAATTACAAAATTTTGGATCACAAATTTCGAATTTTAGAAATTTTCGTTTCGACTAGAAAGAAATCAAAACTTTTTTTTTTAAATCTGTAAATTCGACAATTCTGACAGTAATTATGTCAAATTAGGTAAAGTTGTTACTTAAGAGGCGTTTATTGAGTGTACAAAATTACAAAATTTTAGATCACAAATTCCGAATTTTAGAAATTTTCATTTTCACTACAAAACTAAATATATAAAAAAATTGTAAATTGGATAATTTTGACGGTATAAATGTCAAATTTGGTGGACTTTTTTCTTAAGAGGCGTTTATTAAGTGTACAAAATTACAAAATTTTAGATCACAAATTCCGAATTTTAGAAATTTTTGTTTCGACTAGAAAGAAGTCAAAACTATTTTTTTAAATCTGTAAATTTGACAATTTTGAGAGTAATGATCTCGAATTTGGTAAAGTTGTTACTTAAGAGGCGTTTATTGAGTATACAAAATTACAAAATTTTAGATCACAAATTGCAAATTTTAGAAATTCTTGTTTCGACTAGGAAAAACTATAAACTCTAATTATTAAAAAATTTTGTAAATTTAACAATTTTTACGCTAATGTACTCAAATTTGGCGGACTTGTTGCTTTAGAGACGTTTACTAAGTGTACAAAATAACAAACTTTTAGAACAAAAATTCCAAATATTAGAAATTTTTGTTTCTACTAATATAAACTGGATATTTAAATTATTGAAAAAATTATTTAAATTCTACAATTTTTACGCTAATATAGTCAAAATTGGTGGAGTTGTTACTTAAGAGACTTATTAGGTGAACAAAATTACAAAATTTTGGATCACAAATTTCGAATTTTAGAAATTTTCGTTTCGACTAGAAAGAAATCAAAACTATTTTTTTTAAATCTGTAAATTCGACAATTCTGACAGTAATTATGTCAAATTTGGTAAAGTTGTTACTTAAAAGGCGTTTATTGAGTGTACAAAATTACAAAATTTTAGATCACAAATTCCGAATTTTAGAAATTTTCATTTTCACTACAAAACTAAATATATAAAAAAATTGTAAATTGGATAATTTTGACGGTATAAATGTCAAATTTGGTGGACTTTTTTCTTAAGAGGCGTTTATTAAGTGTACAAAATTACAAAATTTTAGATCACAAATTCCGAATTTTAGAAATTTTTGTTTCGACTAGAAAGAAGTCAAAACTATTTTTTTAAATCTGTAAATTTGACAATTTTGAGAGTAATGATCTCGAATTTGGTAAAGTTGTTACTTAAGAGGCGTTTATTGAGTATACAAAATTACAAAAATTTAGATCACAAATTGCAAATTTTAGAAATTTTTGTTTCGACTAGGAAAAACTATAAACTCTAATTATTAAAAAATTTTGTAAATTTAACAATTTTTACGCTAATGTACTCAAATTTGGCGGACTTGTTGCTTTAGAGACGTTTACTAAGTGTACAAAATAACAAACTTTTAGAACAAAAATTCCAAATATTAGAAATTTTTGTTTCTACTAATATAAACTGGAAATTTAAATTATTGAAAAAATTATTTAAATTCTACAATTTTTACGCTAATATAGTCAAAATTGGTGGAGTTGTTACTTAAGAGACTTATTAGGTGAACAAAATTACAAAATTTTGGATCACAAATTTCGAATTTTAGAAATTTTCGTTTCGACTAGAAAGAAATCAAAACTATTTTTTTTAAATCTGTAAATTCGACAATTCTGACAGTAATTATGTCAAATTTGGTAAAGTTGTTACTTAAGAGGCGTTTATTGAGTGTACAAAATTACAAAATTTTAGATCACAAATTCCGAATTTTAGAAATTTTCATTTTCACTACAAAACTAAATATATAAAAAAATTGTAAATTGGATAATTTTGACGGTATAAATGTCAAATTTGGTGGACTTTTTTCTTAAGAGGCGTTTATTAAGTGTACAAAATTACAAAATTTTAGATCACAAATTGCAAATTTTAGAAATTTTTGTTTCGACTAGGAAAAACTATAAACTCTAATTATTAAAAAATTTTGTAAATTTAACAATTTTTACGCTAATGTACTCAAATTTGGCAGACTTGTTGCTTTAGAGACGTTTACTAAGTGTACAAAATAACAAACTTTTAGAACAAAAATTCCAAATTTTAGAAATTTTTGTTTCTACTAAGATAAACTGGAAATTTAAATTATTGAAAAAATTATTTAAATTCTACAATTTTTACGCTAATATAGTCAAAATTGGTGGAGTTGTTACTTAAGAGACTTATTAGGTGAACAAAATTAGAAAATTTTGGATCACAAATTTCGACTTTTAGAAATTTTCGTTTCGACTAGAAAACTAATTATGTCAAATTTGGTAAAGTTGTTACTTAAGAGGCGTTTATTGAGTGTACAAAATTACAAAATTTTAGATCACAAATTCCAAATTTTAGAAATTTTTGTTTCAACTAGGATAAACTGGAAATTTAAATTATTGGAAAAATTCTGTAAATTCTACAATTTTTACGCTAATATAGTCAAAATTGGTAGATTTGTTACTTAAGAAGCGTTTATTAATTGTACAAAATTACAAAATTTTAGATCACAAATTGCAAATTTTAGAAATTTTTGTTTCGACTAGGAAAAACTCTAAACTCTAATTATTAAAAATTTTTGTAAATTTAACAATTTTTACGCTAATGTACTCAAATTTGGCGGACTTGTTGCTTTAGAGACGTTTACTAAGTGTACAAAATAACAAACTTTTAGAACAAAAATTCCAAATATTAGAAATTTTTGTTTCTACTAATATAAACTGGAAATTTAAATTATTGAAAAAATTCTGTAAATTCTACAATTTTTACGCTAATATAGTCAAAATTAGTGGAGTTGTTACTTAAGAGACTTATTAGGTGAACAAAATTAGAAAATTTTGGATCACAAATTTCGACTTTTAGAAATTTTCGTTTCGACTAGAAAACTAATTATGTCAAATTTGGTAAAGTTGTTACTTAAGAGGCGTTTATTGAGTGTACAAAATTACAAAATTTTAGATCACAAATTCCAAATTTTAGAAATTTTTGTTTCAACTAGGATAAACTGGAAATTTAAATTATTGGAAAAATTCTGTAAATTCTACAATTTTTACGCTAATATAGTCAAAATTGGTAGATTTGTTACTTAAGAAGCGTTTATTAATTGTACAAAATTACAAAATTTTAGATCACAAATTGCAAATTTTAGAAATTTTTGTTTCGACTAGGAAAAACTATAAACTCTAATTATTAAAAAATTTTGTAAATTTAACAATTTTTACGCTAATGTACTCAAATTTGGCGGACATGTTGCTTTAGAGACGTTTACTAAGTGTACAAAATAACAAACTTTTAGAACAAAAATTCCAAATATTAGAAATTTTTGTTTCTACTAATATAAACTGGAAATTTAAATTATTGAAAAAATTATTTAAATTCTACAATTTTTACGCTAATATAGTCAAAATTGGTGGAGTTGTTACTTAAGAGACTTATTAGGTGAACAAAATTACAAAATTTTGGATCACAAATTTCGAATTTTAGAAATTTTCGTTTCGACTAGAAAGAAATCAAAACTATTTTTTTTAAATCTGTAAATTCGACAATTCTGACAGTAATTATGTCAAATTTGGTAAAGTTGTTACTTAAGAGGCGTTTATTGAGTGTACAAAATTACAAAATTTTAGATCACAAATTCCGAATTTTAGAAATTTTCATTTTCACTACAAAACTAAATATATAAAAAAATTGTAAATTGGATAATTTTGACGGTATAAATGTCAAATTTGGTGGACTTTTTTCTTAAGAGGGGTTTATTAAGTGTACAAAATTACAAAATTTTAGATCACAAATTCCGAATTTTAGAAATTTTTGTTTCGACTAGAAAGAAGTCAAAACTATTTTTTTAAATCTGTAAATTTGACAATTTTGAGAGTAATGATCTCGAATTTGGTAAAGTTGTTACTTAAGAGGCGTTTATTGAGTATACAAAATTACAAAATTTTAGATCACAAATTGCAAATTTTAGAAATTCTTGTTTCGACTAGGAAAAACTATAAACTCTAATTATTAAAAAATTTTGTAAATTTAACAATTTTTACGCTATTGTACTCAAATTTGGCGGACTTGTTGCTTTAGAGACGTTTACTAAGTGTACAAAATAACAAACTTTTAGAACAAAAATTCCAAATATTAGAAATTTTTGTTTCTACTAATATAAACTGGAAATTTAAATTATTGAAAAAATTATTTAAATTCTACAATTTTTACGCTAATATAGTCAAAATTGGTGGAGTTGTTACTTAAGAGACTTATTAGGTGAACAAAATTACAAAATTTTGGATCACAAATTTCGAATTTTAGAAATTTTCGTTTCGACTAGAAAGAAATCAAAACTATTTTTTTTAAATCTGTAAATTCGACAATTCTGACAGTAATTATGTCAAATTTGGTAAAGTTGTTACTTAAGAGGCGTTTATTGAGTGTACAAAATTACAAAATTTTAGATCACAAATTTCGAATTTTAGACATTTTCGTTTTCACTACAAAACTAAATTTAAAAAAAAAATTGTAAATTTGACAATTTTGACGGTATAAATGTCAAATTTGGTGAATTTGTTTTTTAAAAGGCGTTTATTAAGTGTACAAAATTACAAAATTTTAGATCACAAATTCCGAATTTTAGAAATTTTTGTTTCGACTAGAAAGAAGTCAAAACTATTTTTTTAAATCTGTAAATTTGACAATTTTGAGAGTAATGATCTCGAATTTGGTAAAGTTGTTACTTAAGAGGCGTTTATTGAGTATACAAAATTACAAAAATTTAGATCACAAATTGCAAATTTTAGAAATTCTTGTTTCGACTAGGAAAAACTATAAACTCTAATTATTAAAAAATTTTGTAAATTTAACAATTTTTACGCTAATGTACTCAAATTTGGCGGACTTGTTGCTTTAGAGACGTTTACTAAGTGTACAAAATAACAAACTTTTAGAACAAAAATTCCAAATATTAGAAATTTTTGTTTCTACTAATATAAACTGGAAATTTAAATTATTGAAAAAATTATTTAAATTCTACAATTTTTACGCTAATATAGTCAAAATTGGTGGAGTTGTTACTTAAGAGACTTATTAGGTGAACAAAATTACAAAATTTTGTTATCACAAATTTCGAATTTTAGAAATTTTCGTTTCGACTAGAAAGAAATCAAAACTATTTTTTTTAAATCTGTAAATTCGACAATTCTGACAGTAATTATGTCAAATTTGGTAAAGTTGTTACTTAAGAGGCGTTTATTGAGTGTACAAAATTACAAAATTTTAGATCACAAATTCCGAATTTTAGAAATTTTCGTTTTCACTACAAAACTAAATATAAAAAAAAATTGTAAATTGGATAATTTTGACGGTATAAATGTCAAATTTGGTGGACTTGTTTCTTAAGAGGCGTTTATTAAGTGTACAAAATTACAAAATTTTAGATCACAAATTCCAAATTTTAGAAATTTTTGTTTTCAATAGAAAGAAGTCAATACTATATATTTTTTTAAATCTGTAAATTCAACAATAATTACGTCAAATAGTTGTTACTTAAGAGGCATTTATTGAGTGTACAAAATTACAAAATTTTAAATCACAAATTGCAAATTTTAGAAATTTTTCTTTCGACTAGGAAAAACTGGAAATTCAAATTTCTATAAAAATCTGCAAATTTAACAATTTTTACGCCAATGCTCTCAAATTAGGTGGACTTCTTGCTTTAGAAATGTTTATTCAGTGTACTAAATTACAGAATTTTAGAACTATAATTTAAGATTTACGAAGTTTTTATTAAATGTTGGCACTCATAATGAAGACTTTTTTCCACTCTTTCTTATTTCTTCAGGATAACATGACGTGTTGTTTGTAACCAGACTATTCCAGATAATATAAGCGTTGAGATAAACATCTCTGAATGTGAACGAATGTACATTTGCGTGAAGACGAGCTGCGTGTCTGCATTTTAAAGACACAACATAAGCAGCGAAATTGGCATATTTCAAAAACCTTCATTTCTCTTAATCGTTTTCCAACCGAATTTGGTGTTGCAAAGTTCACCCCAAACCGCTCTTGGTCTTCCGTTTCCATTTCTTCGTTAAGTAATTACTCTCATTGGAGTTATAGGAAATTTAAGAAGCTTATCTCTCTTCAGGCTACGAATTTGGCGAAAGTAAGTTGTGTCGGTTACGTCACGCCATATTGGCCCTTCACAAGTAGAAGCGTGTCTCTTTTGCGAAAGTTGGAAGATTGCGATGGATTAAGGGAGTTAGAGAGTCGGTATCGCGGAATCAATTAGTGGAAAGAGAAGGATGGTGCGTGCACACGCACACACGGCCCACTCGAGCAAAGGCCGCGATAACGGGGTGAATCATGGACGGCGTCACGCGCCACTACCACATATCATGGGGCTCCACCCTCGGCACAGATTTGGTATTGACAAACGCTATTGTTGGATGGTATAAATTGTATTTTGGCTGACGTTTTGCGTGTGTCGACACGGTCCAGCCGTTCCGGAACGAAATGAGTAATGATAGCGATTGAGATCGGCGATAGGGCATTCAACAGTGCTGCCTGGTGGCGGCCGTGGGGGCTGGACTTTACAACTACCTGATGATGACGTCCATGGAGGAATTATTTCATCAATAATTATTATCTAGAGGAAATCTAAACGGTTGACTGATTTATTTTTCATGGAAGGGAGAAACTCGGACTAGTTTTTTAGAGAAATAGTTTGCGGAGATTTATGACACTAAATAATGTACATAAATATTTTGATAATGCCTGCAAAGCTTGGGAACCAAGAAGTTGACATGGCATCAGGTTTATTTTTTATTTATTGTGTTCAAGATTTCTTCAATTTATTGGAAACATAGACGTAACAACAAATTTAAACCTCTTAGTTCTGAATTCAAAGCTCGTTTTGCTCCATCAGGTTAGGACTTGGAGATGTTAAAAAATAAGTTTTTCTTCGTTCTACAAATAAGAAATTCTAAAAAAAAATTGTTTTTTAAAATTCTCTTATTTAGCACACTGAATAAATCCTTCTAAAGCAAGAAGTCCACCAAATTTCACTGCTTGACCTACACTTGACAACATCTAAAATTCTTAATTCTTGGTCTAAAATTCTGTGATTTAGAACACTTAAATAAAGCATGTAAAGAAACAAGTTCACTAAATTTTATTACTTTACTAACAATACTGTCGAATTTATGAGGTTTTCGAAACGTTTTAGTTTTTAGTTTCTAGCTCGTTTTATTAATAAAACGTTCCAAAATTTTTGAGCTTTATTCTAAAATTCTGTAATTTCGTATATTCACTTAACACTTTAAAAGTAATATTTTTACCAAAATTGATAACTGTAGAGTCAAAATTGTTAAATTTCCAATTTTTTTATTAAACATTTCAATTTTTAGCCGTTTCTAGTCAAAATAAAAATTTCTAAAATTCCCAATTTGTAGTATAAAATTTTGTAATTTCGTACACTTAATAAACGCCTATTCTGTAGCAAATACACAAAATTTGACAGCAGTCACCTCAAAATTGTCGAATTTAAGAAATCTAAAAATAGATTGAATTTCGAGTTTTATCTAGTCGAAATAAAAAATTCTAAAAAATGCAATTTGTGTTCTAAAATTTTGAAATTCAGTACGCTTTATAAACGTCTTTTGGATAACAAATCCACAAAATTTGACATTATTATTGTAAAAATCGTTGAATTTACAGACTTTTAAAAAAAATTAAATTTCTAGTTTTTAATAGTGGAAACAAAAATTTCTAAAATTCGCAATTTGTGATCTAAACTTTTTCTCATTTTGTACACTTAATAGTTAGTTTGTTATGTACCAAGTCCACCAAATTTGACAACATTAGCATAAAAATTGTTAAATTTACAGAATTTTAACCATATTTGAATTTCGACTTCATTCTGGCTGAAACAAAAATTTCTAAAATTTGCACTTTGTAATCCAAAATTTTTTAATTTTGCACACGTAATAAACGCATGTTAGACAACAAGTATACCAAATATGACTACAGTGGCGTCAAAATTGTCGAATTTAAGAGATCTAAAAATAGATTGAATTTCGAGTTTTATCTAGTCGAAATAAAAAATTCTAAAAAATGCAATTTGTGTTCTAAAATTTTGAAATTCAGTACGCTTTATAAACGTCTTTTGGATAACAAATCCACAAAATTTGACATTATTATTGTAAAAATCGTTGAATTTACAGACTTTTAAAAAAATTAAATTTCTAGTTTTTAATAGTGGAAACAAAAATTTCTAAAATTCGCAATTTGTGATCTAAACTTTTTCTCATTTTGTACACTTAATAGTTAGTTTGTTATGTACCAAGTCCACCAAATTTGACAACATTAGCATAAAAATTGTTAAATTTACAGAATTTTAACCATATTTGAATTTCGACTTCATTCTGGCTGAAACAAAAATTTCTAAAATTTGCAATTTGTAATCCAAAATTTTTTAATTTTGCACACGTAATAAACGCATGTTAGACAACAAGTATACCAAATATGACTACAGTGGCGTCAAAATTGTCGAATTTAAGAAATCTAAAAATAGATTGAATTTCGAGTTTTATCTAGTCGAAATAAAAAATTCTAAAAAATGCAATTTGTGTTCTAAAATTTTGAAATTCAGTACGCTTTATAAACGTCTTTTGGATAACAAATCCACAAAATTTGACATTATTATTGTAAAAATCGTTGAATTTACAGACTTTTAAAAAAATTAAATTTCTAGTTTTTAATAGTGGAAACAAAAATTTCTAAAATTCGCAATTTGTGATCTAAACTTTTTCTCATTTTGTACACTTAATAGTTAGTTTGTTATGTACTAAGTTCACCAAATTTGACAACATTAGCATAAAAATTGTTAAATTTACAGAATTTTAACCATATTTGAATTTCGACTTCATTCTGGCTGAAACAAAAATTTCTAAAATTTGCACTTTGTAATCCAAAATTTTTTAATTTTGCACACGTAATAAACGCATGTTAGACAACAAATATACCAAATATGACTACAGTGGCGTCAAAATTGTCGAATTTAAGAAATCTAAAAATAGATTGGATTTCGAGTTTTATCTAGTCGAAATAAAAAATTCTAAAAAATGCAATTTGTGTTCTAAAATTTTGAAATTCAGTACGCTTTATAAACGTCTTTTGGATAACAAATCCACAAAATTTGACATTATTATTGTAAAAATCGTTGAATTTACAGACTTTTAAAAAAATTAAATTTCTAGTTTTTAATAGTGGAAACAAAAATTTCTAAAATTCGCAATTTGTGATCTAAACTTTTTCTCATTTTGTACACTTAATAGTTAGTTTGTTATGTACTAAGTTCACCAAATTTGACAACATTAGCATAAAAATTGTTAAATTTACAGAATTTTAACCATATTTGAATTTCGACTTCATTCTGGCTGAAACAAAAATTTCTAAAATTTGCACTTTGTAATCCAAAATTTTTTAATTTTGCACACGTAATAAACGCATGTTAGACAACAAGTATACCAAATATGACTACAGTGGCGTCAAAATTGTCGAATTTAAGAGATCTAAAAATAGATTGAATTTCGAGTTTTATCTAGTCGAAATAAAAAATTCTAAAAAATGCAATTTGTGTTCTAAAATTTTGAAATTCAGTACGCTTTATAAACGTCTTTTGGATAACAAATCCACAAAATTTGACATTATTATTGTAAAAATCGTTGAATTTACAGACTTTTAAAAAAATTAAATTTCTAGTTTTTAATAGTGGAAACAAAAATTTCTAAAATTCGCAATTTGTGATCTAAACTTTTTCTCATTTTGTACACTTAATAGTTAGTTTGTTATGTACTAAGTTCACCAAATTTGACAACATTAGCATAAAAATTGTTAAATTTACAGAATTTTAACCATATTTGAATTTCGACTTCATTCTGGCTGAAACAAAAATTTCTAAAATTTGCACTTTGTAATCCAAAATTTTTTAATTTTGCACACGTAATAAACGCATGTTAGACAACAAGTATACCAAATATGACTACAGTGGCGTCAAAATTGTCGAATTTAAGAGATCTAAAAATAGATTGAATTTCGAGTTTTATCTAGTCGAAATAAAAAATTCTAAAAAATGCAATTTGTGTTCTAAAATTTTGAAATTCAGTACGCTTTATAAACGTCTTTTGGATAACAAATCCACAAAATTTGACATTATTATTGTAAAAATCGTTGAATTTACAGACTTTTAAAAAAAATTAAATTTCTAGTTTTTAATAGTGGAAACAAAAATTTCTAAAATTCGCAATTTGTGATCTAAACTTTTTCTCATTTTGTACACTTAATAGTTAGTTTGTTATGTACCAAGTCCACCAAATTTGACAACAATAGCATAAAAATTGTTAAATTTACAGAATTTAACCATATTTGAATTTCGACTTCATTCTGGCTGAAACAAAAATTTCTAAAATTTGCACTTTGTAATCCAAAATTTTTTAATTTTGCACACGTAATAAACGCATGTTAGACAACAAGTATACCAAATATGACTACAGTGGCGTCAAAATTGTCGAATTTAAGAGATCTAAAAATAGATTGAATTTCGAGTTTTATCTAGTCGAAATAAAAAATTCTAAAAAATGCAATTTGTGTTCTAAAATTTTGAAATTCAGTACGCTTTATAAACGTCTTTTGGATAACAAATCCACAAAATTTGACATTATTATTGTAAAAATCGTTGAATTTACAGACTTTTAAAAAAATTAAATTTCTAGTTTTTAATAGTGGAAACAAAAATTTCTAAAATTCGCAATTTATGATCTAAACTTTTTCTCATTTTGTACACTTAATAGTTAGTTTGTTATGTACTAAGTTCACCAAATTTGACAACATTAGCATAAAAATTGTTAAATTTACAGAATTTTAACCATATTTGAATTTCGACTTCATTCTGGCTGAAACAAAAATTTCTAAAATTTGCAATTTGTAATCCAAAATTTTTTAATTTTGCACACGTAATAAACGCATGTTAGACAACAAGTATACCAAATATGACTACAGTGGCGTCAAAATTGTCGAATTTAAGAAATCTAAAAATAGATTGAATTTCGAGTTTTATCTAGTCGAAATAAAAAATTCTAAAAAATGCAATTTGTGTTCTAAAATTTTGAAATTCAGTACGCTTTATAAACGTCTTTTGGATAACAAATCCACAAAATTTGACATTATTATTGTAAAAATCGTTGAATTTACAGACTTTTAAAAAAATTAAATTTCTAGTTTTTAATAGTGGAAACAAAAATTTCTAAAATTCGCAATTTATGATCTAAACTTTTTCTCATTTTGTACACTTAATAGTTAGTTTGTTATGTACTAAGTTCACCAAATTTGACAACATTAGCATAAAAATTGTTAAATTTACAGAATTTTAACCATATTTGAATTTCGACTTCATTCTGGCTGAAACAAAAATTTCTAAAATTTGCGCTTTGTAATCCAAAATTTTTTAATTTTGCACACGTAATAAACGCATGTTAGACAACAAGTATACCAAATATGACTACAGTGGCGTCAAAATTGTCGAATTTAAGAGATCTAAAAATAGATTGAATTTCGAGTTTTATCTAGTCGAAATAAAAAATTCTAAAAAATGCAATTTGTGTTCTAAAATTTTGAAATTCAGTACGCTTTATAAACGTCTTTTGGATAACAAATCCACAAAATTTGACATTATTATTGTAAAAATCGTTGAATTTACAGACTTTTAAAAAAATTAAATTTCTAGTTTTTAATAGTGGAAACAAAAATTTCTAAAATTCGCAATTTATGATCTAAACTTTTTCTCATTTTGTACACTTAATAGTTAGTTTGTTATGTACTAAGTTCACCAAATTTGACAACATTAGCATAAAAATTGTTAAATTTACAGAATTTTAACCATATTTGAATTTCGACTTCATTCTGGCTGAAACAAAAATTTCTAAAATTTGCGCTTTGTAATCCAAAATTTTTTAATTTTGCACACGTAATAAACGCATGTTAGACAACAAGTATACCAAATATGACTACAGTGGCGTCAAAATTGTCGAATTTAAGAGATCTAAAAATAGATTGAATTTCGAGTTTTATCTAGTCGAAATAAAAAATTCTAAAAAATGCAATTTGTGTTCTAAAATTTTGAAATTCAGTACGCTTTATAAACGTCTTTTGGATAACAAATCCACAAAATTTGACATTATTATTGTAAAAATCGTTGAATTTACAGACTTTTAAAAAAATTAAATTTCTAGTTTTTAATAGTGGAAACAAAAATTTCTAAAATTCGCAATTTATGATCTAAACTTTTTCTCATTTTGTACACTTAATAGTTAGTTTGTTATGTACTAAGTTCATCAAATTTGACAACATTAGCATAAAAATTGTTAAATTTACAGAATTTTAACCATATTTGAATTTCGACTTCATTCTGGCTGAAACAAAAATTTCTAAAATTTGCAATTTGTAATCCAAAATTTTTTAATTTTGCACACGTAATAAACGCATGTTAGACAACAAGTATACCAAATATGACTACAGTGGCGTCAAAATTGTCGAATTTAAGAGATCTAAAAATAGATTGAATTTCGAGTTTTATCTAGTCGAAATAAAAAATTCTAAAAAATGCAATTTGTGTTCTAAAATTTTGAAATTCAGTACGCTTTATAAACGTCTTTTGGATAACAAATCCACAAAATTTGACATTATTATTGTAAAAATCGTTGAATTTACAGACTTTTAAAAAAATTAAATTTCTAGTTTTTAATAGTGGAAACAAAAATTTCTAAAATTCGCAATTTGTGATCTAAACTTTTTCTCATTTTGTACACTTAATAGTTAGTTTGTTATGTACCAAGTCCACCAAATTTGACAACATTAGCATAAAAATTGTTAAATTTACAGAATTTTAACCATATTTGAATTTCGACTTCATTCTGGCTGAAACAAAAATTTCTAAAATTTGCACTTTGTAATCCAAAATTTTTTAATTTTGCACACGTAATAAACGCATGTTAGACAACAAATATACCAAATATGACTACAGTGGCGTCAAAATTGTCGAATTTAAGAAATCTAAAAATAGATTGAATTTCGAGTTTTATCTAGTCGAAATAAAAAATTCTAAAAAATGCAATTTGTGTTCTAAAATTTTGAAATTCAGTACGCTTTATAAACGTCTTTTGGATAACAAATCCACAAAATTTGACATTATTATTGTAAAAATCGTTGAATTTACAGACTTTTAAAAAAATTAAATTTCTAGTTTTTAATAGTGGAAACAAAAATTTCTAAAATTCGCAATTTATGATCTAAACTTTTTCTCATTTTGTACACTTAATAGTTAGTTTGTTATGTACCAAGTCCACCAAATTTGACAACATTAGCATAAAAATTGTTAAATTTACAGAATTTTAACCATATTTGAATTTCGACTTCATTCTGGCTGAAACAAAAATTTCTAAAATTTGCACTTTGTAATCCAAAATTTTTTAATTTTGCACACGTAATAAACGCATGTTAGACAACAAATATACCAAATATGACTACAGTGGCGTCAAAATTGTCGAATTTAAGAAATCTAAAAATAGATTGAATTTCGAGTTTTATCTAGTCGAAATAAAAAATTCTAAAAAATGCAATTTGTGTTCTAAAATTTTGAAATTCAGTACGCTTTATAAACGTCTTTTGGATAACAAATCCACAAAATTTGACATTATTATTGTAAAAATCGTTGAATTTACAGACTTTTAAAAAAATTAAATTTCTAGTTTTTAATAGTGGAAACAAAAATTTCTAAAATTCGCAATTTATGATCTAAACTTTTTCTCATTTTGTACACTTAATAGTTAGTTTGTTATGTACTAAGTTCACCAAATTTGACAACATTAGCATAAAAATTGTTAAATTTACAGAATTTTAACCATATTTGAATTTCGACTTCATTCTGGCTGAAACAAAAATTTCTAAAATTTGCAATTTGTAATCCAAAATTTTTTAATTTTGCACACGTAATAAACGCATGTTAGACAACAAGTATACCAAATATGACTACAGTGGCGTAAAAAAAAAAAGATTTTTGAGTTCTTCCTAGTCGAATTAAAAAATTCTAAAATTTGCAATTTGTAATCTAAAATTCTGAAATTTAGTACAATTTATAAACGCTTTATAAGTAACAAGTCCATCAAATTTGACAGCATTAAGATTAAAATTGTTTAATTTAAAAAAAATTGAATTTCGAATTTTTTCTAGTCGAAATAAAAATTTCTAAAATTTGCAATTCGTAATCGAAAATTCCATAATTTGCTAAACTTTATAATCGCCTCTTAAGTAACAAGTTCACCAAATTTGACAGCAAAAGCAGAAAAAATGTGAATTTACAGAATTGACTTTTGGTCAAAATTTTGCTTCAAAGTTTGCACCTTTTATAATTTATTTTCCATCGACAGATGGAGGTAAATAAATAATTCCAAAGTATCAGAAACCGCAGTTTATCTATGTCCACCACTCACCGCCCACCTTCGCCCTGTAAAGCACTTTATCTGTCATTTACATAAACCCCAAATGGGGCAAATGTGGGGGAGTTTTTGGTTAACTTCCTTTCGTGAGAACCAAACTGGAAAAAAACGACAATTACCAATCGATTCAGTCTTGAAGTAAAATTCGGTTTTTCTCGCGTGAATTCAGCAAGTTAGTCATTACATCGTCCGGGAAATGAGTTTGTAATGCCAACAAAAATAATCCGAAAGCTCAGTTTTATAAATTGTACATAACAACGCATCATGAATAATTACCCTTTTGTTGTTTTGTTATTGTAATCATCCCTGCTGTCCCAGCCTTTCTTTGAAAATCGCCGGACAATTGCTTCCTGCGACCGCCCCCACGAAAACAACAACAAAAGCCCGAATAATTTATTCACACAAAGTGGATACTCGTGAGCTTTAATAAATCAGTTTAGGATTTCCGTATTTTCCTGGCATTTACACTTAGTGTTCGCAAAACAACGGTCCTAACATTGACGTCGACTGTGGAACAGCCCTGTTTTATGCCGAGGCAACAAGTAAATCATGAATTGTTGATTCGGGTGGTACGAAGAGAGGCTTCTATGCAAACGACAGCTAAGTGCTGGATTGAATATCTATGTCTAAACAATGCTCGGGATTCTCGACGTGCTTTCATCGGGGGGGACGGCGTCTGCACCCCCCAAATACACGAATCGCAGTCGGAGAAATGTTGGTTTTGGAGATGGACAGGCAAACTAAAGGATTATCGTTTCGTTGTTTCCCCAGCAATTAGCGCGGGGACTTTTTAACCGCTCTAATACTGAAGAAATATTTCTTTCCTTTATGATTTCCACGTCAGATTTGCATCACCTGAGACCGCTTTTGATGGTGTCGGCAGTGGTAATTGAGTAACGTCGAAAGTAAGCATCCGTACAAGTCCTAAATCCATAATTCCCCTCATAAAATGCTGGCGTGCTCTATGCTAATGGATCGACATGGTCGTGCAAAGACGGAGCCACTTGTCATCTGCAGAGTAAACAGCCCGACTCGATGTTTGCTTACGAGCGCGCTATTTGTCAAACATTTTATTTTCTTTCCTAGTTTAGTCAGTGTGCAGGCATCAAGGGGATGACGTATTGGCTCATTTAGACGAAGGCGAGACTTCTTGTGTACTTTTATCGCTGCAGATTACTTTGTCTACACAACAGATTAAATCAAATATTTTTCATAGTGGAGGAAGTTTTGACGCGATAAAGGAACACGGAGATTCTAGGGTGAGATTTGGGAAAAGTGTCTACCTGTTTGCTCTACTAGAACATAATTGGGGAGAACAAATTTTCGAAAATGAAGTCGGTTTTGTTTCATCTGAACAGAATTCTACTGTACATTAATTGTTTTCTTCATTTTCTTCTTTTCTTCTTTATTTATGATCTTTCATTCAGACCACTGAAATCATTTAATAACTGGAAATTTATTTTGTAAGCATTCAAGTCAATTTTTTTACAAAATCTTCACTTTAGAGGCGTTTATTAAGTGTACGAAATTACAAAATCTACAAAATAACAGAATATTAGATCACGAATTGCGGATTTTAGAAGTTTTCATTTCGACTAGGAAAAACTTGAATTTTTTTTTTTTTAATTTTGTAAATTCAAGAATTTTTACGCTGATGCTGTCAAATCTGGTGAACTTGTACTTATAAGGCGTTTATGAAGTGTAATACATTTCAGAATTTTACATTATAAATTGCAAATTTTACAATTTTTTATTTTGACTAGGAAGAACTCGAAATTGTTTTTTTTAAGATTTTGTAAATTCGACAATTTTGACGTTAATGCTGTCAAATTTTGTGAACTTGTTACTTATAAAGAGTTTATTAAGTGTGCGAAATTCCAAAATTTTAGATCAAAAATTGTGGATTTTAGAAATTTTCATTTCAGGAAGAAAATACCAATTTAAGAGTTCTATGCAAAAATGTCTTAAAATGTTTTCAAAAACCGTTCATTTTTCAAAAGATTTATGTTTCCTTAAATTTCGACTAAAATTTTTCTATATATTTATACCAATTAAAATTGATTTTGACCGGCGCCTCCGCTTCTTTTCACGCCAAACTCAAAATTCATTTTTTTTAATTCTGTGAATTCGACATTGCTAATGCAGTCAAATTTGACAGACTTGTTATTTAATAGACGTTGATTAAGTGTACTAAACTTCAGAATTTAATTTATTAAAATTACGAATTGAGAATTTTAGAAATTTTTATTTTATCTGAGAAAAACTCAAAATTCTATATTTTAAATTCTGTAAATTCGTCAATTTTAACGCTAATGTTGTCAAAATTAGTGCACTTGTTACTTAGAAGCCGTTCATAAGGTGTACTAAATTACAAAATTTTAGATCACGAATAACAAATTTTAGAATTTTTCCTGTCTTGAAAAAATTTGATATTTAGGTTTTTTTTTAATATCTGGTAAATTCGACAATTTTAACGCTAATGCAGTCAAATTTGGCAGTCTTGTTATTTAACAGACGTTTATTAAGCGTACAAAATTACAAAATTTTCGATCACAAATTGCAAATTTTAGGAATTTTTATTTTGTCTAGGAAGAACTTAAAATCCAATTTTTTGTAAAAATTCTGTAAATTCCATAATTTTCACGATTATGCTGTCAAATTTGGTGAGCTTGTTACTGAAGAAACGTTTATAAGGTGAATTAAATTACAAAATTTTAGATCACGAATAACAAATTTTAGAATTTTTCCTGTCTTGGAAAAATTCGATATTTAGGTTTTTTTTTAATATCTGGTAAATTCGACAATTTTAATGCTAATGCAGTCAAATTTGGCAATCTTGTTATTTAACAGACGTTTATTAAGTGTACAAAATTACAAAATTTTCGATCACAAATTGCAAATTTTAGGAATTTTTATTTTGTCTAGGAAGAACTTAAAATCCAATTTTTTGTAAAAATTCTGTAAATTCCATAATTTTCACGATTATGCTGTCAAATTTGGTGAGCTTGTTACTGAAGAAACGTTTATAAGGTGAATTAAATTACAAAATTTTAGATCACGAATAACAAATTTTAGAATTTTTCCTGTCTTGGAAAAATTCGATATTTAGGTTTTTTTTTAATATCTGGTAAATTCGACAATTTTAATGCTAATGCAGTCAAATTTGGCAGTCTTGTTATTTAACAGACGTTTATTAAGCGTACAAAATTACAAAATTTTCGATCACAAATTGCAAATTTTAGGAATTTTTATTTTGTCTAGGAAGAACTTAAAATCCAATTTTTTGTAAAAATTCTGTAAATTCCATAATTTTCACGCTTATGCTGTCAAATTTGGTGAGCTTGTTACTGAAGAAACGTTTATAAGGTGAATTAAATTACAAAATTTTAGATCACGAATAACAAATTTTAGAATTTTTCCTGTCTTGGAAAAATTCGATATTTAGGTTTTTTTTTAATATCTGGTAAATTTGACAATTTTAACGCTAATGCAGCCAAATTTGGCAGTCTTGTTATTTAATAGACGTTTATTAAGTGTACAAAATTACAAAATTTTCGATCACAAATTGCAAATTTTAGGAATTTTTATTTTGTCTAGGAAGAACTTAAAATCCAATTTTTTGTAAAAATTCTGTAAATTCCATAATTTTCACGATTATGTTGTCAAATTTGGTGAGCTTGTTACTGAAGAAACGTTTATAAGGTGAATTAAATTACAAAATTTTAGATCACGAATAACAAATTTTAGAATTTTTCCTGTCTTGGAAAAATTCGATATTTAGGTTTTTTTTTAATATCTGGTAAATTCGACAATTTTAATGCTAATGCAGTCAAATTTGGCAATCTTGTTATTTAACAGACGTTTATTAAGTGTACAAAATTACAAAATTTTCGATCACAAATTGCAAATTTTAGGAATTTTTATTTTGTCTAGGAAGAACTTAAAATCCAATTTTTTGTAAAAATTCTGTAAATTCCATAATTTTCACGATTATGCTGTCAAATTTGGTGAGCTTGTTACTGAAGAAACGTTTATAAGGTGAATTAAATTACAAAATTTTAGATCACGAATAACAAATTTTAGAATTTTTCCTGTCTTGGAAAAATTCGATATTTAGGTTTTTTTTTAATATCTGGTAAATTCGACAATTTTAATGCTAATGCAGTCAAATTTGGCAGTCTTGTTATTTAACAGACGTTTATTAAGCGTACAAAATTACAAAATTTTCGATCACAAATTGCAAATTTTAGGAATTTTTATTTTGTCTAGGAAGAACTTAAAATCCAATTTTTTGTAAAAATTCTGTAAATTCCATAATTTTCACGATTATGCTGTCAAATTTGGTGAGCTTGTTACTGAAGAAACGTTTATAAGGTGAATTAAATTACAAAATTTTAGATCACGAATAACAAATTTTAGGATTTTTCCTGTCTTGGAAAAATTCGATATTTAGGTTTTTTTTTAATATCTGGTAAATTTGACAATTTTAACGCTAATGCAGCCAAATTTGGCAGTCTTGTTATTTAATAGACGTTTATTAAGTGTACAAAATTACAAAATTTTCGATCACAAATTGCAAATTTTAGGAATTTTTATTTTGTCTAGGAAGAACTTAAAATCCAATTTTTTGTAAAAATTCTGTAAATTCCATAATTTTCACGATTATGTTGTCAAATTTGGTGAGCTTGTTACTGAAGAAACGTTTATAAGGTGAATTAAATTACAAAATTTTAGATCACGAATAACAAATTTTAGAATTTTTCCTGTCTTGGAAAAATTCGATATTTAGGTTTTTTTTTAATATCTGGTAAATTCGACAATTTTAATGCTAATGCAGTCAAATTTGGCAGTCTTGTTATTTAACAGACGTTTATTAAGCGTACAAAATTACAAAATTTTCGATCACAAATTGCAAATTTTAGGAATTTTTATTTTGTCTAGGAAGAACTTAAAATCCAATTTTTTGTAAAAATTCTGTAAATTCCATAATTTTCACGCTTATGCTGTCAAATTTGGTGAGCTTGTTACTGAAGAAACGTTTATAAGGTGAATTAAATTACAAAATTTTAGATCACGAATAACAAATTTTAGAATTTTTCCTGTCTTGGAAAAATTCGATATTTAGGTTTTTTTTTAATATCTGGTAAATTTGACAATTTTAACGCTAATGCAGTCAAATTTGGCAGTCTTGTTATTTAACAGACGTTTATTAAGCGTACAAAATTACAAAATTTTCGATCACAAATTGCAAATTTTAGGAATTTTTATTTTGTCTAGGAAGAACTTAAAATCCAATTTTTTGTAAAAATTCTGTAAATTCCATAATTTTCACGATTATGTTGTCAAATTTGGTGAGCTTGTTACTGAAGAAACGTTTATAAGGTGAATTAAATTACAAAATTTTAGATCACGAATAACAAATTTTAGAATTTTTCCTGTCTTGGAAAAATTCGATATTTAGGTTTTTTTTTAATATCTGGTAAATTCGACAATTTTAATGCTAATGCAGTCAAATTTGGCAATCTTGTTATTTAACAGACGTTTATTAAGTGTACAAAATTACAAAATTTTCGATCACAAATTGCAAATTTTAGGAATTTTTATTTTGTCTAGGAAGAACTTAAAATCCAATTTTTTGTAAAAATTCTGTAAATTCCATAATTTTCACGATTATGCTGTCAAATTTGGTGAGCTTGTTACTGAAGAAACGTTTATAAGGTGAATTAAATTACAAAATTTTAGATCACGAATAACAAATTTTAGAATTTTTCCTGTCTTGGAAAAATTCGATATTTAGGTTTTTTTTTAATATCTGGTAAATTCGACAATTTTAATGCTAATGCAGTCAAATTTGGCAGTCTTGTTATTTAACAGACGTTTATTAAGCGTACAAAATTACAAAATTTTCGATCACAAATTGCAAATTTTAGGAATTTTTATTTTGTCTAGGAAGAACTTAAAATCCAATTTTTTGTAAAAATTCTGTAAATTCCATAATTTTCACGATTATGCTGTCAAATTTGGTGAGCTTGTTACTGAAGAAACGTTTATAAGGTGAATTAAATTACAAAATTTTAGATCACGAATAACAAATTTTAGGATTTTTCCTGTCTTGGAAAAATTCGATATTTAGGTTTTTTTTTAATATCTGGTAAATTTGACAATTTTAACGCTAATGCAGCCAAATTTGGCAGTCTTGTTATTTAATAGACGTTTATTAAGTGTACAAAATTACAAAATTTTCGATCACAAATTGCAAATTTTAGGAATTTTTATTTTGTCTAGGAAGAACTTAAAATCCAATTTTTTGTAAAAATTCTGTAAATTCCATAATTTTCACGATTATGTTGTCAAATTTGGTGAGCTTGTTACTGAAGAAACGTTTATAAGGTGAATTAAATTACAAAATTTTAGATCACGAATAACAAATTTTAGAATTTTTCCTGTCTTGGAAAAATTCGATATTTAGGTTTTTTTTTAATATCTGGTAAATTCGACAATTTTAATGCTAATGCAGTCAAATTTGGCAATCTTGTTATTTAACAGACGTTTATTAAGTGTACAAAATTACAAAATTTTCGATCACAAATTGCAAATTTTAGGAATTTTTATTTTGTCTAGGAAGAACTTAAAATCCAATTTTTTGTAAAAATTCTGTAAATTCCATAATTTTCACGATTATGCTGTCAAATTTGGTGAGCTTGTTACTTAAGAGACGTTTATAAGGTGAATTAAATTACAAAATTTTAGATCACGAATTTTTCCTGTCTTGTAAAAATTCGATATTTAGGTTTTTTATAAAATGTACTAAATTACAGAATTTTAAATCACAAATTACGAATTTTACAATTTTTTATTTCTAGGAAAGACTCGAAATTTAAAATTTTTGAAAATTTTTTGCAAATTCGACAAATTTGACACTAAACTTATCAATTTTGGTGGAAATGTTTCTTTAGGAGCGTTTAATGAATATACCAAATTACAGAATTTTAGAATAAAACGCAAAAATTTTAGAACGTTTGATCTATAGGAAGAAACTAGAAAGTATAAATTGAAATGTTTCTAAAATTCCATAAATTCGACAGTATTGACAGCAAAGTCATGAAATTTGGTAATCTTGTTTTTTTAAATGCGTTTATTAAGTATTCTAAATTACAAAATTTTAGATCTAGAATTAAGAATTTCAGATGTTATTAAATGTAGGTCGAACTCAAAATGTAAAATTTTCTAATAAATTTTTTAGATACGACAGTTTTAACCCTAAGGTAGTGAAATTTGGTAAACTTTTTGCTACAGAAGCATTTATTCAGTGAGTTAAATTGGAGAATTTTAGAATAAGAAATTAAAATTTTAGAATTTTGTATTGGCAAAGCTTATTTTGAAAAATATTTCCAAGTCTTGACATGATGGAGCTTTGAATTTAAAATCGGGAGACAATTTTACTTTAGACCATTATAAAAAATAAGCATATACATAGTGTATAAATTTTTTAAGTTTTGACCGGCGCCTCCACCATTTTTCGATTTATTTGAAAACTAGACTTTCCTCATTTCACATTAGTAATCCCGTTTATTCGGGTATTGTGCCTCAAAAAAAGCACAATTTTAATTTTTTTTATTTATGAAATGAACGATTTTGAATTTGACAACTTTAATAAACGAATTTTACGTGTTGGACTTGTTGTTTCAAGGCTAATTAATTTTCTAGATTTTGTAGTTGTTTATTGGTTCTTTTATCTAAATTTTTTAACAAGTGCAAGAGGTTAAGCAAGACGAAAAGTGAAAGCGAAGAAATATAACTTTTTTTTCCGAAATTTAGTGACTAGTGTAATTTACAACAAAGAAAATAGTTGTATTTGTCCAAGAAGTAAAGAAACTGAGGACTAGCGGATTTGGTTCTTGGACAAAAGTTTACTCAAAAAGTAAAAAAGTATCGACATCACGTTCGCTGAACTCCCCCACAGAACGAATAAACGAACGCCCCTAAGACAGATTTAAGTTCCCGAAATTTTTAAGTACCTAATGGAAACAAAATGATAATTGCTGGATAATAATAGAAAGTGACAGAGACAACAATAAACCCCGACTCGCCGAACCTCGCAGCAAAGCGAGTTTTCAATTCTCCAATATCTCCAAGCCTCATTGTATTAAAAAAGTGATTAGAAACGAAACGCAGAATATTTTTCAAAGTCGGCACGTTTTCCGCCAGGGGTGCACCGGATGCGGAAAACTTAAGAGAACTTAACACGTGCGGGCATTGCGCTATTTCATCTGATCTGAATCCAATAGGTAGGAAGGATCTTCTTTGTTTCCCAAGTTTCCGCTATATTCGTGCTCTCGAGAGTGTAAATCCTTCTTTTTGTTGGCACAGTCAGTCGATGCGGGCGCCTTCAAACACCTTCGCGAGGCGCAGCCCGAATCTTAAAACGAACTCTAACGAACCGCTTATTTTTATATATCAAACAATCCTGTTAGCTCGTTTATGATATTTACAAAGTTATTCTTCACCGCCCTGCTGGATTTCTGCGACGCTTTGTCTAGACGAGGCTTCGCTGCTGCTGGTGGAGGAGCTATTTTTGGGAGATAAAAGATGTGCTTGGAAAGATCTACATCAAAGCATGGGACAATAACTAGGCTGGGTTCGGTTATATTGTATCTGCGTCGGCCATAACTGCTGTATCTTTATTCGGTCGTGAAGGGGCTTCGACAATGATTCGATTTTTTATGGCTATTTTAGCAAAATAAAACTTGTGTAACTGCAGTGTCGATAAACCGGCATTAAATTGATGTTTTTTTGCAGGATTTTAGGGTGGAGAGACCTTTAAGGCAGAAAATCAATTAGTATAGTTATAGCAAGCGGGTAATTAAATTTCTGTAATTTGCTAAATTAAATTTTCGAAAATTTAGAATTTTGAGATCGTTCTAAAAGCGATAAATTTTAAAATTCGTAATTTGTGATCTAAATTGTGGTAATTTCGTACACTTAATAAACGCTTATTATGTAACACGTCTTCCAAATTTGACTGCTTTAGCGTCAAAATTGTAGATTTTAAAGAATCTTAAAAAACTCAATTTCGAGTTTCTAATAAAAAATTCTAAAATTTGCAATTTACAATCTAAACTTCTGAAATTAAGTACACTTTATAAACGCTTTTTAGGTAACAAGTTTACTAAATTTGATAGCATTAGCGTAAAAATTGTCGAATTTACAGAATTAAAAAAAAAATCAATTTTGTCAAAATAAAAATTTCTAAAATTCTCAATTCGTGATCTAAAAGTTTGTTAATTTGTACACTGAATAAACGTTTACTATGTAACAAATTTACCAAATTTGACATCATTGGCATCAAAATTATCAAATTTACAGAATTTTGAAAAAAAATGAATTTCTAGTTTTTCCTTGTCGAAATTAAACATTCTAAAATTTGCAATTTGTAATCTAAATTTCTAAAATTTAGTATACTGTATAAACGTCTCCTAAGTAACGAATTTTCTAAATTTGATAGCATTAGCGTAAAAATTGTCGAATTTACAGAATTTTTAAATAAAATTGTATTTTTCAAATTTTTTTGTCAAAATAAAAATTTGTAAAATTCGCAACTTGTGATCTAAAATTTTGGAATTTTGTAAACTTTATAAACGTCTATTATGTAACAAATCCACCAAATTTGACATCATTAGCGTCAAAATTCTCAAATTTACAGAAGTTTTAAAAAAAAATGAATTTTGAGGATTTCCTTGTCGAAATGAAAAATTCTTAAGTTTTCAAATTGTAATCTAAAATTTTGAAATGTACTTTTTAAAAACACTTCTTAAGTAACAAGTTTCTTGAATTTGATCGCATTGGTGTAAAAATTATCGAATTTACAGAATTTTTTAAAAAAATTAAATTTTTTAATTTTTTTGTCAAAATAAAAATTTCTAAAATTTGCAATTCGTGATTTAAAATTTTGTAATTTTGTACACTGGATAAACGTCCATTATGTAACTAACCTACCAAATTTGACATGATTTGCGTCAAAATTGATATATTTACTGGATTTTGAATAAAATTGAATTTCAAGTTTTTTCTTGTCGAAATGAAAAATTTTGAAAAGTTGCAAATTGTAATCTTAAATATTGAAATTTAGTACATTTTATAATCGCCTCTTAATTAACAAGTCCATCAAATTTGACAACATTATCGTAAAAATTGTTGACTTTCCAGATTTTTATAAAAAAATGTAATTTCCAGTTTATCGTAGTCAAAAAAAAAAATTCTTAAATTTGCAGTTTGTGATCTAAAATTTTGTAATTTCGTACACTTAATAAACGCCTCTCAAAAAACAAGTCCACAAAATTTGACAGCATTAGCGTCAAAATTCGCAAATTTACAAAATTTTGAAAAAAAAAAATAAATTTTGAGGTTTTTCTTGTCGAAATGAAAAATTCTAAAATTTGCAATTTGTAATCTAAAATTTTGAAAGGTTGTACTTTTTAAAAACGCTTCTTAAGTAACAAGTTTCCTGAATTTGATGGCATTGGTGTAAAAATTATCGAATTTACAGAATTTTTAAAAATTAAATTAAAAAATTTAATTTTTTTGGCAAAATAAAAATTTCTAAAATTTGCAAATTCGTGATTTAAAATTTTGTAATTTTGTACACTGTATAAAGTCCATTATGTAACAAATCTACCAAATTTGACATCATTAGGGTCAAAATTGTCAAATTTACTGGATTTTGAATAAAATTGAATTTCGAGTTATTTCTTCTCGAAATGAAAAATTTTGAAAAGTTGCAAATTCTAATCTTAAATATTGAAATTTAGTACATTTTATAATCGCCTCTTAATTAACAAGTCCATCAAATTTGACAACATTATCGTAAAAATTGTTGACTTTCCAGATTTTTATAAAAAAATGTAATTTCCAGTTTATCCTAGTCAAAAAAAAATTCTTAAATTTGCAGTTTGTGATCTAAAATTTTGTGATTTAGTACACTTAATAAACGCCTCTCAAAAAACAAGTCCACAAAATTTGACAGCATTAGCGTCAAAATTGTCGAATTTACAGATTTTTTTAAGAAAATTTAGTTTTGAATTCGGTCGTGAAGAGCCCTTTGACAATAATCCGATTTTTATGGCTATTTTAGCAAATAAAACTTGTGTAACTGCAGTGTCGATAAACCGGCATTAAATGGATGTTTTTTCGGCGGATTTATGGCGAAGGGAACTTTATGGCAGAAAATCAATTAGTATAGTTATAGCAGTGCGGGTAATTAAATTTCTGTGTCAACAGGCTTTCTGTGTTGTTTTGAAAGTTGCGGAGTTAGAATAGAGCAGCAGCCATTCTTCGTGCTAAATTCGGAGTCTTTTGTTGGGGTAAAAACTAGTGCGGGTTGTTTCTCAACAGAGTATACATTCGAGGTCTCCTCTTTTATTTTTAGTAAGTGCCGTCGATTGATTTATGTTTTATTATTTGCTTGTTTAAAGTGTTTGAACTCGGGACAAAAGGCTTCTGCTGCCCTCGTTTTATGACTTTGCTTCCAGAGAACAAATAAGAACAAGACAAATGTTTGCAGCAAACAATATTAAAATCGACCCAAAAATAAAAACCGTACCAGGAGATTTTTTCAGTGATTTTAATGAATGTCATTGCGTCTAATTTTAGCTGACAAAAAGCTGATAACACGTGAACATGCAATTCTTTCGAGGATGAAAAAGTGCATGTGCTTTTTTCCGACGAGGGTTCCTGTGAAAAAGCATCTGAGCGAGAGATAAGACACGAAGGGCCTTTTATTAGGGCACAATCAATATATTATTTAATTAGCTCTCGGGACACAATTCACCCGCACAATCCTTAATGAACGCCTTCGAGCGCTACAAAAAGTCCACTGTTAGTTTTTGCACGTAGGTAAGATACTTTCTCATGCGAGCGTTCCCGAAGGATAAAAAGGATTAATGGGCAACAACGGCTACTTAGTTGTGGGTACTTAGGATCGGCTGATTCAGAGGTTTGAGCTGCAAGAAATGACTTGTTTTTATTTGGGAATAACAAAGTCTGCAGGAACTTAAAAAGACGTTTGTTGGGGGAAAAAATTGGAAATAGCTCTGACTACGTAGTCAACAAATTTTGGACGAACCTGAGACTGGAGAAATCGAAAGTCGTTTCTAATATAAATTGTTTCTTGATTCGAAATTCAAAGTTTGTTTTGCTCCATCAGGTCAGGACTCGGAGACTTTCTAATGCGAAATTAAATAATTTCTTATCAAAATTACAATTTATTCCCAAACACCAAATTCAATCAATTGTAATTTTGATAATTCTTGTCAACACCAAGAATTGATCCAATAAATTTTCTTTGAAAATAATTTCTTATCTTTTGTCATTAGGAAAGAATTTTAGAAAAAATATTATTTGAAATTTATGGAAAATAACAAGCTGGTTTTAAAATTTCGATAAAAGAACCAATAAACAACTATAAAATTTAATGAAATAATTAACTCTAAAACACAAGGTCTAACAATAAAATTCACTTTTTTGTTTAGATTCAAGTTTTCAAAACCAATTTTTCGTACAAATAAAAAATTCTAAAATTTTATATTACCTTATTTAGCACACTGAATAAATGCATCTAAAGCAAAAAGCCCACTAAATTTTCCTGCTTTAGGATTAAAACTGTCGCATCTAAAGAATTTATTAGAAAATTTTAGATTTTGAGTTCGACGTAGATTTAACAACATCTAAAATTCTTAATTCTTGATTTGAAATTTTGTAATTTAGAATACTTTAGTTCACCAAAATTCATAACTTTACTATCAATCTTGTCGAATTTATGCAGTTTTAAAAAACATTTCAATTTTTAGTTTTTGGCTCGTCCTATAAATGAAATGTTCTAAAATGTTTGCGTTTTATTCTAAGATTCTGTAATTTGGCGTATTAAATGAACGCTCTTAAAGTAACATTTTCACCAAAATTGATAACTGCAACGTCAGAATTGTCAAATTTTCAAGCAATTTTCAAAAATTTAGAATTTGGAGATCTTCCTAGAAGTGAAAAATTTTAAAATTTGTAATTTGTGATTTAAGTTTTGGTGATTTCGTACACTTAATAAACGTCTATTATGTAACATGTCTTCCAAATTTCACTGCTTTAGTGTCAAAATTGTCGATTTTACAAGATTTAAAAGAAAACTGAATTTCAAGTTCTTCATAGTCGAAATAAAAAATTCTAAAATTTGCAATTTGTAATCTAAAATTTTGAAAATAAGCACACTTGAAAAACGTCTCTTAAGTAACAAGTCTACTTAATTTAATAGTATTAGCGTAAAAATTGTTAAATTTACAGAATTAAAAAAAATAAATTTCCAGTTTTTCAAAGTCGAAATAAAAAATTCTAAAATTTGCAATTTGTCATCTAAAATTTTGAAAATTAGCACACTTTATAAACATCTCTTAAGTAACAAGTCTACTTAATTTAATAGTATTAACGTAAAAATTGTTAAATTTACAGAATTAAAAAAAAATTAATTTCCAGTTTTTCAAAGTCGAAATAAAAATTTCTAAAATTTGCAATTCGTGATCTAAAATTGTGTAATTTTGTCCACTTAATAATCGCATATTATGCAACAAGTCCACAAAATTTGCTTGTATTAGCGTCGAAATTGTCGAATTTACATAATCTTACAGAAAATTAGATTTTCAGTTCTTCCTAGTCGAAATAAAAAATTCTAAAATTTGCAATTTGTAATCTAAAATTTTGAAAATAAGCACACTTGAAAAACGTCTCTTAAGTAACAAGTCTACTTAATTTAATAGTATTAGCGTAAAAATTGTTAAATTTACAGAATTAATAAAATAAATTTCCAGTTTTTCAAAGTCGAAATAAAAAATTCTAAAATTTGCAATTTGTCATCTAAAATTTTGAAAATTAGCACACTTTATAAACATCTCTTAAGTAACAAGTCTACTTAATTTAATAGTATTAACGTAAAAATTGTTAAATTTACAGAATTAAAAAAAAATTAATTTCCAGTTTTTCAAAGTCGAAATAAAAATTTCTAAAATTTGCAATTCGTGATCTAAAATTGTGTAATTTTGTCCACTTAATAATCGCATATTATGCAACAAGTCCACAAAATTTGCTTGTATTAGCGTCGAAATTGTCGAATTTACATAATCTTATAGAAAATTAGATTTTCAGTTCTTCCTAGTCGAAATAAAAAATTCTAAAATTTGCAATTTGTAATCTAAAATTTTGAAAATAAGCACACTTGAAAAACGTCTCTTAAGTAACAAGTCTACTTAATTTAATAGTATTAGCGTAAAAATTGTTAAATTTACAGAATTAATAAAATAAATTTCCAGTTTTTCAAAGTCGAAATAAAAAATTCTAAAATTTGCAATTTGTCATCTAAAATTTTGAAAATTAGCACACTTTATAAACATCTCTTAAGTAACAAGTCTACTTAATTTAATAGTATTAACGTAAAAATTGTTAAATTTACAGAATTAAAAAAAAATTAATTTCCAGTTTTTCAAAGTCGAAATAAAAATTTCTAAAATTTGCAATTCGTGATCTAAAATTGTGTAATTTTGTCCACTTAATAATCGCATATTATGCAACAAGTCCACAAAATTTGCTTGTATTAGCGTCGAAATTGTCGAATTTACATAATCTTACAGAAAATTAGATTTTCAGTTCTTCCTAGTCGAAATAAAAAATTCTAAAATTTGCAATTTGTAATCTAAAATTTTGAAAATAAGCACACTTGAAAAACGTCTCTTAAGTAACAAGTCTACTTAATTTAATAGTATTAGCGTAAAAATTGTTAAATTTACAGAATTAATAAAATAAATTTCCAGTTTTTCAAAGTCGAAATAAAAAATTCTAAAATTTGCAATTTGTCATCTAAAATTTTGAAAATTAGCACACTTTATAAACATCTCTTAAGTAACAAGTCTACTTAATTTAATAGTATTAACGTAAAAATTGTTAAATTTACAGAATTAAAAAAAAATTAATTTCCAGTTTTTCAAAGTCGAAATAAAAATTTCTAAAATTTGCAATTCGTGATCTAAAATTGTGTAATTTTGTCCACTTAATAATCGCATATTATGCAACAAGTCCACAAAATTTGCTTGTATTAGCGTCGAAATTGTCGAATTTACATAATCTTACAGAAAATTAGATTT
Organism: Gnatocerus cornutus; assembly: GCA_029298725.1. NCBI lineage: Eukaryota > Metazoa > Arthropoda > Insecta > Coleoptera > Tenebrionidae > Gnatocerus > Gnatocerus cornutus. The sequence continues at coordinate 22,132,457 of CM055510.1, forward strand.
TCAGTTCTTCCTAGTCGAAATAAAAAATTCTAAAATTTGCAATTTGTAATCTAAAATTTTGAAAATAAGCACACTTGAAAAACGTCTCTTAAGTAACAAGTCTACTTAATTTAATAGTATTAGCGTAAAAATTGTTAAATTTACAGAATTAAAAAAATAAATTTCCAGTTTTTCAAAGTCGAAATAAAAAATTCTAAAATTTGCAATTTGTCATCTAAAATTTTGAAAATTAGCACACTTTATAAACATCTCTTAAGTAACAAGTCTACTTAATTTAATAGTATTAACGTAAAAATTGTTAAATTTACAGAATTAAAAAAAAATTAATTTCCAGTTTTTCAAAGTCGAAATAAAAATTTCTAAAATTTGCAATTCGTGATCTAAAATTGTGTAATTTTGTCCACTTAATAATCGCATATTATGCAACAAGTCCACAAAATTTGCTTGTATTAGCGTCGAAATTGTCGAATTTACATAATCTTACAGAAAATTAGATTTTCAGTTCTTCCTAGTCGAAATAAAAAATTCTAAAATTTGCAATTTGTAATCTAAAATTTTGAAAATAAGCACACTTGAAAAACGTCTCTTAAGTAACAAGTCTACTTAATTTAATAGTATTAGCGTAAAAATTGTTAAATTTACAGAATTAATAAAATAAATTTCCAGTTTTTCAAAGTCGAAATAAAAAATTCTAAAATTTGCAATTTGTCATCTAAAATTTTGAAAATTAGCACACTTTATAAACATCTCTTAAGTAACAAGTCTACTTAATTTAATAGTATTAACGTAAAAATTGTTAAATTTACAGAATTAAAAAAAAATTAATTTCCAGTTTTTCAAAGTCGAAATAAAAATTTCTAAAATTTGCAATTCGTGATCTAAAATTGTGTAATTTTGTCCACTTAATAATCGCATATTATGCAACAAGTCCACAAAATTTGCTTGTATTAGCGTCGAAATTGTCGAATTTACATAATCTTATAGAAAATTAGATTTTCAGTTCTTCCTAGTCGAAATAAAAAATTCTAAAATTTGCAATTTGTAATCTAAAATTTTGAAAATAAGCACACTTGAAAAACGTCTCTTAAGTAACAAGTCTACTTAATTTAATAGTATTAGCGTAAAAATTGTTAAATTTACAGAATTAATAAAATAAATTTCCAGTTTTTCAAAGTCGAAATAAAAAATTCTAAAATTTGCAATTTGTCATCTAAAATTTTGAAAATTAGCACACTTTATAAACATCTCTTAAGTAACAAGTCTACTTAATTTAATAGTATTAACGTAAAAATTGTTAAATTTACAGAATTAAAAAAAAATTAATTTCCAGTTTTTCAAAGTCGAAATAAAAATTTCTAAAATTTGCAATTCGTGATCTAAAATTGTGTAATTTTGTCCACTTAATAATCGCATATTATGCAACAAGTCCACAAAATTTGCTTGTATTAGCGTCGAAATTGTCGAATTTACATAATCTTACAGAAAATTAGATTTTCAGTTCTTCCTAGTCGAAATAAAAAATTCTAAAATTTGCAATTTGTAATCTAAAATTTTGAAAATAAGCACACTTGAAAAACGTCTCTTAAGTAACAAGTCTACTTAATTTAATAGTATTAGCGTAAAAATTGTTAAATTTACAGAATTAATAAAATAAATTTCCAGTTTTTCAAAGTCGAAATAAAAAATTCTAAAATTTGCAATTTGTCATCTAAAATTTTGAAAATTAGCACACTTTATAAACATCTCTTAAGTAACAAGTCTACTTAATTTAATAGTATTAACGTAAAAATTGTTAAATTTACAGAATTAAAAAAAAATTAATTTCCAGTTTTTCAAAGTCGAAATAAAAATTTCTAAAATTTGCAATTCGTGATCTAAAATTGTGTAATTTTGTCCACTTAATAATCGCATATTATGCAACAAGTCCACAAAATTTGCTTGTATTAGCGTCGAAATTGTCGAATTTACATAATCTTACAGAAAATTAGATTTTCAGTTCTTCCTAGTCGAAATAAAAAATTCTAAAATTTGCAATTTGTAATCTAAAATTTTGAAAATAAGCACACTTGAAAAACGTCTCTTAAGTAACAAGTCTACTTAATTTAATAGTATTAGCGTAAAAATTGTTAAATTTACAGAATTAAAAAAATAAATTTCCAGTTTTTCAAAGTCGAAATAAAAAATTCTAAAATTTGCAATTTGTCATCTAAAATTTTGAAAATTAGCACACTTTATAAACATCTCTTAAGTAACAAGTCTACTTAATTTAATAGTATTAACGTAAAAATTGTTAAATTTACAGAATTAAAAAAAAATTAATTTCCAGTTTTTCAAAGTCGAAATAAAAATTTCTAAAATTTGCAATTCGTGATCTAAAATTGTGTAATTTTGTCCACTTAATAATCGCATATTATGCAACAAGTCCACAAAATTTGCTTGTATTAGCGTCGAAATTGTCGAATTTACATAATCTTACAGAAAATTAGATTTTCAGTTCTTCCTAGTCGAAATAAAAAATTCTAAAATTTGCAATTTGTAATCTAAAATTTTGAAAATTAGCACACTTGATAAACGTTTCTTAAGTAACAAGTCTATTTAATTTAATAGTATTAGGGTAAAAATTGTTAAATTTACAGACTTAAAAAAAAATAAATTTCCAGTTTTTCAAAGTCGAAATAAAAAATTCTAAAATTTGCAATTTGTCATCTAAAATTTTGAAAATTAGCACACTTTATAAACATCTCTTAAGTAACAAGTCTACTTAATTTAATAGTATTAACGTAAAAATTGTTAAATTTACAGAATTAAAAAAAAATTAATTTCCAGTTTTTCAAAGTCGAAATAAAAATTTCTAAAATTTGCAATTCGTGATCTAAAATTGTGTAATTTTGTCCACTTAATAATCGCATATTATGCAACAAGTCCACAAAATTTGCTTGTATTAGCGTCGAAATTGTCGAATTTACATAATCTTACAGAAAATTAGATTTTCAGTTCTTCCTAGTCGAAATAAAAAATTCTAAAATTTGCAATTTGTAATCTAAAATTTTGAAAATAAGCACACTTGAAAAACGTCTCTTAAGTAACAAGTCTACTTAATTTAATAGTATTAGCGTAAAAATTGTTAAATTTACAGAATTAATAAAATAAATTTCCAGTTTTTCAAAGTCGAAATAAAAAATTCTAAAATTTGCAATTTGTCATCTAAAATTTTGAAAATTAGCACACTTTATAAACATCTCTTAAGTAACAAGTCTACTTAATTTAATAGTATTAACGTAAAAATTGTTAAATTTACAGAATTAAAAAAAAATTAATTTCCAGTTTTTCAAAGTCGAAATAAAAATTTCTAAAATTTGCAATTCGTGATCTAAAATTGTGTAATTTTGTCCACTTAATAATCGCATATTATGCAACAAGTCCACAAAATTTGCTTGTATTAGCGTCGAAATTGTCGAATTTACATAATCTTACAGAAAATTAGATTTTCAGTTCTTCCTAGTCGAAATAAAAAATTCTAAAATTTGCAATTTGTAATCTAAAATTTTGAAAATAAGCACACTTGAAAAACGTCTCTTAAGTAACAAGTCTACTTAATTTAATAGTATTAGCGTAAAAATTGTTAAATTTACAGAATTAAAAAAATAAATTTCCAGTTTTTCAAAGTCGAAATAAAAAATTCTAAAATTTGCAATTTGTCATCTAAAATTTTGAAAATTAGCACACTTTATAAACATCTCTTAAGTAACAAGTCTACTTAATTTAATAGTATTAACGTAAAAATTGTTAAATTTACAGAATTAAAAAAAAATTAATTTCCAGTTTTTCAAAGTCGAAATAAAAATTTCTAAAATTTGCAATTCGTGATCTAAAATTGTGTAATTTTGTCCACTTAATAATCGCATATTATGCAACAAGTCCACAAAATTTGCTTGTATTAGCGTCGAAATTGTCGAATTTACATAATCTTATAGAAAATTAGATTTTCAGTTCTTCCTAGTCGAAATAAAAAATTCTAAAATTTGCAATTTGTAATCTAAAATTTTGAAAATAAGCACACTTGAAAAACGTCTCTTAAGTAACAAGTCTACTTAATTTAATAGTATTAGCGTAAAAATTGTTAAATTTACAGAATTAAAAAAATAAATTTCCAGTTTTTCAAAGTCGAAATAAAAAATTCTAAAATTTGCAATTTGTCATCTAAAATTTTGAAAATTAGCACACTTTATAAACATCTCTTAAGTAACAAGTCTACTTAATTTAATAGTATTAACGTAAAAATTGTTAAATTTACAGAATTAAAAAAAAATTAATTTCCAGTTTTTCAAAGTCGAAATAAAAATTTCTAAAATTTGCAATTCGTGATCTAAAATTGTGTAATTTTGTCCACTTAATAATCGCATATTATGCAACAAGTCCACAAAATTTGCTTGTATTAGCGTCGAAATTGTCGAATTTACATAATCTTACAGAAAATTAGATTTTCAGTTCTTCCTAGTCGAAATAAAAAATTCTAAAATTTGCAATTTGTAATCTAAAATTTTGAAAATAAGCACACTTGAAAAACGTCTCTTAAGTAACAAGTCTACTTAATTTAATAGTATTAGCGTAAAAATTGTTAAATTTACAGAATTAAAAAAATAAATTTCCAGTTTTTCAAAGTCGAAATAAAAAATTCTAAAATTTGCAATTTGTCATCTAAAATTTTGAAAATTAGCACACTTTATAAACATCTCTTAAGTAACAAGTCTACTTAATTTAATAGTATTAACGTAAAAATTGTTAAATTTACAGAATTAAAAAAAAATTAATTTCCAGTTTTTCAAAGTCGAAATAAAAATTTCTAAAATTTGCAATTCGTGATCTAAAATTGTGTAATTTTGTCCACTTAATAATCGCATATTATGCAACAAGTCCACAAAATTTGCTTGTATTAGCGTCGAAATTGTCGAATTTACATAATCTTACAGAAAATTAGATTTTCAGTTCTTCCTAGTCGAAATAAAAAATTCTAAAATTTGCAATTTGTAATCTAAAATTTTGAAAATTAGCACACTTGATAAACGTCTCTTAAGTAACAAGTCTATTTAATTTAATAGTATTAGCGTAAAAATTGTTAAATTTACAGAATTAAAAAAAAATAAATTTCCAGTTTTTCAAAGTCGAAATAAAAATTTCTAAAATTTGCAATTCGTGATCTAAAATTGTGTAATTTTGTCCACTTAATAATCGCATATTATGCAACAAGTCCACAAAATTTGCTTGTATTAGCGTCGAAATTGTCGAATTTACATAATCTTACAGAAAATTGAATTTTCAGTTCTTCCTAGTCGAAATAAAAAATTCTAAAATTTGCAATTTGTGATCCAAAATTCAGAAATTTAGTACACTTCATATACACCTCTTAAAAATAATAAGTCACTAAATTTGGGAGCATTAGCGTCAAAATTGTGAAATTTACTGGATCGTACTAAAAATTGAATTTCGAGTTGAAATGAAAAAATCTAAAATTTGTAATTTGTAATTTAAAATTCTGTAATTTAGTACACTTTATAAACGCCTCTTAAGTAACAAGTCCACCAAATTTAATAGCATTTGCGACAAAATTGTGGAATTTACAATTTTTTTTGAATTAAAATTTTTAGTATTTTCTAGTTATAATAAAAAAAAATAAATTTGTGATCACACAATTTCATTCACAATTTGTGATCTAAAATTTTGTAATGTTTACTCTTAATAACCGCCTTTTATGTAACAGATCCACCAAATTTAAATGCATTAGTGTCAAAATTGTCGAATTTACGGAATCTTAAATAAAGTCGAATTTCGAATTCTTCTTACTCGAAATGAAAAATTAAAATATTCGTAATTCAAAGTCTGGACCTGATAAAGCAAAACGGATTTTAGATTCGGAATGTAGAAATGACTTTACACTTTTCCAATTTGATTCAAATCTCTGTTTACTCTAGTTCCGAAGTTCCCTATTGCAAATTTCTCAAAACTAGTTGCAAAAATGCGCATCTTTCGACTTTTCCAGTACAATTTCTCTCAACATTTGTTGCCTCTTGCTATTATCTAACACTTTCGCGTCGAAATCCGCCCCTGTCCGTGGCACATAATTTCTTGCCCGCACTTTTTCCCCCATTATTTTCGTTTTTTGCGCTTGGCATTCGACCAACAAAAGTGAGTTCGCCATAGCAAGAAGCCTCCATCTCCAACCCATGCAGATTCCGCGGTGATTAATCGTCGGGTTAAACAGCAGCACTTTTTCTCCAGTAATTGCCCTCGTTTCTCCACGAAGTTAAGCTTCGGAATTCCCCAGTGAAGATTTTTAATTTAACAGTGTTGTCACCGTTGCGCATCTTTAAATCATTAAAAACGCTGAGTCTGTGCCGGGCCGCGGCGGCTCACCGACCGGATTAACATCTCCGGAAGGATATATGGGGATAATTCCGCTCCGTTTTAAAAGAAGATAAATGTTGCGTTTTATCTAGGCGAATTTATGAGAGAACGCGGCATAATTGTGAGCTGTTTATACGCTCCGCTGCGACTGATACCTCCAAGCGGGACTTTAATGACGCCGAGGGCTCTCTATACCGCCCCATATTTCACTAATTTCACGGCAATATTAGCCCGGAATGTAATGGCTTTTCTTTGCGATCTCTCGTAAACTTATTTTTCTTTTCCGGTGGATTTTATCTCTTATAATTATTCGTCTTAACTCGAAAGCAATTTGGAGAATTTTGGTAGAGTCGACCCCTCGGCAAGGATACAATGCGTCAGCATGAATCACCTCCAGGAAACGTTATTATTCATACATGCTGGCGAAGGACAACTTTATGGGTCCTTCCTCCACGTATTGTTCGAACTTACGGCTGCTGACTAATTTCGTCCGTCTGCATTATTCGAACCCGAGAATAAAGCGCTGAATATTAATCTTCTCGTGTCTCCTTTTTCCGTGCAGACGAAACTTACCTATTTTTATTTTTTATTAGCCTCCATTAAAATTCAACTACTTGCAACTACACGGCTCTAAACTTTAGAATTTAAGACTAAAAATTCAAAATTTTAGAATTTTTTATTTCGACTAGGAAGAACTGAAAATTTAATTTTCTGTAAGATCATGTAAGTTCGACAATTTCGACTCTAATACAGTCAAATTTTGTGGACTTGTTGCATAACATGCGATTATTAAGTGGACAAAATTACACAATTTTAGATCAGCAATTGCAAATTTTAGAAATTTTTATTTCGACTATAAAAAACTGGAAATTATTTTTTTTTTTAATTCTGTAAATTTAACAATTTTTACGCTAATACTATTAAATTAAATGAACTTGCTACTTAAGAAACGTTTATAAAGTGTACCAAATTTCAAAATTTTAGATGACAAATTGCAATTTTTAGAATTTTTTATTTCGACTAGGAAGAATTCAAAATTTAATTTTCTGTAAGATCATGTATATTCGACAATTTCCTCGCTAAAACAGTCAAATTTTGTCGACTTGTTGCATAATATGCGACTATTAAGTGGACAAAATTACACAATTTTCGATCACGAATTGCAAATTTTAGAAATTTTTATTTCGACTTTGAAAAACTGAAAATTTATTTTTTTTAATTCTGTAAATTTAACAATTCTTACGCTAATACTATTAAATTAAGTAGACTTGTTACTTAAGAGATGTTTATAAAGTGTGCTAATTTTCAAAACTTTAGATAACAAATTGCAAATTTTAGAATTTTTTATTTAGACTAGGAAGAACTGAAAATTTAATTTTCTGTAAGATCATGTAAGTTTGACAATTTCGACGCTAATGCAGTCAAATTTTGTGGACTTGTTGCATAATAGGGGATTATTAAGTGGACAAAATTACACAATTTTAGATCACGAATTGCAAATTTTAGAAATTTTTATTTCGACTTTGAAAAACTGGAAATTTATTTTTTTAAAATTTTGTAAATTTAACAATTTTTACGCTAATGCTATTAAATTAAGTAAACTTGTTACTTAAAAGATGTTTATAAAGTGTGCTAATTTTCAAAATTTTAGATAACAAATTGCAAATTTTAGAATTTTTTATTTCGACTAGGAAGAACTGAAAATTTAATTTTCTGTAAGATTATGTAAATTCGACAATTTTGACGCTAATACAAGCAAATTTTGTGGACTTGTTGCATAATAGGGGACTATTAAGTGGACAAAATTACACAATTTTAGATCACGAATTGCAAATTTTAGAAATTTTTATTTCGACTTTAAAAAACTGGAAATTTTTTTTTTTTTAATTCTGTCAATTTAACAATTTTTACGCTAATACTATTAAATTAAGTAGACTTGTTACTTAAGAGATGTTTATAAAGTGTGCTAATTTTCAAAACTTTAGATAACAAATTGCAAATTTTAGAATTTTTTATTTAGACTAGGAAGAACTGAAAATTTAATTTTCTGTAAGATCATGTAAGTTTGACAATTTCGACGCTAATGCAGTCAAATTTTGTGGACTTGTTGCATAATAGGGGATTATTAAGTGGACAAAATTACACAATTTTAGATCACGAATTGCAAATTTTAGAAATTTTTATTTCGACTTTGAAAAACTGGAAATTTATTTTTTTAAAATTTTGTAAATTTAACAATTTTTACGCTAATGCTATTAAATTAAGTAAACTTGTTACTTAAGAGATGTTTATAAAGTGTGCTAATTTTCAAAATTTTAGATAACAAATTGCAAATTTTAGAATTTTTTATTTCGACTAGGAAGAACTGAAAATTTAATTTTCTGTAAGATTATGTAAATTCGACAATTTTGACGCTAATACAAGCAAATTTTGTGGACTTGTTGCATAATAGGGGATTATTAAGCGAACAAAATTACACAATTTTAGATCACGAATTGCAAATTTTAGAAATTTTTATTTTGAGTTTGAAAAACGTAAAATTTATTTTTTTTTAATTCTGTGAATGTAACAATTTTTACGCTAATACTATTAAATTAAGTAGACTTGTTACTTAAGAGACGTTTATCAAGTGTGCTAATTTTCAAAATTTTAGATTACAAATTGCAAATTTTAGAATTTTTTATTTCGACTAGGAAGAACTGAAAATTTAATTTTCTGTAAGATCATGTAAGTTTGACAATTTCGACGCTAATACAGTCAAATTTTGTGGACTTGTTGCATAATAGGGGATTATTAAGTGGACAAAATTACACAATTTTAGATCACGAATTGCAAATTTTAGAAATTTTTATTTTGACTTTGAAAAACTGAAAATTTATTTTTTTTTAATTCTGTAAATTTAACAATTTTTACGCTAATACTATTAAATTAAGTAGACTTGTTACTTAAGAGATGTTTATAAAGTGTGCTAATTTTCAAAATTTTAGATTACAAATTGCAAATTTTAGAATTTTTTATTTTGACTAAGAAGAACTGAAAATTTTATTTTCTGTTAGATCATGTAAATTCGACAATTTCGACGCTAATGCAGTCAAATTTTGTGGACTTGTTGCCAAACAAGCGTTTTTCAAATATAGAAAATTACAAAATTTTAAATCACGAATTGCAAAATTGAAGTTTTGTTATTTTGACTAGAAAAAAGTGGAAACTCAAGTTTTTTAAAAACTCCGTGAATTTAACATTTTTGATGCTAATATTATCAAAATTAGTGAATTTGTTACTAGTAGTAAATTTCAGAATTATAGGTTACAAATTGCAAATTTTAGAATTTTTTATTTTGAATTAGAAATAACTCCAAATTTAATTTTATTTAAGATTCTGTAAATTTGACAATTGTGACGCTAATGCAGCCAAATTTAGTGGACTTGGTACTTAACTTGAGTTTATTAAGTGTACAAAATTTCTAAATTTTAGACCACGAATTGCAAATTTTGTAAATTTTTATTTTGACTAGAAAAAACTGAAAATTCAAATTTTTTAAAAACTTCTATAAATCTAACAATTTTTACATTAAAGTTATCAAACTTGGTGGACGTGTTAATTAAAAGATTTTTATAAAGTGTGCTAATTTTAAGAATTTTTGATTACAAATTACAAATTTTAAGAATTTTTTATTTTGACTAAAAAAGAACTCAAAATTTAATTTTTTTAAGATCATGTAAATTCTACAATTTTAACACAAATGCAGTCAAATTTGGTGGCCGTATTGCATAATAGGTGTTTATTAAGTGTACAAAAATTCAAAATTTTAAATCACAAATTGCAAAATTTTGGAAATTTTTATTTCGGCTATAAAAAACTGAAAATTCTTTTTTTTTTAATTCTGTAAATTCAACAATTTTTTTGTTAATGCAGTCATATTTGGTAGACTTGTTACTTAGCTTATTAAATGTCTAAAAATTTCAAAATTTTTTATCACAAATTGCAAATTTTAGAAATTTTTATTTCATGTAAGAAAATCTGTAAATTCAATTTTTTTTTAATGTTGTAAATCCAACAATAATTATGACGCTAATGTTGTCAAATTTCGTGGGCTTGTTACTTAAGAGGTATTAAGAAATGTTTGAATTTTAGAATTTTTTCCTTCTCGGAAAGCTTCAAAATTGTGAATTTTCAAAAATTTCTTAAAAATTTGACAATTTTGATGTTGCAGGTATCAATTTTTTGGTTTAAATGTTACTTTAAAAGCGTTTATTGAATATACTTAATTGCAGAATATTAAAATAAAACGCAAACATTTTAGAATGAGCTAAAAGCTAAAAATTGAAATGTTTCTTAAACTCTATAAATTCGACAGTATTGACATTAAAGTAATGAAATTTGGTGGACTTCTGGCTTTAGAAGCTTTAATCAGTGTACTAAATTAGAGAATTTTAGAATAAGAATCTAAAATTAGAATATTAATCTTGTGTCTCCGTTTTCCGTCCATCCAAAACTCCCCAATTTTTATTTCTTATTGGTCCCCATTAAAATTAAACTCGCAACCGCACAGCTCTATTTTCTTTTTTCCACTTGGGCGAAACTCATGTAAAACAAAACTTGCGCTAACTTTCGGCAAGCAAGATTAAACCCCACAATTCAGTTCAATGAATCATCAGTTGGTGCCGGCGTCACGACGCCGCCGCCGCCACCCCCGGCCGTTTATTTGGATACGCATTAGGTTGTTTGTTGTCCGGCGGCGGCGGCGACATCTTTATGTAGCTGCTGCATCTTCGCTGCGGGCCGATTTGTTTGTCAACATGGCGGCGCACGTGCCTCCTGTTGATGGTGGAATGGGAGAAACGACCAAGAACATTAACTTCTCATTACTGGGGTGGAATTTCCGGAATGATCGTCGCTACATCTACGCTACATTAAAAACTTTATTTTATGCGTTTCCCCCGCTGCGGCTCCGCCACTGTTAACGAGATTCGCTAATTAATACTTGTTGAGGCCTTGTAAACACCTTGTTTTTCCGCACAGGCCTGCCAACGCATTAAAACGAAATGTATTCAAAACGAGCGTTAAAAGTCCCTGTTCGAAGTCCGTATTTATCGCTCTTGAGTTCGTGCAATGGTGCCAACCACTTAGATATTGTTTGCCAGATAGGTGTCACCGGCGCTGTAATATGATAATAGCGCAGTGATTAATAGCCGGGGCCGCGGCCTTCGCCACGCTCGAACTTTGCCTATTTGTTATTGTTGTCAGCGCTACTTTACATAACGCCAACCTGTCTGACTCTTATTAACGACAAGTTAACTGGTCAACTGCCTCTCAACCCTCCACGTCAATTACGATACGAGACGGATTAATCCACTCCGCCAAAGTTGCAGGAAGGTTTAGACACGGGGATGAAATATTAATTTGGTCAGCGCTGGAAATAAATTTTAAGAGAGATTTTGGCAGTGAAACTTGCTCAAAATTAAAATGACGCGGCTGGAGAATTGCCAGGTTTGACAATGGTGGATGCGCTGGGCGACCACAACAAGTTTGGGCAGCATACGTCACAATTTTGGGCTTTTATTCTTTTGAGTTATGTTTTTGAAAGAGCGTAACATTTATATGTCGTAATTTTTTATTAAAATTTCACTTTACAAAATTTAGTTATTTGTTTGACCATAACTCAGTTATTTGTTGTTGTACGTCGATTTTGAGCCCGGATTTAAAATTTGAGCAAAATTCTGCGTAAAATGAGCTATAACAACTTAATTTTGCTCCAAAAGTAGGCGAGATATCAAGTTCAGAACTTTGACATAATTTTAGTAGTATTTAGTCTGTTGTCTGAGAATTTTGAAATTTTGAAACCTTCCTAAATTTCATCGTTTTAGCGCTAACACAACCAAAAATACAATTTTTTTATAAAATTTTGAAAGTTTTTGGTTCGTTCTGAAAATAAAAATTTCCAAAATCTGGGCCTGTTGCCCGAAATTCTTGAAATTTGGTACAGTAAATAAATAAGTTAAGGGTAGCAACCTCCCCAAATTTTATTGTTGTAGCACTAACAGAACTAAAGATACAATTTTTTTTACAAAATTTTGAAATTTTTTGGTTGATCCTAAAAATAAAAATTTCCATAATCTGAATCTGTTGGCTCAAAATTTTAAAATTTAGTACAGTTAATAAATGAGGTTAGAGTGGAAACCTCCTCAAATTTCATAGTTGTAGCGCTAACACAACCAATAATAGAATTTTTTTTTATAGAATTTTATAACTTTTTGGCTCCTCTTTAAAATAAAATTGTTTAAATTTTGAGTATATTGTCTGAGAATTTAGAAATTTGGTACATTTAATAAACGAGTTGAAGGTAGCAACCTTCTCAAATTTTATCGTTGTAGCGCTAACACAACCAAAGTACTTTTTTTTATAGAATTTTGAATTTTTTTGGTTTGTCCTGTAAATAAAAATTTCTAAAATCTGAGTTTAATTGCCTAAAAATTCTGAAAATTTGTACAGTCAATAAGTGAGTTAATTGTGTCAACGTCCTAAAATTTTGTCGTTGTAGCGCGAACACAACCAATAATACACACCTTTTTATAAAATTTTGAAATTTTTTGGTTGGTAAGAAAAATAAAAATTTCCAAAATCTGAGTCTGTTGTCTTAAAATTTTGAAATTTAGTACAGTTAATAAATGAGGTTAGAGTAGCAACCTCCCCAAATTTCATAGTTGTAGCGCTAACACAACTAATAATAGAACTTTTTATAGAATTTTGAATTTTTTTGGCTTGTCTTAAAAATAAAAATTTCTAAAATGTAAGTTTATTGCATTAAAAATTTTGAAATTTTGTACAGTTAATAAATGAGTTAATTGTATCAATGTCTTTAGGTTTCGTCGTTGTAGTGCTAACACAATCAATAATACATATTTTTTAATAAAATTTTGAAATTTTTTGGTTTGTAATAAAAATAAAAATTTCCATAATCTGAATCTGTTAACTTAAAATTTTGAAATTTGATACAGATAATAAGTAAGTTAATAGTAGTAACCTCTCCAAATTTCATCGTTGTAGCGCTAACACAACCAAAAATACATTTTTTTTCATACAATTTTGAAATTTTTTGGTTTGTTCTGAAAATAAAAATTTATAAAATCTAGGCCTTTTGCCTGAAAATCTTGAAACTTAGTGTAGTAAATAAATAAGTTAAGGGTGGACACCCCCTTAAATTTTATTGTTATAGCACTAACACAACTACAGATACATTTTTTTTTACAAAATTTTGAAATTTTTTTGGTTGGTCCTAACAATAAAAATTTCCTTAATCTGAATTTGTTGGCTCAAAATTTTGAGATTTAGTACAGTTAATAAATGAAATTAGGGTAGCAACCTCCCCTAATTTCCGCAAATTTCACAACTGTAGCGCTAACACAACCAATAATACAATTTTTTTATAGAATTTTAAAACTTTGTTGCTCCTTAAAATAAAAAATTTTTAAATTTTATTCTTTGCCTGAGAATTTAAAAATTTGGTACACTTAATAAACAAGTTAAATGTAGCAACTTCCTGTAATTTTATCGTTGTAGCATTAGCACAACCAAAAATACAATTTTTTTATAAAATTTTGACTTTTTCTAGTTTGTCCTGAAAATAAAATTTTTTAAAATTTGAGTTGATTGCCTAAGAGTCTTGAAATTTTGTACAGTTAATAAATGAGTTAATTTTATCAACGTCCTAAAATTTCGTCGTTGTAGCGCTAACACAACCGACGATACATATTTTTTTATAAAATTTTGAAACTTTTTGGTTTGTGATAAAAATAAAAATTTCCATAACCTGAATCTGTTGGCTCAAAGTTTTAAAATGTGATACAGATAATAAGTAAGTTAATAGTAGCAACCTCTTCAAATTTCATCGTTGTAGCGATAACACAACCAAAAATACTTTTTTTTTCATAAAATTTTGAAATTTTTTGGTTTGTTCTGAAAATAAAAATTTCTAAAATCTAGGCCTTTTGCCTGAAAATCTTGAAACTTGGTGTAGTAAATAAATAAGTTAAAGGTGGCAACCCCCTTAAATTTTATTGTTATAGCACTAACACAACCAAAAATACATTTTTTTTTACAAAATTTTGAAATTTTTTTGGTTGGTACTAACAATAAAAATTTCCACATTCTGAATTTGTTGGCTCAAAATTTTGAGATTTAGTACAGTTAATAAATGAAATTAGGGTAGCAACCTCCCCTAATTTCCGCAAATTTCACAACTGTAGCGCTAACACAACCAATATTTAAAACTTTGTGGCTCCTTAAAATAAAAAATTTTTAAATTTTATTCTTTGCCTGAGAATTTAGAAATTTGGTACACTTAATAAACAAGTTAAATGTAGCAACTTCCTGTAATTTTATCGTTGTAGCATTAGCACAACCAAAAATACAATTTTTTTATAAAATTTTGACTTTTTTTAGTTTGTCCTGAAAATAAAAATTTCTAAAATTTGAGTTGATTGCCTAAGAGTCTTGAAATTTTGTACAGTTAATAAATGAGTTAATTTTATCAACGTCCTAAAATTTCGTCGTTGTAGCGCTAACACAACCGACGATACATATTTTTTTATAAAATTTTGAAACTTTTTGGTTTGTAATAAAAATAAAAATTTCCATAACCTGAATCTGTTGGCTCAAAGTTTTGAAATTTGATACAGATAATAAGTAAGTTAATAGTAGCAACCTCTTCAAATTTCATCGTTGTAGCGATAACACAAACAAAAATACTTTTTTTTTCATAAAATTTTGAAATTTTTTGGTTTGTTCTGAAAATAAAAATTTCTAAAATCTAGGCCTTTTGCCTGAAAATCTTGAAACTTGGTGTAGTAAATAAATAAGTTAAGGGTGGCAACCCCCTTAAATTTTATTGTTATAGCACTAACACAACTACAGATACATTTTTTTTTACAAAATTTTGAAATTTTTTTGGTTGGTCTTAACAATAAAAATTTCCATAATCTGAATTTGTTGCCTCAAAATTTTGAGATTTAGTACAGTTAAGAAATGAAATTAGGGTAGCAACCTCCCCTAATTTCCGCAAATTTTGCAACTGTAGCGCTAACACAACCAATAATAGAATTTTTTTATAGAATTTTAAAACTTTGTGGCTCCTTAAAATAAAAATTTTTTAAATTTTATTCTTTGCCTGAGAATTTAGAAATTTGGTACACTTAATAAACAAGTTAAATGTAGCAACTTCCTGTAATTTTATCGTTGTAGCATTAGCACAACCAAAAATACAATTTTTTTATAAAATTTTGACTTTTTTTAGTTTGTCCTGAAAATAAAAATTTCTAAAATTTGAGTTGATTGCCTAAGAGTCTTGAAATTTTGTACAGTTAATAAATGAGTTAATTTTATACGTCCTAAAATTTCGTCGTTGTAGCGCTAACACAACCGACGATACATATTTTTTTATAAAATTTTGAAACTTTTTGGTTTGTAGTAAAAATAAAAATTTCCGTAACCTGAATCTGTTGGCTCAAAGTTTTGAAATTTGATACAGATAATAAGTAAGTTAATAGTAGTAACCTCTTCAAATTTCATCGTTGTAGCGCTAACAAAACCAAAAATACATTTTTTTTCATAAAATTTTGAAATTTTTTGGTTTGTTCTGAAAATAAACATTTCTAAAATCTAGGCCTTTTGCCTGAAAATCTTAAAACTTGGTGTAGTAAATAAATCAGTTAAGGGTGGCAACCCCCTTAAATTTTATTGTTATAGCACTAACACAACCAAAAATACATTTTTTTTACAAAATTTTGAAATTTTTTTGGTTGGTCCTAACAATAAAAATTTCCTTAATCTGAATTTGTTGGCTCAAAATTTTGAGATTTAGTACAGTTAATAAATGAAATTAGGGTAGCAACCTTCCCTAATTTCCGCAAATTTTACAACTGTAGCGCTAACACAACCAATAATAGAATTTTTTTATAGAATTTTAAAACTTTGTGGCTCCTTAAAATAAATTTTTTTTAAATTTTATTCTTTGCCTGAGAATTTAGAAATTTGGTACACTTAATAAACAAGTTAAATGTAGCAACTTCCTGTAATTTTATCGTTGCAGCATTAGCACAACCAAAAATACAATTTTTTTATAAAATTTTGACTTTTTCTAGTTTGTCCTGAAAATAAAATTTTTTAAAAATTGAGTAGATTGCCTAAGAGTTTTGAAATTTTGTACAGTTAATAAATGAGTTAATTTTATCAACGTCCTAAAATTTCGTCGTTGTAGCGCTAACACAACCGACGATACATATTTTTTTATAAAATTTTGAAACTTTTTGGTTTGTAGTAAAAATAAAAATTTCCGTAACCTGAATCTGTTGGCTCAAAGTTTTGAAATTTGATACAGATAATAAGTAAGTTAATAGTAGCAACCTCTTTAAATTTCATCGTTGTAGCACAAATACAACCAAAAATACAATTTTTTTAAAGAATTTTGAAACATTTTATATCATCCTAAAAATAAAAATTTCTACAATCTGCATCTGTTGCTCCAGAGTTTTAAAATTTGGCACAGTTGATAAATGAGTTAAGCGTATTAACCTACCCAAATTTCATCGCTGTAGCACTAGTACAACTAAAAGTACGATTTTTTTTATCAATTTTTGAAAGTTTGTCTTAAAATTTAACATACATATTGCAGGAATATTACCATTTTATTCCAAAGAAATTTATTTTTATTTTAAGTGAATTAGATACTGTACGCATAATAATTGACAACGCCTAAAATTTTGTGTCCTCGGCTGTCTACAAAGAAGGAAAAATAGTAAAAATTTCTCCATAAATAGGTAAAACAGAGCTCGTTCTCATAACTCTTCCCATTCTCTTACATTGTTAGGATTTATAGTAGTCACAGTTCTGCTGAGCTTTCTGTAATGCGGTCGTTTCACCATTTTTTAATATCTCAAAAGCTTCTTTGGCGCTTTCATCCCTCATCCTCTTCGTTTCTATCAGCAACAACCTCACGTCGTTCTCATTATCAGCCGTCTCATTCAACAGGAGATACGGGAAAGCGGAAGAGTGTGCGGCTTATCGCTTAATCCCGACTGTCCTCATATATCACGGGACCACCGTTGCTTCTTTTCGAAAGGACAGTGCGCACGACCACTCAGCCAGTTGCTGGCATTACCGACGACGCCACGCTCTGCAGATATTTCTCGAGCGACGTGTCCTATCGCAGGACAAACCGGAACCAAGGATAACGGAAACTGGCAACCGGCCATTTCATGCATCCATTGCTTTTTTCCTCGCGAACACGCCCTTCTTTCGCGAGCAGCAAAATGGGCGCAATAAAAATATTTAAGATGTTGTAAACCGAACATGCACGTACAAATAAAGAAGAGTGAAAATATCGGCGCGCATTATCGCCGAAAATTGGATTTGGCGCAAAAAAGAGCGAAAATTCGGCATCACTTCCGGGCTTTTAGTCCCTCACCATCCGCAAAATCTGCATAGGGTGCGCACCCTTGATCGAGTTACAGCCGGTGAAAGCCGTCGTCGTAAACGAATAATCGTAAAAGCCACCTAAAGTCGGCCAGAATCGATCGCAGAATGAAACATTCATCTTGATTTGGTTTGAACCTCTGGAACAATCGCCCGATAAAAACAGACACACCGCGAATTCTTCCGGAAATTCCTCCACTTCCGGCCGCAGTTTCCGGAGTGGGGCGTCGTCGGGATGTCGCTCACGTCTCTCCCGAATTTACATTGTCGAGAGTAAATTACAGGGGCTCAGGAGGAGAGATTTGGCCCCACGGGAGATGACAGTTTATTGGGATAAGCACTTAATAGACGCCAGGATGGGGCTGCCTAACTTCGTTACGCCATTGCCTTAATTCATAAAGCTTTTGTTTTCGCATTGTCTTTGTTCGCTTTGAAAGATATTGGTGTTGAAAGTAAGTGCTTCTTTATTTTCGCGGTGCGGGAAGGAGAGGGCGTGCATTAAAGAAACTTTCCGGGATGAGCGACGTTCCGGCGACTGCTGCACCCCTCGGTGTAAACAGCACAATTGAAAAATCATCATAGGGAAACTCGCCCTTCTTTAAAACATCCACTTGTGGAACGCAGAAACTCTTACAAAAGCTGCAAACTTTTTACATCCACTCTGGCGGACGGGCCGAACTTTCGATCAATAATTCCTTTTGTCGCTATTTTATTTATACTGAAAATAGTTTCGGCTCTCGTCTATCAAAAAGCAATTCATTTTTTGGTAAATGTTCGTTATATCGACTTTTGTTTATTGCCCCTGATCAAACTGTTTAAAACCTAGAAGGTTCTGGATTTTTCAATTACCGAAAATTACATTTTTTATAGAATTTTGAAACTTTTTGAGTCGTCCTGAAAATAAAAATTTCTAAAATATAAGAGAATTTTGAAATTTAGTACGGTTAATAAATCTGTTAAGAAAAGCAACCACTTCAAATTTTGTCGCTGTAGCGCCAACACAGTCAATAGTACCATTTTTTTTATAAAATTTTGAAACTTTTTGAGTCGTTCTAAAAACAAAAATTTATAAAATCTGAGCCTTTCGTCTGAGAATTTTGAAATTCGGTATAGATAAAAAATAAGTTAAGGGTATAAACCTTCCCAAAATTTGTTGTAGTACAAACAGATTCAAAGATAAAAAAAAATATTAAATTTTGAAACTTTTTGTTTCTTCTAAAAATAAAAATTTTTAAAATCTGATTCTATCGAATGAAAATTTTGAAGTTTGGTACACTTTATAAGTGAGTTAAGGGTATAAATCTCCTCAAATTTCGTAGTTGTAGCACTAACACAACCAAAGATACAATTTTTTTTATAAAATTTTGGAACTTTTTAGTTTATCTAATAAATAAAAATTTCCAAAATCAGAGTCTGTTGCCTGAAAATTTTGAAATTTGGTACTGTTAATAAATAAGTTAAAAGTAGCAACCTCCTCAAATTTCATCGCTGTAGCACCAACGTAGCCAATAATACAATTTTTTTTTATTGAATTTTGAAACTTTTTGTTTCTTTCTAAAAATAAAAATTTCTAAAATCTGATTCTGTTGCTTGAAAATTTTGAAATTTAGTACAGTTTATAAGTGAGTTGAGGGTATAAATCTCTCCAAATTTTGTAGTTGTAGCACTAACACAACCAAAGATACAACTTTTTTATAGAATTTTAAAAATTTTTGGTTTATCTAATAAATAATAATTTCCAAAATCAGAGTCTTTTGCCTGAAAATTTTGAAATTTGGTACAGTTTATAAGTGCGCTAAAGGTATAAATCTTCCTAAATTTAGTCGTTGTAGCAATAACATAACCAAAGATAGATTTTTTTTATAAAATCTTGAAACTATTTGGTACATCTAAAAAATAAAATTTTTCAAAATCTGAGTCTGTTGCCTGAGTATTTTGAAATTTGGTACTGTTAATAAATAAGTTAAAAGTAGCAACCTCCTCAAATTTCATCGCTGTAGCACCAACATAGCCAATAATACAATTTTTTTGAATGAATTTTGAAACTTTTTGGTTTTTCCTAAAAATAAAATTTCTAAAATCTGAGTCTGTTGCCTAAAAATTTTAAAATTTAGTATAGTTAATAAATAAGTTAAGGGTATAAACTTCCCCAGAGTTTGTCGTAGTAGCACTTACACAATCAAAGATAAAAAAAATTTTAAATTTTGAAACTTTCTGTTTCTTCCTAAAAATAAAAATTTCTAAAATCTGATTCTGTTGCTTGAAAATTTTGAAATTTAGTACAGTTTATAAGTGGGTTAAGGGTATAAATCTCTCCAAATTTTGTAGTTGTAGAACTAACACAACCAAAGATACAACTTTTTTATAGAATTTTGAAACTTTTTGGTTTATCTAATAAATAATAATTTCCAAAATCAGAGTTTTTTGCCTGAAAATTTGGTACAGTTTATAAGTGAGCTAAGGGTATAAATCTCCCTAAATTTAGTCGTTGTAGCAATAACCTAATCAAAGATAGATTTTTTTTTTATAAACTTGAAACTATTTGGTACATCTAAAAAATTTAATTTTTCGTAATCTGAGTCTGTTGCCTGAGTATCTTGAAATTTGGGACACTTAATAAATGACTTAAAAGTAGCAACCTCCCCAAATTTCATCGCTGTAGAACTAACATAGCCAATAATACAATTTTTTTTTATTAAATTTTGAAACTTTTTGGTATTTCCTGAAAATAAAATTTTTAAAATCTGAGTCTGTTGCCTAAGAATTTTGAAATTTGGTATAGTTAATAAATAAGTTAAGGGTATAAACTTCCCCGGATTTTGTCGTAGTGGCACTTACACAATCAAAGATAAAAAAAATTATTAAATTTTGAAACTTTTTGTTTCTTCCTAAAAATAAAAATTTCTAAAATCTGATTTTGTTGCTTGAAAATTTTGAAATTCAGTACAGTTTATAAGGGTATAAATTTCTCCAAATTTTGTAGTTGTAGCACTAACACAACCAAAGATACAATTTTTTTATAGAATTTTGAAACTTTTTGGTTTATCTAATAAATAATAATTTGAAAAATCAGAGTCTTTAGACTGAAAATTTTAAAATTTGGTACAGTTTATAAGTGAACTAAGGGTATAAATTTCCCTAAATTTAGTCGTTGTAGCAATAACATAACCAAAGAAAGATTTTTTTTATAAAATTTTGAAACTATGTATTTGGTACGTCTAAAAATTAAAATTTTTCAAAATCTGAGTCTGTTGCCTGAGTATTTTGAAATTTGGTACAGTTAATAAGTGACTAAAAAGTAGCAACCTCCCCAAATTTCATCGCTGTAGAACAACATAGCCAATAATACAATTTTTTTTATTGAATTTTGAAACTTTTTGGTTTTTCCAAAAAATAAAAATTTATAAATTCTGAGTCTGTAGCCTGAGAATTTTGAAATTTGGTACAGTTAATGAATAAGATAAAAGTATAAACCTCCTTAAATTTCGTCGTTGTAGAACAAAATCTAAGTTTGTTGCCTAAAAATTTTGAAATTTGGTACAGTTAATAAATGAGTTAAGTGTATGACATGTATGACGGACCGAATTTTCGATCAATAATTCCTTTTGTCGCAATTTTATTTATCCTGACTGAAAATAGTTTCGTCCATTAAAAAGCAATTTATTTTTCGGTTAATGTTCATTATCTCCACTCTTGTTTATTGCCCCTGATCAAACCGTTCAAAACCTAAAGGGTTCTGCATTTTCCAATTATCGAAAATTACACGGTGTCCTGAATAAATCGAACTGCTTTGAGTTGAATCCTCTTCGAATCGCTCCTCTCTCGTGTACAATCAACCAAGTTAATGCATTAAAAGGACTCAAGGATAAATAACGACTCACATCGTCTCCCCGACTCCTGATCTGCCATAAATTCGGATCCCTTTAAAACTCGCAATCAACATGCGGCCATTAGTGCTGCTGTGGACGCGTATATATCAAGTCGGGATCGGTAGGAGGATCGCATTATCTATAGCAGACGGATCCTGTATCCTGCTGCGTCCTTGCAGACTGTCCTTGTGAAAGCCAACGCCGATAGTACAAGGCCTTATCTCGTCACTCTCTAAGCTTTCGCTCGTGTGCCAGTTAGGGGATTAGGGGATGGTAAAATATCGCTCAATTAGGGACACATTCAAATGACGGCAAAAAGGGTGGCGGGGCGGGAGAGGCGCTGTCATATTAGGGTTTGTTGTGGTCGCCCGGCGCATCCACCATTTTCAAAAAACTATTTTATCAACCGATTTGAGATAAAACTACTTTGTTTTTTTGGTAAGAAATTAGATTTTTCAAGAATCAAAAGTTTGAGTTTTTTGGAAAAATGCAAGACTAAAACTATGGCAAAGTTCTGGGGTCCATATCTTGCTTAATTTTTGAGCTAAATTGAGTTTTTGCAACCCATTTTACGCAGAATTGTACGAAGATTTCAAATCTGAATTGGAAGTTTAAATCCGACAACAAATAATTGAGTTATGACCGATCAAAGTTTCGGATACTTGATTTTCACTTTTCCTATTCACGCTAAGACGAAATTAGAGAAGGTTGATACACTTAACTTATTTATTAACTGTACTATATTTTAAAAGTTTTAAGCAACAGACTCAGATTTTGGAAATTTTTGTTTTTGAGACGAACAAAAAAGTTTCAAAATTCTATAAAAAAAAAATTGTGTTTTTAGTTGTGTTAGCGCTACAACCACGAAATTTGAGGAGGTTTATACCCTTAACTCAATTATTAATTATATTAAAAAAAAATTCAAAATTCTTAGGCAACAAACTCAGATTTTGGAAATTTTTATTTTTAAAACGAACCAAAAAGTTTCAAAATTTTATAAAAAAAATTATTTTTAGTTGTGTTAGTGCTACAACAACAAAATTTGAGGAGGTTAATACCCTTAACTTATTTATTAACTGCACTAAATTTCAAAATTCTCAGACAACAAATTCAAATTTTGAAAATTTTTATATTTAGGACAAACCAAAAATGTAGTATTTTTGGTTGTGTTAGCACTACAACGACGAAATTTAAAAAGATTGATACACTTAACTCTTTTATTAACTGTACCAAAATTCAAATTCTTACGCAAGACTCATATTTTAAAATTTTTTATTTTTAAGACGAATCAAAAATATTCGAAATTTTTAAAAAAAAATGTAGCTTTGGTTGTGGTGGCGCTACTGCGATGAAATTTGAGGAGGTTACTACGTTTAGCTCTTTAATTAACTGTTCCAAATTTCAAACTTTTAGGTAATAAACTCAGTTTTTAGAAATTTTTATTTTTAGGGTTAATCAAAAAGTTTCAAAATTCTATAAAAAAAATTGTATTTTCGGTTGTGTTCCTGCTACATCGACGAAATTTAAGAAGGTTTATACCTATAACTCGTTTATTAACTGTACCAAATTTCAAAATTCTTAGACAATAAACTCAGATTTTGAAAATTTTTATTTTTAAAACGAACCAAAAAGTTTCAAAATTCTATAAAAAAAATTGTATCTTTGGTTGTGTTAATGCTACAATGACGAAATTTGGGGAGATTGCCACTTTTGACTCATTTATTAACTGTACCAAGTTTCAAAATTGTCAGGTGACAATTTTTTTAAATTTTTATTTTTAGGAAGAACCAAAAAGTTTCAAAATTCAATAAAAAAAAAATTATTATTTGCTGTGTTGGTGCTACATCGATGAAATTTGGGGAGGTTGCTATCCTTAACTCTTTTATTAACTATACCAAATTTCAAAATTCTTAGGCAATAAACTCAGATTTTGAAAATTTTTATTTTTAGGGTTAACCAAAAAGTTTTAAAATTTTATAAAAAAAATTGTATTTTCGGTTGTGTTCCTGCTACATCGACAAAAGTTAAGA
Organism: Gnatocerus cornutus; assembly: GCA_029298725.1. Lineage (NCBI taxonomy): Eukaryota > Metazoa > Arthropoda > Insecta > Coleoptera > Tenebrionidae > Gnatocerus > Gnatocerus cornutus. The sequence continues at coordinate 22,156,227 of CM055510.1, forward strand.
AGGTTTATTCCTATAACTCGTTTATTAACTGTACCAAATTTCAAAATTCGTAGGCAATAAACTCAGATTTTGAAAATTTTTATTTTTAAGACGAACCAAAAAGTTTCAAAATTCTATAAAAAAAATTTTATCTTTGGTTATGTTAATACTACAATGACGAAATTTGGGGAGATTACCACTTTTGACTCATTTATTAACTGTACCAAGTTTCAAAATTGTCAGGTAACAGATTTTTTAAATTTTTATTTTTAGGAAGAACCAAAAAGTTTCAAAATTCAATAAAAAAAAATTATTATTTGCTGTGTTGGTGCTACATCGATGAAATTTGGGGAGGTTGCTATCCTTAACTCTTTTATTAACTATACCAAATTTCAAAATTCTTAGGCAATAAACTCAGATTTTGAAAATTTTTATTTTTAGGGTTAACCAAAAAGTTTTAAAATTTTATAAAAAAAATTGTATTTTCGGTTGTGTTCCTGCTACATCGACAAAAGTTAAGAAGGTTTATTCCTATAACTCGTTTATTAACTGTACCAAATTTCAAAATTCGTAGGCAATAAACTCAGATTTTGAAAATTTTTATTTTTAAGACGAACCAAAAAGTTTCAAAATTCTATAAAAAAAATTTTATCTTTGGTTATGTTAATACTACAATGACGAAATTTGGGGAGATTACCACTTTTGACTCATTTATTAACTGTACCAAGTTTCAAAATTGTCAGGTAACAGATTTTTTAAATTTTTATTTTTAGGAAGAACCAAAAAGTTTCAAAATTCAATAAAAAAAAATTATTATTTGCTGTGTTGGTGCTACATCGATGAAATTTGGGGAGGTTGCTATCCTTAACTCTTTTATTAACTATACCAAATTTCAAAATTCTTAGGCAATAAACTCAGATTTTGAAAATTTTTATTTTTAGGGTTAACCAAAAAGTTTTAAAATTTTATAAAAAAAATTGTATTTTCGGTTGTGTTGCTGCTACATCGACAAAAGTTAAGAAGGTTTATACCTATAACTCGTTTATTAACTGTACCAAATTTCAAAATTCTTAGGCAATAAACTCAGATTTTGAAAATTTTTATTTTTAAGACGAACCAAAAAGTTTCAAAATTCTATAAAAAAAATTGTATCTTTGGTTATGTTAATACTACAATGACGAAATTTGGGGAGATTACCACTTTTGACTCATTTATTAACTGTACCAAATTTCAAAATTGTCAGGTAACAGATTTTTTAAATTTTTATTTTTAAGAAGAACCAAAAAGTTTCAAAATTCAATAAAAAAAAATTATTATTTGCTGTGTTGGTGCTACATCGATGAAATTTGGGGAGGTTGCTATCCTTAACTCTTTTATTAACTATACCAAATTTCAAAATTCTCAGGCAACAGACTCAGATTTTGAAAATTTTTGTTTTTTAGATGATCCAAAAAGTTTCAAGATTTTATAAAAAAAATTGTATCTTTGGTTGTGTTAGCGCTACAACGACGAAATTTAGGGAAGTTTATACCCTTAACTCATTTATTAACTGTATTAAATTTCAAATTTTTCAGACCACAGACTCAAATTTTAGAAATGTTTATTTTTGGGACAAACCAAAAAGTTTCAAAATTCTTACAAAAAAAAGGTATTTTTGGTTGTGTTAGCACTACATCGACAAAATTTAGAAAGATTTATACCCTGAATTGAGTCATTAACTGTAACAAATTTTTAAATTCTCAGACAGCAGACTCAGATTTTAAAAATATTTATTTTTTAGATGAAGCAAAAAGTTTCAAAATTCTATAAAAAAATTGTATCTTTGGTTGTCCTAATCCTACAACGAGGAAATTTGGAGAGGTTTATACGTTTATTGTATTTATTAATTGTACCAAATTTCAAAATTTTTAGGCAAGACTCAGATTTTGGAAATTTTTATTTTTAGGACAAACCAAAAAGTTTGAAAATTTAATAAAAAAATTGTATTTTTGGATCTGTTGGCGCTAAGGAGATGAAATTTAGAGAGAATACTACTTTTGACTTAGTTATTAATACAACCAAATTTTAAAATTTTCAGACGAAAGACTCGGATTTAAAAAAAAAATATTTTTAGAACGACTCAAAAAGTTTCAAAATTCTATAAAAAAAATTGTACTATTGGCTGTGTTGGTGCTGCAACGATGAAATTTGAGGAGGTTGCTTTTTTTAATAAATTTATTAACTGTATAAAATTTCAAATTCCTCAGACAACAGGCTTAAATTTTAGAAATTTTTATTTTCAGAACGAACCCAGAGGTTTCAAAATTAAAATTTGTGTTTCTAGTTGTGTTAGCGCTGCAACAATGAAATTTGAGAAAGTTGACACTTTTAATTCGTTTATTATCTGTACTAAATTTCAAAATTTTTAAGCAACAGACTTAGATTTTAGAAATTTTTATTTTTATGACGTTCAAAAAATTTCAAAAAAAAAAAATTACTATTGATTGTGTTGGCGCTACAACAAGGTCTGTACATGTATAAAAGCATTGTAATAAAAATAACACTTCCACCGCACGAAACGTCTCAATCTGCCGAATCGTCCGACATTACGAAAATCGCTCTCCAATTAAGTCCGAGCGCATGATTTCCGGAAGCTGAAAAATCCCCGTCCCATTAAATCAACAAAAGTGTCTCGTATAAAAGGAATAAAAACAGTTTACTTCTTACATATCATCTACACTGCGCAGATAATGTTTACGACGCGTTCGCAGGCACTAAACTCGCAGCATTATAAGCCGCCGATAAGAATGGCAGAAAGCTTCAATTGTATTTTTGCCACGTTCATCTGCAATTGCAAATGAGACAGTTGACTAATGGCGAGGATAAATCACACAAAAGACCCTTTTTAAATCTTAAAGAGTGACAGGGCCGATGGCAATCGCCTCGAGGCCATTATCTAAAGCGCCATTAGTCAGGTCAGATTAAATTACCCACTTGAGCTCCGATGGTTTCCTGATCGGGATTTTTAATTTCCGCCGAGCGCAATTCCGCCAAAGAAATAAATATTCATTCGGGGAGTCGAAAGCGATCCAGAAAAGTGTTGCTAGTTTGGAACATCTTCGGGTTTTTTCGCGCACTTCCTCATGAAAGCTGCAATGCGCACCCCGATCGCCGCCTCCACGTGAGTTGCCGCATGACGGAGATGCTCCAACCCAGCCCGGGATTAGATAATAAAAGCCGTTTAGACTGCGTGTTAACCGATAATTGCTTATTAAATTACGTTTAAACTGCCGTAAATCCAATTTTAAGCGCAAATATGAAAAGTTAAATCGACAGTATCGGTCCGAATACACTTTGCCAAACAGCTTGTAAAATACTATTATTATATCGATAGCGAGTACTTGTTGGTTGTTATGGCTATTGCTGCACATTGATTTAACACCGTTATGAAGCAGTAATGGAACTTTACCGGTACTAAATTGCTGCATCGTGAAGCTAACTGCAATCGAATTTACATGCGAAGTTTACCTTCGCCATGGGATTCCCAGAGACAGGGGCGGAATTTTTACAGTACCATGAAAAACCTGACAATTAAATATTTATTAATTTAGAAAGTGTGGTAGAAATTCGCTTTTAAATTTACAGGAGCATAGAATAAATAACTCCGTAATTACAGTGTCATTGCAATTTTAATAACCATATTGCTTTATATTCCATCAATATTTAATTAAAACGATCCATAAATAATTTCAACTGAAATTTGTTGGTTAACTTCACACCCACATTTAATTTGATTGATCCTGGGATTTTGCATAAACAAAACTTTCATAAAGGATATAGAAATCAGCTGATAAATAATAATTTGAAGCAGCATTAATTTAATTACTAGTTAATGGAAACGTTCAAACATTCTACTTGCACCTGCTTCACTTCTCTAGAGGTCAGTCCTGAAGTATGTTCAAAATAAAAATTTGTATCTTTGGTTTTGTTAGTGCCACAACAATGAAATTTGACGAGATTGATACTTTTAACTCATTTATTAACTGTACCAAATTTTAAAATTTTCAAGCGACAGACTTAGGTTTTAATTTTTTTCATTTTTGGACGAACTAAAAAGATTCAAAATTTAAAATAAAAATTTGTATCTTTGGTTGTGTTAAAGCCACATTGATGAAATTTAGGGAGGTTGTTACCCTTAATTACTTTATATATTGTGCCAAATTTCAAAATCCTCAGACAACAGACTTTGATTTTAGCAATTTTTAATTTTAAGACGAACCAAAAAGTATCAAAGTTCTATCAAAAAAATCGTACTTTTTGTTGTGTTAGCGCTACAACGATGAAATTTGGAAAGGTTGCTACCCTCAACTGTTTTAATAACTCTACCAAATTTCAAAATTTTCAGTTAACGGAATCTGATTTTGGAAATTTTTATTTTTAGAACACACTAAAAAGTTTCAAAATTCTATAAAAAATTCGGATTTTTGGTTGTGTTAGCGCTACAACAATGAAATTTGGGGGGGTTGATATTCTTAACTCATTCATTAACTGTACTAAATTTTAAAATTTTCAAGCGACAGACTTAGGTTTTAATTTTTTTCATTTTTGGACGAACTAAAAAGATTCAAAATTTAAAATAAAAATTTGTATCTTTGGTTGTGTTAAAGCCACATTGATGAAATTTAGGGAGGTTGTTACCCTTAATTACTTTATATATTGTGTCAAATTTCAAAATCCTCAGACTACAGACTTTGATTTTAGCAATTTTTAATTTTAAGGCGAACCAAAAAGTATCAAAGTTCTATAAAAAAAAATCGTACTTTTTGTTGTGTTAGCGCTACAACGATGACATTTGGAAAGGTTGCTACCCTTAACTGTTTTATTAACTGTACCAAATTTCAAAATTTTCAGGTAACGGATTCCGATTTTGGAAAATTTTATTTTTAGAACACACTAAAAAGTTTCAAAATTCGATAAAAAATTCGGATTTTTGGTTGTGTTAGCGCTACAACAATGAAATTTGGGGAGGTTGATATTCTTAACTCATTCATTAACTGTACTAAATTTTAAAATTTTCAAGCGACAGACTTAGGTTTTAAATTTTTTTCATTTTTGGACGAACTAAAAAGATTCAAAATTCAAAATAAAAATTTGTATCTTTGGTTGTGTTAAAGCCACATTGATGAAATTTAGGGAGGTTGTTACCCTTAATTACTTTATGAATTGTGCCAAATTTCAAAATCCTCAGACAACAGACTTTGATTTTAGCAATTTTTAATTTTAAGACGAACCAAAAAGTATCAAAGTTTTATCAAAAAAATCGTACATTTTGTTGTGTTAGCGCTACAACGATGAAATTTGGAAAGGTTGCTACCCTTAACCGTTTTATTAACTGTACCAAATTTCAAAATTTTCAGGTAACGGATTCCGATTTTGGAAAATTTTATTTTTAGAACACACTAAAAAGTTTCAAAATTCGATAAAAAATTCGGATTTTTGGTTATGTTAGCGCTACAACAATGAAATATGGGGAGGTTGATATTCTTAACTTACTTATTAACTGTACCAAATTTTAAAATTTTCAAGCGACAGACTTAGGTTTTAAATTTTTTTTATTTTCAAAATAAAAATTTGTATCTTTGGTTGTGTTAAAGCCACATTGATGAAATTTAGGGAGGTTGTTACCCTTAATTACTTTATGAATTGTGCCAAATTTCAAAATCCTCAGACAACAGACTTTGATTTTAGCAATTTTTAATTTTAAGACGAACCAAAAAGTATCAAAGTTTTATCAAAAAAATCGTACATTTTGTTGTGTTAGCGCTACAACGATGAAATTTGGAAAGGTTGCTACCCTTAACTGTTTTATTAACTGTACCAAATTTCAAAATTTTCAGGTAACGGATTCCGATTTTGGAAAATTTTATTTTTAGAACACACTAAAAAGTTTCAAAATTCGATAAAAAATTCGGATTTTTGGTTGTGTTAGCGCTACAACAATGAAATATGGGGAGGTTGATACTCTTAACTCATTTATTAACTGTACCAAATTTTAAAATTTTCAAGCGACAGACTTAGGTTTTAAATTTTTTTCATTTTTGGACGAACTAAAAAGATTCAAAATTCAAAATAAAAATTTGTATCTTTGGTTGTGTTAAAGCCACATTGATGAAATTTAGGGAGGTTGTTACCCTTAATTACTTTATGAATTGTGCCAAATTTCAAAATCCTCAGACAACAGACTTTGATTTTAGCAATTTTTAATTTTAAGACGAACCAAAAAGTATCAAAGTTTTATCAAAAAAATCGTACATTTTGTTGTGTTAGCGCTACAACGATGAAATTTGGAAAGGTTGCTACCCTTAACTGTTTTATTAACTGTACCAAATTTCAAAATTTTCAGGTAACGGATTCCGATTTTGGAAAATTTTATTTTTAGAACACACTAAAAAGTTTCAAAATTCGATAAAAAATTCGGATTTTTGGTTGTGTTAACGCTACAACAATGAAATATGGGGAGGTTGATATTCTTAACTTACTTATTAACTGTACCAAATTTTAAAATTTTCAAGCGACAGACTTAGGTTTTAAATTTTTTTCATTTTTGGACGAACTAAAAAGATTCAAAATTCAAAATAAAAATTTGTATCTTTGGTTGTGTTAAAGCCACATTGATGAAATTTAGGGAGGTTGTTACCCTTAATTACTTTATGAATTGTGCCAAATTTCAAAATCCTCAGACAACAGACTTTGATTTTAGCAATTTTTAATTTTAAGACGAACCAAAAAGTATCAAAGTTTTATCAAAAAAATCGTACATTTTGTTGTGTTAGCGCTACAACGATGAAATTTGGAAAGGTTGCTACCCTTAACTGTTTTATTAACTGTACCAAATTTCAAAATTTTCAGGTAACGGATTCCGATTTTGGAAAATTTTATTTTTAGAACACACTAAAAAGTTTCAAAATTCGATAAAAAATTCGGATTTTTGGTTGTGTTAACGCTACAACAATGAAATATGGGGAGGTTGATATTCTTAACTTACTTATTAACTGTACCAAATTTTAAAATTTTCAAGCGACAGACTTAGGTTTTAAATTTTTTTCATTTTTGGACGAACTAAAAAGATTCAAAATTCAAAATAAAAATTTGTATCTTTGGTTGTGTTAAAGCCACATTGATGAAATTTAGGGAGGTTGTTACCCTTAATTACTTTATGAATTGTGCCAAATTTCAAAATCCTCAGACAACAGACTTTGATTTTAGCAATTTTTAATTTTAAGACGAACCAAAAAGTATCAAAGTTTTATCAAAAAAATCGTACATTTTGTTGTGTTAGCGCTACAACGATGAAATTTGGAAAAGTTGCTACCCTTAACTGTTTTATTAACTGTACCAAATTTCAAAATTTTCAGGTAACGGATTCCGATTTTGGAAAATTTTATTTTTAGAACACACTAAAAAGTTTCAAAATTCGATAAAAAATTCGGATTTTTGGTTGTGTTAGCGCTACAACAATGAAATTTGGGGAGGTTGATATTCTTAACTCATTCATTAACTGTACTAAATTTTAAAATTTTCAAGCGACAGACTTAGGTTTTAAAATTTTTTCATTTTTGGAGGAACTAAAAAGTTTCAAAATTCAAAATAAAAATTTGTATCTTTGGTTGGGTTAGAGCCACATTGATGAAATTTAGGGAGGTTGTTACCCTTAATTACATTATAAATTGTGCCAAATTTCAAAATCCTCAGACAACAGACTTTGATTTTAGCAATTTTTAAGTTTAAGACGAACCAAAAAGTATCAAAGTTCTATCAAAAAATCATACTTTTTGTTGTGTTAGCGCTACAACGATGAAATTTGGAAAGGTTGCTACCCTTAACTGTTTTATTAACTGTACCAAATTTCAAAATTTTCAGGTAACGGATTCCGATTTTGGAAAATTTTATTTTTAGAACACACTAAAAAGTTTCAAAATTCGATAAAAAATTCGGATTTTTGGTTGTGTTAGCGCTACAACAATGAAATTTGGGAAGGTTGATATTCTTAACTCATTCATTAACTGTACTAAAATTTAAAATTTTCAAGCGACAGACTTAGGTTTTAAAATTTTTTCATTTTTGGACGAACTAAAAAGTTTCAAAATTCAAAATAAAAATTTGTATCTTTGGTTGTGTTAGAGCCACATTGATGAAATTTAGGGAGGTTGTTACCCTTAATTACTTTATAAATTGTGCCAAATTTCAAAAGCCTCAGACAACAGACTTTGATTTTAGCAATTTTTAATTTTAAGACGAACTAAAAAGTATCAAAGTTCTATAAAAAAATCGTACTTTTTGTTGTGTTAGCGCTACAACGATGAAATTTGGAAAGGTTGCTACCCTTAACTGTTTTAATAACTGTACCAAATTTTAAAATTTTTAGTTAACGGATTCTGATTTTGGAAATTTTTATTTTTAGAACACACTAAAAAGTTTCAAAATTCGATAAAAAAAATCTTATTTTTGGTTGTGTTAGCGCTACAACAATGAAATTTGGGGAGGTTGATACCCTTAACTCATTTATTAACTGTAGCAAATTTCAAAATTCTCAAACAACAAACTCAGGTTGTGAAATTTTTTATTTTTAGAACGAACAAAAAAGTTTCAAAATTCTATTAAAAAAATCGTATCTTTGGTTGTGCGAGTGCTACAACAATGAAGTTTGGGGAGGTTGCTACCCTTAACTCATTTATTAGCTGTACCAAATTTTAAAATTTTTAAAAAATAAACTCAAATTATAGAATTATTTATTTTTAGCATAAACCAAAAAATTTCAAAAATCTATAAAAAAATGTAACTTTGGTTGTGTTAGGGCTACATCAATGAAATTTGTGGAGGTTGCTACCCTTAACTTATTTCAAAATTTTCGGTCAACAAACTCAAATTCTGAAAATTTTTATTTTTGGTACAAGCAAAAAAAATCTATAAAAAAATTGTACTTTTAGTTGCGGTAGCACTACAATGATAAAATTTGGGAAAGTTGATACTTTTAGCTTATTTATTAACTGCTAACTAGTTTTCAGGCAACAGACTCAGATTTTAGAACTTTTTATTTTCAAAACGAAGAAAAAAAAATTCAAAACTCTATAAAAAAAATTGTATTTTTACTTGTGTTGGCGCCAAAAAGCTGAAATTTAGAGAAAATACTAGTTTTGACTTATTTATTAACATTACCAAATTACAAGATTCGGAAGCAAAAGACGCAAATTTTAAAAATTTTTATTTTTATAACTAACCAAACATTTCAAAATTTTGTCAAAAAAATTGTATTTTTGGTTGGGTTGGCGCTAAAGAGATGAAATTTAGAGGAAATATTAGCTTTAACTTATTTATTAACTGTACTAAATAACAAGATTCGGAAGCAATGGACACGGATTTTAAAAATTTTTATTTTTAGGACGAACCAAAAAGTTTCAAAAATTTGTAAAAAAAGTTGTATTATTGACTATGTTAGTGTTACAACAATCAATCTTAAGCAACAGACTTAGATTTTAGAAATTTTTTGTTTCAGGACGGACCCAGAAATTTCAAAATTTTTGAAAAAAAATGGTATCTTTGGTTGTGTTGGCGCTGAAGAGATGAAATTTAGACGTAGTACTACTTTTGACTAATTAGTAACTATTCCAAATTAGAAGATTCGGAAGCAAAAGACGTGGATTTTAGAGATTTTTATTTTCAATACGAACCAAAAAATTTCAATATTCTATAAAAAAAATTGTATCTTTGGTTGTGTTGACGCTACAGCGATTAAAATCAAAGACTTTATTACTTTTAATTTATTTATTAACTGTACTAAATTACAAAATTCTAAAGCAAAAGACCCAGATTTCAGAAATTTTTATTTTCAGAAAGAAACCAAAATTTTCAATTTTCTAGATAAAAATTTGTACCTTTGATTGTGTTAGCGCTACAACGATGATTTTTGGGGAGGTTGCTACGCTTAATTCATTTATTAACTGTACCAAATTTCAAAATTCTAAAGCAAAAAGCGCGGATTTTAAAAATTTTTATTTTTAGGACAGACCAAAAAAATTTAAAATTCTATAAAAAAACTTGTATCATTGGTTGTGTTGGCGCTGCAGCGATGAAATTTACAGACGCTACTACTTGTACATTATTTATTAACTGTACCAAATATCAAAATTCTCAGACAACAGACTCAGATTTTAGAAATTTTAATTTTTAGAACCGCTCAAAAAGCTTCAAAATTATATAAAAAAAATTGTATTATTAGATGTGTTGGCGCTGCAGCGATGAAATTTAGAGACGTTACTACTTTTAACTTATTTATTAGGTGTACCAAATTTCAAAATTCACAGGCAACAGACTCAGATTTTAGAAATTTTTATTTTGAGGACGGACCCAGAAGTTTTAAAATTGAAAATAAAAATTTGTTTTTTTGGTTGTGTAACCGCTACAACGATGAAATTTAGAATACTCATTTATTAACTGCATTAAATTTCAAATTTCCTGCTCGAAATCGAAGGTTGTGTGACTGCAAAATGAAGATCAGTCGTTTTTCCCAACTGTCTAGTTTGTTTAATTTGATAGTAAGATAATTCCATTTTACGTCTAGTGCAGCTTGTGCAGAGAACAGTTAATTGATTCTCCTAAGTTTGAATGAAACGTCTCATGTGGATCGATCCACATGCAAGAAGATGAACTTCGACGCACCCCGATAAGTTATAAGTTCAAAAGTTATAGTGCAGAGAAACACTTTAATAAAATCTGAATAGAAAGGGGTTTTATTAAACCATTATAAGAGTCGTTGTAAATCTCTCTCGGTACAGTCTAATCTACACCGACAAATTTATTGCAGACTTGTAGTTTAAAAGGCCAATAAATTGCACTACGTATAGACATGTAAATAGAGAAGCAAGTCTTGCGCTGCTCGATTTCCATGACAATCGCGCCTTTCATTATTTCGACTTTCTCTGGATGACAGCAACTTCTTTCTTCTCTCACATGCGGTGTGAAGCTCGAGATAGGGGGGACTGGGAGTAATTTATAACAGTCTTATAGCGAGCAGTTTCGCATTTATCTGGCAACGTTAAAACGATAGTTGTTGGATTAAGCTCCATCCATAACGGTTTTATGTGTTATTTTAATATCTAGAGATAAAGCCGTGAAAACGGCGTTTTACGGCCGCCACCGACCCAAGACACCCGCAGATTACAACAAATCTGAACAAAAGGAGCACACCTTTACTGTAATTTTTCTTGTTTTCGAATCGCTCGTTAATTGAACAAAACGTATTTAGTTTTAATTAAAGTGGAAAAGAAGTCGAGGGCTGCTAGAGAATGTCGACTTCATTAAAGAAATAATGAGAGTTTCGCAATTAAAATTAAATATAAAGCTGCATTCGAACGCTCGGAACGAATTTAAATAATTTGCATTTGGCAGTGAATTTATATTAGTAAACGAATTAAGTCTATTTTATTAAAGTCCGATCTTTAATAATCCGGGAGCGGTGCGCCAAATAAAACCAAGGCGGATTTTAATCAACACTTCCCTCATTTGCTTATTACATGCGGTTGGGATTCTGTTTGTTGAAATGGAACAGGAGAAAGGTGATTTAAATACTAATTAAAAACGGAGCTCGGTTCAAAAAAGGGTTTGCAACTTGGGACTGCACTACCCAAATTAAGCGCACTTTTTTCTATAGGAATTTGTACTTGTTGAGCGAGTTATTAAAATTACATTTCGCGAGATTATTAATGTTTGCAATGGATTCGTAAAAACACTTTGTTGAGCAAATCTCTTGTCAATTTATCGAATTATTTCTTAATTCGTCTCCCAATGCGTATTCTCTTTAAATCACCTGCGGCAAATTCCGCAGTCTTCCTCAAATACTCATTTAAATCTTATTTAATGCCTTTAATAAAGCGAGTTTTAACCTTATTTAGCAAATGGAATTAAATCTACCGAGTGTTCCGCGCACTGCTGAATTTTTTTCATGGACTTTTAAACTTTTTGGTTTGTAATAAATTAAATTTTTCTAAAATCTGAATCTGTTGGATGAGAATTTTGAAATTTGGTACAGTTAATAAATGACTTAAGCGTAGCAACCTCCCCAAAAATCATCGTTGTAGCGCTAACACAATCAAAGATGCAAATTTTTATTTAGAATTTTGAAACTTTCGAGTTCGTTTTGAAAATAAAAAAAATCTGAAATTTGTGTCTTTAGAGTTTTGTAATTTAGTACAGTTAATAAATAAGTTAAAAGTAATAAAGTCTTTGAATTTAATCGCTGTAGCGTCAACACAACCAAAGATACAATTTTTTTTATCGAATATTGAAATTTTTTGGTTCGTATTAAAAATGAAAATTTCTAAAATTCACGTCTATTACTTTCGAATCTTCTAATTTGGAATAGTTACTAATTAGTCAAAAGTAGTAATACGTCTAAATTTCATCTCTTCAGCGCCTACACAACCAAAGATACAATTTTTTTTCAAAAATTTTGAGACTTCTGGGTCCGTCCTGAAACAAAAAATTTCTAAAATCTAAGTATGTCGTTTAAGATTTTTGAAAATTGGTACAGTTAATAGATGAGTTAAGCGTAGCAATCACCCCAAAAATCATCGTTGTAGCGCTAACACAATCAAAGATGCAAATTTTTATTGAGAATTTTGAAACTTTTGGGTTCGTTCTGAAAATAAAAATTTCTGAAATTTGTGTCTTTTGCTTTAGAGTTTTGTAATTTAGTACAGTTAATAAATAAGTTAAAAGTAATAAAGTCTTTGAATTTAATCGCTGTAGCGTCAACACAACCAAAGATACAATTTTTTTTATAGAATATTGAAATTTTTTGGTTCGTATTGAAAATGAAAATTTCTAAAATTCACGTCTATTACTTTCGAATCTTCTAATTTGGAATAGTTACTAATTAGTCAAAAGTAGTAATACGTCTAAATTTCATCTCTTCAGCGCCTACACAACCAAAGATACAATTTTTTTTCAAAAATTTTGAAACTTCTGGGTCCGTCCTGAAACAAAAAATTTCTAAAATCTAAGTATGTCGTTTAAGATTTTTGAAAATTGGTACAGTTAATAGATGAGTTAAGAGTATCAATCTCCCCAAATTTCATCGTTGTAACACTAACATAGTCAATAATACAATTTTTTTTACAAATTTTTGAAACTTTTGGTTTGTCCTAAAAATAAAAATTTCTAAAATCCGTGTCCATTGCTTCCGAATCTTGTTATTTGGTACAGTTAATAAATAAGTCAAAACTAATATTTTCTCTGAATTTTATCTCTTTTGCGCCAACACAACCAATAATACAATTTTTTTGACAGAATTTTGAAATTTTTGGTTTGTTATGAAAATATATTTTTTTTAAATCTGCGTCTTTTGCTTCCGAATCTTGTAATTTGGTAGTGTTAATAAATAAGTCAACAGTAGTATTTTCTCTAAATTTCAGCTCTTTGACGCCAACACAACCAAAAATACAATTTTTTTTATAAAGTTTTGAAATTTTTTTCTTCGTTTTGAAAATAAAAATTTCTGAAACCTGAGTCTGTTGTCTGAAAACTAGTTAGCAGTTAATGAATGAGCTAAAACTATGAACTTTCCCAAATTGTATCAATGTAGTGCTACCGCAACTAAAAGTGCAATTTTTTATAGAATTTTTTTGGTTTGCCCCAAAAATAAAAATTTTTAGAATCTGAGTGTGTTGACAGAGAGTTTTGAAATTTGGTGCAGTTAATAAATAAGTTAAAGGTAGCAACCTCCCCAATTTTATCGCTGTTGCCCTAACACAACCAAAGTTACATTTTTTTTATAGATTTTTGAAAAAATTTTTGAAATTTTTTTGTTTTATGCTAAAAATAAAAAATTCTAAAATTTGAGTTTGTTTTTTAAAAATTTTAAAATTTGGTACAGCTAATAAATGAGTTATGAGTATCAACCTCCCCAAATTTCATTGTTGTAGCGCAACACAACCAAAAATCCGATTTTTTTATCAAATTTTGAAACTTTTTAGTGTGTTCTAAAAATAAAAATTTCCAAAATCGGAGTCCGTTACCTAAAAATTTTGAAATTTGGTACAGTTAATAAAACAGTTAAGGGTAGCAACCTTTCCAAATTTCATCGTTGTAGCGCTAACACAACAAAAAGTACGATTTTTTTGATAGAACTTTGATACTTTTTGGATTGTCTTAAAATTAAAAATTGCTAAAATCAAAGTCTGTTGTCTGAGGATTTTGAAATTTATCACAATTCATAAAGTAATTAAGGGTAACAACCTCCCTAAATTTCATCGATGTGGCTCTAACACAACCAAAGATACAAATTTTTATTTTGAATTTTGAAACTTTATGGTTCGTCCAAAAATGAGAAAATTTTAAAATCTAAGTCCGTTGCTTCGAAATTTTAAAATGAGTTAAGAGTATAAATCTCCCCAAATTTCATCGTTGTAACACTAACACAGTCAATAATACAACTTTTTTTTACAAATTTTTGAAACTTTTTGGTTCGTCCTACAAATAAAAATTTATAAAATCTAAGTCTGTTGCCTAAAAATTTTATTTTTTTTTACTAATGCAGTCATAACATAGAATCTTAGTAACAGCTATCAGAATAAGTATTTTTAAAACTCAATCCGCTATAAAACGAAGATGGAAAGACATTGCCTTGTAGCCCTGGCGCGGCCTGTTCGAAAATTCCATCAATTTTAGATTCCCACTTATTTTGTGTCGTTGAACCGCCTTGGATTAGATAACACGTTATATTCCACATTATCAGCGTCCAAACGCTCATGAAAATTCACTTCACGTTTTGCAAGTTGCATAATCCAAACTGGAAACTCGCATATGCAACTTTCAGAAGGCGTCTAACTGAAACTATTACAACACGGAATACAGTCGAGCCAACACAGTAACACATTATAATGCACAATTACCCTAAACCAAGCTTAAAGTTAAAAGCAAGTTGAACAACACGCCACATGGAGAATTAAATTTAACGGAACAAAATAAATGTTATAATCAAAATTGTTGAGGTTTAGTAGTTTAGTCGAATTATGCACACATATCAACAAATCACGACATTGTTTCACACGAACAGACGTGCGTGAGCTTGGAGCAATTTTTGGCAGCTTTATTACATTTTATTGAGTCGAAACCAACTGCAAGTTTCCAAGTTTTGACATTCGGAAATGAGCCGAATCGGATGATAATTAGAAAAAACTAGCAAAGTTCGAAAAACGTGCATGCAGCGGCGTAATTCGAGTTTAAACCGGCGCTCTCCATCATTCCACAATTAGGAGGTGCTTTGTTCTTTAAAAACGCCGTGATACAGGGTGTCTGTAATAAAATTCACGCTTGTCTAGAGCGTCGCACGTTGCCGTGACAGTTCCTGAAAATATTATCCCGCATGAGCAGATTCAGACTAATTGCCGACACGATAATTAAATGTTAACTGCAGCGGTGTGTACGAGTACGGAAGTTGTGACCATCGTCAGCGCCGCCGCCTCCAGCGGCCAGATGCAGTAACAGTGAACACGTCAGGTTAGCCTCATCCGGGTCGCTACACATCCTGACATCTTTATTACCTCGTAAACCGGCTTTAACTTCATGATGCTGGGCTTAAACAATTACGCCCGGATTAATGCAACAGAAGAGTTTCAGAGTTTCAACATGTCGGAGTGCGGGGCGACCAGGAAAAGAAGTCAAAGGCAGCAAGAAAAATGGTGGAGGCGCCGGGGGACTTAAATAAATCACTCTGTATAGTTTGTTGTCTTCTTCTGTTTGGATTTTTAAGTTGGGATTGTTCTTTTGTTGGAGGGTAGATGGTGAAAAATTAAGCAAAAAATGAGTTTTTAGAAATTTGTGTTTTCGGATGAGCCAAAAATTTCTGTCGTCTTCGATAAAAATTCGTAACTTTGGCAGTATTGGTCCCCAGACAATAAAATTTGGAGGAGAGACTACTTTTGGCCCGTTTGTTAAGTGTGCAAAATTTCAAAATTATAGAGCAAAACACCGCGATTTTAGAAATTTTTATTTTCAGATGAACTAAAAACTTCTTCCATCAAGGACAAAAATTCGTAACTTTGGCAGTTTAAGTCCCTGGACGGTAAAATTTGAAGGATTTACTACTTTTGACTTGTTTATTATTTGTGCCACATTACAAAATTTTACAGCAAAAATCTGCAAGTTTAGAAATTTTTATTTTCAGATGTACCAAAAATTTCTGCCATCCTCTATAAAATTTTGTAACTTTGGCGGTTTTATTCCCCACGCAGTAAAATTTTCACGATTTACCACTTTTTACTTGTTTATTAAGTGCGCCAAATTACAAAATTTTCAAGCAAAAAATCGAGATTTTTAAAATTTTTATTTTTAGAAGATCCAAAAATTGCCGCCGTTTTGATAAAATTTCGTAATTTTGGCTGTTTTAGTACCCGAACAATAAAATTTAGAGGTTATATTATTTTTTACTTGTTTATTAACTGTGCTTGATTTCAAAATTTTAGACCAAAAACCCGCGATTTTTGAAATTTTTATTTTCAGATGAGTCAAAAATTTCTGCGGTCTTTCATAAAAATTCGTAACTTTGCCAGTTTTGGTCCCCAGGCAGTAAAATTTTTCGCGTTTACTAGTTTTGACTTGTTTATTAACTGTGCAAAATTATAAAATTTTAGAGCAAATAACCGCGATTTTAGAAATTTTTATTTTTCGATTAAGTAAAAACTTCTTCCGTCAAGGACAAAAATTCGTAACTTTGGCAGTTTTAGTCCCCAGACAGTAAAATTTTTCGCGTTTACTAGTTTTGACTTGTTTATTAACTGTGCAAAATTATAAAATTTTAGAGCAAAAAACCGCGATTTTAGAAATTTTTATTTTTCGATTAAGAAAAAACTTCTTCCGTCAAGGACAAAAATTCGTAACTTTGGCAGTTTTAGTCCCCAGACAGTAAAATTTTTCGCATTTACTAGTTTTGACTTGTTTATTAACTGTGCGAAATTATAAAATTTTAGAGCAAAAAACCGCGATTTTAGAAATTTTTATTTTTCGATTAAGTAAAAACTTCTTCCGTCAAGGACAAAAATTCGTAACTTTGGCAGTTTTAGTTCCCAGACAGTAAAATTTTTCGCGTTTACTAGTTTTGACTTGTTTATTAACTGTGCAAAATTATAAAATTTTAGAGCAAAAAACCGCGATTTTAGAAATTTTTATTTTTCGATTAAGAAAAAACTTCCTCCGTCAAGGACAAAAATTCGTAACTTTGGCAGTTTTAGTCCCCAGACAGTAAAATTTTTCGCATTTACTAGTTTTGACTTGTTTATTAACTGTGCAAAATTATAAAATTTTAGAGCAAAAAACCGCGATTTTAGAAATTTTTATTTTTCGATTAAGTAAAAACTTCTTCCGTCAAGGACAAAAATTCGTAACTTTGGCAGTTTTAGTCCCCAGACAGTAAAATTTTTCGGATTTACTAGTTTTGACTTGTTTATTAACTGTGCAAAATTATAAAATTTTAGAGCAAAAAACCGCGATTTTAGAAATTTTTATTTTTCGATTAAGTAAAAACTTCTTCCGTCAAGGACAAAAATTCGTAACTTTGGCAGTTTTAGTCCCTGGACGGTAAAATTTGAAGGATTTACTACTTTTGACTTGTTTATTACTTGTGCCACATTACAAAATTTTACAGCAAAAATCTGCAAGTTTAGAAATTTTTATTTTCAGATGTACCAAAAATTTCTGCCATCCTCTATAAAATTTTGTAACTTTGGCGGTTTTATTCCCCACGCAGTAAAATTTTCACGATTTACCACTTTTTACTTGTTTATTAAGTGCGCCAAATTACAAAATTTTCAAGCAAAAAATCGAGATTTTTAAAATTTTTATTTTTAGAAGATCCAAAAATTGCCGCCGTTTTGATAAAATTTCGTAACTTTGGCTGTTTTAGTACCCGAACAGTAAAATTTAGAGGTTATATTATTTTTGACTTGTTTATTAACTGTGCTTGATTTCAAAATTTTAGACCAAAAACCCGCGATTTTTGAAATTTTTATTTTCAGATGAGTCAAAAATTTTTGCGATCTTTCATAAAAATTCGTAACTTTGCCAGTTTTGGTCCCCAGACAGTAAAATTTTTCGGATTTACTAGTTTTGACTTGTTTATTAACTGTGCAAAATTATAAAATTTTAGAGCAAAAAACCGCGATTTTAGAAATTTTTATTTTTCGATTAAGTAAAAACTTCTTCCGTCAAGGACAAAAATTCGTAACTTTGGCAGTTTTAGTCCCTGGACGGTAAAATTTGAAGACTTTACTACTTTTGACTTATTTATTACTTGTGTCACGTTACAAAATTTTAGAGCAAAAAACCGCAATTTTAGAAATTTTTATTTTCACATGTACCAAAAATTTCTGCCATCCTCTATAAAATTTTGTAACTTTGGCGGTTTTATTCCCCACGCAGTAAAATTTTCACGATTTACCACTTTTTACTTGTTTATTAAGTGCGCCAAATTACAAAATTTTCAAGCAAAAAATCGAGATTTTTAAAATTTTTATTTTTAGAAGATCCAAAAATTGCCGCCGTTTTGATAAAATTTCGTAATTTTGGCTGTTTTAGTACCCGAACAATAAAATTTAGAGGTTATATTATTTTTTACTTGTTTATTAACTGTGCTTGATTTCAAAATTTTAGACCAAAAACCCGCGATTTTTGAAATTTTTATTTTCAGATGAGTCAAAAATTTCTGCGGTCTTTCATAAAAATTCGTAACTTTGCCAGTTTTGGTCCCCAGGCAGTAAAATTTTTCGGATTAACTAGTTTTGACTTGTTTATTAACTGTGCAAAATTATAAAATTTTAGAGCAAAAAACCGCGATTTTAGAAATTTTTATTTTTCGATTAAGTAAAAACTTCTTCCGTCAAGGACAAAAATTCGTAACTTTGGCAGTTTTAGTCCCCAGACAGTAAAATTTTTCGCATTTACTAGTTTTGACTTGTTTATTAACTGTGCAAAATTATAAAATTTTAGAGCAAAAAACCGCGATTTTAGAAATTTTTATTTTTCGATTAAGTAAAAACTTCTTCCGTCAAGGACAAAAATTCGTAACTTTGGCAGTTTTAGTCCCCAGACAGTAAAATTTTTCGCATTTACTAGTTTTGACTTGTTTATTAACTGTGCAAAATTATAAAATTTTAAAGCAAAAAACCGCGATTTTAGAAATTTTTATTTTTCGATTAAGTAAAAACTTCTTCCGTCAAGGACAAAAATTCGTAACTTTGGCAGTTTTAGTCCCCAGACAGTAAAATTTTTTGGATTTACTAGTTTTGACTTGTTTATTAACTGTGCGAAATTATAAAATTTTAGAGCAAAAAACCGCGATTTTAGAAATTTTTATTTTTCGATTAAGTAAAAACTTCTTCCGTCAAGGACAAAATTTTGTAACTTTGGCAGTTTTAGTTCCCAGACAGTAAAATTTTTCGCATTTATTAGTTTTGACTTGTTTATTAACTGTGCAAAATTATAAAATTTTAGAGCAAAAAACCGCGATTTTAGAAATTTTTATTTTTAGATGATCCAAAAACTTCTGCCGCTGTCGATAACTTTGGCAGTTTTAGTCCCTTGCTAATAAAACTTTGAGAATTTACTAATTTTAATTCACTAGTAAACTATGCCAAATTACAAAAATCTAAAGCAATAAATCAAATTGTTAGAAATTTTTGTTTTTCGATGAACCAAAAATTTTTTCCATCTATAATGAAAATTCGTAACTTTGGCAGTTTTGGCCCCTAGGCAGTAAAATTTGGACGATTTACTTCTTTAGACTTGTTTAGTTACTGCACCAAACTACAAAATTTTAGAGCAAAAAGCTGCAATTTTGAAAATTTTATTTTTAGATGAACCAAAAATGTTTGCCATCTTCGGTAAAAATTCGTAACTTTGGCAGTTTTGGCCCCAAGGCAGTAAAATTTGGGTTATTTGCTACTTTTGACTTGTTTATTAAATGCACCAAATTATAAAATTTTAGAGCAAAAAATCGAATTTTTAGAAATTTTTATTTTTATATGTCCCAAAAATTTCTGCCGTTTTGGATAAAATTTGGTAACTTTGGCAATTTTTATCTTCAAATAATAAAATTAAGAGGATTTACTACTTTTAACTTGTTTATTCACAGCGGCACATTACAAAATTTTAGAGCAAAAACAGCGATTTTAGAATTTTTTTTTTTATATGAAAATGTTACAACATTTTACAGTTTATTAACAAGTCAAAGGTAGTAAAGCCGTCAAATCCTACTGCCTGGGGACTCGTAATTTGTTCTTATTTTTGCAAATAATCTTTTAAATTATTGCTCATTTAGTTGGTAAATAAAATTGAGAAAACCGAAGCTTTTCTTTCCAGCGACATAGACCCCAGTAAACACGAACTCTTGAAAAAAATCCGCCCGACGATAATTCGAGGGCAGTTTGCTTTGGAATTTTGCAAGTTCCTCATTATCCTGGCTGGTGCAGAGTGAACTTTTTTCGCTGACTTTGGCGCACAAGCCGAAATAATGAGGTGCAAATATAAAACAAATTACCCAGTTTCTCACAACTCCGTTTTATTCGAGCTTGTTAAATGTGCTTTTTCAAACTTATTATTCCGTGGCGCAGCTATTGACTTTGCACGAAAAAAGCGCGAGTTAAAACTATATTTTGCAATTACGGCGGTTTGGCGGGATTTGGCGACCATCGAGCGAACAGCTGTGCAAGAAGATTCAGTGTCGCTCATAAGAAATTACCGCTTTATGGAGAGTTTTCTACAAAATTTTAGGGCAAAAAATTGAATTATTAGAAATTTTGGTTTTCCAATGAACCGAAAATTTCTGTCGGCTTCGATAAAATTTCGTAACCTTGACAGTTTTAGTCTTCGGACAGTAAATTTTGGAGGATTTACTATTTTTGACTTATTAATTAACTGTGCCAAATTTCAACATTTTTGAATAAAAAATTAAATTTTTAGAAATTTTTATTTTCTGTTGGGCCCAAAATGACTGCAGTCTTCGATAAAATTTCGTAACTTTGACAGTTTTAGTCTTCGGACAGCAAATTTTGGAGAATTTACTACTTTTTACATGTTAATTATCTGTGCAAAATTTCAAAATTTCTGAACAGAAAACCCAATTGTTACAAATTTTTATTTACAGATGAGCCAAATATGTCTGCAGTCTTCGACAAAATTCAGTAACTTTTGCAATTTTGGTTTTCGGACAGTAAAATTTAAACGATTTACTACTTTGGACTTGTTAATTAACTGTGCAAAATTTCAAAATTTTTGAATAAAAAATGAAATTTTTAGAAATTTTTATTTTTAGATGGGTCAAAAATGTCTGCACACTTCGAAAAAATTTCGTAACTTTTGCAATTTTAGTCTCCGGGGAGTAAAATTTGGAGGATTTAGTACTTTTGACTAAAAAATTAACTATGTCAAATTTAAAAATTTTTGAATAAAAAGCCACATTTTTAGGAATTTTTATTTTTAGATGGGCCAAAAATGACTGCAGTCTTCGACAAAATTTCGTAACTTTGACAGTTTTAGTTTTCGGCCAGCAAATTTTGGAGGTTTAACCACTTTTTACTTGTTAATTATCTGAGCAAAATTTCAAAATTTTTGAACAAAAAACCCAATTGTCACAAAAATTTTTATTTACAGATTAGCCAAATATTTTTGCAGTCTTCGACAAAATTTAATAACTTATGCAATTTTATTCTTCGGACAGTAAAATTTGAAGGGTTTACTACTTTGGACTTGTTAAATAACTGTGCGTAATTTCAAAATTTTTGCATAAAAGATCAAATTTTTAAAAATTTTTATTTTTAGATGGGTCAAAAATGTTTGCACACTTCGATAAAATTTCGTAACTTTGGCAATTTAAGTCTCCGGGGAGTAAAATTTGGAGGATTTACTACTTTTGACTTATTAATTAACTATGGCAAATTTCAAAAATTTTGAATAAAATACCAAATTTTTAGAAATTTTTATTTTCTGATGGGCCAAAAATGACTGCAGTTTTCAATCAAATTTCGTAACTTTGACAGTTTTAGTCTTCGGACAGTAAATTTTAGGAGATTTACTACTTTTTACTTGTTAATATTTTGTCCAAAGTTTCAAAATTTTTTAACAAAAAACCCAATTGTTACAAATTTTTATTTACAGATGAGCCAAATATGTTTGCAGTCTTCGACAAAATTTAGTAACTTTTGCAATTTTTGTCTCCGGACAGTAAAATTTAGAGAATTTACTATTTTGGACTTGTTAATTAGCTGTGCTAAATTTCAAAATTTTTGAATAAAAAATCAAATTTTTAGAAATTTTTATTTTTAGATGGGTCAAAAATGTCTGCACACTTCGATAAAATTTCGTAACTTTGGCAATTTAAGTCTCCGGGGAGTAAAATTTGGAGGATTTAATACTTTTGACTTATTAATTAACTCTGTCAAATTTAAAAATTTTTGAATAAAAAACCAAATTTTTAGGAATTTTTATTTTTAGATGGGCCAAAAATGACTGGAGTCTTCGATGAAATTTCGTAACTTTGACAGTTTTAGTCTTCGGACAGTAAATTTTGGGGTATTTACTACTTTTTACTTGTTAATCTTTTGTCCAAAGTTTCAAAATTTTTTAACAAAAAACCCAATTGTTACAAATTTTTATTTACAGATGAGCCAAATATGTCTGCACACTTCGATAAAATTTAGTAACTTTTGCAATTTTAGTCTCCGGACAGTAAAATTTGAAGGATTTACTACTTTGGACTTGTTAATTAACTGTGATAAATTTCAAAATTTTTGAATAAAAAATGAAATTTTTAGAAATTTTTATTTTTAGATGGGTCAAAAATGTCTGCACACTTCGATAAAATTTCGTAACTTTGACAATTTTAGTCTCCGGGGAGTAAAATTTGGAGGATTTAGTACTTTTGACTAAAAAATTAACTATGTCAAATTTAAAAATTTTTGAATAAAAAGCCACATTTTTAGGAATTTTTATTTTTAGATGGGCCAAAAATGACTGCAGTCTTCGACAAAATTTCGTAACTTTGACAGTTTTAGTCTTCGGACAGCAAATTTTGGAGGTTTAACCACTTTTTACTTGTTAATTATCTGAGCAAAATTTCAAAATTTTTGAACAAAAAACCCAATTGTCACAAAAATTTTTATTTACAGATTAGCCAAATATTTTTGCAGTCTTCGACAAAATTTAATAACTTATGCAATTTTATTCTTCGGACAGTAAAATTTGAAGGATTTACTAATTTGGACTTGTTAATTAACTGTGCTAAATTTCAAACTTTTTGAATAAAAAATCAAATTTTTAGAAATTTTTATTTTTAGATGGGTCAAAAATATCTGCACACTTCGATAAAATTTCGTAACTTTTGCAATTTTAGTTTCCGGGGAGTAAAATTTGGAGGATTTAGTACTTTTGACTAATTAATTAACTATGTCAAATTTCAAAAATTTTGAATAAAATACCAAATTTTTAGAAATTTTTATTTTCTGATGGGCCAAAAATGACTGCAGTTTTCAATCAAATTTCGTAACTTTGACAGTTTTAGTCTTCGGACAGTAAATTTTGGGAGATTTACTACTTTTTACTTGTTAATATTTTGTCCAAAGTTTCAAAATTTTTTAACAAAAAACCCAATTGTTACAAATTTTTATTTACAGATGAGCCAAATATGTCTGCACACTTCGATAAAATTTAGTAACTTTTGCAATTTTAGTCTCCGGACAGTAAAATTTGAAGGATTTACTACTTTGGACTTGTTAATTAACTGTGATAAATTTCAAAATTTTTGAATAAAAAATGAAATTTTTAGAAATTTTTATTTTTAGATGGGTCAAAAATGTCTGCACACTTCGATAAAATTTCGTAACTTTGACAATTTTAGTCTCCGGGGAGTAAAATTTGGAGGATTTAGTACTTTTGACTAAAAAATTAACTATGTCAAATTTAAAAATTTTTGAATAAAAAGCCACATTTTTAGGAATTTTTATTTTTAGATGGGCCAAAAATGACTGCAGTCTTCGACAAAATTTCGTAACTTTGACAGTTTTAGTCTTCGGACAGCAAATTTTGGAGGTTTAACCACTTTTTACTTGTTAATTATCTGAGCAAAATTTCAAAATTTTTGAACAAAAAACCCAATTGTCACAAAAATTTTTATTTACAGATTAGCCAAATATTTTTGCAGTCTTCGACAAAATTTAATAACTTATGCAATTTTATTCTTCGGACAGTAAAATTTGAAGGATTTACTAATTTGGACTTGTTAATTAACTGTGCTAAATTTCAAACTTTTTGAATAAAAAATCAAATTTTTAGAAATTTTTATTTTTAGATGGGTCAAAAATATCTGCACACTTCGATAAAATTTCGTAACTTTTGCAATTTTAGTTTCCGGGGAGTAAAATTTGGAGGATTTAGTACTTTTGACTAATTAATTAACTATGTCAAATTTCAAAAATTTTGAATAAAATACCAAATTTTTAGAAATTTTTATTTTCTGATGGGCCAAAAATGACTGCAGTTTTCAATCAAATTTCGTAACTTTGACAGTTTTAGTCTTCGGACAGTAAATTTTGGGAGATTTACTACTTTTTACTTGTTAATATTTTGTCCAAAGTTTCAAAATTTTTTAACAAAAAACCCAATTGTTACAAATTTTTATTTACAGATGAGCCAAATATGTTTGCAGTCTTCGACAAAATTTAGTAACTTTTGCAATTTTAGTCTTCAGACAGTAAAATTTGAAGGATTTACTATTTTGGACTTGTTAATTAGCTGTGCTAAATTTCAAAATTTTTGAATAAAAAATTAAATTTTTAGAAATTTTTATTTTTAGATGGGTCAAAAATATCTGCACACTTTGATAAAATTTCGTAACTTTGACAATTTAAGTCTCCGGGGAGTAAAATTTGGAGGATTTACTACCTTTGACTTATTAATTAATTGTGCCAAATTTCAAAATTTTTGAATAAGAAAACAAATTTTTTGAAATTTTTATTTTCTGATGAGTCAAAAATTTCTGCAATTTTCGATAAAATTTCGTAACTTTGGCAATTTTAGTCCCCAAATAATAAAATTTGAAGACATTACTACTTTTGACTTGTTCATCAAGTGTGCCAACTTAATTGTGTCAAAGTACAAGTCCAACAACCAAAAAATAAATAAATCGTAAAAATGGTGGATGCGCCGGGTCAACTAAAAATAACTCGTTCTGTTATAATTGGCTGCCTGCATCTGTCTTGATGTTTCCGTGCCGCCATTCAAAGTCTCCCATCAAATTGAAGTCTAATTTAATCCACCATTGCAATTTTAAATTTTTTGCTCCGTCTTGCATGTTTGTGTTGTGATGACAAACATCGAAATTTAGCTGGATACTAAACCCCGTCGCATCGCGGAAACGCCAAAGTTATGAAAGATTCGGGCTAAGCTAATATTTTTAATGAAAACATTTCTGTCGTCTCGCTTGCAAGTTCCAGATCTGTTGCACCGATAGCGCCCGTCGCTCCCTAATTGAAATAAATTCGCGTTCACATAAACATCCACCGCAGATACGATCACAAGCCTCCCTAATAAATATTCCGCGAAAGGGGTGGCGCACGGTAGTCCAACCTCCCCTTAATTCAGCGATTTGCAATTTCAATTGCGGCACATTTCGTTAAATAATGCCCATGTAGCTCGCTTATCTCGCACTGATAATGTATTCCCTTGAATAACAATCGCCGCTGCGTCTATGGTGCGATCGCATGCACCAAGTGTCAGCCGAGGGGATATTTCACCGTGGCATCAAAGCAGGCCGCGAATGGTACCGCGAAAACTGTTGCTAAGAAACTCGTACCACGCCGTTCAAATGTTGGGAGCCGTAATTAGACGCCTAGGTGCTTAATACTTTTGTTTCGGACGAGTTAAAGGGGATGGAATCGTGGCGGAGTGTTTACGATAAAGGTGAAGAATTGTAAGATGTTCGGGGAGGAATTCGTGTAAAGTTAGGGGAGAATTTGAATTCGGGCATAAATTTCACATGCACGGGACGTTGCCGAGGCTCTAACGCAATTATTTATCGCAGAGGAAGAGGGTTTGACATGACAAGAGTGGGATTTAAGTTTGTTTTAAAAGTGGAGAGAAAACACAATTGATTTGCGGGGAAAAACACCCAAAAACGTCTTAATTGGCGCCATTTTTGTTGGCGGATCGATTTCGTCCTTGCAGCTTTTTTAGCAAAGCAATTATTGTAAGAAAATTTTATTTTCAGATGAATCAAAAATTTCTGCAGTCTTCGATAAAGTTACGTATCATTTGCAATTTTAGTCTCCGGACAGTGAAATTTAGAGAATTTACTACTTTTGCCTTAATAATAAACTGTGTTAAATTTCAAAAGTTTTAAACAAAAAATCCAATTGTTAGAAATTTTTATTTTCAGATGAACCGAAAATTTCTGCAGTCTTCGATAAACCTACGTAACTTTTCCAATTTTAGTTTCCGGACAGTAAAATTTAAAAGATTTACTACTTTTGACTTGTTAATTAACTGTGCTAAATTTCAAAATTTTTGAACTAAAAACCCAATTGTTAGAAATATTTATTTTCAGATGAGCCAAAAATTTCTGCAGTCTTCGATAAAATTTCGTAACTTTTGCAATTTTAGTCTCCGGACAGTAAAATTTGGAGAATTTTTTACTTTTGCCTTGTCAATTAACTGTGCCAAGTTTCAAAAATTTTCAATGAAAAACTAATTTGTTAAAAATTTTTATTTTCAGATGAGCGAAAAATTTTTGCAGTTTTCGATAAAATTTCGTAACTTTTGCAATTTTAGTCTCCGGACAGTAAAATTTGGAAAACTTACTACTTTTGACTTATTAATTAACTGTGCTGGAGATTTACTACTTTTGCTTTGTTAATAAACTGCGCTAAATTACATAATTTTTGAACAAAAAGTCCAATTATTAGAAATTTTTATTTTCAGATGAATCAAAAATTTCTGCAGTTTTCGATAAAATTACGTAACTTTTGCAATTTTAGTTTACGGACAGTAAAATTTAGAGGATTTACTACTTTTGATTTGTTTATTAACTGTGCTAAATTTTAAGAGTGTTGCACAAAAAACCCAATTGTTAGAAATATTTATTTTCAGATGAGCCAAAAATTTCTGCAGTCTTCGATAAAATTTCGTAACTTTTGCAATTTTAGTCTCCGGACAGTAAAATTTGGAGAATTTTTTACTTTTGCCTTGTCAATTAACTGTGCCAAGTTTCAAAAATTTTCAATGAAAAACTAATTTGTTAAAAACTTTTATTTTCAGATGAGCGAAAAATTTTTGCAGTTTTCGATAAAATTTCGTAACTTTTGCAATTTTAGTCTCCGGACAGTAAAATTTGGAAAACTTACTACTTTTGACTTATTAATTAACTGTGCTGGAGATTTACTACTTTTGCTTTGTTAATAAACTGCGCTAAATTACATAATTTTTGAACAAAAAGTCCAATTATTAGAAATTTTTATTTTCAGATGAATCAAAAATTTCTGCAGTTTTCGATAAAATTACGTAACTTTTGCAATTTTAGTTTACGGACAGTAAAATTTAGAGGATTTACTACTTTTGATTTGTTTATTAACTGTGCTAAATTTTAAGAGTGTTGCACAAAAAACCCAATTGTTAGAAATATTTATTTTCAGATGAGCCAAAAATTTCTGCAGTCTTCGATAAAATTTCGTAACTTTTGCAATTTTAGTCTCCGGACAGTAAAATTTGGAGAATTTTTTACTTTTGCCTTGTCAATTAACTGTGCCAAGTTTCAAAAATTTTCAATGAAAAACTAATTTGTTAAAAACTTTTATTTTCAGATGAGCGAAAAATTTTTGCAGTTTTCGATAAAATTTCGTAACTTTTGCAATTTTAGTCTCCGGACAGTAAAATTTGGAAAACTTACTACTTTTGACTTATTAATTAACTGTGCTGGAGATTTACTACTTTTGCTTTGTTAATAAACTGCGCTAAATTACATAATTTTTGAACAAAAAGTCCAATTATTAGAAATTTTTATTTTCAGATGAATCAAAAATTTCTGCAGTTTTCGATAAAATTACGTAACTTTTGCAATTTTAGTTTACGGACAGTAAAATTTAGAGGATTTACTACTTTTGATTTGTTTATTAACTGTGCTAAATTTTAAGAGTGTTGCACAAAAAACCCAATTGTTAGAAATATTTATTTTCAGATGAGCCAAAAATTTCTGCAGTCTTCGATAAAATTTCGTAACTTTTGCAATTTTAGTCTCCGGACAGTAAAATTTGGAGAATTTTTTACTTTTGCCTTGTCAATTAACTGTGCCAAGTTTCAAAAATTTTCAATGAAAAACTAATTTGTTAAAAACTTTTATTTTCAGATGAGCGAAAAATTTTTGCAGTTTTCGATAAAATTTCGTAACTTTTGCAATTTTAGTCTCCGGACAGTAAAATTTGGAAAACTTACTACTTTTGACTTATTAATTAACTGTGCTGGAGATTTACTACTTTTGCTTTGTTAATAAACTGCGCTAAATTACATAATTTTTGAACAAAAAGTCCAATTATTAGAAATTTTTATTTTCAGTTGAATCAAAAATTTCTGCAGTCTTCGATAAAATTACGTAACTTTTGCAATTTTAGTTTACGGACAGTAAAATTTAGAGGATTTACTACTTTTGATTTGTTTATTAACTGTGCTAAATTTTAAGATTGTTGCACAAAAAACCCAATTGTTAGAAATTTTTATTTTCAGATGAGCCAAAAATTTCTGCAGTCTTCGATAAAATTTCGTAACTTTGACAGTTTTAGTCTCTAGGCAATAAAATTTGGAGAATTTTTTACTCTTGCCTTGTTAATTAACTGTGCTAAATTTCAAAATTTTTGAACGAAAAACCCAATTGTTAGAAATTTTTATTTTTAAATGTGCCAAAAATGTCTGCAGTTTTTGATAAAATTTCGTAACCTTAGCAATTTTAGTCTCTAGATAGTAAAATTTAGGAGATTTACTACTTTTGTCTTGTTAATAAACTGCGCCTAATTTTATAATTTTTGAACAAAAAACCCAATTATTAGAAATTTTTATTTTCAGATGAGCCAAGAATTTCATGAGTCTGAAATTTTAGTTTCCGGAGAGTAAAATTTAGAGGATTTACTACTTTTGTCTTGTTTATCACGTGTGAAAACTTATTTATGTCAGAATTTAAGTCCAACAACCAAAAATAAATAAATAATAATAATAAAGTTGGTGGATGCGCCAGGCTAACTAAAAATAAATTGTCTTGTATCAAATTTCGTAACTTTCTCAATTTCAGTCTCCGGGCAATAAAATTTAAAAAATTTCTTACTTTAGACTTGTTAATTAACTGTGCTAACTTTTAAAATTTTTTTTAGAATTTTTAGAAATTGTTATTTTTAGATGGATCAAAAATGTCTGCAATCTTCGATACAATTTCGTAACTTTGGCAATTTTAGTTTCCGGACAGTAAAATTTGTAGGATTTTTTATTTTTGCCTTGCTAGTTAACTGTGCCAAGTTTCAAAATTTTTCAATAAAAAACCGAATTGTTACAAATTTTTATTTTCAGATGAGCGAAAAATTTCTGCAGTCTTCGATAAAATTTCGTAACTTTTGCAATTTTAGTCTCCGGACAGTAAAATTTGAAAAACTTACTACTTTTGACTTGTTAATTAACTGTCTTAAATTTCATAATTTTTGAACCAAAAACCCAATCATAAGAAATTTTTATTTTCAGATGAGCCTAACATTTTGTCTTGGATAAAATTTCATAACTTTTGCAATTTTAGTCTCTGGACAACAAAATTTGGAGGTTTTACTACTTTTGACATGTTTATCACGTGTGCAAACTTAATTGTGTCAAAATTTAAGTCCAACAACCAAAAATAATTAAATAATAATAATAAAATTGGTGGATGCGCTATGCCAACTAAAAATAAATTGTCCTGTATAAAATTTCTTAACTTTCTTAGTTTCAGTCTCCGGGCAATAAAATTTGAAGCATTTCTTATTTTTGACTTGTTAATTAACTGTGCTAATTTTTGAAATTTTTGGCTAAAAAACCGAATTTATAGAAATTTTTATTTTTAGATGGGTCAAAAATGTCTGCAATCTTCGATAAAATTTTGTAACTTTGGCAATTTTAGTTTCCGGACAGTAAAATTTGTGGGATTTTCTACTTTTGCCTTGTTAGTTAACTGTGCCAAGTTCCACAATTTTTCAATAAAAAACCGAATTGTTAGAAATTTTTATTTTCAGATGACCGAACAATTTCTGCAGTTTTCGATAAAATTTCGTAACATTAGCAATTTTAGTCTCTGGTCAGCAAAAATTGGAGGATTTACTACGTTTGACTTGTTAATAAACTGTGCTAAATTTCAAAAATTTTTAACAAAAAACCCAGTTGTTAGAAATTTTTGTTTTCAAATAGGCCAAAAAATTTTGCAGTTTTTGATAAAATTACGTAACTTTTGCAATTTTAGTCTCTGGCCAGTAAAATTTGAAGGATTTACTACTTTTGACTTGTTAGTTAACTGTGCTAAATTTCAAAACTTTTGAACAAAAAACCCAATTTTTAAAAATTTTATTTTTAGATGAGCCAAAAATTTCTGTCGTCTTAAATAAAATTTCGTAACTTTGATAATTTTAGTCTCCAAACAGTAAAATTTGAAGAAATTTTTACTTTTGTTTTGTTAATAAACTGTGTCAAATTTCAAATTTTTTGAACAAAAAACTGAATTGTCAGAATTTTTTATTTTTAGATGAGCCATAAATGTCTACAGTCTTTCATAAAATTTCGTAACTTTTGCAATTTGGGTCTCCGGACAGCAAAATTTGAAGAATTTACTACTCTTGACTTGTTTATCAAGTGTGCAACTTTAATTGTATCAAAATTCAATTTCAACATTAAAAAAATAATTATAATAATAAAAATGGTGGATGCGCCGGACCAACTAAAAATAAATTGTTTTATATAAAATTTTGTAATTTTCTCAATTTCAGTCTCCGGGCAATAAAATTTGAAGGATTTATTACTCATGACTTGTTTATTAACTGTGCTATTTTTAAAAATTTTTGAATAAAAAACCAAATTTTTAAAAATTTTTATTTTAAGATGGGCCAAAAATGTCTGCAATCTGCGATAAAATTTTGTAACTTAAGTAATTTTAGTCTCCAGACAGTAAAATTTGGAGGACTTACTACTGTTGACTTGTTAATTAACTCTGTTAAATTTGAAAATTGTTGAACAAAAAAACCAGTTGTTAGAAATTTTTATTTTCAGATGAGCCAAAATATTCTGCAGTCGGGTTTGACATGATAAGAATGGGATTTAAGTTTGTTTAAGTCTAAGTGGAGATTAAACACAATTGATTTGCGGAGAAAAACACCCAAATGCTCTCCATATTAATTGTCGCCAAATCGATCTAATTTCGTCCTTGCAGCCATAAATCGCCACCACAACCCTCTCGCTTTTTTGCGGAAGCAATCAGCGATAACCGCAGCAATCAAGGACCGCCGCCGAGTGATTTCTTGTAGAGTTTTAGTGTGACGCAATTTGTCGACCTGGAGGCAGTGTGTATTTCTGGCGGTGGCGCGGCCAGTAATTCAGCTATGATAGCTTTATTAAGGGCAGTTGACCGTGCGGCGCTGAAGCTAATGGCCGAACCCTGAAGACGGTGATAAATAACTAGTTTGCGGCTATCCGACTGACACTTGCTAGTTTGCGGATGACCGCCGGCGTCCTACCACTGCGAAAAGGGACCTCGGCTTCCATTATACGAAGGGACAATATCGCCGGACCTCCCTTAATCGGGGGTTATTTACGACGCAAAAAGACCACGATTTTCAGGTGCATTTATGACAAATCTCGCGACAATGCACCCCTAGAATTTTAATTATTGGGTAGCGAAAATTAGCGCAGATTAATGCAATAAATGCGATGATAAATGTCCGCGATCGAAGTCGCTGCAACATGTGTCAGATGTCGGGCATCGCCCCACTCTGGCGGTTACTGGCACCGCCATCCCCCACAGCAACCCCTAAAGCGTCGAACAGGTGAGAGTATAAAGCGCCGATCGCACCCTTCAATGCCGCCGAACAATAATCCGTAATTTCGCCGCCCTTTCACCGCGACGATTAATCAACAGCGGTAATTTTTAAGGGAAGTTTTTTTAAAGAGGGGGTGGGGGTGCGTGGGTGGCGTGTATTAAATGGAGTCGAGACATCATCCGTCGGGATTTTTTTCGGTTAGACTGGTTTTTAAGGGGTAGTTTGGAGAGGAAATGGATGAAAAAGTTGCTTTTGGAGACAGTTAGACGATAAAGTTTTTGCTGGGTTTTAGTTCGGTCAACAAGTTTGAGGAGGAAGTTGGGTGTGGAGTGGCATCTGGCGGTGTGGGAGAAAAGCGAAGCGCAGGAATGGTTGGGAGGCAGAATATTATTCGAATTTTGACTGTTTTTACTACGAATTTTATCAAACGTTGTAGACCGAAAACTACAAGTTTCGAAAATTTTTATTTTTGAGGCAACATTAAACTATGAGAAATTCTGTCTAAAATTCGTAATTTTAGTAATTTTAGTGCTACATCTATGCAGCTTGGGAAAATTACTCGTTTTTTATGGAATAATAACTCTGTCAAATTGCAACATTGTAGATCAAAAGACACAAATTTTAGAAATTTTTTTTTTTAAGGCAAAGCCGAAATGTGAGAAATCCTTCTAAAAATCGTGATTTTGGTAATTTTAGTCCTACAGCTATGAAACTTAGGGAAATTACTCGTTTTTTATCGAACAATAACTCTGGCAAATTTCAACATTGTAGATCAAAAAATACAAATTTTAGAAATTTTTATTTTCAAGGTGAAGACGAATTATGAGAAATCCTTCACTAAAAATTGTAAATTTAGTAATTTTAGTGCTACAGCTATGAAATTTGGGGAAATTACTAGTTTTCAATTAAGTAATGACTCTGTTAAATTTCAACATTGTAGATCAAAAGACACAAATTTTAGAAATTTTTATGTTTAAGGTGAAGCAGAAACGAGAGAAATCCTTTCAAAAATTCGTAATTTTGGTAATTTTAGTGCTACAGCTATCAAACTTGGGGAAATTACTCGTTTTTTATGGAATAATAACTCTGTCAAATTGCAACATTGTAGATCAAAAGACACAAATTTTAGAAATTTTTATTTTTAAGGCACAGCCGATATGTGAGAAATCCTTCTAAAAATCGTAATTTTAGTAATTTTTGTGCTACAGCTATAAAATTTGGGGAAATTACTAGTTTTTGATCAAATATTAACTCTGGCAAATTTCAACATTGTAGATCAAAAGTCATAAATTTTAGAAATTTTTATTTTTAAGCCGAAGTCGAAATGTGAGAAATCCTTCACTAAAAATGTTAATTTTAGTAATTCTAGTGCTCCAGTTATAAAATTTAGGTAAATTACTAATTTTTGATCAAATATTAACTCTGTTAAATTTCAACATTGTAGATCAAAGGACACAAATTTTAGAAATTTTTATTTTCAAGGTGAAGCAGAAACATGAGAAATCTTTTCAAAAATTCGTAATTTTGGTAATTTTAGTGTTATAGCTATCAAACTTGGGGAAATTATTTGTTTTTTTATCGAATAATAACTCTGTTAAATTGCAACATTGTAGATAAAAAGACACAAATTTTAGAAATTTTTATTTTTAAGCCGAAGTCGAAATGTGAGAAATCCTTCACTAAAAATGTTAATTTTAGTAATTTTAGCGCTACAGTTATAAAATTTAGGGAAATTGCTAGTTTTTGATCAAATATTAACTCTGTTAAATTTCAACATTGTAGATCAAAGGACACAAATTTTAGAAATTTTTATTTTTAAGGCACAGCCGATATGTGAGAAATCCTTCTAAAAATCGTAATTTTAGTAATTTTTGTGCTACAGCTATAAAATTTGGGGAAATTACTAGTTTTTGATCAAATATTAACTCTGGCAAATTTCAACATTGTAGATCAAAAGTCATAAATTTTAGAAATTTTTATTTTTAAGCCGAAGTCGAAATGTGAGAAATCCTTCACTAAAAATGTTAATTTTAGTAATTCTAGTGATCCAGTTATAAAATTTAGGTAAATTACTAATTTTTGATCAAATATTAACTCTGTTAAATTTCAACATTGTAGATCAAAGGACACAAATTTTAGAAATTTTTATTTTCAAGGTGAAGCAGAAACATGAGAAATCTTTTCAAAAATTCGTAATTTTGGTAATTTTAGTGTTATAGCTATCAAACTTGGGGAAATTATTTGTTTTTTATCGAATAATAACTCTGTTAAATTGCAACATTGTAGATAAAAAGACACAAATTTTAGAAATTTTTATTTTTAAGCCGAAGTCGAAATGTGAGAAATCCTTCACTAAAAATGTTAATTTTAGTAATTTTAGCTCTACAGTTATAAAATTTAGGGAAATTGCTAGTTTTTGATCAAATATTAACTCTGTTAAATTTCAGCATTGTAGATCAAAGGACACAAATTTTAGAAATTTTTATTTTCAAGACGAAGCAGAAACATGAGAAATCCTTTCAAAAATTCGTAATTTTGGTAATTTAAGTGCTACAGCTATCAAACTTACGGAAATGACTAGTTTTTAATCAAACAATAACTCTGTCAAATTTCAACATCGTACATCAAAAGACACAAATTTTAGAAATTTTTGTTTTTAAGGCGAAGCCGAAATATGAGAAATCCTTCTAAAAGTCGGAATTCTGCTAATTTTAGTGTTACAGTTATGAAATGAGGGAAAACTACTAGTTTTTAATCGAATATTAACTGTGGCAAATTTCAACATTGTAGATCAAAAAATACAAATTTTAGAAATTTTTATTTTCACGGTGAAGACGAAATATGAGAAATCCTTCACTAAAAATCATAATATTAATAATTTTTGTGCTACAGCTATAAAATTTGGGTAAATTACTAGTTTTTGATCAAATATTAACTCTGTCAAGTTGTAACATTGTAGATCAAAAGACACAAATTTTAGAAATGTTTGTGTTCAAAGCGAAGCAGAAACATGAGAAATCTTTTCAAAAATTCGTAATTTTGGTCATTTTAGTGTTACAGCTATGAAACTTGGGGAAATTACTCGTTTTTTATCGAATATTAACTCTGGCAAATTTCAATATTGTAGATTAAAAAATAGAAATTTTAGAAATTTTTATTTTCAAGGTGAAGACGAAATATGAGAAATCCTTCACTAAAAATCGTAATTTTAGTAATTTTAGTGCTACAGTTATGAAATTTGGGGAAATTACTAGTTTTCGATTAAATATTAACTTTGTCAAATTTTAACATTGTAGATCAAAAGACACAAATTTTAGAAATTTTTATTTTCAAGGTGAAGCCGAAACATGAGAAATCCTTTTAAAAATTCGTAATTTTGGTAATTTACAATGCAATTTTTGTTAAAACTGTTCCCTTACATTAAAAACTTATTGTACAATTTAGACTGCCTTGCAATATCAGATTTAATAATTGCAGATTAAACTAAATTTCGAATTTTTAAAACGAAATTCCAAACACGCCTAAATAATAAATAATGAAGGACTGATTTCACTATGCCACAAAATTTAATCATTTGATTTTCGTTGAGACGCTGTTTTTGTAGATTTTTGATATTTAAAAAAAAAATATTTTTAAGGCGAGGCCGAACCATAAGTTATCCTTTCCAAAATTCGTAATTTTAGTGCTACAGCTATGAAATTTGGGGAAATTGCTAGTTATTGATCGTATGCTAACTCTGCCAAATTGCAAAATTGTAGATAAAAAAACATAAATTTTAGAAAGTTTTATTTTTAATGCCAAGCAAAAGTCATTTCATTCAATACCCTCGGTTATCCCAATAGCGCCAACTGATAATTTTTTGTTCGCTCAAGAAAAAGGTAGTTATATCATACAAGCAACTAGAAAATGACATATAAATCTCATTATTGGAATCAGTTGTGTTTCGACTTTTGATAATGACGGTCGTTTTGTGCTGTTCTGAGAAAATATCTTGCAAGGTAAAATATTACTAAGGTAATTTTAGTGCTACAGTTATGAAATTTCGGGAAATTAGTAGTTTTTAATCAAATATTAACTCTGCCAAATTGCAAAATTGTAAATCAAAAGACATAAGTAGAAAGTTTTATTTTTAATGCCCAAATGATTCACTAAAATTGACAGATAGAAATATGCGGTTTTCTCTATCGTTTTTCTAGCACTATTGTTGCTACTCTTTCATTATTAGATTGAAAATTTTTAAACAATGTAAAGTTGCAAAATCTGTTTTGTCTACCCATTGTATATTTGGATTTATTTTGGAACTCTTTCTCTTCTTAAAAATCGTTGTCATTCATTACCTTGGGTTATGGCAATAGCGCCACCTGATTAGGTACTTTTTGTTCGCTCAAGAAAAAAGTTAAAATTTTTGTTATAAGCAATTAGGAAATTACATATCAATCTCATTATTGAAAACAGTTGTGTTTCGACTTTTGATAAAGACGGTCGTTTCAGAGATGTGTGCTACAGAGTGCTGTTCTGATAAAATTTTTTGTAAGGTAAAGTACTAATCTATATTCATTTATAAATACGTTAGGCGCGTTTGATTGTCCATTTCTTCAGTTTGTTAGCGTTAACGCAAGCAATTTAATATACAGAGTGTTTATGTTTAGCAATAATCGGATTTTAAAGGAAGTTAGATACACATTGCAAGGCAGGCTAAATACAACAAGTTTTTAATGTAAGGGAACTGTTTTTCAAAAATTGCGTCGGTAAATTCCAGATTGATTAGTTTTAATATTGGCGAAACGGTATTTTCACGAGACGAAATAGTAACGAAATCTCATAGGAAGTTTGATAGATTTTCTATCAGGAGATATATTTTTGACCGTATGGCATTTTTCCGTACGTTTTAGTCTTGTTTTTTAATGCAGATTACGTAATTGATGGAGCTGCATTGTTCCTAATTAGTTAAAGGTCAATGCAACCACAAATAAATCGGGAGTCATTTTTTTCAAGAAAAAAAGAAATAAATCATTGTTATCTAATAACGTCCGTAAAGCTATTATTTATTTAGTTGTGCTCCGAGTTTTGAGTAAGAAAGACGTGGTGCTACGATGGCTCGAAATTTATTTTAGTGTAGTTTAGTGATTGCCAGAGTTTTTAATGGTAGGACTTGCATTGCTACGATGGTTTAAATGTAGGCGTGTTCTGTTTTTCCATACATATTCGACTTTTTTACTTATTTGTATTTATTTGTTACAGATATCAACTTCGGAATTTTCACTCGAAATCTTGGAACAATTTGAAGAATATAAGACGAAGGATTAAGGTAGGACAATTTAGTTGCATATTTCTAGTTCACTGTTCTTGTTGCATTTTTGCATCATTTCTTCATTTATCAATTTTATCTTTTTTATACTTTTTCTTAGTCTCATGTCTGTTGAAATGAAATTCCTCCTTTCTATGACGTTTTGCTCTTTTACCACATGAACTTCTATTGCCTCTCTTTCTTAATACTGGAAAACTCTGTCCAATTCTTTTATACCAACAC
This sequence comes from Gnatocerus cornutus, assembly GCA_029298725.1. Classification (NCBI taxonomy): domain Eukaryota; kingdom Metazoa; phylum Arthropoda; class Insecta; order Coleoptera; family Tenebrionidae; genus Gnatocerus; species Gnatocerus cornutus. Next base: position 22,193,838 of record CM055510.1, read on the forward strand.
AACCATGAACTTCTATTTCCTCTCTTTCTTAATACTGGAAAACTCTGTCCAGTTGTTTTATACCAACACAACCAAGGGGAAACAAATAGGTAGACAAAATTGGGGAATTAGATACACACACTTTTTGCGTGAGTTTATAGAAACATCTATGCATGTTCTGTATTCTGCACATAATTTAACATCACTACACTTGCTGCCACCTACCCTGTACACTTAAACATACCAACACTAGTAAGGGGACCCACGTTCATCCACGTAGGTACACACATTTAGGAAATTAGGTACCTTTTGCGTGCGTCTATGGAAACATCCATGCATGTTCTGTAGCCGACACATTAGTTTTGTCAAGTTACGGCATTTACAGAGTCTTCTAAAGGTGTTCAGTTTGTGTGAGCTAATGATGCGACGGTGTCAATCCGATACCGACCAGCAGACGTCGGGTACGAATGACTTCATTTGCAGCTCTAAACTCTCAGAGCGCATTTAGTTGAAGCTGTATCTGCATATCTCCACGATTTGACTTTAGGGGGGGTGGATGAACCTTAAGGCGGGGGGAGTTAGTTAGAAAGCCGAAGGAGAATTCCGGTCGCATCACATGCTAACCTAGAAACAGGGCCAATGTTAGTCATTCAATACCCCAGGCTCGGATTGTGTTATACCATAATGGTTGGAACGGAACTATTGAGGTATTTTGCTTTCATTTCTCCAACACTGGTTGGACAGTATTCATTTGGCACCACCGAAAAACTGGCCTCGACTGGACAATTGGTAGCCGACAGACCTTAGTATGTGGGCGCGCGATGAACGAACATCATGTTGAGGGGGACGAGGACATTGTAAAGACGGGAGATGGGAGCTAGCTGTCGTTTGAAAGCACAACTGCCCTTCGAATCAAAATTTACCATAGCGTTCAGAATAGGGTTTAGAATCATTTTATGTAATTTATTTTTCAAGGCGGTTAGCTAGGAGTTGGTTTGAAAGTAAATGTCCGGTTAGTTTTGCTAGAAGGGTGGACACACTTTACGGGACACCTTGGTCAAGATGCTCACTTACGGGATAAACTTTTGTTTCGTTAAACATGGTGGACTTCCGGGAGCTGAGTTCATTTTGAATCCACCAAGATCCCCTACGGTGTCTGTGTTCGCGAAAGGGGTGTATTTTGAGACCAAAAATGGGGGGAGAAACACCCGAATTTCATTCATTTTTTCTTACCACTTTACACTTTTCAACTCCATCTTGTGTCCTATTTGTTCAATCTTTGATGAGTCACTCTACCCAACCACCCATTCATTCCCCATCTGAGCACTAATTTTATTAAATTTTCCTCCATTTCCACCATTTTTCGAAGCTCCTAATTTTGTCATTTTATCTATTAATGTTCTCTTTTTTTTCTTATTAAAAAATGGGGAGAGAGTCACCCGAATTCCATTCATTTTCTCTTGCCACTTTACACTTTTCAACTTCTACTTGAGTCCCATTTTTATCGAGTTTTCCTCCATTCCACCATTTTACGACGTCTCTAATTTTGTCATTTTATTTATTCCAATTTTTTCATTTTTTCTTATTACTCCTCCTATTTTTATTCCACCATTGATTTCGAGTGTCGAAACTTTTAGTGCGCGAGATAGTTCAGTTCATTTTCAGTAGTGTCTTAAAAATCAAATAAAATTAAAATCGTCCTTAAAACAAAGTGAGTGGGTGAGTGAGTGGTTCCTGGTTCCTAGAGGAGGATGCAGAGGTACGAGCTTGACGACACAGCACGTGCTCAGAATTAAAGGGTAAGTTATTTCATCCCTCCAAAAATGTACAAATACTCATATTTATTTCTTTAATTCTAGCTACCATCGTAGAAGCCATAAAGGTAGGATCTGGGATTGTTGGGCATTTTCCGAAACTGTTCATCGTCGTTCGCCACTGTAAAATTTCCTCTCTTGTACATCCTCGTAAATTCGAAAACCGCGTCTTCCGCGAGTGTTCAAATTCAGAGTCGAGTTTCGCAAAACAGTGCCGAAGTACTTTTAGTGCGCGAGATAATCAAATGAAAGTCGTGTGAGTCGTTCCTGTTTCTCGAGGGGGATGCAGAGGTTGGAGCGCGACGATACTGCTTAGGAATCAGGATTAAAGGTAGGTCCGTGTACGAAGACGATGGCAACGCTGGATCCAAAAAGGTAGGATTTTTTTCTTCTGGGTGACGGGATTTGAACGACGATGGACCTCGCGATGGAAGTGTCAGTGCATTCGTTTTTTGACAAGTGGTAGTGGTAGTGACACTGTGCAAGTTAACATGCAGGTAAGACAAAACTATGTTTACCTAAATGAATATAATTTCACCTCTTTACAACTCTTCGTAAATTCGGAACTTCCGCGAGTGTCAAAGTTAAAAGTCGAGTGCCGAAGCTCTTTTTAGTGCGCGAGCTACTTTAGTGTCTTAAAGCTAAAATTAAAACCGTTTTTGAAACAAAGTGAGTGAGTGCTTCGTGTGTCCTAGAGGGGGATGCAGTGGTAGGAGCCTGCCGATACAGCTGTGGGATCAGGATTAAAGGGTAAGTTAATAAAATTCGTAATTCTTGTAATTTTAGTGCTACAGCTATGAAATTTGGGGAAATTGCTAGTGTTGAATCGTTTATTAACTCTGCCAAATTATAACATACTATTAAATTAAAGGACACATATTTTATAATTTTTTATTTTCAAGGCGAAGCCGAAATAAGAAAAATCCTTTCTTAAAATTCGTAGTTTTGGTAATTTTAGTGCTACAACTATAAAAGGGGGGGAAATTGCTAGTTTTCAATCGTTTATTAACTCTGTCAAATTGCAACATTGTAGATCAAAAAACACAAATTTTACAAATTTTTATTTTCAAGACAAGCCAAAATATGTGAAATTCTCCCTGAAAATTCGCAATTTTGTTAATTTTAGTGCTACAGCTATGAAATTTAGGGAAACTGCTAGTTTTTAATTGTTTATTAACTTTGTCAAATTGCAACATTGTAGATCGAAAAACACAAATTTTAGAAATTTTTATTTTCAAGATGAAGCAGAAACATGAGAAATCCTTTCAAAAATTCGTAATTTTGGTAATTTTAGTGCTACAGCTATCAAACTTAGGGAAATTGCTAGTTTTTAATTGTTTATTAACTTTGTCAAATTGCAACATTGTAGATCAAAAAACACAAATTTTAGAAATTTTTTTTTTCAAGGCGAAGCCGAAGTATGAAAAATTCTTTCTGAAAATTCTTAATTTTGGTAATTTTAGTGCTACAGCTATGAAATCTGGGGAAATTACTAGTTTTCAATCGTTTATTAACTTTGTCAAATTGGAACATTGTAGATCAAAAAACACAAATTTTAGAATTTTTTTTTTCAAGGCAAAGCCGAAGTATGAAAGATTCTCTCTTAAAATTCGTAATTTTGGTAATTTTAGTGCCACAGCTATGCAATTTGGGGAAATTACTAGTTTTTGAACGTTTATTAACTCTGTTAAATTGCAACATTGTAGATCAAAAAACACAAATTTTATAAAGTTTTATTTTCAAGGCGAAGCCGAAGTATGAAAAATTCTTTCTGAAAATTCTTAATTTTGGTAATTTTAGTGCTACAGCTATGAAATCTGTTGAAATTACTAGTTTTCAATCGTTTATTAACTTTGTCAAATTGGAACATTGTAGATCAAAAATCACAAATTTTAGAATTTTTTTTTTTCAAGGCGAAGCCGAAGTATGAAAAATTCTTTCTGAAAATTCTTAATTTTGGTAATTTTAGTGCTACAGCTATGAAATCTGGGGAAATTACTAGTTTTCAATCGTTTATTAACTTTGTCAAATTGGAACATTGTAGATCAAAAAACACAAATTTTAGAATTTTTTTTTTCAAGGCAAAGCCGAAGTATGAAAGATTCTCTCTTAAAATTCGTAATTTTGGTAATTTTAGTGCCACAGCTATGCAATTTGGGGAAATTACTAGTTTTTGAACGTTTATTAACTTTGTTAAATTGCAACATTGTAGATCAAAAAACACAAATTTTAGAAATTTTTTTTTTCAAGGCGAAGCCGAAGTATGAAAGATTCTCTCTTAAAATTCGTAATTTTGGTAATTTTAGTGCCACAGCTATGCAATTTGGGGAAATTACTAGTTTTTGAACGTTTATTAACTCTGTTAAATTGCAACATTGTAGATCAAAAAACACAAATTTTAGAAATTTTTTTTTTCAAGGCGAAGCCGAAGTATGGAAGATTCTCTCTTAAAATTCGTAATTTTGGTAATTTTAGTGCCACAGCTATGCAATTTGGGGAAATTACTAGTTTTTAATTGTTTATTAACTTTGTCAAATTGGAACATTGTAGATCAAAAAACACAAATTTTAGAAATTTTTATTTTCAAGGCAAAGCCGAAGTATGAAAAATCCTCTCTTAAAATTCGTAATTTTGGTAATTTTAGTGCCACAGCTATGCAATTTGGGGAAATTACTAGTTTTTGAACGTTTATTAACTCTGTTAAATTGCAACATTGTAGATCAAAAAACACAAATTTTATAATGTTTTATTTTCAAGGCGAAGCCGAAGTATGAAAAATTCTTTCTGAAAATTCTTAATTTTGGTAATTTTAGTGCTACAGCTATGAAATCTGGGGAAATTACTAGTTTTCAATCGTTTATTAACTTTGTCAAATTGGAACATTGTAGATCAAAAAACACAAATTTTAGAAATTTTTTTTTTCAAGGCGAAGCCGAAGTATGAAAGATTCTCTCTTAAAATTCGTAATTTTGGTAATTTTAGTGCCACAGCTATGCAATTTGGGGAAATTACTAGTTTTTGAACGTTTATTAACTCTGTTAAATTGCAACATTGTAGATCAAAAAACACAAATTTTAGAATTTTTTTTTTTCAAGGCGAAGCCGAAGTATGGAAGATTCTCTCTTAAAATTCGTAATTTTGGTAATTTTAGTGCCACAGCTATGCAATTTGGGGAAATTACTAGTTTTTAATTGTTTATTAACTTTGTCAAATTGGAACATTGTAGATCAAAAAACACAAATTTTAGAAATTTTTATTTTCAAGGCAAAGCCGAAGTATGAAAAATCCTCTCTTAAAATTCGTAATTTTGGTAATTTTAGTGCCACAGCTATGCAATTTGGGGAAATTACTAGTTTTTGAACGTTTATTAACTCTGTTAAATTGCAACATTGTAGATCAAAAAACACAAATTTTATAATGTTTTATTTTCAACGCGAAGCCGAAGTATGAAAAATTCTTTCTGAAAATTCTTAATTTTGGTAATTTTAGTGCTACAGCTATGAAATCTGGGGAAATTACTAGTTTTCAATCGTTTATTAACTTTGTCAAATTGGAACATTGTAGATCAAAAAACACAAATTTTAGAATTTTTTTTTTTCAAGGCAAAGCCGAAGTATGAAAGATTCTCTCTTAAAATTCGTAATTTTGGTAATTTTAGTGCCACAGCTATGCAATTTGGGGAAATTACTAGTTTTTGAACGTTTATTAACTCTGTTAAATTGCAACATTGTAGATCAAAAAACACAAATTTTAGAAATTTTTATTTTCAAGGCAAAGCCGAAGTATGAAAAATCCTCTCTTAAAATTCGTAATTTTGGTAATTTTAGTACCACAGCTATGCAATTTGGGGAAATTACTAGTTTTTAATCATTTATTAACTCTGCCAAATTGCAACATTGTAAATTAAAGGACACAAATTTTAGAAATGTTTATTTTCAAGGCGAAGCCGAAATATGAGAAATCCTCGTTTAAAATTAGCAATGTTGCTAATTTTTGTTTGAAAATGCGAGTAAAATGACTAATAAAACATTTCTATTGCAGTAGGTCCGTGTACGAAGATGACGGCGACGTTGGATCTCACAAGGTAGGATTTTCTTCTTCTTTTTGATGTTGGGATGTTGCGTTTGCGGTTTTTCGCGGAGTGTAGGTGAATCCGTTTTTTGCGCAGTGGTAGTGTTAGTGCTGTTGTGTTAGTGTGTGTTAACATGCAGGTAAGAGATTATTAGTCGCCTAAATGTAAAACATGACATCTGCATCTAGCCCGAATTTGACACAGCTAATATAAATTCCATAATTGTCACTAATTGATTCTATATAAATTTTGAAAACACCTTCGTGATTTACAAGCTTTTATTTTATTTATTTAATAGATAAATTAAAAGCTTATAAATTACGAAGGTGTACATATATATATTATGGCTATTATTATTATTATTATTATTATAGATATTTATCATTAAATTATTATTAATTTTATCTTCCATTGAGCTTTGTCTATTGCTCCGAAAATTAGGGTTGACTGCAAAAATCAGATTTTGCTTTTAAGCGGCTCGTATAAATAAGTAACTGTCGTTTTCACTTCTTGAAAACAAAATTGTTAGGTAAAATTCAACTACATATATCCAGGTAAGCTCACCATTTTATACCATTTTATCACATAAATTAACACTTTTTTTTCAGATGTAACTCCGCCTGCAGCGTCCTGGGGTCTGTTTCATAAAACTTACTCTGCTAATTTACAATTATTATAAGTTGATTAGTGTTTGAACTAAAGACACCTTAGTAATTTATCATAGTAAGTTTTTATGGTACAAACCCCCTGGGGTACATTCCGTATCACTAAGGACGCTGTTGCCGGTCCCAAGCCCGGAAAAAGGAGGAGAGTTTTTCGGCTATTTTAGGAAGGAACCTGCCGCTTTTGAGGATTAATTCGCGGTTGGAAAAAAAACTGGAAACATAGATGACACCGACTTGTCTATGATTATGGAAGCCAGTTTTGTCATGGAGGAATGAAGATGTTGGTCCAGCGAGAAAATAAGTCCGAAATCGAATTTTTAGAAATTTTTATTTACAAATAAACTGATAATTTCTTTCGTTTTGGATAAAATTTCGTAGCTTTGACAGTTTTACTCCGCAAACTGTAAAATTTGGAGGATTTACTACTTTTGACTTGTTAATCAATTGTGCCCAATTACAAAATTGTAAAACAAAAAATCGAATTTTTAAAAATTTTTATTTTCTGATGAACTAATAATACAGTAGAGCCTCGGTAATCCGTACTCCTGCTAGTTCGGTGATCGCTGTAATCCGGCCGGGCAATGAGCTTGGCGGGGGTGGGTGTAGGTGCGGGCTGCCATGAGCCAATGCGTCGTCAGTCTTTTGTTTATGTAAAGTCTAATGTTTTATATAATTTAACTTACTGTTTTTCTACATGAACATGTACATTTTGTCTTTATGCTTTCATTTAAAAATTGATTAAAGAAACTAAAGTTAAACATGTGTTTTAGTACCGTCAAATATGGCATACTATAATCCGGACGCCTCGATAATCCGGAAAGGGTCTTGTTTTTGCCTCTCCGGATTAACGAGGCCCTACTGCAATTTATTTATTTTCAAGGCGAAGCCGAATTATGAAAGATTATTTTTAAAATTCGAATTTTAGTAATTTTAGTGCCACAGCTATGCAATTTGGGGAAATTATTAGTTTTTGATCGTTTATTAACTATGCCAAATTGCAACATTGTAGATCGAAAAACACAAATTTTAGAAATTTTTATTTTCAAGGCGAAGCCGAAATATGAAAAATCCTCCCTTAAAATTCGTAATTTTGGTAATTTTAGTGCTACAGCTATGAAATTTCGGGAAATTGCTAGCTTTTGATCGTTTATAAACTCTGCCAAATTGCAACATTGTAAATCGAAAAACACAACTTTTAGAAATTTTTATTTTCAAGGCGAAGCCGAAGTATGAAAGATTCTCTCTTAAAATTCATAATTTTGATAATTTTAGTGCCACAGCTATGCAATTTGGGGAAATTACTAGTTTTTTAACGTTTATTAACTCTGTTAAATTGCAATATTGTAGATCAAAAAACACAAATTTTATAAATTTTTATTTTCACGACGAAGCCGAAATATGAGAAATCCTCTCTTAAAATTCGTAACTTTGGTAATTTTAGGGCTACAGCTATGCAATTAGGGGAAATTACTAGTTTTTGATCGCTTATTAACTCTGCCAAATTGCAACATTGTAAATCAAAAAACACAAATTTTTGAAATTTTTATTTTCAAGGCGAAGCCGAAATATGAGAAATCCTCTCTTAAAATTCGTAACTTTGGTAATTTTAGTGCTACAGCTATGCAATTAGGGGAAATTACTAGTTTTTGATCGCTTATTAACTCTGCCAAATTGCAACATTGTAAATCAAAAAACACAAACTTTTGAAATTTTTATTTTCAAGGCGAAGCCGAAGTATGAAAGATTCTCTCTTAAAATTCGTAATTTTAGTAATTTTAGTGCCACAGCTATGCAATTTGGGGAAATTACTAGTTTTTGATCGCTTATTAACTCTGCCAAATTGCAACATTGTAAATCGAAAAACACAAATTTTAGAAATTTTTATTTTCAAGGCGAAGCCGAAATATGAAAGATTCTCTCTTAAAATTCGTAATTTTAGTAATTTTAGTGCCACAGCTATGCAATTTGGGGAAATTACTAGTTTTTGATCGCTTATTAACTCTGCCAAATTGCAACATTGTAAATCGAAAAACACAACTTTTAGAAATTTTTATTTTCAAGGCGAAGCCGAAGTATCAAAGATTCTCTCTTAAAATTCGTAATTTTAGTAATTTTATTGCCACAGCTATGAAATTTGGGAAAATTACTAGTTTTTGATCGCTTATTAACTCTGCCAAATTGCAACATTGTAAATCGAAAAACACAAATTTTTGAAATTTTTATTTTCAAGGCGAAGCCGAAGTATGAAAGATTCTCTCTTAAAATTCGTAATTTTAGTAATTTTATTGCCACAGCTATGAAATTTGGGAAAATTACTAGTTTTTGATCGCTTATTAACTCTGCCAAATTGCAACATTGTAAATCAAAAAACACAAATTTTTGAAATTTTTATTTTCAAGGCGAAGCCGAAGTATGAAAGATTCTCTCTTAAAATTCGTAATTTTAGTAATTTTTGTGCCACAGCTATGCAATTTAGGGAAATTACTAGTTTATAATCGCTTATTAACTCTGCCAAATTGCAACATTGTAAATCGAAAAACACAACTTTTAGAAATTTTTATTTTCAAGGCGAAGCCGAAGTATGAAAGATTCTCTCTTAAAATTCGTAATTTTAGTAATTTTATTGCCACAGCTATGCAATTTGGGGAAATTACTAGTTTTTAATCGCTTATTAACTCTGCCAAATTGCAACATTGTAAATCGAAAAACACAACTTTTAGAAATTTTTATTTTCAAGGCGAAGCCGAAGTATGAAAGATTCTTTCTTAAAATTCGTAATTTTAGTAATTTTATTGCCACAGCTATGCAATTTGGGGAAATTACTAGTTTTTGATCGCTTATTAACTCTGCCAAATTGCAACATTGTAAATCGAAAAACACAAATTTTTGAAATTTTTATTTTCAAGGCGAAGCCGAAATATGAAAGATTCTCTCTTAAAATTCGTAATTTTAGTAATTTTAGTGCCACAGCTATGCAATTTGGGGAAATGACTAGTTTTTGATCGCTTATTAACTCTGCCAAATTGCAACATTGTAAATCGAAAAACACAACTTTTAGAAATTTTTATTTTCAAGGCGAAGCCGAAATATGAAAGATTCTCTCTTAAAATTCGTAATTTTAGTAATTTTAGTGCCACAGCTATGCAATTTGGGGAAATGACTAGTTTTTGATCGCTTATTAACTCTGCCAAATTGCAACATTGTAAATCGAAAAACACAACTTTTAGAAATTTTTATTTTCAAGGCGAAGCCGAAGTATGAAAGATTCTCTCTTAAAATTCGTAATTTTAGTAATTTTATTGCCACAGCTATGCAATTTGGGGAAATTACTAGTTTTTAATCGCTTATTAACTCTGCCAAATTGCAACATTGTAAATCGAAAAACACAACTTTTAGAAATTTTTATTTTCAAGGCGAAGCCGAAGTATGAAAGATTCTCTCTTAAAATTCGTAATTTTAGTAATTTTATTGCCACAGCTATGAAATTTGGGAAAATTACTAGTTTTTGATCGCTTATTAACTCTGCCAAATTGCAACATTGTAAATCGAAAAACACAAATTTTTGAAATTTTTATTTTCAAGGCGAAGCCGAAATATGAAAGATTCTCTCTTAAAATTCGTAATTTTAGTAATTTTAGTGCCACAGCTATGCAATTTGGGGAAATGACTAGTTTTTGATCGCTTATTAACTCTGCCAAATTGCAACATTGTAAATCGAAAAACACAACTTTTAGAAATTTTTATTTTCAAGGCGAAGCCGAAGTATGAAAGATTCTCTCTTAAAATTCGTAATTTTAGTAATTTTATTGCCACAGCTATGCAATTTGGGGAAATTACTAGTTTTTAATCGCTTATTAACTCTGCCAAATTGCAACATTGTAAATCGAAAAACACAACTTTTAGAAATTTTTATTTTCAAGGCGAAGCCGAAGTATGAAAGATTCTCTCTTAAAATTCGTAATTTTAGTAATTTTATTGCCACAGCTATGCAATTTGGGGAAATTACTAGTTTTTGATCGCTTATTAACTCTGCCAAATTGCAACATTGTAAATCGAAAAACACAAATTTTTGAAATTTTTATTTTCAAGGCGAAGCCGAAATATGAAAGATTCTCTCTTAAAATTCGTAATTTTAGTAATTTTAGTGCCACAGCTATGCAATTTGGGGAAATGACTAGTTTTTGATCGCTTATTAACTCTGCCAAATTGCAACATTGTAAATCGAAAAACACAACTTTTAGAAATTTTTATTTTCAAGGCGAAGCCGAAGTATGAAAGATTCTCTCTTAAAATTCGTAATTTTAGTAATTTTATTGCCACAGCTATGCAATTTGGGGAAATTACTAGTTTTTAATCGCTTATTAACTCTGCCAAATTGCAACATTGTAAATCGAAAAACACAACTTTTAGAAATTTTTATTTTCAAGGCGAAGCCGAAGTATGAAAGATTCTCTCTTAAAATTCGTAATTTTAGTAATTTTATTGCCACAGCTATGAAATTTGGGAAAATTACTAGTTTTTGATCGCTTATTAACTCTGCCAAATTGCAACATTGTAAATCGAAAAACACAAATTTTTGAAATTTTTATTTTCAAGGCGAAGCCGAAATATGAAAGATTCTCTCTTAAAATTCGTAATTTTAGTAATTTTAGTGCCACAGCTATGCAATTTGGGGAAATGACTAGTTTTTGATCGCTTATTAACTCTGCCAAATTGCAACATTGTAAATCGAAAAACACAACTTTTAGAAATTTTTATTTTCAAGGCGAAGCCGAAGTATGAAAGATTCTCTCTTAAAATTCGTAATTTTAGTAATTTTATTGCCACAGCTATGCAATTTGGGGAAATTACTAGTTTTTAATCGCTTATTAACTCTGCCAAATTGCAACATTGTAAATCGAAAAACACAACTTTTAGAAATTTTTATTTTCAAGGCGAAGCCGAAGTATGAAAGATTCTCTCTTAAAATTCGTAATTTTAGTAATTTTATTGCCACAGCTATGCAATTTGGGGAAATTACTAGTTTTTGATCGCTTATTAACTCTGCCAAATTGCAACATTGTGAATCGAAAAACACAAATTTTTGAAATTTTTATTTTCAAGGCGAAGCCGAAATATGAAAGATTCTCTCTTAAAATTCGTAATTTTAGTAATTTTAGTGCCACAGCTATGCAATTTGGGGAAATGACTAGTTTTTGATCGCTTATTAACTCTGCCAAATTGCAACATTGTAAATCGAAAAACACAACTTTTAGAAATTTTTATTTTCAAGGCGAAGCCGAAGTATGAAAGATTCTCTCTTAAAATTCGTAATTTTAGTAATTTTATTGCCACAGCTATGCAATTTGGGGAAATTACTAGTTTTTAATCGCTTATTAACTCTGCCAAATTGCAACATTGTAAATCGAAAAACACAACTTTTAGAAATTTTTATTTTCAAGGCGAAGCCGAAGTATGAAAGATTCTCTCTTAAAATTCGTAATTTTAGTAATTTTATTGCCACAGCTATGCAATTTGGGGAAATTACTAGTTTTTGATCGCTTATTAACTCTGCCAAATTGCAACATTGTGAATCGAAAAACACAAATTTTTGAAATTTTTATTTTCAAGGCGAAGCCGAAATATGAAAGATTCTCTCTTAAAATTCGTAATTTTAGTAATTTTAGTGCCACAGCTATGCAATTTGGGGAAATGACTAGTTTTTGATCGCTTATTAACTCTGCCAAATTGCAACATTGTAAATCGAAAAACACAACTTTTAGAAATTTTTATTTTCAAGGCGAAGCCGAAGTATGAAAGATTCTCTCTTAAAATTCGTAATTTTAGTAATTTTATTGCCACAGCTATGCAATTTGGGGAAATTACTAGTTTTTGATCGCTTATTAACTCTGCCAAATTGCAACATTGTAAATCGAAAAACACAAATTTTTGAAATTTTTATTTTCAAGGCGAAGCCGAAATATGAAAGATTCTCTCTTAAAATTCGTAATTTTAGTAATTTTAGTGCCACAGCTATGCAATTTGGGGAAATGACTAGTTTTTGATCGCTTATTAACTCTGCCAAATTGCAACATTGTAAATCGAAAAACACAACTTTTAGAAATTTTTATTTTCAAGGCGAAGCCGAAGTATGAAAGATTCTCTCTTAAAATTCGTAATTTTAGTAATTTTATTGCCACAGCTATGCAATTTGGGGAAATTACTAGTTTTTAATCGCTTATTAACTCTGCCAAATTGCAACATTGTAAATCGAAAAACACAACTTTTAGAAATTTTTATTTTCAAGGCGAAGCCGAAGTATGAAAGATTCTCTCTTAAAATTCGTAATTTTAGTAATTTTATTGCCACAGCTATGCAATTTGGGGAAATTACTAGTTTTTAATCGCTTATTAACTCTGCCAAATTGCAACATTGTAAATCGAAAAACACAACTTTTAGAAATTTTTATTTTCAAGGCGAAGCCGAAGTATGAAAGATTCTCTCTTAAAATTCGTAATTTTAGTAATTTTATTGCCACAGCTATGAAATTTGGGAAAATTACTAGTTTTTGATCGCTTATTAACTCTGCCAAATTGCAACATTGTAAATCGAAAAACACAAATTTTTGAAATTTTTATTTTCAAGGCGAAGCCGAAATATGAAAGATTCTCTCTTAAAATTCGTAATTTTAGTAATTTTAGTGCCACAGCTATGCAATTTGGGGAAATGACTAGTTTTTGATCGCTTATTAACTCTGCCAAATTGCAACATTGTAAATCGAAAAACACAACTTTTAGAAATTTTTATTTTCAAGGCGAAGCCGAAGTATGAAAGATTCTCTCTTAAAATTCGTAATTTTAGTAATTTTATTGCCACAGCTATGCAATTTGGGGAAATTACTAGTTTTTAATCGCTTATTAACTCTGCCAAATTGCAACATTGTAAATCGAAAAACACAACTTTTAGAAATTTTTATTTTCAAGGCGAAGCCGAAGTATGAAAGATTCTCTCTTAAAATTCGTAATTTTAGTAATTTTATTGCCACAGCTATGCAATTTGGGGAAATTACTAGTTTTTGATCGCTTATTAACTCTGCCAAATTGCAACATTGTGAATCGAAAAACACAAATTTTTGAAATTTTTATTTTCAAGGCGAAGCCGAAATATGAAAGATTCTCTCTTAAAATTCGTAATTTTAGTAATTTTAGTGCCACAGCTATGCAATTTGGGGAAATGACTAGTTTTTGATCGCTTATTAACTCTGCCAAATTGCAACATTGTAAATCGAAAAACACAACTTTTAGAAATTTTTATTTTCAAGGCGAAGCCGAAGTATGAAAGATTCTCTCTTAAAATTCGTAATTTTAGTAATTTTATTGCCACAGCTATGCAATTTGGGGAAATTACTAGTTTTTAATCGCTTATTAACTCTGCCAAATTGCAACATTGTAAATCGAAAAACACAACTTTTAGAAATTTTTATTTTCAAGGCGAAGCCGAAGTATGAAAGATTCTCTCTTAAAATTCGTAATTTTAGTAATTTTATTGCCACAGCTATGCAATTTGGGGAAATTACTAGTTTTTGATCGCTTATTAACTCTGCCAAATTGCAACATTGTGAATCGAAAAACACAAATTTTTGAAATTTTTATTTTCAAGGCGAAGCCGAAATATGAAAGATTCTCTCTTAAAATTCGTAATTTTAGTAATTTTAGTGCCACAGCTATGCAATTTGGGGAAATGACTAGTTTTTGATCGCTTATTAACTCTGCCAAATTGCAACATTGTAAATCGAAAAACACAACTTTTAGAAATTTTTATTTTCAAGGCGAAGCCGAAGTATGAAAGATTCTCTCTTAAAATTCGTAATTTTAGTAATTTTATTGCCACAGCTATGCAATTTGGGGAAATTACTAGTTTTTGATCGCTTATTAACTCTGCCAAATTGCAACATTGTAAATCGAAAAACACAAATTTTTGAAATTTTTATTTTCAAGGCGAAGCCGAAATATGAAAGATTCTCTCTTAAAATTCGTAATTTTAGTAATTTTAGTGCCACAGCTATGCAATTTGGGGAAATGACTAGTTTTTGATCGCTTATTAACTCTGCCAAATTGCAACATTGTAAATCGAAAAACACAACTTTTAGAAATTTTTATTTTCAAGGCGAAGCCGAAGTATGAAAGATTCTCTCTTAAAATTCGTAATTTTAGTAATTTTATTGCCACAGCTATGCAATTTGGGGAAATTACTAGTTTTTAATCGCTTATTAACTCTGCCAAATTGCAACATTGTAAATCGAAAAACACAACTTTTAGAAATTTTTATTTTCAAGGCGAAGCCGAAGTATGAAAGATTCTCTCTTAAAATTCGTAATTTTAGTAATTTTATTGCCACAGCTATGCAATTTGGGGAAATTACTAGTTTTTGATCGCTTATTAACTCTGCCAAATTGCAACATTGTGAATCGAAAAACACAAATTTTTGAAATTTTTATTTTCAAGGCGAAGCCGAAATATGAAAGATTCTCTCTTAAAATTCGTAATTTTAGTAATTTTAGTGCCACAGCTATGCAATTTGGGGAAATGACTAGTTTTTGATCGCTTATTAACTCTGCCAAATTGCAACATTGTAAATCGAAAAACACAACTTTTAGAAATTTTTATTTTCAAGGCGAAGCCGAAGTATGAAAGATTCTCTCTTAAAATTCGTAATTTTAGTAATTTTATTGCCACAGCTATGCAATTTGGGGAAATTACTAGTTTTTGATCGCTTATTAACTCTGCCAAATTGCAACATTGTAAATCGAAAAACACAAATTTTTGAAATTTTTATTTTCAAGGCGAAGCCGAAATATGAAAGATTCTCTCTTAAAATTCGTAATTTTAGTAATTTTATTGCCACAGCTATGCAATTTGGGGAAATTACTAGTTTTTGATCGCTTATTAACTCTGCCAAATTGCAACATTGTGAATCGAAAAACACAAATTTTTGAAATTTTTATTTTCAAGGCGAAGCCGAAATATGAAAGATTCTCTCTTAAAATTCGTAATTTTAGTAATTTTAGTGCCACAGCTATGCAATTTGGGGAAATGACTAGTTTTTGATCGCTTATTAACTCTGCCAAATTGCAACATTGTAAATCGAAAAACACAACTTTTAGAAATTTTTATTTTCAAGGCGAAGCCGAAGTATGAAAGATTCTCTCTTAAAATTCGTAATTTTAGTAATTTTATTGCCACAGCTATGCAATTTGGGGAAATTACTAGTTTTTGATCGCTTATTAACTCTGCCAAATTGCAACATTGTAAATCGAAAAACACAAATTTTTGAAATTTTTATTTTCAAGGCGAAGCCGAAATATGAAAGATTCTCTCTTAAAATTCGTAATTTTAGTAATTTTAGTGCCACAGCTATGCAATTTGGGGAAATTACTAGTTTTTGATCGCTTATTAACTCTGCCAAATTGCAACATTGTAAATCAAAAAACACAAATTTTTGAAATTTTTATTTTCAAGGCGAAGCCGAAGTATGAAAGATTCTCTCTTAAAATTCGTAATTTTAGTAATTTTTGTGCCACAGCTATGCAATTTAGGGAAATTACTAGTTTATAATCGCTTATTAACTCTGCCAAATTGCAACATTGTAAATCGAAAAACACAACTTTTAGAAATTTTTATTTTCAAGGCGAAGCCGAAGTATGAAAGATTCTCTCTTAAAATTCGTAATTTTAGTAATTTTATTGCCACAGCTATGCAATTTGGGGAAATTACTAGTTTTTAATCGCTTATTAACTCTGCCAAATTGCAACATTGTAAATCGAAAAACACAACTTTTAGAAATTTTTATTTTCAAGGCGAAGCCGAAGTATGAAAGATTCTCTCTTAAAATTCGTAATTTTAGTAATTTTATTGCCACAGCTATGCAATTTGGGGAAATTACTAGTTTTTGATCGCTTATTAACTCTGCCAAATTGCAACATTGTAAATCGAAAAACACAAATTTTTGAAATTTTTATTTTCAAGGCGAAGCCGAAATATGAAAGATTCTCTCTTAAAATTCGTAATTTTAGTAATTTTAGTGCCACAGCTATGCAATTTGGGGAAATGACTAGTTTTTGATCGCTTATTAACTCTGCCAAATTGCAACATTGTAAATCGAAAAACACAACTTTTAGAAATTTTTATTTTCAAGGCGAAGCCGAAGTATGAAAGATTCTCTCTTAAAATTCGTAATTTTAGTAATTTTATTGCCACAGCTATGCAATTTGGGGAAATTACTAGTTTTTAATCGCTTATTAACTCTGCCAAATTGCAACATTGTAAATCGAAAAACACAACTATTAGAAATTTTTATTTTTAAGGCGAAGCCGAAGTATAAGATTATCTCTTAAAATTCGTAATTTTGGTACTTTTAGTGCTACAGCTATGAAATTTGGGGAAATTGCTTTTACTACATTTGACTTGTTACTACTTTTGACTTGTTTTAGAGCAAACAAAAACGAATTTTAGAATTTTTTATTTTTAGATAAACCAAAAATTCGTCTGCTTTCGATAAAATTTTTGGCAGTTTTTATCGCCGAGCGGTAAAATTTGGAGACTTTATTACTTTTGACTTGTTAATCAATTGTGCCCAATTACAAAATTGTAGAACAAAAAATGAAAATTTTAAAAATTTTGAACTAATATAATTTCATCGGTTTTGGATCAAATTTCGTAACTTTGACAGATTTAGTCCCCTAACAATAAAATTTGAAGGCTTTATTACATTTGACTTGTTAATCAACTGTGCTCAATTACAAAATTGTAGAGCAAAAGACTGAATTTTTATTTTCTTTTATTTTCTGATAAACTAATAATTTCTTCCGTTTTGAATCAAATTTCGCAGCTTTGATTGTTTTAGTTCGCGAACTGTAAAATTTAGAAGGTTTACTACTTTTGACTTGTTAATTAACTGTGCTTAATTAAAAAAAATAGAGCAAAGAAAAACGAATTTTAGGATTTTTTATTTTTTGATGAACCAAAAATTTCTGCAGTCTTCGACAAAATTTTGTAACTT
Source organism: Gnatocerus cornutus (assembly GCA_029298725.1). Taxonomy (NCBI): domain Eukaryota; kingdom Metazoa; phylum Arthropoda; class Insecta; order Coleoptera; family Tenebrionidae; genus Gnatocerus; species Gnatocerus cornutus. The sequence continues at coordinate 22,211,405 of CM055510.1, forward strand.
TAGCAGTTTTAGTCTTCAAACGATAAAATTTAGAAACTCGAATTTTTAGAAATTTTTATTTATACATGAACTGATAATTTCTTTCGTTTTGGATCACATTTTATAACTTTGACAGTTTTACTCCGCAAACTTTAAAATTTAGAGGATCTACTACATTTGACTTGTTAATCGACTGTGCCAAATCCCAAAATTTTGGAGCAAAAAACCGAATTATTAGAAATTTTTATTTTCAGATGAAAATGTTACGAAAATTTACAGTTAATTACGAGTCTAAGTTTTTAAATCTTACTGCCTGAAGACTCTTAATTTGTTCTTATTACATTTCAGTATAATTTGTATTTTAACAAATTAAATATTGATTTAAATGCGGCCGCCGCTGTTATCAGTTTTAAATTTGACAGTAAACTCTGTTACTTTAACTTGAAAACTGTAGTAATTAATTTAAGGCATTTTCGATGAGACAAAGTGAAATTAGCTTAAAATTTAAGTACCCAAGGTTAGTAGAACTATTTGAATATACATATAATAAAGTCCGTTTTTTTATTAAAAAAACCACCAACACCGCACTCTCCCACCACTTTACAACCGGCAACGTCGCAGATGGTGACTTTTTGGTGATAAAATCAAATAGGTTAGCTGCCTAATTGACAATTTGATTACACAAAACGGCCTTTCAGGCTGTGCCGAGTCGTTTTACTAATAAATCATTCGATTTGCAATCCAACAGGCTGTAAAAGAAACGTTTTTAACGGAAACACTGCCTAATTTTCAGAAATGTCAAAAATTTGACAATTATTTTCTCACCAAAAATCTCCCTAGGCAACGTTGCCGGTTGTAATGCAAGGGAAGATTGCGGTGTTGGTGGTTTTTTAAAAAAAAACGGACTTTACCTACTAAATGCCAGTTCTACCAACCTTGTCAAATCGATATGGCTAGCGCCATCAACATTTTTGTCGGCGGAAATATCATGAAGTGGCGTTCGTGCTCAAATTTCGAACTAAAATGACTAAAATAGTTCAGCCGCCGTCCGGAAGATGGCACAAATCTCAGTTGTGGTTCGAAATTTCGAAATTTAGTGCGTTTCAAAATTGTTTTCAAAAATAAAGAACTTTAATCTTTAATTGTTTTTAATTCATATTCAAAAGGATTTGTTTCGTGTTTTTAAAGAGCTCAGAGTGTAAATCCGTTAAAAGCCGTTAATTATCAGCGAAATTAAAAGTGTCAGTGTACTTTTCCGAAGCCAAATTATTAGGTGTAGTCACCCCGCATCTGTGATTTACGGTTCTTTTTAATTTACTTTAAACCTCAGGAATTTATGTCAAATATGTGTACCTAATCTTTTCCACATGTTGCTCGAATAAATGAACAGATTCCAGTTATGTAAAAATAAATAAAACACTTTTAAAATTAGTAAACCGCCAAGAGGTGCATAAAATAGACAATGTTCGTTTTATTATTTTGTAAATTGATCTGTCTTTTCTACAAGTTTGTAAGTTTCCAGAAATTTAGAAAACAACTCATCTCAATGACTAATATTAGAAACAAACATAAAACACGATTATATAAACATCTTTATTTGTTGGGAAACCCTCAAAAACTAATCCAAATAATTTAAATCACAAAAAACATGTTAACATCAAAGAAAAACTGGAACTTGGTATTTATTTAACCAATTTTATTACCCGAGTCGTTAGTTTTAATTAAATTCTCTATGGTAAATAAAGTGGAATTCTTGCTCTTCCTGGATTCGGGACGTCCTTCGTCTTCGGCCTTCTGGCTCTCGCTCGTCCTCGTCACAAGACTGAGCGCTTGCTCCTGTGAAACAAACCGCTTATTTAGAAAATAATAAATAGGCAATAAAAGTCGGGACGCACATGGCGCCCAAAAATTTCATCAAGACTATGAATCGATTCATTGATCGGTTTTAGTGGCGAAACGGCGTTTGTTGAATGAAACTGCTGAAACGGAAATGGACGTTCGTCGTTAATATGAGGCGTTAAATTTTGTAATAGGGATTTTACTGCGAGTTGCAATAACAAGAGTTGGAATAAAAATGAAAATTCGGAACAATAAATTTTGTGGAGTTTTACTTATAATCAGATGCAGTTCAGGTGTTTGTTGATTTGGGTTGGAAAATTGCTTTTCGTTGAATTTTGGTGGATTGAAGTGAAAAGTATCGGATGGAAAGATTCGGGTTGAGAGTCCGGGAAAATAAACACAGTGCAAACACAAATAGGATAAGAATAGCATATGAATGAAAATCAAACAAATATAAGAAACATGAAGATGATTTTTTGGACTTTGGCAACAGTCTTCGAGAAAATTTTGTAACTTTGGCAGTTTTTGTCACCGCACTGTAAAACTTGGAGGATTTACTACTTTTGACCTGCTAACTAACTGTGCCAAATTTCAAAAATTTTCAGCAAAAAAACGCGATTTTAGAAATTTTTGTTTTTAGATGAGCCAAACATTTTTGCCGTTTTCGTTGAAATTTCGTAACTTTGGCAATTTTAGTCTCCAGATTGTAAAACTCACAAGCTATACTACTTCTTAGATGGTTATTAGCTGTCTTAAATTTTAAAATTTTGGAGCAAACAAAACAAATTTTTAGAATTTTTTTTTTTTAAATGAACCAAAAATTTCTGCCGTTTTCGATAAAATTTCGTAACTTTGGCAGTTTTAGTCTCCAGATTGTAAAATTTGCAGGTTTTATTGCATTTGACCCTTTAGACAACTGTCCCAAATTTCAAAATTTTTGAGCAAAAACCCGAATTTTTAGAATTTTTTTTTTTAGATGAACTAAAAATTTTTGCCGTTTTCGATAAAACTTCGTAACTTTCGCAGTTTTAGTCTCCAGATTGTAAAATTTGCAGGTTTTACTGGATTTGACCCTTTAGTCAACTGTGTAAAATTTCAAAATTTTAGATCAAAAAACGTAAATTTTGAAATTTTTTTTTTTTAAATAAGCCAAAAATTTCAGCTGTTTTCAATAAAATTTTGTAGCTTTGGCAGTTTTAGTCCCAAGATTGTTAAATTCACAGGTTATAATACTTTTAATCTGATAATCAACAGTGTTAAATTTCAAAATATTGGAGCAAAAAACCGCGATTTTAGAAATTTTTATTTCAGATGAACCACAATTTTCTGCCGTTTTCGATAAAATTTAGTAACTTTGGCAATTTTAGTTTCTGAACAGAAAAACTTGGAGAATTTACTACGTTTGGCTTGTTAATTAGCTGTGCCAAATTTTAAAATTTTTTAGCAACTGATCGCGATTTTAGAAATTTTTGTTTTTAGATAACCCAAACAATTTTACCGTTTTCTATAAAATTTTGTAACTTTAGCAGTTTTAGTCTCCAGATTGTAAAATTTGCAGGATTTACTACATTTGATCCGCTAATCAACTGTGCCAAATTTCAGGATTTTAGAGGCAAAATTGTAGATTATAAAATTTTTTATTTTTAGATGAGCCAAAAATTTCATCTGTTTTCACTAAAATTTTGTAACTTTGGCAGTTTTAGTCACCGGACTATAAAATTTGGAGACTTTACTACTTGTAGCTTGTTATTCAACTGTGCTAAATTTCAAAATTTTAGAGCAAAAAACCGCGATTTTAGAAAATTTTATTTCAGATAAACCACAATTTTTTGCCGTTTTCGATAAAATTTCGTAACTTTGGCAATTTTAGTCTCTGAACAGTAAAACTTGGAGAATTTACTACGTTTGGCTTGCTAATTAACTGTGTCAAATTTTAAAATTTTTGAGCAACTGATCGCGATTTTAGAAATTTTTGTTTTTAGATGACTCGAACAATTTTGCCGTTTTCGATAAAATTTCGTAATTTTAGCAGTTTTAGTCTCCAGCTTGTACAATTTGCAGGTTTTTTTACATTTGATCCGCTAATCAACTGTGCCAAATTTCAGAATTTTAGAGACAAAAATGTAGATTATAAAATTTTTTATTTTTAGATGAGCCAAAAATTTCATCTGTTTTCACTAAAATTTTGTAACTTTGGCAGTTTTAGTCACCGAACTATAAAATTTGGAGACTTTACTACTTGTAGCTTGTTATTCAACTGTGCTAAATTTCAAAATTTTTGAGCAAAAAACCGCGATTTTAGAAAATTTTATTTCAGATAAACCACAATTTTCTGCCGTTTTCGATAAAATTTCGTAACTTTGGCAATTTTAGTCTCTGAACAGTAAAACTTGGAGAATTTACTACGTTTGGCTTGCTAATTAACTGTGCTAAATTTTAAAATTTTTGAGCAACTGATCGCGATTTTAGAAATTTTTGTTTTTAGATGACTCGAACAATTTTGCCGTTTTCGATAAAATTTCGTAATTTTAGCAGTTTTAGTCTCCAGCTTGTAAAATTTGCAGGTTTTACTACATTTGATCCGCTAATCAACTGTGCCAAATTTCAAAATTTTAGAGCCAAAAACGTAGATTATAAAAAAATTTATTTTCAGATGAGCCAAAAATTTCAACTGTTTTCACTAAAATTTCGTAACTTTGGCAGTTTTAGTCGCAAGATTGTAAAATTCACAGCTTTTGCTACTTTTGACCTGTTTATCAACTGTGTCAAATTTCAATATTTTGGAGCAAAAAAGCGAACTTTTAGAAATTTTTGTTTTCAGATGAACAAAATATTTGTGCCGTTTTCGGTAAAATTTTGTAACTTTGGCAGTTTTAGTCTCCAGATTGTAAAATTTGCAGGTCTCGCTTATCAACTGTTCCAAATTTCAAAATTTTAGAGCAAACAACGTAATTTTATGAAAAAAATATTTTCAGATAAGCCAAAAATTTTAGTTGTTTTCAAGAAAATTTCGTAGCTTTGGCAGTTCTAGTCCCAAAATTGTAAAATTTACAGGTTTTACTACTTTTGTCCTGGTAATCAACTGTGTCAAATTTCAAACTTCTAGAGCAAAATACCAAATTTTTAGAAATTTTCGTGTTTAGATGAGCCAAAAATTTATGTCGATTTTGATAAAACTTCGTAACTTTAGCAGTTTTAGTCTCCGGACAGTAAAATTTGAAGGCTTTATTACTTTTGACTTAATATTCAACCGTGCCAAATTAGAAAATTTTAGAGCAAAAATCCGAATTTTTAGAAATTTTTATTTTCAGAGTTGGTGCAAAAATGAAAATTCAAAACAATAAATTTTATTTGTAGTTTTACTCAGATGCTGATGTTTGTTAATTTGTGTTGACTTTTCTTAGAATTTTGCTGGATCGGAGTGAAAAGTATCTAATGGAAAAATTTGGGCTGAGAAGAGTCCGAAAAAATAAACACACTGCAAACACAAATAGGATAAGAAGAGCATATGAATGAAAATCAAACAAATATAAGAACCACGAAGGATAAAATTTTGTAACATTGGCAATTTTTGTCACCGGACTGAAAAACTTTGAGATTTTACTACTTTTCACTTGTTATCTAACTGTGTCAAATTTCAAAATTTTTGAGCAAAAAACCGCGATTTTAAAAATTTTTGTTTCTAGATGAGCCAAACAATTTTGCCGTTTTCGATAAAATTTCGTAACTTTGACAATTTTAGTCACCGAACAGTAAAATTTGTAGGCTTTATTACATTTGACTTGTTAATCAACTGTGCCAAATTTCAACATTTTAGAGCATAAAACCGAATTTTTGGAAATTTTTAATTTTAGGTGAACCACAAACTTCTGTCGTTTTCAATAAAATTTCATAACTTTGACAGTTTCAGTTCGCGAGCAGTAAAATTTAAAGGCTTTATTAGTTTTAACTTGTTAATCAACTGTACCAAGTTACAAAATTTTAGACCAAAAAACCAAATTTAAAAAAAAAAATGTTTTCAGATAAACCAAAACTGACTGGTTTCGATAACATTTCGTAACTTTGACAGATTTAGTTCGCGAACTGTAAAATTTAGAGGCTTTATTACTTTCGACGTGTTAGTCAGCTGTGCCAAATTCCAAAATTGTAGAGCAAAAAATCGAATTTTTAGAAATTTTTATTTTCAGATGAAAATGTTACGAAATTTTTCAGTTGATTAACAAGTCAAAGGTAGTAAAGCTTTCAAATCTCACTGCCTGGGGACTCGTAATTTGTTCTTATGCCTGCAAATCATCTTTTAAACTATTGTTCATTTTGTTGGAAAATAAAATTGAGAAAACCAAAACTTTTCCTTAAGTATTTAATGTAAAACGAGACTAATTAGAAAAAGGTGCTCACACTGGAGTAAGTAAAAGTTTATTGTAAACAAAAAGAGGATCTCTCAATGTGGTATTCAGAAGTAAGTGCTCAGGATGCATTAAACTTGGAAGAACCGAAAGTCAAACAGTTAATAGTCTCAGTGTCATTCAGCCAGAACAAAAACATTGAAAGCAATAAAATCCTGAAAGCACAATGTCATTTGCATTACTCTTCCAAGAGATGTTCGGCAATTAACGCCCAATAACGTCCATTTAATTAGATCTTAAACATCCTTCCAGCGACATAAACCCCAGTAAACACGAACTCTTCGGATATTTAACACGTAAAAAATCCGCTCGACGAAAATTCGAGGGCAGTTTCCTTAGGAATTTTGCAAGTTCCTCATTATCCTGGCTGATGCAGAGTGAATTTGTTTCGCTGACTTTGGCGCAGAGGCCGAAATAATGAGGTCCAAATATAAAACAAATTACTTTTTCAAACTTATTATTCCGTGGCGCAGCTATTGACTTTGCACGAGTTAAACTATATCGCAATTACGTCGTTTTGGGAGGATTTGGCGGCCATCGAGCGAACATCTGTGCAAGAAGAAGATTTAGTGTTGCTCATAAGCAATTACCGCTTTATGTTCGTATAAACGAGCGCAAATAAACAAATACTGAGAATTATTGAAATTTATGCTGAAAACGAACAAAACCTTGTCATAAATAAATATCTGGCGAGCGGTGTGGCCGCGCAAATGTTGCGATTTGTTTAAAAAATTCACAATTTTCAAACAAAAAACATGTGCGGGTTGTTAAATCAAATGGTTGTAAAGTGTCAACAACTTAATTTTATGACAATTTTAATATATACACAGAACCCATATGGCGAAAGTTGTTTGTTTTTGACGTTTTAACGGTTTCACCTTATTTAGATGAAATTTATTTGGAAAAACTTTTAAGGAACGGAGCTTAAATATACAGAGTTGGGTTCATTTTCCGCACGTTTACCGAAGTCCAAAAAATCTTTTTCGTGTTTCTTATATTTGTTTGATTTTCATTCTTATGCTATTCTTATCCTATTTGTGTTTGCGCTGTGTTTATTTTTTCGGACTCTGCTCAGCCCAAATCTTTCCATTAGATACTTTTCACTCCGATCCAGCAAAATTCGAAGAAAAGTCATTTTTAAACACAAATCAACAAACACCAGAACTGCGTCAAATCAAATTTGTTGTTCGAATTTTAATTTTTTCACCTTGTTATTTTTTGTCTTCGAACAAATTTCGAAATTTTACTACTTTTGACTAGTTTACAAAATTTTAGAGCAAAAAACCTAGTTTTTGAAAATTTTTATTTTTAGGTAAGCCAATCATTTCGGCCGATTTCGATATAACTTCCTAACTCTGCCAGTTTTGTTGCCCGAACAGTAAAATTTACAAGCTTTACTACTTTTGACTTGCTAATCAACTGAGCCAAATAACCAAATTTTAGACTAATGAACCCAATTTTTTAAAATGTTTGTTTTTGGATGAACCAAACATTTCTGCCATCTTTAATAAAATTTCGTAACTTTGACAATTTTAGACCCCCGAATGTAAAATTTACAGGTTTTACTACTTTTGATCTGTCAATCAACTGTGCCAAGTTTCAAAATTTTAGAGCCATAAACCCAGTTTTGAAATTTTTTTTTAGAATGAGCTAATCATTTCTGCTAATTTCGATAAAATTTCGTAACCTTGGCAGTTTTAGTCGTCAGATTGTAAAATTCACAGATTTTATTACTTTTGATCTATCAATCAACTGTGCCAAATTTAAAAATTTTAAAGCTAAAAACCTAGTTTTTAAAAATTTTTATTTTCAGATGTGCCAAAAATTTCTGTCGATTTCGATAAAATTCCTCGTAACTTTGCCAGTTTTGGTACCCGAACAATTAAATTTATAGGTTTTATTATTTTTGACTTGTTACTAAACTGTGCCAAGTTACTACATTTTAGAGCAAAAACCGTAAATTTCGAATTTTTTTAAATATTTTCAGATGAGCCAAAAATTTCAATAAAACTTTGCAGCTTTGGCAGTTTGAGTCCCCAGATTGTTAAATTTACAGGTTTTACTTCTTTTGACCTGTTAATCAACTGTGCCACATTTCAAAATTTTAGAAAAAAAAACCTAGTTTTTGAAAATTTTTATTTTCAGGCGACCAAAAATTTTCGTTGATTTCAATAAAATTTTGTAACTTTAGGAGTTTCAGTCCCTAGATTGTCAAATTTTCAGGTTTTAATACTTTTGGCTCGTTAAGCAACTGTACTAAATTTCAAAATGTTTAAGCAAACAACTTAGTTTTTGGAAATTTTAATTTTTAGTTGAGCAAAAAATTTCTGTCGATTTCGATAAAATTTCGTAACTTTGCCACTTTTGGTTCCCGAATAGTAAAATTCACAGGATTTACTACTTTTGACTTTATAATCAGTTGTGCCAAATTACAAAATTTCAGAGCAAAAACCCGAATTATTAGAAATTCCTGCTTTCAGATGAACCAAAAATTTCAGCCGTTTTCGATAAAATTTCGTAATTCTGTAAGTTTTAGTCCCAAAATTGTAAAATTTACAGGTTTCACTACTATTGACTTGTTAATCTATTGTGACAAATTTCAAAATTTTAGAGCAAAAAACCTAGTTTTTGAAAATGTTTATTTTCAGATGATCCAACAATTTCTGTCGATTTCGATAAAATTTCTTGTAACTTTGCAAGTTTTGGTCCTCGAATAGTAAAATTTACAGTATTTACTACATTTGACTTTATAATCAGTTGTGCCAAATTACAAAATTTCAGAGCAAAAACCCGAATTATTAGAAATTCCTGCTTTCAGATGAACCAAAAATTTCAGCCGTTTTCGATAAAATTTCGTAATTCTGTAAGTTTTAGTCCCAAAATTGTAAAATTTACAGGTTTTACTACTATTGACTTGTTAATCTATTGTGACAAATTTCAAAATTTTAGAGCAAAAAACCTAGTTTTTGAAAATGTTTATTTTCAGATGATCCAACAATTTCTGTCGATTTCGATAAAATTTCTTGTAACTTTGCAAGTTTTGGTCCTCGAATAGTAAAATTTACAGTATTTACTACATTTGACTTTATAATCAGTTGTGCCAAATTACAAAATTTCAGAGCAAAAACCCGAATTATTAGAAATTCCTGCTTTCAGATGAACCAAAAATTTCAGCCGTTTTCGATAAAATTTCGTAATTCTGTAAGTTTTAGTCCCAAAATTGTAAAATTTACAGGTTTCACTACTATTGACTTGTTAATCTATTGTGACAAATTTCAAAATTTTAGAGCTGAAAACCTAGTTTTTGAAAATTTTAATTTTCAGATGAGTCAAAAATTTCTGTCGATTTCGATAAAATTTTTTGTAACTTTGCCAGTTTTAGTTCTCGAATAGTAAAATTTACAGGACTTACTACTTTTGACTTTATAATCAGTTGTGCCAAATTACAAAATTTTAGAGCAAAAAGCCAAATTATTAGAAATTCCTGTTTTCAGACGAACCAAAAATTTCAGTCGTTTTCGATAAAATTTCGTAATTCTAACAGTTTTAGCCCCAAAATTGTAAAATTTACAGGTTTTACTACAATTGACCTGTTAATCTATTGTGGCAAATTTCAAAATTTTAGAGCAAAAAAACTAGTTTTTGAAAATTTTTATTTTCTGATGAGCCAAAAATTTCTGCGATTTCGATAAAATTTTGTAACTTTGACAGTTTTAATAACCGAACAGTAAAATTTACAGGCTTTACTACTTTTAACCTGTTAATCAACTGTACCAAGTTACAAAATTTTGGAGCAAAAAACAGAATTTTTAGAAATTTATGTTTTATCTAAAATATCGAAACTCAGTTGTGGTCCTCGTACAGTCAAATTTTTGAGCAAAAAACGAAATGTCTTCAATGACAGCCAAAGAAGCAAACCAATTGAAAAGAACTTTTTCTTCTTCACTCACTATCACCATTTGGTTCACATCCTTACCTGGTACAAACTCGCTGTGCAATCCGCAATTCTCTGCCTCCTCGTCTTCCTTCTTCTATAATTCCCCTTTTCAAACATATTAGCAGCCTTCGGATCCAACATCCAATAACTCCCTTTCCCTCCCGCCTGTTCAGGCCCCCCAGGTGACACTTTATCCCTCGGCACTTTGACGAAACAATCATTCAAACTCAAATTATGTCTAATCGAATTCTGCCACCCCTGCTTGTTCTCTCTGTAGTACGGAAAATTATCCATAATGAACCTGTAGATACCACTAAGTGTGAGCCTCTCCTTCGGCGAAGAACTGATGGCCATCGCAATAAGGGCGATGTACGAATAGGGTGGTTTCTCCGGCCGCGGTTGCTGCAATTTGACCGGCAGTGGAAACCAGAGATGTGGGAAATAAGGGTTGAAAAGTCTCTGACTGACCAGAGGGTTGTATTGGTCGCAAAAGCACGGGTCGTACTGCTGAAGAGAGTACATTTCAGGAACGGAGCCACGTTTATTGACTGTGTGGAAGGACATTGGACTAAATTTTGTCTAATTCATCTTAGCTTAAGTCGGGTTTATCCCCACTACTGGATGGAGACGCCCTCAAGTCTGCTGCATCCTGACAAAACATTGGTGTTCGAGCGATATAATATCTGTGACAATTTGTAAACACAGGAGGCAATAAATAGGCTTAGTTTGTCGTTAAACACACTGTAAATAAGTCATGTGTCATCATTAAGGGCTTATTCGTTTGTTATTTTACACTTTGCTAAATGAGGACGCGCCGCGGTTATTATATTTTGATTAGCGTTTGGGGTGGCGGATAAACGTCGTAAAAGGACTTTGGGCGCTTCCGGGCCACATTTTTGAAATTATAATAACATTTATCGGGAGTATTTAGGGGTAGTGAGTTGTTTATTGCACCTACTTTACTTTTATTAAAGTAAAACACTGCGAGATTTCATCTGGAAATAACTAAATAAATAATAATAAGATTTATATTCCAACGAGTCTATATTTACAAATTCAAATAAATGTTCGGAGAAATTTATATCGGCCGAGCGCTCCTCGCAGTTTTATTTATGTTTGTAACATTTTCGAATAACAAGTAAATTGCGTTGTGACCTATCATGTCCAGAACGTAATTTTGGAAAAAAAAATGTATTGAATTCGGAAATATTCTGCTACACAAAAATTTCTTTCCTCTGCGCTTTTTTATTAAAATTTATTAAAATTTAGAAAGTTATGGGAGTGTTTGGTAGTGGTTTGGAAAACTTATTTAATAAGCTTTCTTAAGAATCATGAAACTAGGAAAAATACTTTTTGCGATATTTTTGAAAAACTAATCTCGTGTCCCCAAAAAAGCGCTGTAAATTTGGCAATTTTGATGTTAATGCTGTCAAATTTTGTGAACTTGATACTTAAGACGAGTTTATTAAGTGTACGAAAATTTAAAATTGTAGATCACGAATTGCAAATTTTAGAAATTTTTATTTCGACTAGGAAAAATTCGTAATTTTAATTTTTTTAAAAGCTTTGTAAACTCGACAATTTTGATGCTAATGCTGATAAATTTGGTGGACTTGTTACTAAAGAGGCGTTTATAAAGTGTACTAAATTACAAAATTTTAGATCACAAATGGCAAATTTTAGAATTTTTTGATTTCGACTAGGAAAACTCGTAATTTAATTTATTTAGGATCTTAGAAATTCGACAAATTTAATGTGAATGCTGTCAAATTTTGTGGACTTGATACTTAAGACAAAATTATTCAGTGTACAAAAATTCAAAATTTTTATATCACGAATTGCAAATATTAGAATTTTTTATTTCGACTTGTAAGAATTCAAAATTTCATTTTTTTAAAGCTTTGTAAATTCGACTATATTGATGCTAATGCTGTCAAATTTGGTAAACTTGTTACTAAAATAGCGCTTATAAAGTGAACTAAATTACAGAATTTTAGATCACAAATTGCAAATTTTAGAATTTTTTATTTCGACTAGGAAAAACTCGTAATTTAATTTATTTAGGATCTTAGAAATTCGACAATTTTAATGTGAATGCTGGCAAATTTTGTGGACTTGATACTTAAGACAAAATTATTAAGTGTACGAAAATTCAAAATTTTTATATCACGAATTGCAAATATTAGAATTTTTTATTTCGACTTGTAACAATTCAAAATTTCATTTTTTTTAAAGCTTTGTAAATTCGACTATATTGATGCTAATGCTGTCAAATTTGGTAAACTTGTTACTAAAAAAGCGCTTATAAAGTGAACTAAATTACAGAATTTTAGATCACAAATTGCAAATTTTAGAATTTTTTATTTCGACTAGGAAAAACTCGTAATTTAATTTATTTAGGATCTTAGAAATTCGACAATTTTAATGTGAATGCTGGCAAATTTTGTGGACTTGATACTTAAGACAAAATTATTAAGTGTACGAAAATTCAAAATTTTTATATCACGAATTGCAAATATTAGAATTTTTTATTTCGACTTGTAACAATTCAAAATTTCATTTTTTTTAAAGCTTTGTAAATTCGACTATATTGATGCTAATGCTGTCAAATTTGGTAAACTTGTTACTAAAATAGCGCTTATAAAGTGAACTAAATTACAGAATTTTAGATCACAAATTGCAAATTTTAGAATTTTTTATTTCGACTAGGAAAAACTCGTAATTTAATTTATTTAGGATCTTAGAAATTCGACAATTTTAATGTGAATGCTGTCAAATTTTGTGGACTTGATACTTAAGACAAAATTATTAAGTGTACGAAAATTCAAAATTTTATATCACGAATTGCAAATATTAGAATTTTATATTTCGACTTGTAAGAATTCAAAATTTCATTTTTTTTAAAGCTTTGTAAATTCGACTATATTGATGCTAATGCTGTCAAATTTGGTAAACTTGTTACTAAAAAAGCGCTTATAAAGTGAACTAAATTACAGAATTTTAGATCACAAATTGCAAATTTTAGAATTTTTTTATTTCGACTAGGAAAAACTCGTAATTTAATTTATTTAGGATCTTAGAAATTCGACAAATTTAATGTGAATGCTGTCAAATTTTGTGGACTTGATACTTAAGACAAAATTATTAAGTGTACGAAAATTCAAAATTTTATATCACGAATTGCAAATATTAGAATTTTATATTTCGACTTGTAAGAATTCAAAATTTCATTTTTTTTAAAGCTTTGTAAATTCGACTATATTGATGCTAATGCTGTCAAATTTGGTAAACTTGTTACTAAAAAAGCGCTTATAAAGTGAACTAAATTACAGAATTTTTGATCACAAATTGCAAATTTTAGAATTTTTTTATTTCGACTAGGAAAAACTCGTAATTTAATTTATTTAGGATCTTAGAAATTCGACAATTTTAATGTGAATGCTGTCAAATTTTGTGGACTTGATACTTAAGACAAAATTATTAAGTGTACGAAAATTCAAAATTTTATATCACGAATTGCAAATATTAGAATTTTATATTTCGACTTGTAAGAATTCAAAATTTCATTTTTTTTAAAGCTTTGTAAATTCGACTATATTGATGCTAATGCTGTCAAATTTGGTAAACTTGTTACTAAAAAAGCGCTTATAAAGTGAACTAAATTACAGAATTTTAGATCACAAATTGCAAATTTTAGAATTTTTTTATTTCGACTAGGAAAAACTCGTAATTTAATTTATTTAGGATCTTAGAAATTCGACAAATTTAATATGAATGCTGCCAAATTTTGTGGTCGAAGACAAGTTTATTATGTGTAAGAAACTTCAAAATTTTATATCACGAATTGCAAATATTAGAATTTTTTATTTCGACTTGTAACAATTCAAAATTTCATTTTTTTTAAAGCTTTGTAAATTCGACTATAATGATGCTAATGCTGTCAAATTTGGTAAACTTGTTACTAAAATAGCGCTTATAAAGTGAACTAAATTACAGAATTTTAGATCACAAATTGCAAATTTTAGAATTTTTTAATTTCGACTAGGAAAAACTCGTAATTTAATTTATTTAGGATCTTAGAAATTCGACAAATTTAATATGAATGCTGCCAAATTTTGTGGTCGAAGACAAGTTTATTATGTGTAAGAAACTTCAAAATTTTATATCACGAATTGCAAATTTTAGAAGTTTTTATTTCGATTTGTAAGAATTCAAAATTTCATTTTTTTTAAAGCTTTGTAAATTCGACAATATTGACGCTAATGCTGTCAAATTTGGTAGACTTGTTACTAAAAAAGCGCTCATAAAGTGAACTAAATTACAAAATTTTTGATCACAAATTGCAAATTTTAGAATTTTTTTATTTCGACTAGGAATAACTCGTAATTTAATTTATTTAGGACCTTGCAAATTCGAAAATTTTAATATGAATGCTGCCAAATTTTGTGTATTAAGTGTACAAAAATTCAGAGTTTTAGATCACAAATTGCAAATTTTAGAAAATTTTATTCCGACTAGGAAAAATTCGAAATTTTAATTTTTTTAAAAGCTTTGTAAATTGGGGAATTTCAATACGAATGCTGTCACATTTGGTGGACTTGGTTCTTAATAGGCGTTTATAAAGTGTGTTAAATTACGGAGTTTTAGATTACAAATTGTAAATTTTAGAATTTTTTGATTTCGACTAGGTAAAACTCGTAATTTAATTTATTTAGGATCTTGCAAATTCCACAATTTTTATGTGGCTGCTGTCAAATTTTGTAGACTTGATACTCAAAACAAGTTTATTAAGTGTACGAAAATTCAAAATTTTAGATTACGAATTGCAAATTTTAGAAATGTTTATTTCGACTAGGAAGAATTCGAAATTTTAATTTTTTTAAAAGCTCTGTAAATTGGGGAATTTTAATACTAATGCTGTCAAATTTGATGGACTTGTTACTTAATAGGCGTTTATAAAATGTTTTGGATTACAGAATTTCAGATCACAAATTGTGAATTTTAGAATTTTTTGATTTCAACTAGAAAAAACTCGTAATTTAAGTTATTTAGGATCTTGCAAATTCTACAAATTTAGTGTGAATGCTGTCAAATTTTGTGAACTTGATACTTAAGACAAGTTTATTAAGTGTACGAAAATTCAAAATTTTTGATCACGAATTGCATATTTTAGATGTTTTTATTTCGACTAGGAAGAATTGGAAATTTTATTTTTGTTTAAAGCTTTGTAAATTTGACAATATTGATGCTAATGCTGTCAAATTTGATAGACTTACCTAAGTTTAAGTTTAAGTTACCTAAGGAACGTTTATAAAGTGTACTAAATTACATTTTAGATCACAAATTGTAAATTTTAGAATTTTTTGATTTCGACTAGGTAAAACTCGTAATTTAATTTATTTAGGATCCTGCAAACTCGACAATTTAAATGTGAATGCTGTCAAACTTTGTGGACTTGATACTCAAGAAAAGTTTATTAAGTGTACGAAAATTCAAAATTTTAGATCACGAAATTTTTATTTCGACTAGGAAAAATTTGTAATTTTTTTAAAGCTTTGTAAATTCGACAATTCTGACGCTAATGCTGTCTTGTTCCTTAAGAGACGTTTATGAAGTGTGCTAAATTACAGAGTTATTGATCACGAATTATAAATTTTAGAATTTTTCATTTCTAGAAAAAATCCGAAATTCTGAATTTTGGAAAATTTCTTGAAAATTCGAAAATTTTGACGCTAGAGTTATCAATTTGGGTGAATGTGTTACTTTAAAAGCGTTTATTTAATATAGCAATTTACAGAATTTTAGAATAAAAAACAAAAATTTTAGAGCGAACAAACTATCTACCGAACAAACTAAAAACTAAAAATTGAAATTTTTCGAAAACGTTATAAATTCGACTGTATTGATAGTAAAGTAATGAAATTTGGTGAACTTGTTTCTTTAGATGCGTTTATTAAGTATTCTAAATTACAAAATTTTAGATCTAGAATTACGAATTTTAGATGTTGTCAAATGTAAGTCAAACTCAAAATCTAAAATTTTTCAATAAAATCTTTAGATCCGACAGTTTTAACCCTAAAGTAGTGAAATTTGGTGGACTTCTTGCTTTAGAAGCATTTATTCAGTGTACTAAATTAGAGGATTTTAAAACAAGAATTAAGATTTTTGAGTTTTTGTTTGTTCATTTGATTAAAAACCTCTTAATGCACAATCCACCAGATACCGAATTTATCATTATATTTATCTTCTTTAAAATTTTTCGCTTGGAACGTGAAAGTCATTAAAGCCCCAAATAAAACTCGGAAATGATCAACAGGAAACGCCCAGCGCCCAAAGCACTTGTCGCCTCTTAAGCAGCCGCTTCATTTTTGTAATCCACATACTGTAACGACAAGCAACAAAATACCGTCACATTACACTTGTCAGCAAAAGCCCGTAACTGCAAACGTGTGTGGTCCAAGCACAAAATAATAACAACGAACAGCTCGATGAATTATTTGTGCTGTTTTGCGGCTCAAAGAGACACAAATAAATTTAGTAAATTTATATTTTACGGTTGTTAACAGGAACGCAACACATGTTTACGGACGAAGCGAAAAAAATGTTTTTTCTAAATATCCACGAACGAGCTAGAAATGTATTAATACTGTTTTATGAACGACGAATAAATGTCAGCCAAAGAAATACTGCTATTTACACAAATACATCGGAAACGCGGTAAATTACTGTAAATAATATAAAAAGATTTGTGGGGGTGTTTTCTAAATAAAACAGACTGAGGAACTTCAAACAGAATTTTATTTGGGCCAGCCGATGTAAATCAGAAATGTTATTATCCTGAAATGTCGCTGGAAGAATGAAAAATATCAAAACATTCTTCTTTGCGGGGTGGTTATCAAACGATGGGGTACAAAGACGAAAATGAGATTTTTTATGTGTTGGGAATATTTCTTTAGCAGGGTGCTTTGTTGTGGCCTTAATTGTAGTTAAGAATATTTAATGGAGTGTGAGATATAACGAGTTGACACAACTTCTTTGTCACATTATTTTACAGCGGTTTAATGACTTGGTTGCTTTTCGCAGAGTTATTTAGCCTGACATTTTGGGAAAACATGATTTTGAATTGGAAATTCTCTATTTTTCGATCTTTATTACCACAATATCAGACACCGCTTTAGATAATAATTAAGTGTACAAAAAATCAGAAATTACAATGAGGCAAAACCCTCCTGAATTACCTGTTATTCGATGTTTATAAAACTGGATTTAAATGCAAAAACTGCAAAAACCGTTCGAACAAAAAACGTTTATGCTCGCTCTTATCTTTATCTATCATACTTGTTTAACTTTCACTTAATTACTGGTTTGAAAAACAACATTTTTAAAAGTGTCTATTGCGAATTAATTTGTTTGAAATAAATTGGGCACTCAAAAAAG
Source organism: Gnatocerus cornutus (assembly GCA_029298725.1). Lineage (NCBI taxonomy): Eukaryota > Metazoa > Arthropoda > Insecta > Coleoptera > Tenebrionidae > Gnatocerus > Gnatocerus cornutus. The sequence goes on from CM055510.1 coordinate 22,229,003, forward strand.
TCAATCTTTATGTCGATTGGTGGTAAGGTGACTTTTCCGGACTGAAACTTTAATTAGAAACGAAATATTAAAAATTAGTTCCTTCTTTTTTTTTTAATTTGAATTTTGATTTTTTTTTAGGCAAAATAAAAATTTCTACAATGCGTAATTCGTGATCTAAAATTTTGTAAGTTTGTACACTTAATAAACGCCTCTCAACTTATAAGTCAACCAAATTTAACAGCATTAGGGTCAAAATTGTAGAAATTACAAAATCTTAAAAAAACCTAAATTTCAAATTTTTTCTAGACATAAAAAATTCTAAAATTTGCAATTCGTGATCTAAAATTCTGTAACTTAGTACAGTTCATAAACGTCTCTTAAGTAACAATTCCCCCAAATTTGGCAGGATTAGCAATAAAGTTGTTGAAATTACAAAATTTTTAAAACATTTCGAGTTTTTTCGAAATAAAAATTTCAAAAATTCGTAATTTGTGATCTAAAATGTTCTAATTTTGTACACTTTATAAACGCTCTTTAGGTAACAAGTTTATAAAATTTGACAGCATCAGCGTCAAAATTGTCAAATTTTTAGAATCTTCAAAATAAATTGAATTTCGACTTTTTCCTAGTCGAAATGAAAAATTCTAAAATTCGTAAATCCTGATCTAAAATTCTGTAATTTCGTGCACTTTATGAACGTCTGCTAAGTAACAAGTTTCACATCAATAGCATCGAAATTGTCAAATTTACAAAATCTTTAAAAAAATCAGAATTTCCAGTTTTTCTTAGTCGAAATAAAAATTTCTAATATTTGCAATTTGTGATCTAAAATTCTATAATTTGGCACACGTCATAAACGCCTCTTTGGCAACAAGTCCACCAAATTTGACAGCATTAACATTAAACCTGTCAAATTTACGGAAATTTAAAAAAAAAATCTAAATTTCGAATTTTTCCTAGACATAAAAATTCTAAAATTTGCAATTCGTGATAAAAAATTCTGTAATTTAGTACAGTTCATAAACGTTTCTTAAGTAACCCCCAAATTTGGCAGGATTAGCATTAAAATTGTCGAAATTACAAAATTTTTAAAACATTTCGAGTTTTTTCGAAATAAAAATTTCAAAAATTCGTAATTTGTGATCTAAAATGTTCTAATTTTGTACACTTTATAAACGCTCTTTAGGTAACAAGTTTATAAAATTTGACAACATCAGCGTCAAAATTGTCAAATTTTTAGAATCTTCAAAATAAATTGAATTTCGAGTTTTTTCTAGTCGAAATGAAAAATTCTAAAATTCGTAAATCCTGATCTAAAATTCTGTAATTTCGTGCACTTCATAAACGTCTGATAAGTAACAAGTTTCACATCAATAGCATCGAAATTGTCAAATTTACAAAATCTTTAAAAAAATCAGAATTTCCAGTTTTTCTTAGTCGAAATAAAAATTTCTAAAATTTGCAATTTGTGATCTAAAATTCTGTAATTTGGTACACGTCATAAACTCCTTTTTGGCAGCAAGTCCACCAAATTTGACAGCATTAACATTAAACCTGTCGAATTTACGGAAATTTAAAAAAAAAATCTAAATTTCGAATTTTTCCTAGACATAAAAATTCTAAAATTTGCAATTCGTGATAAAAAATTCTGTAATTTAGTACAGTTCATAAACGTTTCTTAAGTAACCCCCAAATTTGGCAGGATTAGCATTAAAATTGTCGAAATTACAAAATTTTTAAAACATTTCGAGTTTTTTCGAAATAAAAATTTCAAAAATTCGTAATTTGTGATCTAAAATGTTCTAATTTTGTACACTTTATAAACGCTCTTTAGGTAACAAGTTTATAAAATTTGACAACATCAGCGTCAAAATTGTCAAATTTTTAGAATCTTCAAAATAAATTGAATTTCGAGTTTTTTCTAGTCGAAATGAAAAATTCTAAAATTCGTAAATCCTGATCTAAAATTCTGTAATTTCGTGCACTTCATAAACGTCTGATAAGTAACAAGTTTCACATCAATAGCATCGAAATTGTCAAATTTACAAAATCTTTAAAAAAATCAGAATTTCCAGTTTTTCTTAGTCGAAATAAAAATTTCTAAAATTTGCAATTTGTGATCTAAAATTCTGTAATTTGGTACACGTCATAAACTCCTTTTTGGCAACAAGTCCACCAAATTTGACAGCATTAACATTAAACCTGTCGAATTTACGGAATTTAAAAAAAAAATCTAAATTTCGAATTTTTCCTAGACTTAAAAAATTCTAAAATTTGCAATTTGTGATCAAAAATTCTGTAATTTAGTAGTTCATAAACGTTTCTTAAGTAACAACTCCCCCAAATTTGGTAGGATTAGCATTAAAATTGTCGAAATTACAAAATTTTTAAAACATTTCGAGTTTTTTCGAAATAAAAATTTCAAAAATTCGTAATTTGTGATCTAAAATGTTCTAATTTTGTACACTTTATAAACGCTCTTTAGGTAACAAGTTTATAAAATTTAACAGCATCAGCGTCAAAATTGTCAAATTTTTAGAATCTTCAAAATAAATTGAATTTCGACTTTTTCCTAGTCGAAATGAAAAATTCTAAAATTCGTAAATCCTGATCTAAAATTCTGTAATTTCGTGCACTTCATAAACGTCTGCTAAGTAACAAGTTTCACATCAATTGCATCGAAATTGTCAAATTTACAAAATCTTTAAAAAAATCAGAATTTCCAGTTTTTCTTAGTCGAAATAAAAATTTCTAAAATTTGCAATTTGTGATCTAAAATTCTGTAATTTGGTACACGTCATAAACTCCTTTTTGGCAACAAGTCCACCAAATTTGACAGCATTAACATTAAACCTGTCAAATTTACGGAAATTTAAAAAAAAAAATCTAAATTTCGAATTTTTCCTAGACATAAAAAATTCTAAAATTTGCAATTCGTGATAAAAAATTCTGTAATTTAGTACAGTTCAAAAACGTTTCTTAAGTAACAACTCCCCCAAATTGGGCAGGATTAGCATTAAAATTGTTGAAATTACAGAATTTTTAAAACACTTGAATTTCGAGTTTTTTCGAGTCTCAAAATAAAAATTTCAAAAATTCGCAATTTGTGATCTAAAATGTTCTAATTTTGTACACTTTACAAACGCTCCTTAGGTAACAAGTTCACCAAATTTGACAGTATCAGCGTCAAAATTGTCAAATTTTCAGAATCTTCAAAATAAATTGAATTTCGAGTTTTTTCTAGTCGAAATGAAAAATTTTAAAATTTGTAAATCTTGATCTAAAATTCTGTAATTTAGTACAGTTCATAAACGTTTCTTAAGTAACAACTCCCCCAAATTTGGTAGGATTAGCATTAAAATTGTTGAAATTACAGAATTTTTAAAACACTTGAATTTCGAGTTTTTCGAGTCTCAAAATAAAAATTTCAAAAATTCGCAATTTGTGATCTAAAATGTTCTAATTTTGTACACTTTATAAACGCTCCTTGGGTAACAAGTTCAGCAAATTTGACAGTATCAGCGTCAAAATTGTCAAATTTTCAGAATCTTCAAAATAAATTGAATTTCGAGTTTTTCCAAGTCGAAATGAAAAATTTTAAAATTCGTAAATCGTGATCTAAAATTCTGTAATTTCGTGCACTTCATAAACGTCTTCTAAGTAACAAGTTCACGAAATTTCACATCATGAGCATCAAAATTGTGGAATTGACAACTTTTTTTTAAAAATTTGAATTTTGAATTTTTCCTAGTCGAAATAAAAATTTCTAAAATTTACAATTTGTGATCTAAAATTTTGTAATTTCATACACTTCATAAACGTCCCTTAAGTAATAAGTTCACCCAATTTTATTAGCGTCAAAATGATCGATTTGACAACGGTTGTATTAGAAAAATAATAATTTTGAGTTTTTCCAAAAATTTGAAATTCTAAAATTCGTAATTTGTGAGGTAAAATTTAGTAATTTAGTACACTTTATAAACGCCAGGTAACATGTCCACCAAATTTCACAGCATTAGCATCAAAATTGTCGAATTTACAGAATTTTAAAAAACTTTGAATTTCAAGTTCATCTAATAGTCAAAATAAAAATTTATAAAATTTGCAAATCGTAATCAAAATTTTTGAAATTTTGTGCAGTTAATTCATTAATTCACTTACTTCATTATGTAATAAGTCCTACAAATTTGCCTGCTTTAGGGTCAAAACTGTCAAATTTACAAAATTTTCAAAAAATTAGAATTTCAAGTTTTCTTTAGTCGAAATAAAAATTTCTAAAATTTACAACTTGTGATCGAAAATTCTGTAATTTGGCACACGTCATCAACGCCTCTTTGGCAGCAAGTCCACCAAATTTGACAGCATTAACACTAAACCTGTCGAATTTACGGGATCTTAAAAAAATCTAAATTTCGAATTTTTCCTAGACATAAAAAATTCTAAAATTTGCAATTCGTGATCAAAAATTCTGCAATTTAGTACAGTTCATAAACGTCTCTTACGTAACAAGTCCACCAAATTTGACACGTTAAAATTGTTGATTTTTCAGAATTTTAAACACTTATTTTCGAGTTTTTCCTAGGCTCAAAATAAAATTTTCTAAAATTTGTAATTTGTGATCTAAAATTCTGTAATTTAGTACACTTAATAGACGTCTCTTTAGTAACAATTCCACCAGATTTGATCACTTTACCGTCAAAATTGTCGAATTTACAGGATATTAAAGACAATTTGAATTTCGAGTTTTTTTAATTTTTGTCCAGTAACTTCTGAAGGATAATAGATAGCAATGGATTTGTCAGCGCGTCAAATCGGCAAGATCTCAATCTTTTTAATGCTGCATTACAGTAAAAAAGCGATGTAATAATTCTTGAGTTGCATGCAAAATTGCAGTGATTTTTTTAATATTTCTGAAATTGGACCTGACCGAACAAAACGGACTTCAGATTTGAAATCAGAGAGTCTTTCTACTTTAGAAGTGACCATGTGGAAGACTGATCAAAAGCTCATTGAAGTCTCTAATGAATTTCAATCTTTGCCTTAATTTTGTTCAATGAAAATCTTGGAAACTCCTGTCGAAATTTGGATAATTAGAGAATCTCAAAGTATTTAGGAAGGTAGAAAACTAAAGGTATATAAATATGCAATAAAATATCTTCTAGACATAAAAGTAAAAAAATCAAATGAGGATTCACATCCGGCGAAGATTTATTCATCCCACGATAAAACCCCCAGTAGCCATGTCATCTTTTTATTGTCAATAAACAGCGAAGAGTTTATTTATGGCAATTGTAAGATTTGCTCGAGGCGTGTCTATCTCATCCACGTGACTTTTTCAACCAATGAACCATCGAAATAAAATCCAGAGGCGTACTCCCTTCCCCCGTTTGTATCTAATTACCAGAGTCCCCCTCCTGTGACCGTTTTTCACATCACTTTCTGTGAGATAGATGTCACTTTTTCTCTGTGCTAGACCACCCGCATCGCCGCCTCCTCCTATTGGCCGTCCACGAAAATAGAAAACATTCGGCAGTTGGAGCAATAAAGGAGTTCCACATAAATAAGTAAATAGTAATGTTCTAGAAAATCGAGTGTTTATTTGTGAATGTGTGTGAACATTAAACGTTACACAAACACGGTGGCACAAAGCAGGCCGTGTCGCGTTTTACGAGCCGCCGTGTATACAAAACACAGCGGCGGAACACACCCAGGGTATCCATCAAACACGCGCATTGAAGTGACAGTCATTATGTTATTACAGGCGCGTTACATTTGATCTACGGACCGGATTATTACGATTCTTCGAAATGGAGACGCCCGTTTTTATCTGCTTTCGTTCCGACTTGAACCAGAAACAACAAACATCGGGAGCTTTAAACATAATTACGGTGATACCGCATGGAGTTTATGTCTTTACGGCAGCTTTGAATGCTGCGATCGAACTGGACCAGCGTAAATCATACAGGATGTTGAGCTCTTTTAACAAACAAAACTGATTTATTTGCTTTTTAAAACGGCGTACAGGCCGAAATCCGTCAATGACAGGTTTGTAGCAACATTTTGCTATTAAACAAATTTGGTTACATTTTTTCCAAAATTTCGACTCAATCGAAGACAATTTTTGAATGTCTCGTTTTTTGGCGCCACTCGTATAATATTTGATCTACTGATCTGAGATTAGCCCAGTTGGTAGTTCTTGAACTGCTCTTTCCATTGGTGTATAACTCAATCGTACTAAACGCTGTTGTCACTCCAAAAAAGTTTCTTAAAAATCGGCCCAAAAGCACCCTGTGAAAATCTATTTTAGTCAAGACCTCGTTTATTTATTTAGAAAATTTCTGTTGTGTGGGCTCATTTAACGCAGAATTTCACGCTGAATCTAAAACTCTCCTTCTTTTTTCCTGAATTAAATGCGTTTGAAATTTCGCCCTCAAATGCCCAAAATTCGATCCGACTCAATCGATAAATTTTTTTAATGATTTTGTTTTTAGGCTGCCATTCGAATATTATTTGATCTACTGATCTAAGATTTGGACAATTGATAGATTTTGAGTTGCTCTTTCGATTGATGTATAACACAATGGTATTAAACGTCGTTCTCTTTCGGAAAAAGCATCTTGAAAATGACCCCCAAAACACCATGTGAAAATTTATTTTAGTCGATTTCTAGTTTATTTATTAAGAAAATTTATGTTGTATGGGCTTATTTTAAGCAGAATTTCAAAACTGTTGGAGTTAATACACGACTCAAAAATTGTAACTTCTCAAAATTTCGTAGTACGAATTTTTTTGAAGGATTTGGGTACTTCTTGCTTGGTCTACTAACTAAAAATTTGTAAAATCTGTGTTTTTTGCTCTACAATTTTGCAATTTGGTAAGTTAATAAACGACTCAAAAATAGTAACTTCCTCAAATTTCGTAGCTGTAGCACCAAAATTACCAAAATTTCGAATTTTTTTGAAGAATTTGGGATCATTTATTTGCTTGCTCTCAAAAATAAAAATTTCGCAAATTGGCGTTTTTTGCTCTACAATTTTGCAATTTGGTGGAGTTAATAAGCGAATCAAAAATAATAACTTCCTTAAATTTCAAAGCTGTAGCACTAAAATTACTAACATTTCGAATTTTTTTGAAGAATTTGGAATCATTTTGCTTGCTTTCAAAAATTAAAATTTCTAAAATATGTGGTTTTTGCTCTACAATTTTGCAATTTGGTAGAATTAATAAACAACTCAAAAATGGTAACTTTCCCAAATTTCATAGCGCAGCAATAAAATTACCAAAATTTCGAATTTTATTGAAAAATTTGGTATCATTTTGCTTGCTCTCAAAAATAAAATTTCTAATTTCTGTATCTTTCACTCTACAATTCTGCAATTTAATGGAGTTAATAAACGAATTAAAAATAATAACTTCCCCAAATTTCATAGCTGTAGCACTAAAATTACCAAAATTTCGAATTTCATTGAAGAATTCGGGATTATTTTCTTGCTCTCAAAAATAAAAAATTCTAAAATCTATGTTTTTAACTCCACAATTTTGTAAATTGGTAGAATTAATGAACGACTCAAAAATAGTAATTTCACAAAATTTCATAGCTGTAGCATTAAAATTACCAAAATTTCGAATTTTATTGGAGAATTTGGGATCATTTTGCTTGGTCTCAAAAATAAAATTTCTAATTTTTGTATCTTTCACTCTACAATTTTGCAATTTAATGGAGTTAATAAACGAATCAAAAATAATATCTTCTCCAAATTTCATAGCTGTAGCACTAAAATTACCAAAATTCCGAATTTTATTGAAGAATTTGGGATCATTTTGCTTGCTCTCAAAAATAAAATTTTTAATTTCTGTATCTTTCACTCTATAATTCTGCAATTTAATAGAGTTAATAAACAAATTAAAAATAATAACTTCCCCAAATTTCATAGCTGTAGCATTAAAATTACCAAAATTTCGAATTTTATTGAAGAATTTGGGATCATTTTGCTTGCTCTCAAAAATAAAATTTCTAATTTCTGTGTCTTTCACTTTACATTCCTGCAATTTAATGGAGTTAATAAACGAATCAAAGATAATATTTTCCCCAAATTTCATAGCTGTAGCACTAAAATTACCAAAATTTTGAATTTTATTGAAGAATTTGGGATTATTTTGCTTACTCTCAAAAATAAACGTTTCTAAAATCTATGATTTTTGTTCTACAATTTTGCAATTTTGTGGAGTTAATACACGAGCCAAAAATAGTAACTTCCCTAAATTTCAAAGCTGCAGCACTAAAATTACCAAAATTTCGAATTTTATTGAAGAATTTGGGATCATTTTGCTTGCTCTCAAAAATAAAATTTCTAATTTCTGCATCTTTCACTCTACAATTCTGCAATTTAATAGAGTTAATGAACGAATCAAAAGTAATAACTTTCGCAAATTTCATACCTGTAGCACTAAAATTATCAAAATTTTGAATTTTATTGAAGAATTTTGGATTATTTTGCTTACTCTCAAAAATAAACGTTTCTAAAATCTATGATTTTTGTTCTACAATTTTGCAATTTAGTGGAGTTAATACACGATTCAAAAGTAGTAACTTCCCTAAATTTCAAAGCTGCAGCACTAAAATTACCAAAATTTCGAATTTCATTGAAGAATTCGGGATTATTTTCTTGCTCTCAAAAATAAAAAATTCTCAAATCTATGTTTTTAACTCCACAATTTTGTAATTTGGTAGAATTAATGAACGACTCAAAAATAGTAATTTCACAAAATTTCATAGCTGTAGCATTAAAATTACCAAAATTTCGAATTTTATTGAAGAATTTGGGATCATTTTGCTTGGTCTCAAAAATAAAATTTCTAATTTCTGTATCTTTCACTCTATAATTCTGCAATTTAATAGAGTTAATAAACGAATTAAAAATAATAACTTCCCCAAATTTCATAGCTGGAGCACTAAAATTACCAAAATTTTGAATTTTATTGAAGAATTTGGAATTATTTTGCTTACTCTAAAAAAAAACGTTTCTAAAATCTATGATTTTTGTTCTACAATTTTGCAATTTTGTGGAGTTAATACACGAGCCAAAAATAGTAACTTCCCTAAATTTCAAAGCTGCAGCACTAAAATTACCAAAATTTCGAATTTTATTGAAGAATTTGGGATCATTTTGCTTGCTCTCAAAAATAAAATTTCTAATTTCTGCATCTTTCACTCTACAATTCTGCAATTTAATAGAGTTAATGAACGAATCAAAAGTAATAACTTTCGCAAATTTCATACCTGTAGCACTAAAATTATCAAAATTTTGAATTTTATTGAAGAATTTTGGATTATTTTGCTTACTCTCAAAAATAAACGTTTCTAAAATCTATGATTTTTGTTCTACAATTTTGCAATTTAGTGGAGTTAATACACGATTCAAAAGTAGTAACTTCCCTAAATTTCAAAGCTGCAGCACTAAAATTACCAAAATTTCGAATTTCATTGAAGAATTCGGGATTATTTTCTTGCTCTCAAAAATAAAAAATTCTCAAATCTATGTTTTTAACTCCACAATTTTGTAATTTGGTAGAATTAATGAACGACTCAAAAATAGTAATTTCACAAAATTTCATAGCTGTAGCATTAAAATTACCAAAATTTCGAATTTTATTGAAGAATTTGGGATCATTTTGCTTGGTCTCAAAAATAAAATTTCTAATTTCTGTATCTTTCACTCTATAATTCTGCAATTTAATAGAGTTAATAAACGAATTAAAAATAATAACTTCCCCAAATTTCATAGCTGGAGCACTAAAATTACCAAAATTTTGAATTTTATTGAAGAATTTGGAATTATTTTGCTTACTCTAAAAAAAAACGTTTCTAAAATCTATGATTTTTGTTCTACAATTTTGCAATTTTGTGGAGTTAATACACGAGCCAAAAATAGTAACTTCCCTAAATTTCAAAGCTGCAGCACTAAAATTACCAAAATTTCGAATTTTATTGAAGAATTTGGGATCATTTTGCTTGCTCTCAAAAATAAAATTTCTAATTTCTGCATCTTTCACTCTACAATTCTGCAATTTAATAGAGTTAATGAACAAATCAAAAGTAATAACTTCCCCAAATTTCATAGCTGTAGCATTAAAATTACCAAAATTTCGAATTTTATTGAAGAATTTGGGATCATTTTGCTTGCTCTCAAAAATAAAATTTCTAATTTCTGTGTCTTTCACTTTACATTTCTGCAATTTAATGGAGTTAATAAACGAATCAAAGATAATATTTTCCCCAAATTTCATAGCTGTAGCACTAAAATTACCAAAATTTTGAATTTTATTGAAGAATTTGGGATTATTTTGCTTACTCTCAAAAATAAACGTTTCTAAAATCTATGATTTTTGTTCTACAATTTTGCAATTTTGTGGAGTCAATACACTAGTCAAAAATAGTAACTTCCCTAAATTTCAAAGCTGCAGCACCAAAATTACCAAAATTTCGAATTTTATTGAAGAATTTGGGATCATTTTGCTTACTCTCAAAAACAAACGTTTCTAAAATCTATGATTTTTGTTTTACAATTTTGCAATTTTGTGGAGTTAATACACTAGTCAAAAATAGTAACTTCCCTAAATTTCAAAGCTGCAGCACTAAAATTACCAAAATTTCGAATTTTATTGAAGAATTCGGTATTATTTTCTTGCTCTCAAAAATAAAAAATTCTAAAATCTATGTTTTTGGCTCCACAATTTTGCAATTTGGTAGAGTTAATGAACGACTCAAAAATAGTAATTTCACAAAATTTCATAGCTGTAGCATTAAAATTACCAAAATTTCGAATTTTATTGAAGAATTTGGGATCATTTTGCTTGCTTTCAAAAATAAAAATTTCTAAAATCTGTGTTTTTTGCTCTACAATTTTACAATTTAGTGGAGTTAATAAATTATTTTTTCCGTATTTCTACAAATAACTGAATTAGAGGCGTTTGAAATTACGGGTGGCGTATCGTACGACTTTATAATGGTCGGTTGCCCATAGCAACGTGTTTTAAATTTGCAATGCAATTATTTAAATTATTTTGAGTCTTTACCAAAGAAAAAATCACATCTAAAACGGGATATTTTAAATTTTATTTAATTTATTTTACAATACTGCATCAACAAACGTATAAATCGATAGCTGAAAAACTGCAAAGGAAGACGCAGAACATCATTGCCATGTCGACTAGTCAGAACAAAGTAATAAAAATAAAAAAACGCAATAGGAATGTGTACAAACAAAAAGTAAAATTAAATCTAAGCCAACGGATTCTTCTTCATTAATTCGATGTCGGCCTCCATCATATCCTTGACCAGCTCCCCAAAGGAAACTTTCGGCGCCCAGTTGAACTTCCTCTTGGCTTTAGAAGCGTCTCCCAGCAACAAATCCTGACAATAACAGCGTTAGCGAGCGTCGGTGAAATTTTCCGATCAACTTACCACTTCCGTTGGCCGGAAATATCTGGGATTGACTTTGACACGGACAATTCCCGTGTCCTTTTCTTTACCGACTTCGTCAGCGCCGGAACCGTCCCAGGCTATCTCTTTTCCTATGTGTTTGAAAGCCGCCTCTACGAATTCCCGAACGCTGTGCTTTTCGCCAGACGCTATAACGTAGTCTTCGGGCTCCGATTGCTGCAGCATGAGCCACATGGCTTCGACGTAATCGCGAGCATGACCCCAATCTCTCTGCGAGTCTAAATTGCCCAATTCCAGATATTGGGAGAGACCTAAATAAATTTTCGAAACTTCGCGTGTGATTTTGCGAGTGACGAAAGTCTCGCCTCTTCGGGGGCTCTCGTGGTTGAATAAAATCCCATTGCAAGCGAACATGTTGTAGGCTTCGCGGTAGTTCACTACGATCCAATATGCGTAGAGTTTGGCACAAGCTAAATTTCATTCAATTATTATAACGGAGCCGGACTGAGTCAATTTGTCTTACCATAAGGCGATCGGGGATAGAAAGGCGTTTTTTCGTTTTGCGGAATCTCAGCGACTTTCCCATACAGCTCCGACGTGGACGCCTGATAAAACTTAACTTCTTTTTCCAAGCCACAAGTTCGAATTGCGTCCAATAAGCGCAAAGTACCCACGGCATCCACTTCCGCCGTGTACTCGCTCAAGTCAAAAGACACTTTAACGTGACTCTGTGCGGCCAAATTGTAGATCTCGACAGGCTTAATTCTGTTGATCAGTTTCACCAGAGAACTGGAATCGGTCATGTCGCCGTAGTGTAAATGCATTTTGCCCCCTTTATGTGCGTATTTATCCGTGTGGAGGTGATCAATCCTGTTTGTATTGAACGAGCTCGACCTTCTTATTATCCCGTGGACTTCGTAGCCTTTGCTCAAGAGTAGCTCCGCCAGGTACGAGCCATCCTAAAATAATTTAAATTTCAAAATTTGGATAAAGCGCGCGAAATGCCGGTAACACCGCTCGCTGTATTACCCACAATTGACACATAAACAAAATAAGCCGGAAAATGGGATTAAGAGGTTTGTGGGGCTTCTAGCATTGGCACCTCACACTGGGGGGGATTAAGGGTGAGAAAAGGGCTCACCTGACCGGTAATTCCTGTTAATAAAGCTACTTTTCTGTCTTCACCGCTGGCCATTTTTACCCTTTTCTAGCAATGGAATTCTTGAAATATCGACCACGTTCTCTTGATACCCTCAAATGCGAGTTTATCTCGTGCCAAGTCTACAAATTGACAATTTCTTTGAAGCTCTGTATTGTTTTGATAAGATCGGGCGATTTCTCGCGAGCGACCAATCGCACCGGGGGAATAAAAACAACGAGATTTGTTCAACATACCACGAAACTTCATTATTTGCCTTGTTATCACACTTTTTAGATGTTGAGCCCCTCTGTATTTCTATTTATATGGAGAAAAATTCGCATTCTCACATTTTCACCGGTATCTCGCTAAAATCTCAAGATTTGGGAACTTAGGAGGCGTGTTCTGTCAAACGTCAAACAAGTGACAACTTTGACATGTTTTGATAATCAGTGCAAAAAGTGAAAATAACTTTCAGAATTCCACGAAGAATTCGCCACAATGAAGGAACTAATTGCGTTTTTAGCCGTTTTCTGCGCTTTATTTCTAACCACGCAGGTAAGAAAGAAAATTTTCCAAAATCCAGATTTTCTTAAAGATTTTCGTTCCAGGCGCAGTCCTACGACGACAAGAGGTGCAAATGCATCTGCCCCAGCATCTCCTCGGTGACGAACAGTACAGAGACCTCCCATATGGCCCGAATAATGTACATCACCAACGTCCTCCCCCAGAAATGGTAGTTTCTACTTTACCAAAGCCAAATTTCACCCCTTTTTTGTAGTAACTGCGACGGGGTGATTCTCCCCCGTATCGGCAGAGAACTGCAAGGCAAAGAACACGAGTTTTGCCCTCGCTGTGAGTGCAAATATGAGAACAGAAACACTGGAATTATAAAAGTAGTTGTGATCATTGTCATTTGGGTGATTTCAATTCTGGTTATTTATATGGCGTTCTTGATTATCCTGGACCCACTTTTAAATAAGCGAATTAAAGGGAGTTACCAGGAGCACACTAATGAAGATGTTGGTATAAACAGTGTTGAAATACCATGATGGCACTTTTTTCCAGGATGAAGCGAGTACTGCTGGTCCCATGTACCATAATATGAGTCTTAGGGGCAATGTTCTCAACCGAGTGGGACACCAGCAGGATAAATGGAAGAAGCAGGTCAAGGAACAGAGGCGCAATATTTATGATAGGCATACTATGTTGAATTAGGGGGTAATTTTGGGATTGAGTGGTTGTAAATTATTTGAGCTTTGAAAAGTTAAGTCTCTATAAAGTAAATAAGCTATTGTCTCTTAGGTTCTAGAATTCCAATGCGACTTCGGCTCAAAATCTACGTCTAATTGTTGAAGGGAGTCTCATTACTTTTTATAGGAAAAAAAATGTATATAATTAATAATAAAACGAAAGTAATAATTGAAGTGAGGATTGTGACATTTGTGAGATTTTTTGCAATCGTTTGTCATCTTTTTGTAATAATAATTGATATTTAATACTTTTGCAACTCTTCTAGGAACGCCAATATCTGATCAAATCGCTTCCTGCGGCTGATAACAAGTTTTCCGGCAGAAAAAGAATGTTATCAAGTCTTGTCTGCACTCCTTTGACGCCTTAAAACTGAACTGCATATTTTGCCCATTTAAATTACTAGATTCGTCTTAATTATCATGAATTGTGAAACTCGAGATATCCGATAAGGGAACTTTGACCTCGAACGTCCACAATTTGTAGTATTTAACTCGAAAAAGTGGGTTCATGAATCACTAGGTGAAAAAGTAGCTTTATTAATTACTGCCTAGTCCGAAAAAGTGTTTATTGATTTAGTAATCATGAGAAAAACTCAATTTTTCGAATATGCACGCCTGCGAGATAACCCAGATCAAGATGACTGCATCATGTGATGAGACAATATTAAAGTGCAGCTCGCAACGTAATAATCGCGATAAAGAGAGAATTAAAGGTCAAAAATGGACCTTTTATACTAGGTCACGAGTCGGTCACTCCCGCATTACTCCTCATTATCACCTCGCTTAAATGAAGACAAAATCCCCGTTTACTCATCGAATTATCACCTCCTTACGTAACTCCCAGGGATTTGAATTTTCCCGCGCGTAAATCACGTGCAATCCTGGCAGATGTCGCCACTGCGGCCGCACCCGATTGGCCGAGCGTGACTTTGACGTCACGAAATCAGCCTTCGCAGGATATCAGGGGCCGTTCTGTCAAAACTGCCTCTTTCGTTCGTGAGAAACCAGACGGTGTTAACGTGTACGAGCATAAAACTCCAAAATGCCGAGCGATCCATCAAGTTTCGTCAAAGATTTTATGGCCGGAGGCATTTCCGCGGCTGTTTCTAAGACGGCCGTCGCCCCCATCGAACGTGTGAAACTACTTTTACAAGTACAAGCCGCCAGCACGCAAATCGCCGCCGACCAAAGATACAAAGGTGAGTACAATGAGGCGTCCATTGTGGTTGGGGGGCACTAGAGGGAAATTGGGGCAGAGCGCGTGCCGCCGCCACCAGCGTTGATATCGATCGATAACCCAATTGCCGACCTCGCCTTGAACTGGTGGCGGCCGAAAAGGTGTTCCGTGGTTACGTAACGAGGGAGTTTCATGGCGGGAGGGAAATTCCGGGAAAAACGTGATTTCTTTCATTACTAATTTACTGCGGAATTGGGGATTTTTGGCGCTAGGGGCACTCGTTCCCAGGACCGTACTTGAACACGTGGTAATCACCGTGACGTCATTTTATGTGACCTCTTCGTGAATTGTTGAAATTACGATTGTTTAATGCGTCGCGTCAATAATTGGAATATTTTGTTTTTGATCAAAAGTTTTACGGCGTTACTCCTCGATTCTGGGAAATGGACAGAGATGGATATAGGGTTTTCATGAATGAAGGAGCGAGATAGGGAGAGTTTTAGGGACTTCACATTTCTACGTGCCTCATTCAAACGGATATTTAATTACAGCTGATACCGAAAAATTTTAGCTCGAGAGATTAAACTTTCAACTGAGATAATTATTACGCTCGCGACTGTAATGTAATACTTTGGATTGTTCTATTTGACCTTGGCGGCTATAAAATTGTCATCCATATTTATTTTACTGCAAAGTTACTTCATAGTAATCGTTTTTAACATTTTTTTTGTTATTCCTGCCTCCATTGAGTAGTCCACAGATTTATCCAGTAAATTCCAGATTCACTTTGACTAATTCAAGTAATTACTGTAATAAAGTTGTTACTTCTTAACTGTTTATAAATTGACGTCTGTTCAGTCTTCTAAATTATTTTTGTTACTTCCAATGGAAATTTCGTTCGGAATGAATTATGGCTTCAATAAAAAGCGACCTTTACGTAAATGTTTTATCAATCAGACCTTTAGGAAACTTTTGTTTTTTTTATAACCATGATTACGTTGTTTTTTAATGAAACAAAAGAAAATAAAACGTCCTGATCCGGGAACACGCAACTTTTTATTACATTGCTGCCAACTTAGAAGGAAAAAAGCGTGACGCTTAAGCCTCTTTTCTACAGTCCGATCTAGAGTGAACCGAATTTCATTTCTGATCGGTTGCATAAATGTTGCATAAATCAAATTCGGTTCACTCTAGATCGGACTGTGGAAACGAGCCTTTGCCTCCGTTTTTGGGTCAATCAAAAATTGATCTTTCTGAATTCGCGAGTCGAAGAAGCAATGCAGATTAAGATCAATAATACTAAACTTCATTTAAAGTAGTAATAAATGTCGGAACTGTAACCACTTGTTGCCAGGAAGATCAAATGCCCCGTTTTGTCGGTTTTAGCTGTAATCCCCGATTAAAAATCGCCTTTGCGAGCGCGTGCGCAGCTCCATTCCCGTAATCAATGTCTTCTTTCCGTAGGCATCGTCGACTGCTTGGTCCGCATTCCCAAGGAGCAGGGCTTCTTCAGTTTCTGGCGTGGTAACCTCGCCAACGTCATCCGTTATTTCCCCACCCAAGCGTTGAACTTCGCCTTCAAAGATGTATACAAACAGACGTTCCTCGGTGGTGTTGACAAAAACACGCAATTCTGGAGGTACTTCGCCGGCAACTTGGCCTCCGGTGGTGCTGCTGGAGCCACGTCTTTGTGTTTCGTCTACCCCTTAGATTATGCTCGTACTCGGTGAGGAAAACCACCCCCTAAACTAACTTAATCTAACTTGGGGTTTTTAACAGTTTGGGCGCTGACGTTGGTAAAGGAAAGGGTGAGAGGATGTACAACGGTCTGTTGGATTGTCTTAAGAAAACAGTGAAGTCCGATGGACCCATCGGTTTGTACAGAGGCTTCGTCGTGTCGGTACAAGGTATCATCATTTACCGTGCCTCGTACTTCGGCTTCTTCGATACTGCCAAGGGAATGCTGCCGGATCCCAAGAACACGCCGTTCCTCATCTCCTTTGCCATTGCACAGGTAGAGTTGTTGGTGATGTTAAACTTCCGTCGACAGAGCTAGAGGTGCACTTCCTTCTTTATCCCGTTTTTAACGCTTAATTTTGCAGGTGGCTCCCAGACTACGACTTGGAAGTGTAGTTTGACCCTCCACTAACCCGCAGAACCGATCCTAAGGTACCCCTTGATCCCACGCATCTTGCTCTTAGCATAAGAAGGCTTATTGGGCACAGATGATTAGATCATTCTTTTGGGTATTTTCACGCTATCTCAGGTGGTTCTCAAAACTGCGAAAATGGTGTCGTAATATCGTACATTATCTCGATATTTTTAACACGCGCGATAACAGTATCATTATTGACCTTTGTGTAACTTTTTCATTGTGGATTTCGGTAGTATGCAACCACTGATAACGTATCACTGTCTGTTCCCAATAAAACTTGAAAATTATACAATGGCAGCGTCCTTGATTGCCAAGCGATTCCGTCACACATGATGTTGATTCACATAACTGAGCCTCTTTTGATGACTCCAGTTTACCACTACCCATTTACTGACGTCACCAAAACGCTCGCGTCTGTTTGATGGTCGCAATGGGTCGTTTAACATTTTGTTTTATGTTAGGTCGTCACCACCGTTTCTGGTATTACGTCATATCCATTTGACACCGTCAGAAGACGCATGATGATGCAGTCCGGTCGCAAAGACAAAATGTACGCCAACACGCTGGATTGCTGGGTTAAGATCGGCAAGACCGAAGGACCTAGTGCGTTCTTCAAGGGCGCCTTCTCCAACATCCTCCGTGGTACTGGTGGAGCTTTGGTGTTGGTGTTGTACGATGAGCTTAAGGCACTCCTCTAAACAGTAGTAAAATTATTAACGGTTTAAATTATTAATTGTCTCATAATTTATTTTCATTCCGTGGTTTATGCATTTATTAGGACCGTCACATTCCTTTATTTTTTTTGAGATTCTATTTTACTTTATTAGGCACAGGAAATTTACATTCCATGTAACCAATTTTTCTTTTGTTGTAAAAAGTTTTAACGGCAATTGCTGAAGTATTCTAGACCTGTATTTTAAATTCTGTATATTTTAACAGCCTTTCAACAATAAACTGTTGTGATAAGTTACTTTTTTTTCTTTTTTTTTCTTGATTGTTGCTAGTATTGAAACGTAATAAAGTTCTATAGTTGAGGGCACGTCTTTTTGTTGTCAGCTGGAAAAAAGTAGATTTCACGTATTGCAACATGTAAAAAAACGTTTAGTGTATTAAATTTGGCTCAAGTGGGCAATAAAGATGTATAAATTCGTCATGGTTTCTCTTCCTGACTGCTGAATTCAAATATCATGTGCTTTTGTTAGGGATTTTCGCTTTTTGTGACGTCATTAACCAGTTTTGCCAGATTTAGGGAGTTTGCCGGAATGTAGGGACTTTGGGTCTTAAAAGAATAAGTTAGATTGCTGTGCCGAACGACCAATCACGAAGCCGCATTTCAAATTTGGCGCCTATGGAGAAAAATTCCCAGCAGGTAAAATGAGGTTATGTGGGTTAATCTCCCTAATGATGATCCCAATTTACACTACACTATTGCATAAAAAACGTTTCCTTTGTTTGTAATTTCCTGAACGTTTTGACTTTCCGGGGATTTTTCACGTTGGAATCTAGGGATCACTAAAATTAAGTTTTGGCGACAGTGTCTGTCATTCTTGTCAAACTGACGTTTCGCGATGGCCCAAATCGGCGAGCCCTTGACTCTCCACCGCGGTAAGTGCCCACACCCTCACCCCCAAGAGTCTGTTTTGTTTTTCCACCCCCTAGACATCAAACGCTCCGTCGAGCTCCTGGAAAAACTCCAAAAGAGCGGCGAGGTCCCCGCGACGAAACTCGCAGCTCTGCAGAAGGTCCTCCAGAGCGACTTCTTGAACGCCGTCCGTGAAGTCTACGAGCACGTCTACGAAACTGTCGACATCCAGGGGTCTCAGGACGTCAGGGCTTCTGCGACTGCAAAGGCGACAGTTGCGGCGTTCGCTGCTAGTGAGGGCCACGCTCACCCTCGTGTTGTCGAGCTCCCGAAAACTGAGGAAGGTCTAGGGTTTAATGTCATGGGGGGGAAGGAACAGAATTCGCCTATTTATATCTCCAGGATTATTCCTGGGGGTGTGGCGGATCGCCATGGGGGGTTGAAACGGGGCGATCAGCTGTTGAGTGTTAATGGAGTGGTAAGTTGACTTTGTGGGACAATGGGGCTGTTATAACTGGGTGTTTTAGTCTGTTGAAGGGGAAAACCATGAAAAGGCGGTGGAGTTGTTGAAACAGGCTCATGGGTCTGTGAAGTTGGTTGTTAGATACACTCCTAAAGTTCTGGAGGAAATGGAGTTGAGGTTTGATAAACAGAGGGCTAGGAGGAGGCAACAGTACAATTAATCGAATTTTGAAGATATTATGATGATTGATGTTCTTGAAGCTTGAAGGATTTGATCTGTTCTGATAGGTGTGCACTAAGGAGCCATATTGTGGCGACTACATAATGGGACTGCAATTTGATAATTATTTTACTGGAGAAAGTATTATTAATGTAACATTTGCATTTGTTTTAATTATTTATTGTTGTTATTAAGCACGTTAAGTTAGAGAATCTAAGACAAAGTAGAAATAAAAGACAAATCAATATGTTTTATTATTTATTAGTTTCTAAGATGTTTAGAAACTTTAATCGGCTATAACTTGGTTATTTGTTGCCGTAAGTGGATTTTGAGGCCGGATTTGGAATCTGCGTTAGATTCTGCGTAAAATGAGCTAAACACCGCATTATTTACTCCAAAAATAAGCGAGATATCGACCAGGGATTGTGGCCACTCTGAAGCCACCGAAAGTAAAACTCGTGGAATCATTACTTAACATAATTTATTATATTAAAATATATTTAATTTATACAACTCTGAATGTATTATAATATTTACAACAACCATATAAAACGCTAAAAAGGTAGGTTACCTAACGTAGGATCTGATTTTTCAACCTGCCTAATACGAACATTGCATTTCATGTCCCATTAGCCTCATAACAAAATACCTTAGAATAATACAGACCTATCGGCAGAATTCCTTCGAAAAGAAACACTCCGATAAGCAACACAGTCTTAAATTTCCTCTTTTTGTGTTTCTGGTTTGTTCCAATCCAATTTATAATCAACGGAAATTTCATTTCCACGTTAATAGGTAATGGTTAGTTTATGCAAATCGTGCAAAAATTCTTTGTGTGTTATTAGTCAAACTTATTCTACGAAACACCTCAACTTGATGGATGTAATGGCGTGGCAAATGTACAACTTAAATCTACCTGTATTCTAGTGCAAAAAGCGCAACTATTGCACCTAACATCTGTATAAAAAACTACACTATGAGGTAATTTAAAATAGGTAAAAGTGTCGGATGTGTCGAAATAAATATTGATTATGATTCGATGAAATTTCGGGAGTGATTCACTGTACCGATGATTATAAATTGGCTATTTTCTTCTCTCCGATCATGTGCTCGTGACGGCCGGCTTGGGTTTGATCATCATCATCGCCTTCTTCAGCGTGTAATCCCATCCTCGCCATCTGAACCAGACGATGCCTGAAACATGATTATCCCATTACGTTTTTTATTATCGTACGCTAACGACAGGCACGCCGAGAATTTCGTAACTTATTAATCCAGATTATCGGTGTTACGTAAAGACTTTTTCGAGCACTGAAGCGTGGCCGAATGTCCGGCATAACACGCGCAATTTAATATGCGGTGAAATTGAATTGTACCTTGTCGGGCTGTGAGGTCTTGGGGGTCATTGAGGTATAAACCGTTGAGGCCGCGACCGCAGGACTTCCACCACCAGCCGCCCTTCAACATCGAGGCGCAGTTCAGGCTAGAGCGGTCGTTGTCTCTGGAATACCAAGGGATGAAAATTGAAGATTTGTTGATGGTGGAAATGATTGTTTACCTGTTGTAGGTCGAGAATGGGCTGTTGTTGCTACCATACCATGGGTCGTTTAGAGAGTCTCCGGCGTTGCCTTCGTAGCCGTCAATCTCCAGCTTGTAGTACTCGCCTTCGGAGAAGATTTTGAAGTGCGAATATTGGGCGTATCTGCCAAGAAAATCGCCTTGTAAAGTCTGAATTATTTGATAAAGGAATTGTGTAAATGTAAATAAAGGAATGACTTGCACTAAACTCGTGCAAAGCGACAAGAATAAACATGTAAATTGTGGGCTTTTAATTGGGGAATTAAATGGTCGTTGGGCAACAACAGACGTTGAGTTGAGGCAAAGACTGTTTTGACAACAATTAAACGAGCGCGTGGGTGTTCAAATTGCAAAGGTTGTTTTTATATGTTATTTTTATGTGTAGTTTTGAAACTGAAAATTTATTTTTCGAAACTTTGAACAGCCACAACTCAGTTATTTGTTGTCGGATGTTAATTTCGAGTTCAGATTTGGAATCTGCGGAAAATTCTGCGTAAAATGATGTATAATAACGCAAATTTACTCGAAAAAATAAGCGAGAAATCGATATCAGAAGTTTGGCCATAGTTTAGTCATGAATTTTTGCAAAAATTTTCAAATTTCGACTGTAAAAAAATCAAAGAACTTTTTCTTATGTAAAAAATCGCGAGATAAACGATGGCACAACACGCATCTCAATATCTGAAATAATTTTCGAGATATCGAGGTGGAATTGGTTGGAACCCTCAAAAATTTGACCCTCTGGCGACAACCCAAAATTTCAAACGACCATAACTCGGTTATTTGTTGACAAAAATTCAAAAATTCTTATGATTTTGGATTCAGCGTGAAATTCTGCGTAAAATGAGACCCAAATTTGTTGAGTTTGCTTAATAAATAAACGAGGCATTGGCCAAAAACTGTTTTGAGAACGTCATTTTAGGGTGATTTTCAATCAATGTTTTCAAAATGAAAACGACGTTTAATAGCTTTGAATTATACACCAATCGAAAGAGGAGCTCAACATCTATCTACTGCCTAAATTTGAGATCTATCGGACAAATAGTTTACGAGTTATGGCCAAAAATAAAAAAAATGAAAAATTTTCATCGTTTGAGTCGGAATTTTTTTTCGCGAAAAATCGACTATCGAATTTTGGGCTTTTAAGCACTTTTTCTAACGTAAAATGAGCCGAGAAAAACGATGGCGCAAACCGCATCTCAATATCTCTAATAGTTTCCGAGATATTTAACTTTGAAAATTGGGAAAAATGAGAAAAAATGAAAATCAACTATCCGAAACTTTGATCGGCCATAACTCGGTTATTTGCAGTCGTATCTGAATTTAAATCCCAGATTTGAAATCTGCGTAAAATTCTGCGTACACTGGTGTATAATAACTCAAGTTTACTCTAAAAAATAAGCGAGATATCGGTATGAGAAGTTTGGCCATAGTTTTAGTCATGAATTTTTGCGAAAATTTGCAACTTTCGACTATTGGAAAATCTAAAAACTATTTCTTATGTAAAAAATCGCAAGAAAAACGATGCCGCAAACCGCATTCCAATATCTCAAATAGTTTTCGAGATATCGAGCATGAATTGTTTGGAACCTTCAAAAATTTGGCCATCTGGCGACAACCCAAAATTTCAAACGGCCATAACTCGGTTATTTATTGACAAATTTTAAAAAATTATCATATTTTTGGATTCAGCGTGAAATTCTGCGTAAAATGAGACCAATTTTGTTGAGTTTGCTTAATAAATAAACGAGGCATTGGCCAAAAACTGTTTGGAAAACGTCATTTTAGGGTGATTTTTCAATCAATGTTTTCAAAATGAAAACGACGTTTAATAGCTTTGAATTTTACACCAGTCGAAAGAAGAGCTCAACATCTATCTACTGCCTTAATTTGAGATCTATAGGACAAATAGTTTGCGAGTTATGGCCAAAAATTAAAAAAAATTAAAAATTTTCATCGTTTGAGTCGCATTTTTTTTTCGCGAAAAATCGACTATCGAATTTTGGGCTTTTAAGCACTTTTTCTAACGTAAAATGAGCCGAGAAAAACAATGGCGCAAACCGCATCTCAATATCTCTAATATTTTCCGAGATATTTAACTTTGAAAATTGGGAAAAATGAGAAAAAATGAAAATCAACTATCCGAAACTTTGATCGGCCATAACTCAGTTATTTGTTGCCGGATCTGAATTTAAATCCCAGATTTGGAATCTGCGTAAAATTCTGCGTTCACTGATGTATAATAACTCAAGTTTACTCTAAAAAATAAGCGAGATATCGATATGAGAAATTTGTTATAGTTTTAATCACGAATTTTCGCGAAAATTTGCAAATTTCGACTATTGGAAAATCTAAAAACGATTTCTTATGTGAAAAATCGCGAGAAAAACGATGCCGCAAACCGCATTCCAATATCTGTAATAGTTTCCGAGATATCGAGCATGAATTGTTTCGAACCTTCGAAAATTTGACCCTCTGGCGACAACCCAAAATTTCAAACGGCCATAACTCGGTTATTTATTGACAAATTTTAAAAAATTATCATATTTTTAGATTCAGCGTGAAATTCTGCGTAAAATGAGACCAAATTTGTTGAGTTTGCTTAATAAATAAATGATGTATTGGAAAAAAACTGTTTTGAAAACATCATTTTAGGGTGATTTTCAATCAATGTATTCAAAATAAAAATGACGTTTAATAGCAATGAATTATACATCAGTCGAAATAGGAGCTCAAAATCTATCTACTGGTCAAATTTGAGAGCTATAGGACAAATAGTTTGCGAGTTATGGCCAAAAATAACAAATAATGAAAAATTTTTATCGTTTGAGTCGCAATTTTTTTTCGCGAAAAATCGACTATCGAATTTTGGGCTTTTAAGCACTTTTTCTAACGTAAAATGAGCCGAGAAAAACGATGGCGCAAACCGCATCTCAATATCTCTAATAGTTTCCGAGATATTTAACTTTGAAAATTGGGAAAAATGAGAAAAAATGAAAATCAACTATCCGAAACTTTGATCGGCCATAACTCAGTTATTTGTTGCCGGATCTGAATTTAAATCCCAGATTTGGAATCTGCGTAAAATTCTGCGTTCACTGATGTATAATAACTCAAGTTTACTCTAAAAAATAAGCGAGATATCGATATGAGAAATTTGTTATAGTTTTAATCACGAATTTTCGCGAAAATTTGCAAATTTCGACTATTGGAAAATCTAAAAACGATTTCTTATGTGAAAAATCGCGAGAAAAACGATGGCGCAAACCGCATTCCAATATCTGTAATAGTTTCCGAGATATCGAGCATGAATTGTTTCGAACCTTCGAAAATTTGACCCTCTGGCGACAACCCAAAATTTCAAACGGCCATAACTCGGTTATTTATTGACAAATTTTAAAAAATTATCATATTTTTAGATTCAGCGTGAAATTCTGCGTAAAATGAGACCAAATTTGTTGAGTTTGCTTAATAAATAAATGATGTATTGGAAAAAAACTGTTTTGAAAACATCATTTTAGGGTGATTTTCAATCAATGTATTCAAAATAAAAATGACGTTTAATAGCAATGAATTATACATCAGTCGAAATAGGAGCTCAAAATCTATCTACTGGTCAAATTTGAGAGCTATAGGACAAATAGTTTGCGAGTTATGGCCAAAAATAACAAATAATGAAAAATTTTTATCGTTTGAGTCGCAATTTTTTTTCGCGAAAAATCGACTATCGAATTTTGGGCTTTTAAGCACTTTTTCTAACGTAAAATGAGCCGAGAAAAACGATGGCGCAAACCGCATCTCAATATCTCTAATAGTTTCCGAGATATTTAACTTTGAAAATTGGGAAAAATGAGAAAAAATGAAAATCAACTATCCGAAACTTTGATCGGCCATAACTCAGTTATTTGTTGCCGGATCTGAATTTAAATCCCAGATTTGGAATCTGCGTAAAATTCTGCGTTCACTGATGTATAATAACTCAAGTTTACTCTAAAAAATAAGCGAGATATCGATATGAGAAATTTGTTATAGTTTTAATCACGAATTTTCGCGAAAATTTGCAAATTTCGACTATTGGAAAATCTAAAAACGATTTCTTATGTGAAAAATCGCGAGAAAAACGATGGCGCAAACCGCATTCCAATATCTGTAATAGTTTCCGAGATATCGAGCATGAATTGTTTCGAACCTTCGAAAATTTGACCCTCTGGCGACAACCCAAAATTTCAAACGGCCATAACTCGGTTATTTATTGACAAATTTTAAAAAATTATCATATTTTTAGATTCAGCGTGAAATTCTGCGTAAAATGAGACCAAATTTGTTGAGTTTGCTTAATAAATAAATGATGTATTGGAAAAAAACTGTTTTGAAAACATCATTTTAGGGTGATTTTCAATCAATGTATTCAAAATAAAAATGACGTTTAATAGCAATGAATTATACATCAGTCGAAAGAGGAGCTCAAAATCTATCTACTGGTCAAATTTGAGATCTATAGGACAAATAGTTTGCGAGTTATGGCCAAAAATAACAAATAATGAAAAATTTTTATCGTTTGAGTCGCAATTTTTTTTCGCGAAAAATCGACTATCGAATTTTGGGCTTTTAAGCACTTTTTCTAACGTAAAATGAGCCGAGAAAAACGATGGCGCAAACCGCATCTCAATATCTCTAATAGTTTCCGAGATATTTAACTTTGAAAATTGGGAAAAATGAGAAAAAATGAAAATCAACTATCCGAAACTTTGATCGGCCATAACTCAGTTATTTGTTGCCGGATCTGAATTTAAATCCCAGATTTGGAATCTGCGTAAAATTCTGCGTTCACTGATGTATAATAACTCAAGTTTACTCTAAAAAATAAGCGAGATATCGGTATGAGAAGTTTGGCCATAGTTTTAGTCATGAATTTTTGCGAAAATTTGCAAATTTCATTTGAGGATAAATCAAAAAACTGTTTCTTATGTAAAAAATTGTGAGAAAGACGATGGCGCAAACCGCATCTCAATATCTGAAATAGTTTCTGAGATATCGAGCATGAATTGTTTCAAACCTTCGAAAATTTTTCCCTCTGGCAAAAACCCAAAATTTCAAACGGCCATAACTCGGTTATTTGTTGACAAAAATTGAAAATTCTTGCAGCTTTGGATTCAGCGTAATATTCTGCGTAAAATGAGACCCAAATTTGTTGAGTTTGCTTAATAAATAAACGAGGCATTGGCCAAAAACTGTTGTGAAAACGTCATTTTAGGCTGATTTTTAATCAATGTTTTCAAAATGAAAACGACGTTTAATAGCCTTGAATTATACATCAGTCGAAAGAGGAGCTCAAAATCTATCTACTGGCCAAATTTGAGATGGATCGGACAAATAGTTTACAAGCTATGGCCAAAAATAAAAAAAATGAAAAATTTTTATCCATTGAGTCGGATTTTTTTTTCGCGAAAAATCGACTATCGAATTTTGGGCGTTTGAGAACATTTTCTAACGTAAAATGAGCCAAGAAAAAGAATGGCGCAAACCGCATCTCAATATCTCAAATAGTTTCCGAGATATTTAATTTTAAAAATTACAAAAAATGAGAAAAAATGAAAATCAAGTTTCCGAAATTTTGATCGGCCATAATTCAGTTATTTGTTGTCGGATCTGAATTTAAATCCCAGATTTGAAATCTGCGTAAAATTCTGCGTACACTGATGTATAATAACTTAAATTTACTCGAAAAAATAAGCGAGATATCGATATCAGAAGTTTGGCCATAGTTTTGGTCATAAATGTTTGCCAAAAATTACAACTTTTGACTTTTAGAAAATCTAAAAATTATTTTTTATGTAAAAAATTGCGAGAAAAACGATGGCGCAAACGGTTTCCCAATATTTCTAATAGTTTCCGAGAGATTGAGGGCGGACTGTTTCAAACCATCAAAAATTTTGCTCCCAGGCGACAACCCAAAAAATTCAAACGGCCATAACTTAGTTATTTGTTGACGAAAATAAAAAAATCTTGCGGTTTTGGATTCTGCGTGAAATTCTACGTAAAATGAGCACCAACACTGTAATATTGTTTTATAAACAAGCGAGATAGCGACCGCCGCCAGTTCACTACTTGGCAAATTCCCTGCAGCCTGACATTTAATCAATAATGTCAAACATCAGATTCACGATCCATCTTCATCTAACGACTTCCCTGCCAAAGAAACCCATTACGACTCCCCTATCACGACATTCAACCAATTGACCGTCCACTTTCATAACAAACTGGCCTTAATTACGCCTCATAACAACACAATCAAATCAGAGATTTTTCGACCTCTTCCAATCAATTAAACCGTTTGGCGTGAAGAGTGAAAGTGAAGAAGCGACCAGCTCGCCTTGAAAACCAACGAATTTAGATCGCGTAACGTGTTGAAGATCACCTCTTATTTCCCTCGAAATCCTCCAGTTCCACGCGAAGAATGTACTCTTCGTTGTTGGTGAGCATGTAGATGTTCTCGTTACCCAACCAGAACTCTTTGGCGGGGTCGCCGAAGCCGTTCTTGTAGTCGTTCCAGTCGCGGTTGAAGTTCTCTCGAGGGTCGCCGAAGTCGTCTCGACGTTGGATGACCTTAAAGAGTGAAGAAATGTTAACCATCGAACTAATCGAAGTGAAGAGAGATTTATTGAGCCTTTTTTGGAATAATTAACTCATGAAATCTATGGCACTAGAGACTCTTTTTAAGTCTATAGATATTATTTAATTGACGTTATTTGCAGTGCACCTGTGAGTTGTTTAATGTCGCTCTTATTAAGCGGATTTTATGAACAGGTTCCAATTTATGGTGCTGAAAAACAGGGAGGGACTCTCTGTATTAGTGAATGTTGTTGGGGTCTAGGCCACGTGCATTTCCACAAAACTTCGCTTCTTTTGATGTTACGCAAACAATTTTTAACTTTTGGCGGAAGCGCCAAGACCTCCGGAAATTAACGCCGACAGAAAATGTCAAAGAACACGTCAAAATAGAACGGAACGTGGCAATTAAACCTTCGCTTAGCTTTAATTAAGACATCAGTTTCAGGATCATTTTCGCCGTTCGCTAATTCAATTAATCATTTTCTTAATTATCTTTGATTTGACGTTTATTTTCGTGGCCCTGTTGTGGCCTTGCGCAATCTTCGCAAATTGCGGACTCTTTAATTTGGATAATTTGTGGCTGTTGTCTTGTAACTGTGTGTCGATGTAATGACTTGCTGTAAGCTGTCACGTTCTATGAGACGAGATATTTAACCACACGTAATACGAAGATGAATTATGCGAAAATTAGTATTATTTAGTTGCAAAATTAGAAAATTGCTTTGGTTTTTGTGGAGGTAATTTAGATTGTGTTTTACTTTTGGTAGCACTGTGGGCAATGGTTTATAAGAGCAATTCACAAAAGAAAGTGGGTAAATAATTATTTTTCAACAATCACAATGCCAGGAGGTTTTTAAGGTCTAATTTACTGGATATCAAATATTTGATTTTCTTTTCTTGATAGACGGCTTTCTTTTATTCAATTCGTTCTTTGTGTTTAGTTTTTTCAGCTGCTACCAGATCAGAGATTTCAAGCAAAATGTTGCAGAAAAAGTAGACGATTGAGGGAATTTTTCCGAGTCATTCGATTGGTAAATCGGGTATTTATATAAAGTAATGAAAATTTTTGGTTTCTCTTGAAAATAAAAAATTCTAAATCTAGTTTCTTTTGCTGCATTATTCTGAGATTTGGCACGTTTAATAAACAGCTTTAAGGTAGTAACTTCTCCAAATTTCGTTGATGTAGGTTTAAAACTGCCATAACTCCATGTCTTGATATAAAATGACGACAAATTTTGGTTTCTTCAAAAATTAAAATTTCTAAAATTCGTATCTTTTGCTGTATAATGTTGAGATTTGGCACATTTAATAATCAAGTCCAAAGTAATAACCTCTCTACATTTTATCGTCATAGGTCCTAAATTGCCCGAATTCCAAGTCTTGATATAAAATAACGACAAATTTTTGCTTTTTCAAAAAATAAAAATTCCTATAATTAATCATTTTTGCAGTATAATTCTGAAATTTGGCACATTTAATAAACGAGTCTAAAGTAGTAACCTCTCCAAATTTCATTGTCATAGTTCCAAAATTGCCCGAATTCCAAGTCTTGATATAAAATAACGACAAATTTTTGCTTTTTTAAAAAATATATTTTTTTTTAAATTGGTCATTTTTGCGGTATAATTCTGAGATTTGGCACATTTTATAAACGAGCCTAAACTAGTAACCTCTCCAAATTTTATCGTCATAGTTCCAAAATTGCCCGAATTCCAAGTTTTTATAGAAAATGACGACAAATTTTGGTTTCTCTAAAAAATTAAAATTTCTAAAATTGGTCTCTTATGCTGTGTAATTTTGAGATTTGGCACATTTAATAAACAAGTCCAAAATAGAAAACTCTCTAAATTTTATCGTCATAGCACTAAAATTGCCGAAATGCCAAGTGTTGATATTGAATGACGACAAATTTTGGTTTCTCCAAAAAATAAAAACAATTAAAATTGGTCTCTTTTGTTTTACAATTTGGAAATTTGGCACATTGAATAAGCAAGTTCAGAGTAGTAGACTGTCCAAATTTTATCGTCATAAGTCCAAAATTGCCTAAATTACAAGTCGTAACATAAAATGACGACAAATTTTTGCTCTTTTAAAAAATATTTTTTTTTAAAATTGGTCTCTTTTGTTGTATACTTCTGAGATTTGGCACACTTCATAAACAAGTCCAAAGTAGTAACCTCTCCAAATTTTATTGTCATAGGTCCAAAACTACCAGAATTCCAAGCCTTGATATAAAATGACGATAAATTTTGGTTTCTTCAAAAAATAAAATTTTTAAAATTGGTCTCTTTTGCTGTATAATGTTGAGATTTGCCACATTTAATAATCAAGTCCAAAATAGTAACCTAATAGTAATTTTATCGTCATAGTTCCAAAATTGCCCGAATTCCAAGTCTTGATATAAAATGACAACAAATTTTGGTTCCTCCAAAAAATAAAAATTTCTAAAATTGGTATCTTCCGCTGTATAAATTGGAGATTTGGCATATTTAATAATCAAGTCTAAAGTAGTAATCTAGCCAAATTTTATTGACATAGGTTTAAAACTGCCCGAATTCCTAGGCTTGATATAAAATAAAGACAAATTTGGTTTCTCCAAAAAATAAAAAAAAATTAAACTTGGTCTCTTTTGCTGTATAATTCTGAAATTTGGCACATTTAATAACCAAATCAAGGGTAGTAAACTTTTCAAATTTTATCGTCATAGGTCCAAAACTGCCCGATTTCCAAGTATAACATGACGACAAATTTTGGGTTTTTTAGTAAATAAAAATTTCTAAAATCGGTTTCGTTTGTTGTATAATTCGGAGATTTGGCACAATTAGTAAACAGGTCTAAAGTAGTAACCTCTTTAAATGTTATCGTCATAGGTCGAAAATTGCCCGAATTCCAAGTTTATATAAAAAATAACGACAAATTTTGGTTTTTATAATAAATAAAAATTTCTAAAATTTTTTTCTTTTTTCCTGTATGTTTTTGAGATTTAGCACAGTTAATGAACAAGTCCAAAGTAGTATCCTCTCCAAATTTTATCGTCATAGGTCCAAAATTGCGTGAATTCCAAGTCTTGATATAAATGACGACAAATTTTGGTTCCTCTTAAAAATAAAATTTTCTAAAATTAGTGTCATTTGCTGAATAAATTTGAGATTTGGCGCATTTAATAAACGAGGCCAAAATAGTAACCTCTCTAAATTTTGTCGTCATAGGTCCAAAACTGTCTGAGTTCCACGCCTTTATATAAAATAATAAAAAAATTAAGTTTTGCATTATATTTTTGGAATTCAGCGCCAAAACAGGTCTTAAAAAAATACAATTTTAATCTAGATCTGTTGTAACACCTATTTGCAGTTAAATACATACATAATAAGATTAATTAAATATAGCTTTCACACAACAATGTCTGTGGATGTGTTGGGAAAATCCATTGCAACAAAGCCCAATTTATACACCTGAAAGTTTTGTAACCACCTAAAATTGTCGCTATTTTTCAAATCCATGTTACCATTAAAACTCATCTCTCTTTGAAAGTATGTTGAAAGAACTACATTCATTTTAACCCATATCATACGTAACGTATTCATACGAATGCAAATGACCGAAATTTGATTGATAGCTTCACTAATATTTCTTTTATCATTGCTACCGAAACAACTATAAATCGTACAAACAAACATACACGTTGCACCATTTCGCAAGTTCGATCTGCAACAGTTTTAATTTCGTTAAAAGATTTACATAAGCTCGCAATTAGGAAAACGCGAATCTCGGCGGGAAATTTATGTGACAGGCGTATCTCTGAACAAATTTCGGCTCTGTTGAACATGCATTAAGACAACGAGATAAAAGATGTGTCCGCGGACAAGAGATGGAAAAATACGGTCGTTTCCTTGATTAACGGAAGCAGAGTAATGCGTCATGTCGCGGCGACGTGTGACCTTTCTTGGAGTGAAACCGAAGCGGGATTCTGGTGGTGTGTGTTATGAAAGAACTGTTTTGTAACGAGTTTTCTTCGAGATAACGCCGACGTGAACCACAGAAAAGTAAAAATTAGAAAAAGGAAAACGTGATCTGAATTAAAAGGTTTCGTCAGAGGGAACAAGAGGTGTTTTTCATTTTAATTTATTCGCTGAAAGCTGGACAGGATTCGAGTTTATGACTTGTACTGTTCGTGTACCAATAGATTCAATAAATTATATAAAGCCAGTTTTCTAGAACGCGGCGGTGCTCATAATCAGCCAATTTATTGTGATCTGTGTAATTTAAATAACAGCATTTAGGATCATTTTCTAATTTATGCTGTAACGGAGAATGAGGTCGGCCACAAAGCGATTTTACTTTTCGAGAACTCGCCCGTTTTTTTCACTTATTATTATTTATTATACTAAATTACAAGCCATTTTCCAAGGCGTAATTAAATTAAAACGTTGCTTTCAGCTCAAAACGAGATTCGATCGATAAAAATGAGCCTTTTATGACTACCGCTGTCAGGCATTGTTCTGTCAAAGCGGTACTTAATTAACCTTATTATGTACTCTTCTATTAAATGCAAATAGGTGTCACAACAGAATGAATATTACTAGTCGAGAAAATTGCATTTTATATTAGCACCTAAAGTCCCGAAAAATCCAACAATTTTTTTGTATTTTTTTTATTATTTGATATACTTAAAGACGTGGAACTCGGAGAGTTTTGGCGCTATCATTATAAAATTTGGAGAGATTACTACTTTGGACTTTTTTATTAAATGTGCCAAATCTCAGAATTATACAGCGACAGAAACAAATTTTAGAAATTTTTTTTTTGGAAAAAACAAAGTTGTCATAATTTTATATCAAGACTTGGAATTCTAGCAGATTTAGACCTATGACCATAAAACTTGGAGATATTGCTACTTTGGACTTGTTTATTAAATGTGCCAAATCTCAGAATTATGGAATAGAAGAGACCAATTTTAGAAATTCTTATTTACTATAAAAACCAAAATTTGTCGTCATTTTATACTAAGACTTGGAAATCGGGCAGTTTTGGACCTATGACGATAAAATTTGGAGAGCTTACTACCCTAGATTTGGTTATTAAATGTGCTAAATCTCAAAATTATTCAGCAAAAGAGACCAATTTTAGAAATTTTTATTTATTGAAGAAACCAAAATTTGTCTGCATTTGATATTAAGACTTGGAATTCAGGCAATTTTGCACCTATGACAATAAAATTTGGAGAGGTTACTACTTTGGACTGATTAATAAATGTGCCAGATTTCCAAATGATAGAACAAAAGAAACCAATTTTAGAAATTTTTATTTATTAGAGAAACTAAAATTTTTCGGCATTTTATAAGAAGGCTTTTGGCATTTAGACAGTTTTGGATCTATGGGAATGAAATTTGGAGAGGAGATTACTTTGTACTTGTTTATTAACTGTGCCAAATCTCAGAAATATACAGCAGAAAGCAATTTAAAAAAAATATATATTTTTTGAAAAATCCAAAAATGAAAACTTGGAATTCGGGCAATTTTGGAACTATGACGATAAAATTTGGAGAGGTTACTACTTTGGACCTTTTTAATAAATGGGCCAAAGCTCTAAATTATGCAGCAAAGGAGATTGATTTTAGAAATTTTTATTTTTTGAAGAAACCAAAATTGCCGTCATTTTTTATCAAGACTTGGCATTTGGACAGTTTTGTACCTATGAGAATGAAATTTGGAGAAGATACTACTTTGGTTTTGTTTATTAAACGCGCCAAATCTCAAAATTATGCAACAGAAGAGACCAATTTTACAAATTTTTATTTATTGGAAAAACCAAAATATGTTGTCATTTGATATTAAGACTTGGAATTCGGGCAATTTTGCACCTATGACGATAAAATTTGGAAAGGTTGCTACTTTGGACTTGATTATTAAATGTGCCAAATCTCAGAATTATACGGCAGGAGAGACCAACTTTAGAAGTTTTTATTTTTTGGAGAAACCAAAATTTGTCGGCATTTTATATTAAGACTTGTGGCATTCAGGCAGTTTTGGACTTATGAGAATGAAATTTGGAGAGGAGATTACTTTGGACTTGTTTATTAAATGTGCCAAATCTCAGAATTATGGAATAGAAGAGACCAATTTTAGAAATTTTTATTTACTATAAAAACCAAAATTTGTCGTCATTTTATACTAAGACTTGGAAATCGGGCAGTTTTGGACCTATGACGATAAAATTTGGAGAGGTTACTACTTTGGACTGACTATTAAATGTGCCAGAT
The DNA here is from genome assembly GCA_029298725.1 of Gnatocerus cornutus. Taxonomy (NCBI): domain Eukaryota; kingdom Metazoa; phylum Arthropoda; class Insecta; order Coleoptera; family Tenebrionidae; genus Gnatocerus; species Gnatocerus cornutus. The sequence continues at coordinate 22,262,865 of CM055510.1, forward strand.
TTCCAAATGATAGAACAAAAGAAACCAATTTTAGAAATTTTTATTTATTAGAGAAACTAAAATTTTTCGGCATTTTATAAGAAGGCTTTTGGCATTTAGACAGTTTTGGACCTATGGGAATGAAATTTGGAGAGGAGATTACTTTGGACTTGTTTATTAAATGTGCCAAATCTCAGAATTATGGAATAGAAGAGACCAATTTTAGAAATTTTTATTTACTATAAAAACCAAAATTTGTCGTCATTTTATACTAAGACTTGGAAATCGGGCAGTTTTGGACCTATGACGATAAAATTTGGAGAGGTTACTACTTTGGACTGACTATTAAATGTGCCAGATTTCCAAATGATAGAACAAAAGAAACCAATTTTATAAATTATCATTTATTGGAGAAACCAAAATTTTTCGGCATTTTATAAGAAGGCTTTTGGCATTTAGACAGTTTTGGACCTATGGGAATGAAATTTGGAGAGGAGATTACTTTGGACTTGTTTATTAACTGTGCCAAATCTCAGAAATATACAGCAGAAAGCAATTTAAAAAAAATATATATTTTTTGAAAAATCCAAAAATGAAAACTTGGAATTCGGGCAATTTTGGAACTATGACGATAAAATTTGGAGAGGTTACTACTTTGGACCTTTTTAATAAATGGGCCAAAGCTCTAAATTATGCAGCAAAGGAGATTGATTTTAGAAATTTTTATTTTTTGAAGAAACCAAAATTGCCGTCATTTTTTATCAAGACTTGGCATTTGGACAGTTTTGTACCTATGAGAATGAAATTTGGAGAAGATACTACTTTGGTTTTGTTTATTAAACGCGCCAAATCTCAAAATTATGCAACAGAAGAGACCAATTTTACAAATTTTTATTTATTGGAAAAACCAAAATATGTCGGCATTTTATATTAAGACTTGTGGCATTCAGGCAGTTTTGGACTTATGAGAATGAAATTTGGAGAGGAGATTACTTTGGACTTGTTTATTAAATGTGCCAAATCTCAGAATTATACAGTAGAAGACACCAATTTTAGAAATTTTTATTTTTTGGCAGACCCAAAATTTATCATCATTTTTTATCAAAGCTAGAAATTCTCGCAGTTTTGGACCGATGACAATAAAACTTGCAGAGATTACTTCTAAATGCGTCAAAACTCAGAATTCCGCAACAAAAGAGAGCAATTTTAGAATGAAATCAAAAAGTTCCCTTCAGTCCAAAAGGAGATTCGATCGATAAAGAAGAGCCTTTAAAGACCACCGCCAGCGGTAACACTTCTTATTAGATCGATTTTATTCCACTAAATAATCACTCACCGTCCATCCACCATCGGCGACTTCTTGCTCGCAGAACACCTTCAAGAACCAGTAGGTGGTTCCCCGGATTTGCAGGTAATACACTCCGGAGTCACGCATGCCTGCGTTCAGCAAATCCACGCAAGAGTAACCCTGAAAATACGAAATAATTATTTAATTGCAACGAATCTCTGGACGGAATTTTGCCATAATTAGCGAGGATGTCACATTTGAGATTTCTACGTTCCGCTTGGAACAAATTATTATTGCAATATTTGTAATAACTGTAATAACGAAATTATTACCTTCGAATGTGACGGTTGTAAAAGCGACACAAAAATTTTATTCCTCTGCGGTTTGACACAGTAAATTACTGCTTCATCTTCAGAGCTCCAAACGAATTTGTCCGGCTAAAGATCGCCCGTTAACATTTCGCGTCGTAAACACGTCGAACATCTTCAATTTCGCTGTCGCAACTCATAAATCCTTTTGATGTCAGTAATAACTGTCTTCAGCCCCATTTCGCCAGATTGATTTCCGATAAATCACGTTCTTAAGCCTTCATTACCGCTCAACTCCCGAGAATAAAAACGAAAAACCAGTCCAAAACGTGCCGACATGAAAGTTCGCTCTTCACAATGTTTCTTTTAATTAAAGCACGAATTTTTGCGTTTGACTTTCACGTCAACGCGAGGAAATTTTCGAGAATTGTGCAATGAGACCGAGCGAATTCAATTCCGGCGGATGCGTCACGATGACCTTTATTGAGGAAAATAAATACGAATTACGTTCGAAATTTAACATTTAGGATCTAATGGAAATTGATAATTAATGGTGGTCGTAAATCATGAAGAAATTGCGCGGAGTGAGGAAAATTGATCGGAAAGTGACATTTAGATGCGTTGAATTTGACATTGTTTATTTGGCGGTGGGAATTATGGGGATTTTAATTGACATTTCGGAGGTTTTATTAATAATTATGTCCGAAGATTTGTTGTTAATGATGCAAAATTATAACTTCTAATAAATATTTTTACGAAACTTGACATTTTATGATATTATTATAATTTTCTTTGACTGCACCTATTTAGAGTTGCTTCACAGTAGTTTACAGTAATTCGGTACGTTTTAGACTTTTTTAGCGCAAATAATTAGCGATTCTTAAGTAGAATTGCCTTCAGATTTAGAATCAGAAGCGTTTATAAAAACCATTTGTTCGTCCTGCAAATGAAAAATTCTCAAATTTTAAATTCTTGTTCTAAAATTCTCTAATTTAGTACACTGAATAAATGCTTCTAAGGCAAGAAGTGCACAAAATTTCACTGCTTTAGGGTTAAAACTGTTGGATCTAAAGAATTTATTAGAAAATTTAAGATTTTAAGTTCGACCAACATTGAACAAGATCTACAATTCTTAATTTTAGATCAAAAGTTTTGTAATTTAGATAACTTAATAAACGAATCTAAAAGAACAAGTTCACCAAATTTCATTACTTTACTGTCAAAACTGTTGAATTTATGGAACTTTAGAAACATTTCAATTTTTAGTTTTTAGTTCGTCCTATAAATAAAACGTTTTAAAAATTTTATGTTTTATTTTAAAATTCTGTAATTTAGTATATTTAATAAACGCTCTTAAAAAAACAGTTCCACCAAAATTGATAACTTCAGCGTCAAAACTATCAAATTTTTAAGGAATTTTCTAAAATTCTAAATTTTGACTCCTCTTTAGAAATGAAAATTTCTAAAATTTGCAATTTGTTATCTAAAATTTTAGAATTTAGTACATTTTATATACGTCTCTTAAGTAACAAGTCCACTAAATTTCGCAGCATTGGCGTTAAAATGTAGAATATACAAATTTTTTATAATTCATAAATTTGAGTTTTTCCTAGTCTCAAAATAAAAATTTCTAAAATTTGCAATTTGTGATCTAAAATTTTGTAATTTCGTACACTTAATAAACGCCTGTTATAACAAGTCCACCAAATTTGATTGCATTAGCGTAAGAATTTTTTAAAAAATTTAAAATTTGAGTGTTTCTAGTCAAAATAAAAATTTCTAAAATTTACAATTCGTTATCTAAAATTTTGAAATTTTGTACTTCTAATGAACGCCTCTTAAGTTACAAGTCGATCAAATTTAACAGCGTTAGCATTTAAATTGCCGAATTTACAGGATCTTAAAAAAAATCTAAATTTCTAATTTTTCTGAACATAAAAAATTCTAAAATTTGCAATACGTGATTTAAAATTCTGTAATTCAGTACACTTTATAAATTTCTCTTAACCAACAAGTCCACCAAGTTTGACAACATTAGTATTAAAATTGTTGAATTTACAGAATTTTTTAAAAAATTTGAAATTTGAGTGTTTCTAGTCAAAATAAAAATTTCTAAAATTTACAATTTGTTATCTAAAATTTTGAAATTTTGTACTTCTAATGAACGCCTCTTAAGTTACAAGTCGACCAAATTTAACAGCGTTAGCATCTAAATTGTCGAATTTACAGGATCTTAAAAAAAATCTAAATTTCTAATTTTTCTGAACATAAAAAATTCTAAAATTTGCAATTCGTGATTTAAAATTCTGTAATTTAGTACACTTTATAAATTTCTCTTAACCAACAAGTCCACCAAGTTTGACAACATTAGTATTAAAATTGTTGAATTTACAGAATTTTTTAAAACACTTGAATCTCGAATTTTTCCTAGTCTCGAACTAAAAATTTCTAAAATTCGCAATTTGTGATCAAAAATTTTGTAATTTCGTACACTTAATAAACGCCTGTTATGTAACAAGTCCACCAAATTTGATTGCATTAGCGTAAAAATTATTGAATTTACAGAATTTTTAAAAAAATTTAAAATTTGAGTGTTTCTAGTCAAAATAAAAATTTCTAAAATTTACAATTCGTTATCTAAAATTTTGAAATTTTGTACTTCTAATGAACGCCTCTTAAGTTACAAGTCGACCAAATTTAACAGCGTTAGCATCTAAATTGTCGAATTTACAAGATCTTAAAAAAAATCTAAATTTCTAATTTTTCTGAACATAAAAAATTCTAAAATTTGCAATTCGTGATTTAAAATTCTTTAATTTAGTACACTTTATAAATTTCTCTTAACCAACAAGTCCACCAAGTTTGACAACATTAGCATTAAAATTGTTGAATTTACAGAATTTTTTAAAACACTTGAATTTCGAATTTTTCCTAGTCTCGAACTAAAAATTTCTAAAATTCGCAATTTGTAATCTAAAATTTTGTAATTTTGTACACTTAATAAACGTCTGTTGTGTAACAAGTCCACCAAATGCGACTGCATTAGCATAAAAATTGTTGAATTTAAAATTTTTTTTTAAAAATTTAAATTTTAAGTTCATCTCAATCGAAAAAAAATTGTAAAATTTGCAATTCGTGGTCTAAAATTTTGTAATTTCGTATACTTCATAAACGCCTCTAAGGAAACAAATCCACCAAATTTGACAGCATTAGCATTAAAATTGTCAAAGTTACAGACTCTTTTAGAAAATTAAAATTTTGAGTGCTTTCTTTTCAAAATAAAAATTTCGAATATTCGCAATTCGTGGTCTAAATTTTTAACATTTCGTACATTTAATAAACGCCTCTCAAGTTACAAGCCCACCAAATTTTACAGTACTAGCATCAAAATTGTCGATTTGACAGAATTTTTTTTTTTTAAATTTGATTTTTGAGTTCTTTCTAGCTAAAATAAAAATGTCTAAAATTCGCAATTCGTGATCTAATATTTTGTAATTTCGTACACTGTATAAATGCCTCTTAAATAATAAGTCCACCAAATTTGAGAAGACTAGCGTTAAAATTATCGTATTTACAGATTTTTTTACAAAATTTAAATTTTGAGTGCTTTCTAGTCAAAATAAAAATTCTAAAATTCGCAATTTGTGATCTAAAATTTTGAAATTTCGTGCACTTAATAAACGTCTCTTAACTAACAAGTCCACCAAATTTGGCAGCATTAGTTGTAAAAATGTTGAGTTTACAGATTTTTTTAAAACACTTGAATGCGAGTTTTTCCTAGTCCCGACATAAAAATTTCTAAAATTCGCAATTCGTAATCTAAAATTTTGAAATTTCGTACACTTAATAATCGTCTTTCAAGTTGCAAGTCCACCAAATTTGACAGCATTAGTATCAAAATTGTCGAATTTGCAGGATCTTAAAAAAAATCTAAATTCTGAAACATGAAACATTCGTGATTTAAAATTCTGTAATTTGGTACTCTCAATAACCGTTTTAAAAGTAATAAATTCACTAAATTTGATCACTTTAGCGTCAAAATTGTCGAATTTAAAAGATGTTTTTGAAAATTTTAAAATTCGAGTTCTTGCAAGAAATGAGAAATTCTAAAATTCATAATTCTGTAATTTACTACACTTAAACGTCTCTTCAGTAACAAGTCCACTAAATTTGACAGCATTGAAATTTTTTTTAATTTGAATTTTGGGCGTTTTTTTAAACATGAGAGCAGATTTTCAAAAATATTACTGAAAGAACTTATTCTAGCGATGATTTTTTAGGTCGTTGGAAAGCTTATTAAATGGGCATTCCAAAACAGTGTCGAGCAATCCTAGAACTTTCCGAGTTTTCAAAAAAAAACGAAAAATCAAACTTTTGAACACAAAAAATAATTTTTCAAGAAAGTCTCTGAATCCGGACCTGATTGAGCAAAACAAATTATTATCAATAAAAGTACAACATAATGTGGATAAATCACTTAATTACTACAGTAATACAGTAACTAGTAATAATTCTGCGTTTTAGCGCCGCATTGGGATTAAGCCATGCGTCAAATCTCTCATTTCAAAAGTAGAAAGTCAGTAATAAACTCCAATTTTAAGTGACAATGTACATGAACTACATCAACATAGAAAGACAAATGTGTCTTCGGAATTATGTTACAGAAAAAGTGTAAATGCGTGGAGAAAGTTGCGTGTTATCTTGAATTATTATTATTGAAATCATTCAATTCTTCCGACCATTATTAGGGCTAGGCAAATCGAGCCAATATTTTATCCAAATTTACGTGTCATGTGGAGCTGGTGCAAAGGGTAGATTCGCTGATTCATCTCGACATCTCTTTAGCTTCGTGAGAGAACGATATCGCACCAAATCTTCGCTTGTGAAATGTTAAAACTCGCCAGGAGCTTTCAACGGATAATTCCAAGATACGAGGATTCGGTAACGCCGAATTTTAGTCATAATTATGTCGTTCTTTATGTAATTTAATTAAATCTCCCGGCTGTTGACAAATATCGCGGCGATTCTAGATTTGACAGCGCCGAAGCTACTTAAGAAATCTAATAAAATATTGAACCTGTTTCGCCTAGTTTAATATTTACATGTGTTATGTCATATATTAATAATAATTATCTCATTTTTTTACGAGTTGGGCGTGTGAAAAGACGTTTTTTGTCGCGTTATGAACTAAAATTAAAGCGCCAAAATGCTCAACTTCTTCTCCTCGCTTTCTAATGCTTCTTCTGCGCGTCTGCGGCCGCCGTCCATCAGCAGATTTAATTAAAACGCCCGTTATAAGTCATGCCGAAAACGCCGTCCAACACAACAAGAACAACGCCGATTAATTTCTGTTTCGAGATAGCGGACGATCTCATTAATTTCGCGGCACATCGGCCCGAAATACACGTTTTAAAAAGCGGTCCAAATAGCGAAGCGACGCGGTCCTAAAAAGGACGTAACGTCGAGGAGCGGGTGTAACCGGTCCTTAGCAGGAAGTGAAAATGTCGGCCGATTCAGCGGTAGGCAAGAAGTTTTTTTCTGATTCCGCGGCGGTGCGTAGAAATGCGATTTGGGAGCAGACGGGCGAGGTGATGGAGGTCGAATTCTCGGTTGTTTTTCGGGTAATTTGGGCTTATTTTGCGCAGAATTTCGTGCAGAGTCCAAAACTGGGAGAATTTTGAAAGTACGACGACGGATAACTGAGTTGTGGTCGCTCAAAGTTTCGGAAGGTGATTTTCGGGTTCGAAATTTTTATTGCGGATTTTGGTCGATGTTTCGTTTATTTGCAAACTCAGGTTATGTGGGCTCATTTTACGCAGAATTTCGCACAGAATCCGAAACTGTCTGAATATTGAAAATATGTCTACAAATAATGGTGTTATGGTCGTTTAAATTTTAGATTTAAATTTAAGTTGATTTTTATTTTTGAAATTTTTAATTTTTAAATTTAATGCTCAATATTTTCGAAACTACAACAGATCAAAGGAAACGGGTTTTGCAATTGTTTTTTTTTGCGATTTTTTAGGTAAAAATCCATTTTTAGATTTTTCTAAAGTCAAAAATTTGATAATTTGTTTTTTCATGACTAAAACTATGTCAACTTCTGCGGTAGAGATTTCGCCAATTTTTGTGATAAACTTACGTTATTTGGGCTCATTTTATGCAGAATTTGGCTCAAAATCCAAAACTGTGTGAATTTTAACAGTACATCAATAGATTATAATTGAGTTATGGCTGTTTAAAATTTCGGATAGTTGATTTTAATTTTTTTAATTTTTATTTCTCGATATCTCCGTAAATACAACAAATAAAAAGAAACGGTTTTGGCTATCGTTTTTCTCACGTCTTTTTAGCTAAGAATTTGTTTTTAAATTTTCCGAAAGTCAAAAATTTGATACAAGGACTAAAACTATGTCAAAATTCTGCGGTCGATATTTCGCTTATTTTTGGCGCAAACTTAGGGAATGTGGGCTCATTTTACGCAGAATTTTACAAAGAATCCAAAACTGTGTGAATTTTAAAATACGACAAGGAATAACTGAGTTATGGCCGTTTTAATCTTCAGATACTTGATTTTAATTTTTTAAATGTTTAATGCTCGATATCTTCGAAACTGCAAGAGATAAAAAGAAACGATTTTTGCCATCGTGTTTCTCGCGTTTTTTTAGCTAAGAATTCGTTTTTAGATTTTGCGAAAGTCAAAAATTGTTTTGTTTTTTTTTGAAAAAAAAAATACGATTAAAACTGTCAAAATTCAGCAGTCGATATTTCGCTTATTTTTAGTGCAAACTTACGGAATTTGGGCTCTTTTTACGCAGAATTTTGCAAAAAATCCAAAACTGTGAATTTTAAAAGTACGTCAAGAAATAATTGAGTTTTGGCCGTTTTAATCTTCAGATACTTGATTTTAATTTTAAAAATTTTTAATGCTCGATATTTTCGAAACTACAACAGATAAAAAGTAACGGTTTTAGTTATCGTTTTTCTTGTGGTTTTTTAGCTAAGAATTCGTTTTCAAATCTTCCGAAAATCAAAAATTTGATTTTTTTGGAAAAAAATAGGATTAAAACTATGTCAAAATTCGGCTGTCAAAATTTCGCTTATTTTTGGCGCAAACTTACGGAATTTGGGCTCATTTTACGCAGAATTTTACAAAGAATCCAAAACTGTGTGAATTTTAAAAGTACGACAAGGAATAATTGAGTTATGGCCGTTTTAATCTTCTTCAGATACTTGATTTTAATTTTTGAAATGTTTAATGCTCGATATCTTCGAAACTGCAACAGATAAAAAGAAACGATTTTCGCCATCGTGTTTCTCGCGTTTTTTTAGCTAAGAATTTGTTTTTAGATTTTGCGAAAGTCAAAAATTTGTTTATTTTTTTTAAAATACGATTAAAACTGTCAAAATTCTGCAGTCGATATTTCGCTTATTTTTGGTGCAAACTTACTGAATTTGGGCTCATTTTACGCAGAATTTTGCAAAAAATCCAAAACTGTGAATTTTAAAAGTACGTCAAGAAATAATTGAGATTTGGCCGTTTTAAACTTCAGATACTTGATTTTAATTTTTTAAATTTTTAATGCTCGATATTTTCGAAACCACAACAGATAAAAAGAAACGATTTTTGCCATCTTTTTTTTTGCGTTTTTTCGCGTTTTTTTAGCTAAGAATTCGTTTTTAGCGTTTCCGAAAGTAAAAAATTTGATTTTTTTGAAAAACATTTGCGACTAAAACTATGTCAAAATTCTGCTGTCGATATTCCGGTTATTTTTGGTGCAAACTTACGGAATTTGGGCTCATTTTACGCAGAATCTTGCACAGAAACCAAAAATGTGTGAATTTTGAAAGTAGGTCAACTATTAATTGAGTTATGACCGTTTGAATTTTTGAGGAATCGCCATAGAGCCAAATTTTTGAAAATTTTAAAATATCTGTGCTTCCTCTGCGTTCGATATCTCGTTTGTTTTTAAAGCAAACTTGCGTTATTTGGGCTCATTTTACGCAGAATTTCGCACAGAATCCAAAACTGTGTGAATTTTAAAAATACGTCAACAAATAATTGAGGTATGGCTGTTTGAATTTTTGAGTAGCCGCCATAGGGACAAAGGTTCGGAAATATTTTTATCTTAAATTTCTGCGGTCGATAACTTGCTTATTTTTGTCTTATTTTTTGCGTTATTTGAGCTTATTTGGTGCAGAATTTTACTGAGATTCCAAAACCGGGATCAAAATTTACGTATAACAAAAAATAACTGAGTTATTACCCAAAATTCGATAGTCGATTTTTCCGCGAAAAAATCCGACTCAACCGATAAAAATTTTTGATTTTTTTTATTTTTGACCGCCACTCGTAAACTAATTGACCTACCCACCTGAGATTCGGCCAGTTGATAGATTTTGAGGTGCTCTTTCGACTGGTGTATAACTCAAAATTAATAAACGTCGTTTTCGCCTCGAAAAAAATTATTGAAAATCACCCCAAAAAAACCTTGAAATTAAATTTCGGTCAATATCTCGTTTATTAGTGAAGCAAACTCGAGTTATTTGCGCTCATTGAACGCAAAACGTCGCACAGAATCCAAAACTGTGCGAATTTTCAACGTACGACAAGAAACAATCGAGTTATGGTCGTTTGATGTTTTGGGTTGTCGCCAGAGGTCCAATTTTTTGAAGGTTCGAAAACACCGGTCCTCCTGCGGTCAATATCTCTCTTATTTTTGGAGCAAACTTGAGTTATTTGGGCTCATTTCACGCAGAATTTCACGCAGATTCAAGACCAGGATTCAAAATCTACGTACGGCAACAATTAACTGAGTTATTGATTAAAGTTTCGGATGGTCGGATCGTCGGCGTCGAAATCTGCAATTTCACGTACTTTGAGTATAATTTCATAGCCTCACCGTGAAGAAGCACCAAAATCCAGAAGAAAAAGAACAGTTAGCCACCAGCAGTCGGTTGTGACATTTACGGCCGCTAATTTGCGAAATTATAAATAATTAAAATATCGACGATTCTTCGCAAATTTCGAAACTTTGCGTGACATTTAATGCAGTCCTCTAATTGGTAATTTCGGCAGAAGTTTCGTTGCGTCATTTTCCGGGAAAACTCCGCCAGATGGTCGGTCACGAAAAATCACTTTCGCCGGAAATTGGCTTTTTATCTCGGCGTTAAATAAATGCGCGTAAATGAAACAAAGGAACCGCGTCCATCCAATAACGGTGCCTCAAAGTGGTAAATTAGCTGCATTCACTACATGTCTTATTGGCGATATTACAGTAATTGGACTCTTAATTCGGGGAAAGTTACCATTAAAACCGATGACGTTATTGGATGTCAATAATTGAGATATCGGTTCCGGAAATAACTCCAATCACAACAGAAAATCGGGGAAATTAGGACCTCACCTTCACGTCCTTGACGGCCAAAAGCTCCGACGCAAACGTGGTGTTCGCCGGCGACGGCTTGTTCTTCACACTGGGAAAAATCAGGCCGCTCTTCCTCTTCTCCGCGCGCTTCTCCGTGGTCTGCTGCGTGGAGCTCATCGGCGTGGTGCTGGTCTGATTCACCGCCCCCTGCGTGGCGGTGGTGGGCGGCGGCAGCGTCGTGTAAGTCACCGGGAGGGTGGTGTCGGTGGTGTACTCGTCTACGTATCTGCTGGGGTCGTACTCCACCAGGCGGTCGATGGTCGGGTCGAGGAGCAGCTCCGCCGGGACGGGCCGCTGCGCCAGCGTCGCCACATCATCCTCTTGCTTCTTCAGCCGCTTCTCCACTTTGTCCAAATTCGCGATGATCTTGTTAGTTTTGGTGCGGAGGTCGTTGTGGATCTCCCCAATAGCGCGCTCCTGGCGCTGCGTCTGGGTTAAGAGCTCGTCGGACTTGGGGACGAGGTCGTCCACGGAGGATTTCGTCCCGACGACGACGTCCCACACCTCGTCCATCTTCTCGGAGACGGAGATTATCGGGCGGATTTGTTGGACCAGCGCGTCGATTTTATTGTTCTTGGAGGCTTCGGGCGCTGGGGTCGTGGTTCTGTTGTAATGACTGACGGTCCGGTCGTCCACGATAGCGTGGTGGACGTCGGTCACCATCGTCAACACTTTCCCCAGGTTTTCCGACACTAAATTAATATGAAATTGCAACTTCCTGTCGACATTCTCAGTAGATTCTCTCAACTGTCCCAACTCTTTACTCACGTGATTAATTACTTCAGTATTGAGAGCTTTGGTAATTTCAACGACGTTCATACTGACAGGCTTCTTCTCGCTTGCCTCAGCATTGATGTCTTCACCTTGCAGGAAGTTATTATCGAGCTGACTCTTCAAAACGTTCAACTTATTGTCGATGTCGCTCACTTTCTGGTCCAACGACCCAAGCCTCCTCCCCAAATTCGAATTATCATCAGAAACCTCCCCTTTCTTCGGGTCAAAATTGAACAACTTCGAGTCCAACAGCGCCAGTTTCGCGATAACCGAGTCCGTCTTATCAATATTGTTGTTCATCCGCGTGTCCAAACCTTCCACTCTTCGCATCAAATGCTCCACTGCTTTGTCCAAGTTTTCTATCCTCTGCAGTTTGGAGTCCAGCGTGGAGATGATGGCTTCGAAGACGTTGAACAGGTACTGCTCCCTGAAACGGAATCTCCAATTAGACGCTATTAAAGCGATCATCACCTTTGCAGAAAGATTTCCATTTTTGGAGCAGATTTGCGCCGACAACAATAATTTGCGGGATAATGATAGACCATGGTTGGTAACACCATCGAAGCGTGTAATTTGGCGCGTTCTCTAATAACGCCGAAATGTTGTTACCGGGGTCTAAGCACGTTGTTAATTGCTTTATTGCGAGGAAAGCGGTGGTTAGAGGAAAGCCTTGGGGGGTTTTTAACGAGTTTTTATTCGCCGCTGTGGAAGTTGTAATTTCAGCGGATTTATGCGAGATTTTTATTATCGCAATTTATTAATTTTGCGAAGAGAATCGAAGACTGTTTGGTGTGGTGGCAATTGCAAGTTTCTTTTCTAAAAATAATTTTTTTTTTTGGTTCGTATCTAAAAAAAAATCAAAAATGTATGTCTTTCGCTCAATAATCTTGCAATTTGGTACAGTTAATAAACAGTTTTAAAAGAATAAACACCGCAAATTTCATCGGCATAGCATTAAAATTTTCAAAGTTACGAATTTTATTCAAAAAAATGGATTTCTTTTGGTTCGATTTGAAAAGATAAATTTCTAGAATTTGAATCGTTTGCTTTAAAATTTTGAAATTTGGAACTATTAATGAGCAGCTTAAAAGTAGTACACTTTTCAAATTTTATTGGCATTGCGTAAATTTTCAAAGTTACAAATTTTATTAAAAAAAATTGGATTTTTTTTGGTCCGATTTGAAAAAATAAATTTCTAAAATTTGAATCGCCTGTTTTAGAATTTTACAATTTGCCACAGTTAATAAACAGCTTAAAAATTGTAAACTCCTCAAATGTCATCGCCACAACATTAAAATTTTCGAAGTTACGAATTTTATTACAAAATTTCGATGTTTTTGGTGCGATTTGAAAAAATACATTTCTAAAAGTTGTGTTTTCTTTGCTTTAAATTTGCAATTTTGTACAATTAATAAATAAATAAAGCTTGAAAGTAGTAAACACCCAAAATTTCATTGGTATAATATTAAAATTTTAAAAAATTACGATTATTTTTTTAATTTTGGATTTTTTTTTGGTTCGATTTAAAAAGATAAATTTCTAAAAGTTGTGTCTTTTGCTTTAAAATTTTGCAATTTGGTACAGTTAATATACAGCTTAAGAAGAGTAACCTGCCCAAATTTCATTTCTATAGCACTGAAATTGTCAGAGTTACAATTTTTTTATCAAAATTTTGTATTTTTTTTATTTATCCTTAAAAAAATTGTATCTAAAATGTTCGTTTTTTATTCTATAACTTTGCAATTTAACCCAATTAATAAACAACTCAAAAATAGTAAAGGCAGTAAATTTTATTTAATTTTTATTTTGCCACAGCAAAAGTTACGAATTTTATTAAAAATCAGATTTTTTTTTATTTGATTTGAAAAGGTAAATTTCTAAAAATGTAGTTTTTTGCTTTATAACTTTGGAATTTCGTACACTTGATAAACAGTTTAAATAGAATAAACAATTCAAATTTCAACGGCATAGTATTAAAATTTTCAAAGTTACAAATTTTATTAAAAAAAATTGGATTTTTTTTGGTCCAATTTGAAAAAATAAATTTCTAAAATTTGAATCGCCTGTTTTAGAATTTTACAATTTGCCACAGTTAATAAACAGTTTAAAAATTGTAAACTCCTCAAATGTCATCGCCACAACATTAAAATTTTCGAAGTTACGAATTTTATTACAAAATTTCGATTTTTTGGTGCGATTTGAAAAAATACATTTCTAAAAGTTGTGTTTTCTTTGCTTTGAATTTGCAATTTTGTACAATTAATAAATAAATAAAGCTTGAAAGTAGTAAACACCCAAAATTTCATTGGTATAATATTAACATATTCAAAAATTACGATTATTTTTTTTAATTTTGGATTTTTTTTGGTTCGATTTAAAATGATAGATTTCTAAAAGTTATTGTATCTAAAATTTTCGTTTTTTATTTTATAACTTTGCAATTTAACCCAATTAATAAACAACTCAAAAATAGTAAAGGCAGTAAATTTTATTTAATTTTTATTTTGCCACAGCAAAAGTTACGAATTTTATTAAAAATCAGATTTTTTTTTTATTTGATTTGAAAAGGTAAATTTCTAAAAATGTAGTTTTTTGCTTTATAACTTTGGAATTTCGTACACTTGATAAACAGTTTAAAAGGAATAAACAATTCAAATTTCAACGGCATAGTATTAAAATTTTCAAAGTTACAAATTTTATTAAAAAAAATTGGATTTTTTTTGGTCCGATTTGAAAAAATAAATTTCTAAAATTTGAATCGCCTGTTTTAGAATTTTACAATTTGCCACAGTTAATAAACAGCTTAAAAATTGTAAACTCCTCAAATGTCATCGCCACAACATTAAAACTTTCGAAGTTACGAATTTTATTACAAAATTTCGATTGTTTTTGGTGCGATTTGAAAAAATACATTTCTAAAAGTTGTGTTTTCTTTGCTTTAAATTTGCAATTTTGTACAATTAATAAATAAATAAAGCTTGAAAGTAGTAAACACCCAAAATTTCATTGGTATAATATTAAAATTTTCAAAAATTACGATTATTTTTTTAATTTTGGATTTTTTTTTGGTTCGATTTAAAAAGATAAATTTCTAAAAGTTGTGTCTTTTGCTTTAAAATTTTGCAATTTGGCACAGTTAATATACAACTTAAGAAGAGTAACCTGCCCAAATTTCATTTCTATAGCACTGAAATTGTCAGAGTTACAATTTTTTTATCAAAATTTTGAATTTTTTTTATTTATCCTTAAAAAAATTGTATCTAAAATGTTCGTTTTTTATTCTATAACTTTGCAATTTAACCCAATTAATAAACAACTCAAAAATAGTAAAGGCAGTAAATTTTATTTAATTTTTATTTTGCCACAGCAAAAGTTACGAATTTTATTAAAAATCAGATTTTTTTTTATTTGATTTGAAAAGGTAAATTTCTAAAAATGTAGTTTTTTGCTTTATAACTTTGGAATTTCGTACACTTGATAAACAGTTTAAATAGAATAAACAATTCAAATTTCAACGGCATAGTATTAAAATTTTCAAAGTTACAAATTTTATTAAAAAAAATTGGATTTTTTTTGGTCCAATTTGAAAAAATAAATTTCTAAAATTTGAATCGCCTGTTTTAGAATTTTACAATTTGCCACAGTTAATAAACAGCTTAAAAATTGTAAACTCCTCAAATGTCATCGCCACAACATTAAAACTTTCGAAGTTACGAATTTTATTACAAAATTTCGATTGTTTTTGGTGCGATTTGAAAAAATACATTTCTAAAAGTTGTGTTTTCTTTGCTTTGAATTTGCAATTTTGTACAATTAATAAATAAATAAAGCTTGAAAGTAGTAAACACCCAAAATTTCATTGGTATAATATTAAAATTTTCAAAAATTACGATTATTTTTTTTAATTTTGGATTTTTTTTTGATTCGATTTAAAAAGATAAATTTTTAAAAGTTGTGTCTTTTGCTTTAAAATTTTGCAATTTGGCACAGTTAATATACAGCTTAAGAAGAGTAACCTGCCCAAATTTCATTTCTATAGCACTGAAATTGTCAGAGTTACAATTTTTTTATCAAAATTTTGTATTTTTTTTATTTATCCTTAAAAAAATTGTATCTAAAATGTTCGTTTTTTATTCTATAACTTTGCAATTTAACCCAATTAATAAACAACTCAAAAATAGTAAAGGCAGTAAATTTTATTTAATTTTTATTTTGCCACAGCAAAAGTTACGAATTTTATTAAAAATCAGATTTTTTTTTTATTTGATTTGAAAAGGTAAATTTCTAAAAATGTAGTTTTTTGCTTTATAACTTTGGAATTTCGTACACTTGATAAACAGTTTAAAAGGAATAAACAATTCAAGTTTCAACGGCATAGTATTAAAATTTTCAAAGTTACAAATTTTATTAAAAAAAATTGGATTTTTTTTGGTCCGATTTGAAAAAATAAATTTCTAAAATTTGAATCGCCTGTTTTAGAATTTTACAATTTGCCACAGTTAATAAACAGCTTAAAAATTGTAAACTCCTCAAATGTCATCGCCACAACATTAAAATTTTCGAAGTTACGAATTTTATTACAAAATTTCGATGTTTTTGGTGCGATTTGAAAAAATACATTTCTAAAAGTTGTGTTTTCTTTGCTTTAAATTTGCAATTTTGTACAATTAATAAATAAATAAAGCTTGAAAGTAGTAAACACCCAAAATTTCATTGGTATAATATTAAAATTTTCAAAAATTACGATTATTTTTTTTAATTTTGGATTTTTTTTTGGTTCGATTTAAAAAGATAAATTTCTAAAAGTTGTGTCTTTTGCTTTAAAATTTTAATTTGGCACAGTTAATATACAGCTTAAGAAGAGTAACCTGCCCAAATTTTATTTACAGCACTGAAATTGTCAGAGTTACAATTTTTTTATCAAAATTTTGTATTTTTTTTTATTTATCCTTAAAAAAATTGTATCTAAAATTTTCGTTTTTTATTCTAGAACTTTGCAATTTAACCCAATTAATAAACAACTCAAAAATAGTAAAGGCAGTAAATTTTATTTAATTTTTATTTTGCCACAGCAAAAGTTACGAATTTTATTAAAAATCAGGTTTTTTTTATTTGATTTGAAAAGGTAAATTTCTAAAAATGTAGTTTTTTGCTTTATAACTTTGGAATTTCGCCCACTTAATAAACAGCTTAAAAATATGTAGTAAACTTTGGCTATTTGCAATTTCCCAAATTGAGTAAAAATGAAAAAACCTGGCGCCTCCACCATTTTTTCAAAATCGAATTTTAAAAACTTGCAGCTATTCAGTGAATAAAACGCACTAAAAGGTTAATTAATTTAAAACAAGGTAATTTAAATAAATTTTATTCTAAAACGAAGGACCATCAGTCAAAGAATTTCCATACTGGCTGACACATTCAAATCCGATAAACACGCCAATTTGTGCTGACAATAAACAAAAAATTCACAATTCACGTTGACTGACCTTAACAGTCTTGCCAACCAACGCACGAAGATCCCTAATTGCATATTCATATCTCCGCGTTTCCAGTTTTGCCGATTATTTGTGATCTTCTGATTCGATGCGATCTAATTCCGGGAAGAAAGCGTTCAGCAAAGTGCGAATCCATTACAGGTCGCCTCGATTGAACTCTCACCTCCTCGATAGTGCACGTTTCAGGCGCTGATTAATTTATGACTGCTAAAACGAATTTACATTCTAAAGGACTTTCATCAAAATTGAGCAACAATGAGCACAATTGTGCCTTTGACCGCTGCGGATTGTTGAAGAAACAACGTCCAGATAATCCCTGAATAAATTAGAAATGAATTTATTGGATTTTTCAGGATTGGACTTCCGCCAACAGTCATTATCGTAATTATGAAATTATTTAAATGAGAGTCGTGCTTGATAAACAATGATTTTCTCCTGTCAAAGCGGTTTTCTTGTTTAGTAGTGTTTATTTTTATTTAAACATGATTGCGACAAATTATATGAGGCTGGTAAATTGACAGTGCTCGAGTCGGATGACAGCATTCCTTGCCATTGCAATTATGGGCTCAAGACGATCCTAATCGAGTAGAGGATGTCATCGTGAAATGCATTACATTGCGATTTTATTACTCTTCGTTTTGTACCGAGTAACGGTGCTGTTCTATTCGAGTTTTCAAAAAGGAATTGAGTGCAAGAGTTATTAAAAATTATTTATAAAAATTCCAACAAATTGCCACAATTCTTCATTCTATAATTGAACGTGGATAATATCTCATTTACATATCTATTGCGGAAAATCTAATTCCGCATTGGGGAGTGTGGAAAAATCGCGAAATTAATTAGTTACCATACTCGGACCAAACATCAAAAATCGCAGCGATAAATTATTAGTTTAAGTGTAATTACAACTCGAACGCGTCCAATAAATTTATAAACAAGTACAAATCACACGAATTACATTCCCTTTAATTAGAATTTATCAGCTTTGTCGGCATTTGTAATTTATTCGGTCGTTTGCGACGTTTTTTAGCGCGGCGCATATCTAAAATCGCTACAGTTATGTTCTGGAATTCTATCAATTAATTATTGCCAAGAAATTGTGGACGAAATTTGTACTGGAAGTGTGGAAAGTCGTTTTTGGAGGAGAATTGTTTGCTGATTCTAAACACGAAGGGAGTTTTGCTCCATCAGGTCAGGACTCGGAGATATTGGTAAAATAAAACATTCAAAAATATTAAATACTTGTTCTCTAATTCTCTAATTTAGTACACTGAATAAATGCTTTTGAAGCTAAAAGTCCACTAAATTTTACTGCTTTAGGGTTAAAACTGTCGGATCTAAAGAATTTAATAGTAAATTTTAGATTTTGAGTTCGACCTACATTTGACTAAGTCTAAAATTCTTAATTCTGGATCTAAAATTTTGTAATTTAGAATACATAATAAACGGATCTAAAGGCACAAGTTCACCAAACTTTATTACTTTACTGTCAATACTGTCGAATTTATGGAGTTTTAGAAACTTCTCAATTTTTGGTTTTTAGTTCGTCCTATAAATGAAACGTTTTAAAATTTTTGCGTTTTATTCTAAAATTCTGTAATTTGGTATATTCATTAAACGCTTTTGAAGTAACTAAAATTCATAACTCCAAGGTCAAAACTGTCGAATTTTCGAAAATTCTAATTTTTGACTCCTATCTAGAAATGAAAATTTCTAAAATTCGTGTTCTAAAATTTTGTAATTTCGTACACTTTATAAACGTCTACTGAGTCCGCCAAATTTGACAACATTAACGTTAAAATTGTCGAATTTACAGATTTTTTTATAAAATTTAAATTTTGAGTGTTTCCTAGTCAAAATGAAAATTTCTAAAATTCGCAATTTGCGGTGTAAAATTTTGAAATTATGTTCGCTTAATAAACGTCTCTTAAGTAACAAGTCCACTAAATTTGACAGCATTAGCGTCAAAATTTTCGAATTTACAGGATCTTAAAAAATATCTAAATTTCGAATTTTTCCCAGACATTCAAAAATTCTAAAATTTGCAAATCGTGATCTAAAATTCTGTAATTTAGTACACTTTATAATCGTCTTTTAAGTAACAAGTCTACCAAATTTGACAGCATTAGCGTAAAAATTGTCGAATTTACAGATTTTTTTATAAAATTTAAATTTTGAGTGTTTCCTAGTCAAAATGAAAATTTCTAAAATTCGCAATTCGCGGTGTAAAATTTTGAAATTATGTATGCTTAATAAACGTCTCTTAAGTAACAAGTCCACTAAATTTGACAGCATTAGCGCCAAAATTTTCGAATTTACAGGATCTTAAAAAATATCTAAATTTCGAATTTTTCCCAGATATTCAAAAATTCTAAAATTTGCAAATCGTGATCTAAAATTCTGTAATTTAGTACACTTTATAATCGTCTTTTAAGTAACAAGTCTACCAAATTTGACAGCATTAGCGTAAAAATTGTCGAATTTACAGATTTTTTTATAAAATTTAAATTTTGAGTGTTTCCTAGTCAAAATGAAAATTTCTAAAATTCGCAATTTGGGGTGTAAAATTTTGAAATTATGTTCGCTTAATAAACGTCTCTTAAGTGACAAGTCCACTAAATTTGACAGCATTAGCGTCAAAATTTTCAAATTTACAGAATCTTAAAAAATATCTAAATTTCGAAATTTTCCCAGACATTCAAAAATTCTAAAATTTGCAAATCGTGATCTAAAATTCTGTTATTTAGTACACTTTATAATCGTCTTTTAAGTAACAAGTGTGCTAAATTTGGCAGCATTAGCGTTAAAATTGTTGAATTTACAGATTTTTTTAAACACTTGAATTTCGAGATTTTGCTTGTCTCGAAATAAAAATTTTTAAAATTTGCAATTGGTGATCTGAAATTTTGTAATTTCGTACACTTAACAATCGCCTGTTATGTAATAAGTCCACCAAATTTGACAGCATTAGCGTAAAAATTGACGAATTTCTTTCAGAATTTTTTTGAGGTTTCCCGAGATATAGAAATTTCTAAAATTGGCAATTCGTGATCTAAAATTCTGAAATTTAAGACACTTAACAAACGTTTCTAAAGTAACAAGTACACTAAATTTGATCGCTGTAATATTAAAATTGTCCAATTTACACGACCTTAAAGAAAATTTGAAGTTCCAGTTCTTTCTAATTCGTTGTCTTGTTTTTTTCATTTTTGTTTGTTTATTGTAGTGACGCCAGTCATGGATGTTGTAAACAATTGCGTCATTGATTACCATCTCACCATTATTGCATTTCTCGTATCGCCCGATCTTTCCAAAATGATAATTTATTCAAAATTAATTACAAAATGAAAAGAAATTTGACATTTGGATGTTTTCGGTCGAAATTCGTTTTAACATTCATGGAAAATGTCACCAAAGGAATGAAGACATTAATGGCTCAATTCCCCCAAAACAAAGTGAAAATTGATCGGCGCATGTCGAAATAATTAGTCGTTAAAATTCGGCGAGGCTGTGGGGTCAGAAGTGCACCTGTTGCCAATAGGAAATGCAATCCGGATCCGCGCGAAGCGCCCATTAATAATAAATGACTTGGAATTAGGATGCAAATATATTTATTTATTCGAATAATACCCGCATAAAATCCACAAGTCGTTATCATAATGTATCGCTCTTCTTATTTCCTTTCATAACAAATTGATTTATAAAATAAATATAAACTTAATTGGCTGTATCGTTCCTGAAATTCAATTTTCCCATTAAAATCGGCCCGGGCCCGCATAAATTCCCCGTTTTATTACAGAACCGGATTCCGCACAGCCTCGATTAGAAACTCGACTTTTGGGCCCGAAACTCGAACAAAACACTTTTCCATTATGCTGTTCCAATTCTTCTAACGTTTTTATGGCAGTACCACCCTTAGAAAAGCTAATAACTCACACAATGCCCCTCATAAATGGCGGTTTCGACCGTCTAGAAAGGTTTTAACAGGACCGGATGCATAAAAATATTGCATCGACAAATTCTGTTCAATTCTGTTGCAGTAATAATATGCAACAAATTTATTTTTGATTTTCAGATTATTTTTTTTTGTGATTCATTTTACGGGCGATGATTAAATAGGCACATATATGATTGATTTATACCTACATTTACACTTTTGATTCTTACTGAGTAGTAAATTAAAGATTTGGATGTTCCAAAAAATTTTTAAAATGACAAATGGGCAAAGGAGCAAAGCAAAAGTTACAGTTTATCAAACGCTCTAGTGCGATTATGGCTTTGACTTTTTAAACCGTTTATAGCCACCTTACCGCAAACCCCCATAATCATAATAACCCTCAAGTGGTTGGGTCTCATCTGGCTTGAAATGAACCGTAATAAATATTCTCAATCTCTTTTCAAACATGCAATTTAAAGCGCATTGCGAGTTATTGATGACTATTTATTTCAAATCGTGCGTAATAGTCGTAATTTTTGATCCAAAAATATTTTTTTGGACATATTTTTACACTAGGTTCCTTATGCTTCTAAGAAAAATTACATTATCTGGACCTAAGTCCCACTTAGTAATTGAAACTTTCAAAAAAAATTAACAATGTTTTTACACAAATAAAGATAATACGTTATTAGAAATAATGGTTAACAAAGATATATTAAAATTAACCCAAATTCAACAACTTTTATGGACTATTTGACCTTAAAAATAACGCCCACAAATTTCGTTCTTGTGACACCAAAAATGTGGAAATTAAACCGCGTTCAAGTTTTTTTGTAATTTTTTTTTAGCTACTTGAAATAAAAATTTCTACAAATTCTCCTTTTCGCTCTAAATTTTTGTAAATCGGCAGAGTAAATAAGACAGTCAAGAGTGATAATCTCCACAAATTTAGTTAAAATCACTTAACAAATAAAGAAATTGCAGGATCTTAAAAAAAATTGGTGGCATTTTTTTAATTTTAAAACGAAAATTTTTAAAAATTCGACTTTTTAATCAAAATTTTTGCAAATTAGTGATATTACTAAAACAAACAAAAGAAACAACATGCATAAATTTCGTTCCTGTCGCACTAGAAATAACGAAATTACAGTGTTGAAAAAATTGATATTTTCATTGTGGTCTAAATAAAAATTTCTAAATATTCTCCTTTTTTATTCTAAATTTTTCTAAAACTCTTAATAATACAGTTAAGACTTATAAACTTCACAAATTTGGTTATAGTGGCATTAAAAATGAAGAACTTACAGGTCGTTTAAAATTTTTGGTCACTTTTTTTTTGGTTAAAAACAAAAATTTTCTTCGTTCCTCGAAATCAAAATTTCTAAAAATTCTCTTTTTTGGTCTAAATTTTTCTAAATTGACGCTCTTAATAAGGCAGTCGAGAGTGATAATCTCCACAAATTTCGTTAAAATCGCATAAAAAATAAAGAAATTACACGATTAAAAAAATAGGTGTCATTTTTTTGGTCTTAAAACGAAAATTTGTAAAAATTCGACTTTTTGATCTAAATTTTTGCAAATTAGTGACATTACTAAAACAAACAAAAGAAACAACATGCATAAATTTCGTTCCTGTCGCACTAGAAACAACGAAATTACAGTGTTGAAAAAATTGATATTTTCATTGTGGTCTAAATAAAAATTTCTAAATATTCTCCTTTTTTATTCTAAATTTTTCTAAAACTCTTAATAATACAGTTAAGACTTATAAACTTCACAAATTTGGTTATAGTGGCATTAAAAATGAAGAACTTACAGGTCGTTTAAAATTTTTGGTCACATTTTTTTTTGGTTAAAAACAAAAAATTTTCTTCGCTCCTCGAAATCAAAATTTCTAAAAATTCTCTTTTTTGGTCTAAATTTTTCTAAATTGACGCTCTTAATAAGGCAGTCGAGAGTGATAATCTCCACAAATTTCGTTAAAATCGCATAAAAAATAAAGAAATTACACGATTAAAAAAAATTGGTGTAATTTTTTTGGTCTTAAAACGACAATTTGTAAAAATTCGACTTTTTGATCTAAATTTTTGCAAATTAGTGACATTACTAAAACAAACAAAAGAAACAACATGCATAAATTTCGTTCCTGTCGCACTAGAAATAACGAAATTACAGTCTTGAAAAAAATTGACATTTTCAGTTGTCCAAATAAAAATTTCTAAAGATTCTCTTTTTTGGTCTAAATTTTTCTAAATCGGTACTATTAATAAGACAGTCAAGACTTATAAACTCCACAAATTTCCAAATGTTCCAATACACGTATTTTTTTCTTTTGAATCCCCAATTAATATAATTGCGTTTATCATCAATTTGAGTAAGTTTGGGTCAGGTGAGTAACAAAATCACCTCGAAATGTAGACCATATTTATTAGATGAAACCCAACCATTTGAGCGTTATTATGTTTATGGGGGTTTGCGGTAAGGTGGCTGTAAACGATTTAAAAAGTCAAAGCCATAACCGCACTAGAGCGTTTGTTAAACTGTATGTGTCGCCCAATTTTCCCAAATTTGTGATTAATTTGGAAGAAAGCGGCGGCGATGAAAATCTCGCTAAAAGCGACAGCGATTGATTTCATGCTAATTAATTAAAAAGAACAAACATGTAATTGTGTTTACTTTAATTCCGATTTAATTCTTATTCTAAACCCGGCCCTGTCCCAAATTCGTTCTTGACCACTTTCGGGTACCTGAAAATGATTTACAATGGGGTTGCTTGCACTTTTAAGAACCCTCATAATCTTTGCGGTAATGAGGACTGGGTGCCATAAAAACGTTAGAAGAATTGGAACAGTATATCTTCGGTCGATGACTCAAATTCGCTTGGACGAAAAAGCGCCCGTTTCGGAGAAAAGCGATAAATTTTCGCCGCGGAAAGTCCGCTCGTATAAAATTTTATTGCCCACATTTGCTCATTAAGTACGAGTAACGTATTAGAGATAATAGAAAGTACTGCAGCGGATTTATGGCCATTCATAAATTGCTCCGAGACAACCGTACATGCGGAGATTTTTTGCCGCCGATTCGACTTTTTGGGAAGTAATTAAGCCGATTTTGTACGCTTGGCGCAATTTCTAATTTCAAGAGTTGTGCAAGTCGGATTATTGATTTTTTTAATTTATGGGTTGTGACGTTTGAATGGAGAGAAAAACGCGAATTTGACATAGATACGTGGGATGGCTTGTCTGAAGTGAAAGGTCGATTTTTGCTGCATTTTCCTTCCTTTTAAAAATTTAAATCCCGGGTTGTTAACATTTCGCATGTCGAAATCCGAGCTGTTGGCCACTTTAGATTGCAAATTTACTTCCGATCAAAAACGGTGCATAATGAGGCTCATATTACCATTTTTAATGTCTCCAGTTTCGGAGCAAAGAATCCTCGAGTTCCGGGATTTATTACCCATTACGAGTTACAAGTTTTTTCATGTCTAATAAGTGAAAGAGGTGTTATAAATAAAATCTTGTTACTCCGATTTATCTAACACACCCACTCTGGTTAAGACATAATGAGCTGCTCGAATTCCCCAAAGATTTAGTGCTCGCCTCTTGCAATTACCACCGATTTGTTGGACTTCCGCTAAAGATAATTGTTACTTTGTTGCGAGAAGTGGTTACATAATTCTGATGATATTTAATTTTGAATGTCACTACTGTCGACATTTTGCCATCTGACAAGAGCTCTTATCGCCCACGTGACCTTTACAGTTTCCGTAGGCATAGTAAATAAGCCGAAAATGCTTATCGTGTCATTATAATTCAACATTCGAGAACCGTTTGGCTGATTTACGAGCCATCCTCGACCTTGCCTGGCATTCTTCGTATTTTATCCTCCGACCTTCAAAAATGTATCAAATCTGTTGTCACCATTCAATTGATTTGCAACTGATTTGCACTTAATAAACGTTTCTAGAGAAACAAGTTTACCAAATTTGAACACTTTAGCGTTAAAATTGTCGAATTTAAAAGATGTTTTAGAAAATTTTGAAATTCGGGTTTTTTTTTAGAAATGAAAAATTTTAAAATTGGTAATTCGTGATCAAAAATTCTGTAAATTAATAGACTTCATAAAGGTCTTTTAAGTAAGAAATATACCGAATTTCACAAAATTAGAGTCAAAATTGTCGAATTTTTTTAAAAATTTAAATTACGACGCCTTCCAAAAAATGAAAATTTCTAAAAGTTGCAATTCGTGATCTAAAATTCTGTAATTTAGTACACTTAATAAACGTTTCTAGAGTAACAAGTTCACCAAATTTGAACACTTTAGGGTCAGAATTGTCGAATTTAAAAAATGTTTTAGAAAATTTTAAATTTTCAATTTCGAGTTCCTGGGAATAAAAAATTCTAAAATTTGTAACTTGTGATCTAAAGTTCTGTAATTTAGTAGACTTTATAAACGTTTCTTAAGTAACAAGTCAACCAAATTTAACAGCATTAGCGTCAAAACTGTCGAATTTATAGATTTTTTTTTCAAAAATTGAATTTCGGGATCTTCAGAAAAATGAAAATTTCTAAAATTCGCAATTTTTAATCTAAAATTCGGAAAGTAAGAACATTTGACTTAACACTTAACAGACGTTTCTAAATTAACACGTACACCAAACTTGATCACTGTAACATTTAAATTGTCAAATTTAAAATATGCTTTAGAAAATTTTAAATTTTCCAATTCGAGTTCTTAGGAATAAAAAATTCTAAAATTTGTGAGCTAAAATTCTGTAATTTAGTACATTTTATAAACGCCACTTATGTAACAAGTACACCAAATTTAACAGCATTAGCGTCAAAACTGTCGAATTTAAAGAATTTTTTTTCAAAAATTGAATTTCGACATCTTCCGAAAAAAAAAAATTTCAAAATTTGCAACTTTTGATCTAAAATTGGGAAAGTTAGAACACTCAACAGACGTTTCTAAAGTAACACGTACACCAAACTCGATCACTGTAACATTAAAATTGTCGAATTTACAGGACCTTAAAGAAAGTTTAAATTTCTAAATTAAAAAATTTGTAATCTAAAACTCTGAAACTTAACAAACGTTTCCAAAGTAATAAGTCCACCATATTTGACAGCAGTAGTGTCAAAATTGTAGAAATTAGATTTTAAAAAAAAATTAAATTTCGAGCGTTTTTTTAAACTTTAAAAACTATAATTTTAAAAATATCTTTAAATCCAGACCTGATGGAGCAAAACGGACTTCAGGTTTGGCATCAGAAGGCCATTCCACTTTGTAATTAGACCGACCAATCCTACCAGAAAACAGTCGCATTTTGTGAAAAATGGGCACCAAAAATGGTGGATGCGCCTTGCCGCAATTTCAATTTGCTATTTTTCGTTTAGACTTCAATTACTGATAAACCGCAGAACCCTGAAAGCTCTCAGAGACGTTAACGCTCGATTACCCGCGAAACCGCGTCTTTACAGTTTCCACACCGCACAACAGTGTTAAACCACGTAATTACACATGTTCGCACGACTAGTTGATAAGCGTGTGCTGAAAATTACACCTGTGCATGTCCGTCATCAAATCTTTTACGACCACACTTTAATTAAAACATTACAGAGAAGTGTGAAATTAATGGAGCGCAACTTTATTTAATTACATTAATTCTCCATTTATGGATGCGAAAATCGCAATTTTCTGGTTTCCTCGATCAGACTGTGTTAAGGACGTTGGTGATTGTGTTTTCAAACGAATTTACGTTCGCTCGATCAAGGCAAGAAACACGGAAAGTGTGCAAATGGAAAAATTGTTTTGTATTCAGATTTGTCGCCCAAGGGAATTTCTATATGCGTTTCTTCGGAAAAAATGGAAGGCTGAGGTCGTACCGGTTTCACCGTATTGTGTTTACTGTTATGCAAATCAATTGAATGGTGACAAGAGATTTGATACATTTTCGAAGGTCGGAGATAAAATACGAAGAATGCCAGGCAAGGTCGAGGATGGCTCGTAAATCAGCCAAACGGATTCGAAGAAATGGTCCTGTAAATTTGACAATTTTAATGTTACAGTGATCAAATTTGGTGTACTTGTTACTTTAGAAACGTTTGTTGAGTGTACTAAATTTCAGAAATTTAGATCAAAAATTGCGAATTTTAGAACTTTTTATTTCTCAAAAAATCTCGAAATTCAATTTTTGAAATAAAATCTGTAAGTTCGACAGTTTTGATGCTAATGCTGTCAAATTTGGTGACTTTGTTACTTAAGAGAAGTTTAAGAAGTGTACTAATTTACAGAATTTTAACTCACGAATTGCTAATTTTGGAAATTTTTATTTCGACTAAGATGAACTCAAAATTATTTTTTTTTCTAAATTCTGTATTTCGGTAATTTTGACACAATTGCTGTCAAATTTGTTGGACTTGTTACTTAAGAGACATGTATGAAGTGTACTAAGTTACAGATTTTTAGGTCACAAATTACGATTTTTAGAATGTTTTAGTCCTAGGAGGAATTCGAATTTGAAAACTTTCTAAAATATTTTTTGAATTCGACAATTTTGATGCTAAAGTGATCAAATTTCGTCGATTTATTACTTTAAAAACGTTTATTAAGTGTACCAAATTTCAGAATTTTAGATCATAAATTGCTAATTTTAGAAATTTTTATTTCGACTAAGATGAACTCAAAATTATTTTTTTTTTCTAAATTCTGCATTTTGGTAATTTTGACACTATTGCTGTCAAATTTGGTGGACTTGTTACTTAAGAGACATGTATGAAGTGTACTAAGTTACAGATTTTTAGGTCACAAATTACGATTTTTAGAATGTTTTAGTCCTAGGAGGAATTCGAATTTGAAAACTTTCTAAAATATTTTTTGAATTCGACAATTTCGATGCTAAAGTGATCAAATTTCGTCGATTTATTACTTTAAAAACGTTTATTAAGTGTACCAAATTTCAGAATTTTAGATCATAAATTGCTAATTTTAGAAATTTTTATTTCGACTAAGATAAACTAAAAATTTTTTTTTTTTTCTCAATTCTGTATTTCGGTAATTTTGACACAATTGCTGTCAAATTTGTTGGACTTGTTACATAAGAGACATGTATGAAGTGTACTAAGTTACAGATTTTTAGGTCACAAATTCCGATTTTTAGAATTTTTTAGTCCTAGGAGGAATTCGAATTTGAAAACTTTCTAAAATATTTTTTGAATTCGACAATTTCGATGCTAAAGTGATCAAATTTCGTCGATTTATTACTTTAAAAACGTTTATTAAGTGTACTAAATTTCAGAATTTTAGATCATAAATTGCTAATTTTAGAAATTTTTATTTCGACTAAGATGAACTCAAAATTATTTTTTTTTTCTAAATTCTGTATTTCGGTAATTTTGACACAATTGCTGTCAAATTTGTTGGACTTGTTACTTAAGAGACATGTATGAAGTGTACTAAGTTACAGATTTTTAGGTCACAAATTACGATTTTTAGAATGTTTTAGTCCTAGGAGGAATTCGAATTTGAAAACTTTCTAAAATATTTTTTGAATTCGACAATTTTGATGCTAAAGTGATCAAATTTCGTCGATTTATTACTTTAAAAACGTTTATTAAGTGTACCAAATTTCAGAATTTTAGATCATAAATTGCTAATTTTAGAAATTTTTATTTCGACTAAGATAAACTAAAAATTTTTTTTTTTTTCTCAATTCTGTATTTCGGTAATTTTGACACAATTGCTGTCAAATTTGTTGGACTTGTTACATAAGAGACATGTATGAAGTGTACTAAGTTACAGATTTTTAGGTCACAAATTCCGATTTTTAGAATTTTTTAGTCCTAGGAGGAATTCGAATTTGAAAACTTTCTAAAATATTTTTTGAATTCGACAATTTTGATGCTAAAGTGATCAAATTTCGTCGATTTATTACTTTAAAAACGTTTATTAAGTGTACCAAATTTCAGAATTTTAGATCATAAATTGCTAATTTTAGAAATTTTTATTTCGACTAAGATAAACTAAAAATTTTTTTTTTTTTCTCAATTCTGTATTTCGGTAATTTTGACACAATTGCTGTCAAATTTGTTGGACTTGTTACATAAGAGACATGTATGAAGTGTACTAAGTTACAGATTTTTAGGTCACAAATTCCGATTTTTAGAATTTTTTAGTCCTAGGAGGAATTCGAATTTGAAAACTTTCTAAAATATTTTTTGAATTCGACAATTTTGATGCTAAAGTGATCAAATTTCGTCGATTTATTACTTTAAAAACGTTTATTAAGTGTACCAAATTTCAGAATTTTAGATCATAAATTGCTAATTTTAGAAATTTTTATTTCGACTAAGATAAACTAAAAATTTTTTTTTTTTTCTCAATTCTGTATTTCGGTAATTTTGACACAATTGCTGTCAAATTTGTTGGACTTGTTACATAAGAGACATGTATGAAGTGTACTAAGTTACAGATTTTTAGGTCACAAATTCCGATTTTTAGAATTTTTTAGTCCTAGGAGGAATTCGAATTTGAAAACTTTCTAAAATATTTTTTGAATTCGACAATTTCGATGCTAAAGTGATCAAATTTCGTCGATTTATTACTTAAAAAACGTTTATTAAGTGTACTAAATTTCAGAATTTTAGATCATAAATTGCTAATTTTAGAAATTTTTATTTCGACTAAGATGAACTCAAATTTTTTTTTTTCTAAATTCTGTATTTCGGTAATTTTGACACAATTGCTGTCAAATTTGTTGGACTTGTTACTTAAGAGACATGTATGAAGTGTACTAAGTTACAGATTTTTAGGTCACAAATTACGATTTTTAGAATGTTTTAGTCCTAGGAGGAATTCGAATTTGAAAACTTTCTAAAATATTTTTTGAATTCGACAATTTCGATGCTAAAGTGATCAAATTTCGTCGATTTATTACTTTAAAAACGTTTATTAAGTGTACCAAATTTCAGAATTTTAGATCATAAATTGCTAATTTTAGAAATTTTTATTTCGACTAAGATAAACTAAAAATTTTTTTTTTTTTCTCAATTCTGTATTTCGGTAATTTTGACACAATTGCTGTCAAATTTGTTGGACTTGTTACATAAGAGACATGTATGAAGTGTACTAAGTTACAGATTTTTAGGTCACAAATTCCGATTTTTAGAATTTTTTAGTCCTAGGAGGAATTCGAATTTGAAAACTTTCTAAAATATTTTTTGAATTCGACAATTTCGATGCTAAAGTGATCAAATTTCGTCGATTTATTACTTTAAAAACGTTTATTAAGTGTACTAAATTTCAGAATTTTAGATCATAAATTGCTAATTTTAGAAATTTTTATTTCGACTAAGATGAACTCAAAATTTTTTTTTTTTCTAAATTCTGTATTTCGGTAATTTTGACACAATTGCTGTCAAATTTGTTGGACTTGTTACTTAAGAGACATGTATGAAGTGTACTAAGTTACAGATTTTTAGGTCACAAATTACGATTTTTAGAATGTTTTAGTCCTAGGAGGAATTCGAATTTGAAAACTTTCTAAAATATTTTTTGAATTCGACAATTTTGATGCTAAAGTGATCAAATTTCGTCGATTTATTACTTTAAAAACTTTTATTAAGTGTACTAAATTTCAGAATTTTAGATCATAAATTGCTAATTTTAGAAATTTTTATTTCGACTAAGATGAACTCAAAATTATTTTTTTTTCTAAATTCTGTATTTCGGAAATTTTGACACAATTGCTGTCAAATTTGTTGGACTTGTTACATAAGAGACATGTATGAAGTGTACTAAGTTACAGATTTTTAGGTCACAAATTACGATTTTTAGAATTTTTTAGTCCTAGGAGGAATTTGAAAAGTTTCTAAAATATTTTTTAAATTCGACAATTTCAATGCTAAAGTGATCAAATTTCGTTGATTTATTACTTTAAAAACGTTTATTAAGTGTACTAAATTTCAGAATTTTAGATCATAAATTGCTAATTTTAGAAATTTTTATTTCGACTAAGATGAACTCAAATTTTTTTTTTTCTAAATTCTGTATTTCGGTAATTTTGACACAATTGCTGTCAAATTTGTTGGACTTGTTACTTAAGAGACATGTATGAAGTGTACTAAGTTACAGATTTTTAGGTCACAAATTACGATTTTTAGAATTTTTTAGTCCTAGGAGGAATTTGAAAAGTTTCTAAAATATTTTTTAAATTCGACAATTTCAATGCTAAAGTGATCAAATTTCGTTGATTTATTACTTTAAAAACGTTTATTAAGTGTACTAAATTTCAGAATTTTAGATCATAAATTGCTAATTTTAGAAATTTTTATTTCGACTAAGATGAACTCAAAATTTTTTTTTTTTCTAAATTCTGTATTTCGGTAATTTTGACACAATTGCTGTCAAATTTGTTGGACTTGTTACTTAAGAGACATGTATGAAGTGTACTAAGTTACAGATTTTTAGGTCACAAATTACGATTTTTAGAATGTTTTAGTCCTAGGAGGAATTCGAATTTGAAAACTTTCTAAAATATTTTTTGAATTCGACAATTTTGATGCTAAAGTGATCAAATTTCGTCGATTTATTACTTTAAAAACTTTTATTAAGTGTACTAAATTTCAGAATTTTAGATCATAAATTGCTAATTTTAGAAATTTTTATTTCGACTAAGATGAACTCAAAATTATTTTTTTTTCTAAATTCTGTATTTCGGAAATTTTGACACAATTGCTGTCAAATTTGTTGGACTTGTTACATAAGAGACATGTATGAAGTGTACTAAGTTACAGATTTTTAGGTCACAAATTACGATTTTTAGAATTTTTTAGTCCTAGGAGGAATTTGAAAAGTTTCTAAAATATTTTTTAAATTCGACAATTTCAATGCTAAAGTGATCAAATTTCGTCGATTTATTACTTTAAAAACGTTTATTAAGTGTACTAAATTTCAGAATTTTAGATCATAAATTGCGAATTTTAGAAATTTTATTTTCTCGACTCGAAATTCTAATTTTTTAAAAAACTTGGTTAATTCG
The DNA here is from genome assembly GCA_029298725.1 of Gnatocerus cornutus. Lineage (NCBI taxonomy): Eukaryota > Metazoa > Arthropoda > Insecta > Coleoptera > Tenebrionidae > Gnatocerus > Gnatocerus cornutus. The sequence continues at coordinate 22,295,112 of CM055510.1, forward strand.
ACAATTTTGATGGTAAAGAAATCAAATTTGGTTGAAGTTTTACTTGTGAGGTGTTTACAATCAGTCAATTCTCCTCCAGAAACTCCTTTCCACCGCCCCAAAGTTACTTCACTAGCCTAATTCACCCGCAACGACCGTAACCCGTTTGTGACTTCAATGCTACAACAAGCGACGAACTTTTCCAACATTTGCATGATCTCACGCTCGTTCCTAAAGCTGGTAAAGCGTGGGTTTCCATTCTTGTCACGCTTATGCAATTATTAATCAAAAAGCGACATTCTAAGCCTCGTATGCATAAAAAAGGATCTAGTTCCTGGTCATTGCGAAGGTCGTTGGAAAAAACGGTAAATTACGAAACCTCACGTGAACAACCTTGTTCCTTCACCAGCAAAGACAGGTGCTAAATTAACCCGAATTTTTGCGCTGGATTCCCGTTGGTCAAACACAAAAGATCGTAAACTGCGAGACGGCGAAAGCTTGATTCGCCTTATTGGGTGGAGCTTTCGTTCCTCCAGGAGCTTGAGCTGTGGATTTCTTAATAAGTCATAAAAATTTAATTGGATGGAAGTATGGAAAGGATTTATTAATTAACAATTATATAAGTGGAGGAGATCTAGATCTGGTAAATTAAAGAATTGTTTGCGGGATTTCGAAACGGTTATGTAAAAAATCGTTTTATATTAGTCCGTGCTTTCTATTTATTTTATTCCAACAATAGATTTTCCCGATTAAGTGGGAAACAATCACCACAGGTCTATTCTTTCGTGATTATCATCCAACAGGAAACATTGCTCAAGTCAACTTCAATCAACTCTGTCCTGTCACTTAAATCTCTTGCACAATTGCTAAAGAGATTAATCGCCCGATAACGTGTTTCCAAACACATTCTTTTTTAATCCTCACCAAAGACCACTCCTAAGTTGACTTATCTAGTGACGGGCGTGGTGGCGATGACAAGAAGAAGCCACTTTAAATGTCAACTTTGAACCTCCAGCTACCAGATGTCAATAGAAAATGATCAAAAGAAATGAAAAAATCCGTAAGTGCATGGACCATAGAAAGTGGAGAAATTATGGAAGCGCCAAAGACTTTCCCATTCGTGTCGCGAATGTAATGTTTCCGCCAAATACGATCAATTGTCGCTGCACTAGAAAAAGACGATTTGCATAATTGGCGGCAAAAAGGACAAGGTCGTTTTGGATTTCTTCGTTTGCATAAATTTCGGGAGCGGTTGCGTTGGCAAATGTCAGCCCAGCCCCGGAGAATTTAGGTCCAAATTAGTCCAAATTGATTGTTCTTCGGATCGATTTTTTATTTATTGATAAAGAACGCGGCTAACCTTTCTTTAATCCGGTTCGACTGATAAGGATCTACACGATTAATAATGTATGACAGAAATTTTTGCTGTCACGGAGTTATATCTCTATGGCCACAATAATGAGCGATTAAGTATTTCTTTGCCGACGAAATTTGACCCCAAAACAACTTCGAAAAACTGAGCAATTTAAGTTGAATTGACTTTGATAATAACGCTTCTGATTTACGCTTTTCTAAAATCTCTATTTCTTGTTCTAAAATTTTGCACTTTGGCACAGTTAATGAACACTTTAAAACTAGTAACATCCCCAAATTTCATTGTCATAACTTAAAAATTAACAAAGATGAGAATTTTAATTAAAGAAAGTTGAAAATATTTGGTTCGTTCTAAAATAAAATTTTCTAAAATCTCTATTGCTTGTTCTAAAATTTTGCTCTTTGGCACATGTAATGAACGCTTTAGAAATAATAACGTTCCCAAATTTCATTGTCATAACTAAAAAACTATCAAAGATACAAATTTTAATAAAAAAAAGTCGAAAATATTTCGTTCGTCCTAAAATAAAATTTTCTAAAATCTCTTTCTCTTGTTCTAAAATTCTGCACTTTGACACAGATAATGAACATTTTAGAAGTAGTAATCTTCCCAAACTTCATTGTCATAACTGAGAAACTATCAAAGATACGAATTTTACTAAAAAAATGGCGTAACTGATTAAATTTATATCTGCAATTAAACCTAACACGAAAGTGTTTCCATCTCCAACTAATTCAGGTTTACCTGAAATGATGAAATTCGTACTTAACACCGCGGCGTACGTGAAAAAATGTGCAGTGGCGCAAATCCACAAAAAATCTTGTAACAGATCATTGATCACACTCTGTTATTATCGATGATTGTGGAGCGGTTTCTAAGTCTTCCATATATGAACACCTGTGTCGAATTAACATCTTGGATCAAAGAGAAGGAACAAAGGTGTTGCAATTAATTAATTTAGTTGTTTTAACAATTTGTTGGCTCTAATTGTTGAAGTGATTACTAATAACCAACAAATCATTGGAATGGATGTTGGGCGTAACGGCGTTCGTTAGTTACGTCAGTTTTAACATTTTTGCCGAGAATATTGAAGTTTTGTACGTTGCGAAAGGAAATGTGATATTTTCACATTATTTTTGGTGTTGAGCAACAAACCTACGTACTGAGAGGTTTAAAGAGCACTGGTTTTATTAAGCAAATTGAAATGGACTCATTTTCTCATCACTGCTTGATTATTGAATTACCCGTGAAATGAAAGAGTCAAAGTCATGATCTAGTTACATGTCGAAGAAATTGCATTTTAATAACACGCCTATCGATGTGGCCGCCGAAAATTACGAGATTTTAATTCTTACATTCTAGCCAGTCCTATAATTATAGATAAATATACTTCGCTGGTTGCACATTAAAATTTACGATTAGATTTCACTATAATTTGGTGCTAACTTCTAAGCTTCTTTTAAATTATAATGATAGATTAAAACGAGAGGTCGCAATGCGACTATAAAAGTGTCTAATGATTCTAGCAGTAGTAACTTAATTTGAGTTTAGTAGATCATTAACTTAATTACACTAGGCAACGAATTTCTAAAATAGAATTGCCTCGAAATTCCAAATCCAAAGCCCGTTTTGCTTTAGGAGTTCGTCGCTTATTGTGGCGTTGAAGTCACCAACAGGTTAGGGTCGTTACGGGTATATTACACTAGTCAAACTAATTTTAGAGCGGAGGAAAGTCATTTCTGGAGGAGAAATGTCTTCTGAATCTAAATTTGAAGGTCGTTTTGCTCCATCAGGTCAGGACTCGGAGATATTTGTAATTTTTTGAGGCCCCGCGTTCACTTTTGCTTAACAAGTTAGAAAATCATGAAACTCTATAATATGTCGTTGGAAAGGTAATGAAATCGGTAACAAGTCCACCAAATTTGACAGCGTTGACGTCAAAATTGTCGGATCTATAGAATTTTTAAAAGTCGAAATAAAAAATTCTAACATTTGCAATTCGAAATTGTTTCACGTTTTATTTTCATCTCGAGAATGCAATTAACTGCAAATTACGCAACACCAACAGACTGAAAGAAAATCTCGCGATACATGACGAGGAGAGCTAGTTTCTTCTATAGACGTACTTCTGAAGGCCGTATTGTATGCAAATCAGTTAGAAGTGACCGTTGACAGCCCCAGATAACGGAGGAACACGTTCTTGGTCACCTACTGACTCATTTCGCGGCTATGTTCCTCCACAAATAGAACGACTCTTCTGAGAAGCAGCCTTAATATTTTTTCTGCAATTTTTCCACCCTGCAGCTTCAAGTTTCACTTGTAACGTAGGTGTAGGTGGTGCCGCCCATGGGACCCAGACATGGTATCACAGTCGCCTCGGCCGCATTGTTCTCGAACAAAGAATTAACATTTAATTTGACACTTTCGTCTCGGCTGTTTGCAGACGACTATATTTACAGTTGACACTTTCAACAATGCAAATACATTACCACGGCCCTATTAATCTTCCCGGAGTGCAATTTTTTACGGGTGTAATTAGAAAGACCCCGGAATTCCAAATTGAGCGTCGCAAATTTTAACTTGATTTTTGAGTGAACTACTGGGAAATTGTTATTAAATTTATTATTGTGATGAATCTCATTGAAAGTAGGTAGGCGTACGCAATAAGCACAAATTGTTCCATGGCGTAATTCTTGCGTAAATGTGATCCAAAGAAGTGCGTATACATCAAACTTATCTCAGTTTCGGAATTATTGTTTCATTAAATTAATAGGATGTTGCGAGAGGACGAAATTTATGCTAACAACGCAGTGTGGAAATGCGCGGAGATGAAGATAAGAAAATAATTATTGTCTCCAAGAAGTTTGACTAGAAAGTGGCCCATTTTCCGATTGGATATTCAGCACGCACTCCGAATTAGAAACTGCCCTATAATCGACCCATATGGGCCAACTGGCCGCCTTCGGTCCGATTACCAATTGAATTCCCGCACGCAATAATGGCTAAATTACAGACATTTGTAATGACCTCATCCATAAAGTTACACCTAACTGAATAGATCAGAGTCGGATTTAGCGCAGCCGATAAATTATTGATCTAATAAATCTGCGGATTTTCAGGGTACCTCCAGGCCACAGCCTTGCGAGTAAAAGTAATCGGAGATAAATTGGTACTTGTCTGTTCGAAGTGCGATTTGCCAATTGATGAAAACTATGATTTATTACTCGTGTCGAAACTGTCAATGCCATTCTTCAGGAAATATTTACAGCGAATTCTGCCGCGTATTTACACTCGTTTACGTAACAAGTCCTCAATTTTATACTGTCAAAGACTATTAACTTTGGATCACTTTTACTCGCATCGATTACATTTGCGATTTTACGGTTTTGAAACGTGACTAATTCGAAATTTGAGTCGAGAAACGAAGAGTGCAAATAAAAGTGAAAAATGCATGGAAGAGATTTCTCGGTAGTTGTGGATGTGCACAATGTTAATCAATTTCCAGGCGATTTGTTACGATCCACGTTACATGCTCAAATCAAATGATTCGCTTTCTTGGGATAATGGGTACATGTCGGACATGAATTGCAATTTCTCTCATCTTGGGTCTTCTCATTTATCAGGCTGCAAGGAAAAAACGGTGTGTGGGACATGGGAAAGTGTTCTTGCGACGGTCGCACCAGCGATGACTTTAAAAAATGTTCACTTTGTGCCTTTTTTATTTACTTACTCCACTAAAGTCGGTGAATTTTTTTTTCGACTTTTCGAAATCCAAGGACGAATTTTTAGCTAAAACCGCGATTTTCCCTTTGTTTTAATCACCTTTTTGGATTCCATGTGAAATTCTGCGCTAACTGCAACATTGAAAAATTGAAAATTTCAATTTCTAACTATATAAGACTGATTTCTAAGCCGAAAAATCGCGAGAAAAACGATTTTGAAAAGAGTTTCTTTACAATTCCGGAAATTCCCAAAATTTCAGACGCGTCTAACTCAGTTATTTGTTAACGTACGAGAAAAATAACGATATTTTTGGATTCAGCACGAAATTCTGCGTAAAATGAGTCCATATAGGCCAAATTTTCTTAACAAATAACCGAGTTATATTTTTAGAGCGTGATTTTAGGGTCATTTTCAAGACGCTGTTTCGGGGCGAATGCTGTGTTTAATATTATTGGATTTTATATCGATCGAAAGAGGAGCTCAAAATTTATCAATTGTCCAAATCTCAGCTTGATCGGGCAAATAGTTTACGAGGGACGATTAAAAAACGAAAAATTGAAAAATGTTCATCGATTGAGTAGCAAATTTTTTTGCTCAAAAAATTGACCATCACATTTTCGACTTTTGAGGTCGTATTGTAATGTAAAATGACCCGAGAAAAACGATGGTAAAAACCGTTTCTCAAAATCTTTCGTAGTTTCGAAGGTATTGAGCTTTGAAAATTTTCCAACTCAAAATTCAATATGCGAAATTTTGATTGCTCATAACTCAGTTATTTCTAATAATCTTGCGATTTTGGATTCTGCGTGAAATTCTGCGTAAAATGAGCACCAATACGTTATAAATAAAAAATATAGCGACCGAGTTTAAATTAGACACTGAAAGGCAGCTAACTTCTACATGAAAAAATTGAAAATTTTGAATTTTAACTATTTAAGATCGATTTCTAAGGTAAAAAATTGCGAGAAAAACTATTCCAAAAACGGTTGTTTGATATTTCCCTTAATTCCGAAGATATTGAGCAAAATCTTTTTCGAACCTCCAAAATTTTAGCCCCTGGCGACCACCCGAAATTCCAAACCCCTCTAACTCTGTTATTTGTTGACCGACGAGAAAAATAAGGGTAGTTTTGAATTCAGCGCAAAATTCTGCGTAAAATGAGCCTATCTGCCTTCAATTTCCTTAACAAATAAACGAGATATTGAACCAAATTACATTTTCAGAGGGTGATTTTAGGGTCATATTTAAGAAGTTGTTTCGGGGCGAAAACTACGTTTATTATTATGGAATTATTTATCGATCAAAAGAGCAGCTCGAAATCTATCAACTGTCCAAATCTCAGATTGATTAAGCAAATAGTTTACGAGGGGCGATCAAAAAACAAAAAATTGAAAATTTTTCATCGATTGAGTCGCAAAATTTTTTTGCCCAAAAAATTGACCATCAAATTTTCGATTTTTGAGGGCGAATTCTAAAGTAAAATGAACCGAAAAAAACATTGGTGAAAACCGTTTCTCAAAATCTTTCGTAGTTTCGGAGATATTGAATTTTGAAAATTTTCCAACTCAAAATTTAAAATCCGAAACTTTGATCGCTCATAACTCAGTAATTTGTGGACCGATCTTAACGAGTTTTACCTTTTTGGAATCTACGTGAAATTCTGCGTCAAATGAGCACCAATATTACATAGACCGTGTCTGAATTAAAGATTAACTTCCATTCTGAAAAAAATTAAATATCAAATTCAAACTATCGAAAATCGAGTTCTAAGCTAAAAATCGCAAGAAAAACGATAGCGCAGCGGGTTGCTTAATATCTGTCGTAGTTTTAAAGATATTGAGCATTAAAAAATTCGAAAGTGAAAATTCACATTCACAATTTTAATCCCGGATTTAGAATCCGCGCGAAATTCTGCGTAAAACGAGCCCTAATAACGCAAGTTTGCTCCAAAAACAACCGAGTTAATCTCACCAACTGGGATTTCCAGCTCCGTCAACAGTTCACGGATCAAACGAAGAGTGACAGATAACACTTAACGACTCTTATAAAAACCGCACCAAACAACGTCTAATCAGTTTGATTCCGCTCATCTTATCATCATGTCGTACCGCGCAAAGCGATACGTCGATTCAAGAGATTTCCTCACCAAACACGCCAAGCCCCAGTTCGCCACAACGTACGATTTTCCCTTCGCCAGAAGGGCCATGACCACCGACATCGCAACCATCCGCTTGTACCTCCAGCAAGAACTGTCGCGCAACTCGCGGTACCACAAAGTGTGGCAAAACTCCCTCGAGCTCTTCAAGAAGAAGCGATCGCTGCTGTTGAGCCAAACCAAGAAACCGCTTCCTGAAGAGTGTCACATCGCCGTGATCGCTTACACGTTTGAATCCGCACCTCTTCGCGACGGCACAACTCTTGAAGTTTACGTGGAGTTCAACAAACTCACTCGCGAGATGAAGAGCGAAGCGAGTTGGAAGGCCTTTCCGTACAAGAGTTTGTACTGCTTGTTGGCGCAAGCCATCGGGGGCGTGCAGAGTGTTCCTGACAACAACAAACCGCCGTATTATAGAGGCGTGTCGTTTCATTACGGCGAGGATTTTCCTCATGAGGAGATTTTGGTGGATTTCTCGCAGTTTACTTCTTGCAGTACGAGTAAGGAGAAAGCGCTGGATTTTATTAGGATGAAGGGAGGGAAAGGGACGTTGATTATTCTACCATATCCGCCCATGGCTGGGATAGGGATTAAAAATCACTCCCAGTATGCGACGGAAGAGGAGGTGTTGATCTGTCCGTGGAGTACTTTCACGATTCGGTGGTGCAAACAAGAAGGAAATGTGCATGAAATCGTTTTGACCAGCGAAGGGCCGTATTTTGATCATCTTACCTATACTGCGAATAAACCGGAGGATTCCAGCATTAGTTTTATGGGGGGGCTTAAAAATGTCTTTGGATGGTAAATTTAAAAGTCAATAAAAATTCCAATTTATGAAATAACTTGAGATAAGATAATAAAATTATAAAATTACGAGCCATTTTCACATTTTGATCAGTGAGTTTTTTTCCATACTTTTCGTTTTCCTGTGCAAATGGACAGACGGCGCCAGAAGAGATTTGTTGATGCCATCGATCCAAACATACAAAGAGTCCCTCCCAATGGCTTTTCACTTGCCACGAAGGCTATGTCCACCAGAATCGAAATTATTCGCGAGTATCTCAAGCAAGAACGTTCAATGAATCAACGCTATAACTTGGTTTGGCAATTATCAGAGGCGAATTTTCAACAGAAGAAGTCACAATATCAGAAGAATTTACCGGACGAATATCATATCGCTATCACTGCGTATACTTTTGAAAAAATTTATAATGGTCACAACTACGAAATTTACACGGACTTTAATAAAAAATGTCGAGAATTGGATACAGAAAACTCTGAAGAATCGTGGAAAATTTTCCCATATAAGAGCCTGTACTATTTGCTGGTAAAAGCCACCAATGTTGTACAGAGTGTTCTTGATAACGTCAAGCCGCCGTACTACAGAGGAGTATCTTTTCATTACAACCCCAATTTTCCAGATGTGGGACATTTCATGCAATTTACTTCCTGGAGTACGAGGGTTGAAGAAGCAATGAAATTTTTGCCAGGGCCACAGAGAACCCTTTTGATGATAGAAGATTTACCCCTAGCGGCTCTAGGTATCAAGAATTATTCTCTGTTCCCACATGAGGAAGAATTGTTGTTGTGTCCTTGGAGCACATTTAAGGTAAAGAGATTCGTCAAATTAGAGAGTATAGATGTTATTGTTCTGGGTTATGCAGAGCAGCGTTTTCTGGTTCTTCCTTATACGAAAAGAAATGAACTTGCGAATTGGTCAGAAATGAAATATTTTGTTTAATAGCTATATTTTATCTTGTAACCAGAAAAAGATCTATACTGTAACGTCTCTGATAAATAAATATTATAAAGTTTACCCAAAACAAACTTTTTTTTATGATAAAGAAATCTACAAAAAAAAATTCTTTTGTCTGTTTTATTTTTCTTGATTTTGTAGGTATTTATTCAGGAATTTATCTCATGCGTTTATAACATGTGGCGGCTTAAGATAAGCAAAATCTATCGTAGGGAAACCCATTCACTTATCAGCAGGAAATTTACTCACGCACATGATCTTGGGTTTTTGGAATAAATTTAGCATTTAAATTATGAGGCAATTTCTGAAAATCTGATTTTCTGATCTGATTTTGATTCGTGAATTTTCATTTTGTACAATTAATAAGAAAAACAAAGGCATTACCCATCCAAATTTTCTCCCAATAATAAAAATAATTTATAATATAATAAATAATATATATAATACAGTATATATAATAATAAATTAATAATCATAATCAGAGGATTATTCCTCACAAATTTCATTGTCTCAGCTCAAAAATTACTCAAATTATCGACTCTAGCAAAAAATGTTGAAATTTTTGGTTAATTTGCAAGTGAAAATTTCTAAAATCTATCTATAAAAATTTTAGACATTTTTGGTTCGTGGGTACTTGAAAAAAAATTTCTAAAATCTGTCTTTTTGGCTCTAAAAATTCTGGCATTTTGTCCAGTTGATAATCATAGTCGGAGGATTATTTCACCCAAATTTCATTGCCTCAGCACCAAGCCCGGATTAAGAAAATTTGAGGCCCGGGGCTAAATCGTAAAAGGGGGCCCATCGATAAAATTATGCAAAGAAAGCCTTACGTACTTGATTTGTATTTTTTCAATTTCTATAGCAAATTTGTACGTGGCAAGGGGCCCCTGGGAAAGTGAGGCCCGGTGCTACAGCACCCTTAGCCCCCCCCTTAGTCCGGACTTGCTCAGCACTTAAATTACTCAAATTATCGAGTCTAGCAGAAAAAAATTGAAATTTTTGGTTAATTCGAAAATAATTTTTTTTAAAATATGTGTTTATGGTTTAAGAATTTTAAGACTTTGTACAGTTAATAAACAAGGTAAAATTGGTAATCTTTATAAATTTCATTGCCAGAGCTCTAAAATTACTCAAATTACGAAGTCTAGCAAACAACATTTAAAATTCTTGGTCAATTTGCAAATGAAAATTTCGAAAATCTTTTTTTTTAATTCTAAAATTTTGAGATTTTGGATAAACAAGATAAAAGCTTTACTCCTTATAAAATTCATTGCCACATCTCTAAAATTACTAGAGTTATTAACTTTCGTAAAAATTTAGACGATTTTGATTGATTCGTACTTAAATAAAAATTTTTAAAATTTGTCTGTTTAGTTCTAAAATTTTGGCATTTGTCCAGTTAATAAGCAAAATCAGAAGATTATTTCTCCCAAATTTCATTGCCTTAGCTCTAAAACTACTAAAATTATCGAATTTAGGAAAAAAATTGAAATTCTCGATTAATTTGCAAACAAAAATTTCGAAAAGCTGCCTTTTTGAATTTAGAATTTTGAGGCTTTGTGTCTACTTGAGTTATAAATTTTAGACAGTTTTTTTTCGCTCGAATTAATAAAAATTTTTAAAATCTGTGTTTTTTGTTATAAAATTTTGACATTGTCTCAAGTTAAAAAGCAAAGCCAAAGAATTATTCTGTCCAAATTTCATTGCTTCAGTTGTAAAATTACTCAAATTATCGAGTCTAGCGAAAAAAATATAAAAATTCTCAATTAATTCACAAATGAAATTTTCTAAAATCTGTCTTTTGGTTTTAGAATTTTTAAACTTTGTGCAGTTAAAAACAAGGTTAAGAGTAGTAATTTTGTCTTTAGTTTGCTAAAGCTAGTAAACAAATTTTGATTTATTGATTTAATTTAGTTACCTACGTCAATACTTTTTTAAAATAAATAAGACTTAACTTTACTATGCGATTCACGACCAAATGAAAATAAAAGATAAGATAAAAATTAATCTCATGATAATGAAATTATATAATAACGAAATATTTTCACATTTTGATCACAGTGATTTTTTACTCTCAGTATCAACCATTTTCCGTGTGTGTAATTAAAAAAATGGATCTACAGCGACGAAAGAAATACATTGATGACGTTGATCCAAAAATACAGAGTGTTCCCTCAAATGGTTTTCCACTCGCCGTCAAGGCTATGTCCACCAAAATTGAAACTATTCGCGAGTATCTCAAGCAAGAACGTTCAATAAATCAACGCTATAACTTGGTGTGGAAATTATCCGAGGCGAATTTTCAACGAAAGAAGTCACAATATCAGAAGAATTTACCGGACGAATATCATATCGCTCTCACTGCGTATACTTTTGAAGATAAAGTTCGCAAGTTGCAAATTTACGCGGACTTTAACGAAAAATGTCGAAACATGAATACAAGCAACCCTGAGCAATGGTGGAAGACTTTTCCTTATAAGAGCCTTTATTGTTTGTTGGTAAAAGCCACCGATGTTGTACAGAGTGTTCCTGATAACAACGCGCCACAATACTACAGGGGAGTAAATTTTTATTACAACCGCGATTTCCCAAAAGTGGGGCATTTCATGCAATTTACTTCCTGGAGTAAGAATCTTGAAACACCACTTGAATTTTTGGAAGAGTCAGAAGGAGAAGGAACGATTTTGATTCTAGAAGACGCGCCTCAAGCGGCTGTAGGTATAATGAATCATTCTGTGTTTTCGCATGAAGAAGAATTGTTGATGTGCCCTTGGAGTACATTTGAGGTTAAGGGTAGCGTAAAACTGGGGGGTCTACATGCAATTGCTCTGACTTGTGCAGGGAGTTATTTCGAGGATCTTCCTTATACGAAAAAAAATTTATATAGAATTCATGAAATGTTGACTGATATTGATTTTGACACAGACACTGACACAGATGCAGAAAATCCATAATTGTGACTGATTGGTTTTTTACAGATTTTTAAAACGTTCACTTTCGCAATTTGTATGCTTTTTGTGTCAAAATTTTGTCTTTCTGCTAGCGTTTTTTCGATTCCTCGGAAAATTAGGGTTTAGCAGTTAAGCGACTCATTCGTTGTCTGTCATTAAGTCATTTATCTTTATCTTATCTTTTAACAAAGAAAATTTCCACTCTGTAACGTGTCTCTTGGTAAATAAATATTATAAACTTTATCTAAAACAGACTTTTTTGTTACAATACATAGATGAAAAATAGAAAAACAGAAATATTCTTTTTTTCTAAATAATTTTTCGGTGACCATGTACGTATGAATTTAGATATTATATCTTTTGAGTTCATGACTCAGTGCTCTTTATTTGACATTCTCGTGATATTGTCGCCGCTTAAGATAAGCAAAAATTGTCATGGGGAAAACCATCCACTTGTTAATAATAAATTTATTGGCGCACTTTTAATCATAACATTCAAATTATGAATAAATTTCTATCAAATCTCGTACTGGTTGTAGAATTTTTATACTTTGTACAATTAATGAAAAGTCCAAAGGCATCACCCATCTCAAATTTTTGGTTCATTCGTACTTGAAAAAAAAATTCTAAAATCTGCCTTTTTGGTTCTAAAATTTTGACATTTTGTCCAGTTAATAACCATAGTTAGAGGATTATTCCTTAAAAATTTCATTGCCTCAGCTCTAAAATAACTCGAATTATCGAGTCTAGGAAAAAAAATTGAAATTTTTGGTTAATGCGCAAATAAAAATTTCTAAAATCTGCCTTTTTGGTTCTAAAATTTTAACATTTTGTCCAGTTAATAAGCATAGTTAGAGGATTATTCCTTCAAAATTTCATTGCCTCCGCTCGAAAATAACTCGAATTATCGAGTCTATGGAGAAAAATTGAAATTTTTGGTTAATGCGCAAATAAAAAATTCTACAATCTGCCTTTTTGGCTCTAAAATTTTGACATTTTGTCCAGTTAATAAGCATAGTTAGAGGATTATTCTTTCAAAATTTCATTGTATCAGCTCTAAAATTACTCAAATTATCGAGCCTAGCAAAAAATTTTTGAAATTTTTAGTAAATTCGCAAATAAAAATTTCTAAAATCTGTCTTTTTGGTTTTGGAATTTTGAGACATCTTGCGGTTAATAAGCAAAGTAAATGCTTTAATCCTTACAAATATCATTGCCACAGCTTGAAAATTGCTCGAATTGCAGATTTTAGTAAATTGGTTCAAAAATGTTGACATTTTTTCCACCTACTAAGCATAATTGGAAGACAAGACCTCCCAAATTTCATTGCCTCAATGCCCTTAAATTACTCAAATTATCAAGTTTAGCAAAAAAATTTTGAAATTTTTGGTTAATTCGCAAATAAAGATTTCCAAAATCTGTCTTTTTGGTTTTAGAATTTTGAGACTTCTTGCGGTTAATAAGCAAAGTAAATGTTTTAATCCTTATAAATTTCATTGCCACAGCTCTAGTATTGCTCGAGTTATAGGTTTTAATAAAATTTTTGGACATTTTTGGGTTCGTGCTTGAATAAAAATTTCTAAAATCTGTCTTTTTGGTTCTAAAATTTTGACATTTTGTCCAGTCAATAAATATAGCCAAAGGACTATTCTTTCCAAATTGCCACTGCCCCATCTCTAAAATTACTCAAATTATCAATAATAGGAAAAAAAATTGAAATTTTTGGTTAATTCGCATATAAAAATTTCTAAAATCTGTCTTTTTGGTTCTAAAATTTTGAGACTTTGCACAGTTAATAAATATAGTCAGAGGATTAGTTTTAGCAAATTTCATTGCCTCAGCTCTGAAATAACTCGAATTATCGAGCCTAGGAAAAAAAAATTGAAATTTTTGGTTAATGCGCAAATAAAAATTTCTAACATCTGTCTTTTTGGTTCTAAAATTTTAAAACTTTGTCCACTTAATAAACAAGATCAGAGGATTATTCTTTCCAAATTTTATAGTCTCAGCTCTAAAATAACTCAAATTATCGAGTCTAGGGAAAAAAATTGAAATTTTTGGTTAACGCGCAAATAAAAAATTCTAAAATCTGCCTTTTTGGTTCTAAAATTTTGACATTTTGTCCAGTTAATAAGCATAGTTAGAGGATTGTTCCCTAAAAATTTCATTGCCTCAGCTCTAAAATAACTTGAATTATCGAGTCTAGGGAAAAAAAATTGAAATTTTTAGTTAATGTGCAAATAAAAATTTCTAAAATCTGTCTTTTTGATTATAAAATTTTAAAACTTTGTCCACTTAATAAACAAAATCAGAGGATTATTTTTTCCAAATTTTATTGCCTCAGCTCTAAAATTACTCAAATTATCGAGCCTAGCAAAAATTTTTTGAAATTTTTGGTTAATTTGCAAATAAAAATTTCTAAAATCTGTCTTTTTGGTTTTAGAATTTTGAAATTTTGTCCAGTTAACAATCAAAACCAAAGTTTAACTTTCCATATGACCTCCAGTCTCCAGTAAAATTCTGACTAGTGAAATAATAGTCCCACAAATGAAACCAATTCCGACGATTTAAATGTCAAGTTCGCACAAAAACAATCTTAAACACCAGCAAATCTTCCAAACAATTTTTGGACTTACATCCTCAAATCCTGCGTTAATTGACAGTTGGTACTGGCGCAACATTACACAGCAATAAACCGAATCGTTTATGCCAATAAAACGTTTTATATTGACCCGACAATTTAATTCCAATTTATCGACAATCAACGTTTGTTGAAATTTAATGTAGGAGGTCATTTCGTACCATAAAACAGTCATTACAGAAATGTTAAACTCATTAAAATCAATTACTCAACTTTCCGGTAGTTGAAATTAATTCCACCATTCCCGTACCGATAAAAACCAGAGGCGTATTCTTTGTTTTGGTAATCGAACACCTCCGTACCAGTATTGACCTCACCTGCGTCTATTTTCGCTCCATTATCCAATCGAAAGTTAAACAGATCGGCCGCTCCGGTTGACCATGATGGTTTTTTAACACTAAAAATGCAGAAATATGAAGTAACGCGACGTTCTCACATTTTCACCCGAGGATGCAGTTTATGCAACGAACCAGTTTAAAAATAAAAATATTTGCATGCATAATTCGGTGGAGATCCTTCCTCCAAAGCGCCGTAAAACGGAGACTTTACGACCTCGGCTGAAGAGTTTAATTATAACATAACACCTTGGCGGGCATAAATCTTAAGAACACAATCTACAAGAACGACCTTGACACTTGATCGTGCGGTATCAGTAATTGTTGTTATCGAGCTACCGTCATTATTCTTGTTTATGCCAATTACGAAAGAAATGCTCGAAATCGTGACGATTGGAAACGGAGCGTTGTTTAGAATTCAACGAATCTGCGAAGACGTGAGGACTCCACCTTGTTCCTTGAAGTTCAAGTGCTTGAGCAGTGTTCGAACAATTAGGTTTCTAGGTTTATGGCAGAACAACTAACATTTATAGTGTTGTTCGGACGATTTTATTAAAAATTTAATTGGGTTTAATTAACAAAACGCACCAACTTTCCTGAAGACTTCTGTCGGTTCTTTTTGTTAAAGGAACAAGAGAACACAAGATAAAGTGTAAAGTCAATTTGCAAATTTCGAAAATCTGCCTTTTTATTCTAAAATTTTGAGATTTTGTCCAATTAATAAGCAAAATCAGAGAATTTTGAAACTTTGTGTAGTTAATAAGCTTATAAATTTTTTGCTATAAAATTACTTGAGTTATAAATTTTAGTGAAAATTTTAGACATTTTTGGTTGATTCGTACCTACTTCAATAAAAATTTCTAAAATCTGTGTTTTTAGTTCTAAAATTTTGACAGTGTCTCCAGTTGATAAGCAAAGCCAAAGGATTATTTTGTCCAAATTTCATTGCTTCAGCTTTAAAATTACGCAAATTATTGAGTCTAGCGAAAAAAATATTAAAATTCTAAATTAAATCGCTAATAATTAAGAATCGCTGAAGAATTTTTAGACTTTGTACCTTTAATAAACAAAGTAAAAGCTTTAATCCCTGTAAATTTCATTTCCACAGCTCTAAAATTACTCGAGTTACAAATTTTAGTAAAAATTTTAGACATTCTTGGTTCATTCATACTTGAATGAAAATTTCTTGAATCTGTCTTTTTGGTTCTAAAATTTTTACATTTTGTCGAGTTGATAAGTATAGTCAGAGGATTAATTTTTCAAAATTTTATGACTACAGCTCTAAAATTACTCGCGTTATAAATTGTAGTAAAAATTTTAGACAATTTTGTTTTGCTCGAACTTAAATAAAAATTTCTAAAATCTGTGTTTTTAGCTCTAAAGTTTTGACAGTGTCTCCAGTTAATAAGCAAAGCCAAAGGATTATTCTGTCCAAATTTCATTGCTTTAACTTTAAAATTACTCAAATTATCGAGTCTAGCATAAAAAAATGGTTAAATTTTCATTTTCTTCGCAAATGAAAATTTCTAAAATCTGTGTTTTTGGTTTTAGAATTTTGAGACTTTGTACAGTTAATAAACAAACTAAAATTCGTAATCCTTATAAATTTCATTGCTCGAACTCTAAAATTACTCAAATTATCGAGTCTATCAAACAAAATTAGAAATTCTTGGTCAATTTGCAAATAAAAATTTCGAAAATCTGTCTTTTTATTTCTAAACTTTTGAGATTTTGTATAAGCAAAATAAAAGCTTTAATCTTTATAAATTTTATTGTCACAGCTCTAAAGTTACTCGAGTTATTGACTTTAGTTCAAATTTTAGAATCCTAAAATGAATTGACTTCTAAAATTTGTCTGTTTACTTCTAAAATTGTGACATTTTGTCCAGTTATTAAGCAAAATCAGAAAAATTTGAGACTTTGTGCAGTTTATAAGCTTATAAATTTTTTTGCTCTAAAATTACTTAAGTTATAAATTTTAGTGAAAATTTTAGACATTTTTGGTTGATTCGTACTTCAATAAAAATTTCTAAAATCTGTGTTTTTAGTTCTAAAATTTTGAGTGTCTCCGGGTAATAAGCAAAGCCAAAGGATTATTCGGTCCAAATTTCATTGCTTCAACTGTAAAATTAGGCAAATTATCGAGTCTAGCAAAAAAAAATGTTAAATTCTCAATTAATTTACAAATGAAAATTTCTAAAATCTGTATTTTTGGTTCTAAAATTTTTACATTTTGTTCAGTTGATAACCATAGACAGAGGATTAATTTTTCCAAATTTCATTACCACAGCTCTAAAATTACTCGAGTTACAAATTTTAGTAAAATTTTAGACAGTTTTGTTTCGCTCAAACTTGAATAAAAAATTTTAAAATCTGTGTTTTTAATTCTAAAATTTTGACAGTGTCTCCAGGTAATAAGCAAAGCCAAAGGATTATTCGGTCCAAATTTCATTGCTTCAACTCTAAAATTAGGCAAATTATCGAGTCTAGCGAAAAAAATGTTAAAATTCTCAATTAATTTGCAAATGAAAATTTCTAAAATCTGTATTTTTGGTTCTAAAATTTTTACTTTTTGTCCAGTTGATAAGCATAGACAGAGGATTAATTTTTTCAAATTTCATTACCACAGCTCTAAAATTACTCGAGTTACAAATTTTAGTAAAAATTTTAGACAGTTTTGAATCGCTCGAACTTGAATAAAAATTTCTAAAATCTGTGTTTTTAGTTCTAAAATTTTGACAGTGTCTCTAGTTGATAAGCAAAGCCAAAGGATTATTCTATCCAAATTTCATTGCTCGAACTCTAAAATTACTCAAATTATCGAGTCTATCAAACAAAATTTGAAATTCTCTTTGCAATTGGCAAACAAAAATTTCGAAAATCTGTCTTTTTAATTCTAAACTTTTGAGATTTTGTATAAACAAAATAAAACTTTTAATCCATGTAAATTTTATTATTGTTTTGTTTAATATCTCACATTTCCAATTATCCGCAGTTATGAAACTTTTACGTTAACGCCGAAGGATATAAAATGTAACAGTTTCAACACTCGATATTAATACAGGCGCGTATTAAGTACCAGGAAGAAATCTTAATTCTTTATAAGGCTCAGTTTATTTTGAAAGAAGGCAATAATTACATAATAAGAAAAATTACTAAAAATTTTTTTTCGTGTAAGGGAGACCCTGCAACCGACTCCCTGCGCCGCTCAAAACAATGACATCCTGAGCCTCTTCTTTATCAAAACTCTTGACTTTAAAAGTGCTCCAAGGGCACATCAACAGTTCCTCTTCGTCTGGAAACTCGGAATAATTCTTTATTCCCAATCCTGCAAGAGGCGCGTCTTCCAACTTCAACAGAGTCCCTCGCCGCCCTTGAAGAAACTCTTCTGCGATTTCCTTCTTTTGGCTCCACGAAGTGAATTGCATGAAATGTCCCACGGTGGGAAAATTCACGTTGTACCGAAAAGACACTCCTCTGTAGTACGGTGGAGCGTTGTTATCAGGAACGCTCGGGACGGATTTGATCACTTGTACTAATAAACAGTAGAGGCTTTTATACGGGAAGGTTTTCCACCATTTTCCGGGATTTGCAGGGTCCATATCGCGGCATTTTTTGTTGAAGTCGGAGTAGATTTCGTAGTTTTGACCATCGAGGAATTTTTCGAGAGTGTATGCAGTGATCGCGATGTGATACTCATCTGCTAGATTCCTTGCATATTTGGATTTCTTCTTTTGGAAGTTTTCCTCGGCGGATTTCCATACGATCTTAAACTGTTTGTTACCGGAAAGTTCTTCTTTGAGATAGTTTCGAATTGTTTCGATTCCGGTTGTAGTGGCTTGAATGACGATTGGAAAAGCGTCGCTTGGAACACTTAGGATTTTTGGATCGTTAGTATCGATGTACTTTTTGCTTCGGTCCATTTTTCCGAAGACTCACACTCTTTTATTGGAGAACTACGATTGTTTATGCTAATTACAGAAGCGTTTTATATATGTGGGGTTCTTATCTTAACTGCAGGATGTGATAAGAATTAGTCACGTTCAAATATTTTCCTCATCCAAATAGGAGAAATACAAATTTTAATTATTTTTTTTAAGAGAGAAAAATTTTAACTATAATCTAGAATTTGAATTAGTAGTTTTAGAGCTATGATGGCAGAGAAATTTCAAAAATGTATCATATTAAACTTGTTTACTAACTTTACCAAACCAAACAATTATTATGAAAAAAAATCTTTTGGAATTTTCTCAATTTTAGAGCTACAGTAATGAAATTTTCATATGTCACTTCTCTTGATCTTGTTTTTAACAGTACAAAGTCTCAAAATTTTAACACCAAAAATACAGATTTTAGAAAGTTTTATTTGCAAATTAACCAAAAATTTCATTTTTTTTTCTCTAAACTCGATAATTTAAGTAATTTTGGGGATGGAGCAATGAAATTTGGGAAGGATAATCCTTTGACTTTATTAATTAACTGGACAAAATGTCAAAATTTTAGAACCAAAAAGACAAATTTTAGAAATTTACATTCAACGACACACCAAAAATGTTTAAATTTTTTATGAAAATTTGTAACTTGAGTAATTTTAGAGCTGGGGCAAGAAAATTCGGGAAAAATAATCCTCTAGCTATGTTTATTAACTGGACCAAATGTCAAAATTTTTAAACCAAAAATACAGATTTTAGAAATTTTTCTTCAAATACGAACTACCCAAAAATGTCACCAAAAATTTTACTGAAACCTATAACTCGAATAATATTAGAACTGTGGCAATGGAATTAATAAAAATTACAGCTTTAATTTTGATTAATAAGTGTACAAAGTCTCAAAATTTTAAAACCAAAAAGACAGATTTTAGAACTTTTTATTTGCAAATTAACCAAAAATTTCAATTTTTTTCTGTAAACTCGATAATTTGAGTAATTTTAGAGATGGGGCAATGAAATTTGGAAAGAATAATCCTTTGGCTTTATTAATTAACTGGACAAAATGTCAAAATTTTAGAACCAAAAAGACAAATTTTAGAAATTTACATTCAACGACACACCAAAAATGTTTAAATTTTTTATGAAAATTTGTAACTTGAGTAATTTTAGAGCTGGGGCAAGAAAATTCGGGAAAAATAATCCTCTAGCTATGTTTATTAACTGGACCAAATGTCAAAATTTTTAAACCAAAAATACAGATTTTAGAAATTTTTCTTCAAATACGAACTACCCAAAAATGTCACCAAAAATTTTACTAAAACCTATAACTCGAGTAATATTAGAGCTGTGGCAATGGAATTAATAAAGATTACAGCTTTAATTTTGATTAATAAGTGTACAAAGTCTCAAAATTTTAAAACCAAAAAGACAGATTTTAGAACTTTTTATTTGCAAATTAACCAAAAATTTCAATTTTTTTCTGTAAACTCGATAATTTGAGTAATTTTAGAGATGGGGCAATGAAATTTGGAAAGGATAATCCTTTGGCTTTATTAATTAACTGGACAAAACGTCAAAATTTTAGAACCAAAAAAACAAATTTTAGAAATTTACATTCAACGACACACCAAAAATGTTTAAATTTTTTATGAAAACTTGTAACTCGAGTAATTGTAGAGCTAGGGCAAGAAAAACGGGAAAAATAATCCTCTAGCTATGTTTATTAACTGGACCAAATGTCAAAATTTTTAAAGCAAAAATACAGATTTTAGAAATTTTTCTTCAAAAACGAACTAACCAAAAATGTCACCAAAAATTTTACTAAAACCTATAACTCGAGTAATATTAGAGCTGTAGCAATGGAATTAATAAAGATTACAGCTTTAATTTTGATTAATAAGTGTACAGTCTCAAAATTTTAAAACCAAAAAGACAGATTTTAGAACTTTTTATTTGCAAACTAACCCAAAATTTCAATTTTTTTCTGTAAACTCGATAATTTGAGTAATTTTAGAGATGGGGCAATGAAATTTGGAAAGGATAATCCTTTGGCTTTATTAATTAACTGGACAAAATATCAAAATTTTGGAACCAAAAAGACAAATTTTAGAAATTTACATTCAACGACAAACCAAAAATGTTTAAATTTTTTATGAAAACTTGTAACTCGAGTAATTGTAGAGCTGGGACAAGAAAATTCGGGAAAAATAATCCTCTAGCTATGTTTATTAACTGGACCAAATGTCAAAATTTTTAAACCAAAAATACAGATTTTAGAAATTTTTCTTCAAAAACGAACTACCCAAAAATGTCACCAAAAATTTTCCTAAAACCTATAACTCGAGTAATATTAGAGCTGTGGCAATGGAATTAATAAAGATTACAGCTTTAATTTTGATTAATAAGTGTACAAAGTCTCAAAATTTTAAAACCAAAAAGACAGATTTTAGAACTTTTTATTTGCAAATTAACCAAAAATTTCAATTTTTTTCTGTAAACTCGATAATTTGAGTAATTTTAGAGATGGGGCAATGAAATTTGGAAAGAATAATCCTTTGGCTTTATTAATTAACTGGACAAAATGTCAAAATTTTAGAACCAAAAAGACAAATTTTAGAAATTTACATTCAACGACACACCAAAAATGTTTAAATTTTTTATGAAAATTTGTAACTTGAGTAATTTTAGAGCTGGGGCAAGAAAATTCGGGAAAAATAATCCTCTAGCTATGTTTATTAACTGGACCAAATGTCAAAATTTTTAAACCAAAAATACAGATTTTAGAAATTTTTCTTCAAATACGAACTACCCAAAAATGTCACCAAAAATTTTACTGAAACCTATAACTCGAATAATATTAGAACTGTGGCAATGGAATTAATAAAAATTACAGCTTTAATTTTGATTAATAAGTGTACAAAGTCTCAAAATTTTAAAACCAAAAAGACGATTTTAGAACTTTTTATTTGCAAATTAACCAAAAATTTCAATTTTTTTCTGTAAACTCGATAATTTGAGTAATTTTAGAGATGGGGCAATGAAATTTGGAAAGGATAATCCTTTGGCTTTATTAATTAACTGGACAAAATGTCAAAATTTTAGAACCAAAAAGACAAATTTTAGAAATTTACATTCAACGAC